>OZ026588.1:567500-1767500 GCA_964020215.1 Aurelia sp. 3 sensu Dawson et al. (2005) | reverse complement strand
CAGGGCCGTAGGAGCGTTTTTCAGATTGGAGGGGCACCAATTCGCGGCGAAGGCATGAAGATGTTGGAGGTCCGGGGGCGGAGCCCCCGGCAAAATTTTCGGGTGTCATGCCCTTTCTTCTTTTGGAAACGCCCTTCTGTGAATGCTGAAAGGACATTTTATATGGTCGGAGGTCCGCAGGTGAAATAGGAAATTTATAAATCCAACTGTATTTCAAATAGGCTAGCTGAAACTAAACTGCGACACAAGAATATTTGGTCAAAAGCATCGCAAGTTTTCCTAGTTTAGATGCGTGTGATTTAGATTCTTAAGGTCTTGGTACTTTTTGTGCCACTTGACAAAAGGCTTCTGATGTCAATTGAGCTGAAGTTTCTAAATCATATTTTGTTGCATTGGAGTCTACAATGAATTTCTTTGTTGTGATTATATGTCTTGATTGCTTGAACTGTTTAATTAGGAAAGGAAAGTGGACAGAAGCTCCCATTTCTAGATTCCCAGTTAGAGTGGCTTATATTTATCTTCCTATCTCACCTAGGGGATGTTGACAGTACTGAAAGAGGGAGGGCACGAGGGAACACTTTTTGGAGAGTAACTTTATCGTTGGTTCAATCAATTCTCTACGTTATATATGATGAATGAAAAAATGCAACTTTTGGAAATTATTGGGGGGGGCCTGGGCCCGACCGGCCCCAATAGCTGCTACGGGCCTGCTAGGAATGTTTTGAAGGATTCTGTGATTGAACAAATTTATTAAATCAACCACAATTAGAGAGATACTACGGATTTAAACCAACTACGGTAGAATTTGCTGTCTAAGTTGAACCATTTTTAAGGAATTTGATAAAGTACAGGCTTCGAAACCTTTCAATTTGTTTTACTCACCCATGAAAAACGTCCAATTTTCTTTGATTTCTCCCTTTAATTTTCATGCACGAAAAGGGCTTATATAACTCTGTTCTCTGATTATTTCGGTCTTGAAATCTTAAGAAAATCATATTTAAAAATTCAACAGATGATTTCAACTAAGTAATTCGAGATTTTCTGCTGGTGCTGAAAATGGAAACCAAATCATAAATTTTTTACGCTAATACGCTAGGAACACAATTCGTAAAGATTTTGTCATTAATGGCCTTTGTGTTTATTCCAAGTCCTCTGTAATGTTCTGTCCGTAAATGTCGGGTTTCTAAATTGATTGCGAAATGAATTTCAAGGAACAGAGTAAAACTGTCGGACACATCAGCACGGACAGAATAAGACTGTGTTCACACGATGCCGGCACATTTTGAAAACGGTGAAAAATGTGACGGATAGGTCTCCCATTCACACGAATACGGCACTTTTTTTGCCGGAAGATTTTGAAAACGGTAGATTTTGAAAATAGAACTTTAACCGGCACATTTTGAAAACGGCATCATGTGAACGTTAGATCAAATTTTGCTACCGTCACATTTTTCACCGCTTTCAAAATGTGCCAGCATCGTGTGAACGTAGTCCAAAACTGCCGGGTGCTCCAAAACCTTCAAATGTTTCAAGATTTGTTGTGCTGACAAATATTTACAGTTAGCTCGAAATTATGCATACCCTTGTCATATTTGGAGTAGTTTCGGGCTTTATATTTGCAGACCAGTTTGTTAGGTATTTTATTCCTTAAATATCTCCTGTTGTGCTTATTTTCCGCCTGTCACCATGCTCTTTCAAAACTTCAGCCCAGTCACAAAATTCGTTTATCAAAGAGAACGATGCCGATTGCTCAGAATTAGTTGTGGGCATGACTAATTTCGGGCTAAACTGTATATGTAGACTGATTGCATATTCGTAGTTATCGCTATTGATAGACTGATGGCCGCTCAAACTACGACTTATGGACTTTGATACTAAAATTTGGGATGAAGTTTTCCCCGATCGATTTCATAACTAGAATTGGAAACCATGGCAACACTGTACGAACACCAGGCAATGGCGGATGGGCCTAAGTTGCCGGCTCGAACCTCCAATGTTAAAACAGTTCAGAATTCAAGTTTACAGTGATATTAGCCATGAACAAAAGCCACAAGTATCCATACGAATGTTTCCTCAATCCAAGAATCAACAAACCTTTCACTGTGAATCAGGAGTTCCTCAGTTTTAAGGCCAAATAGCTGCCATGAACTTCACCGCAGCATTAAGAATTTCCAACTGTCAAGGGTCACTTGCCTCGCTTCCGAGACTACACTGCAGCCTCGTTCCAAAGGGCACACGTAAACGTGTGCATCTCCGTCTCAAAAATTTATATCAAAGTCCATAAGGCCTAGACTAGCTCCACTAGCCCCTCTATTTCGCTGTTGTTGTTGTTGCTGATGGCCAGCTCAATGAGGGACTAGTTGCCAAAGAGTATCTCAAATCGGAATTTTGGAGCGGAAAAATCTGCTCCTAACCTGATTGGAGCATTTTGGCGAAAACAATAGCTTATTCCTTTGTAGCCAATCAATTTTTGCTCTCTTTACTTTTTATTCCTCGAAAGCCTCCTTTTCAAAGTGAGGCCAATGCATGGTCCGAGATTTTCAAGAAACGCAATAATGGCGTCGGATCTCCTTGTCGCAGTTCGCAGCTCGATCGAGCAGAAGCCAACGAAGTTGTGGTGATTATGGCAGCCGTTTTTTATAACATGAGCAATGGGAAGAAATGATTGTTTGTGCTCTGACAGGACATGGCAAAGCGTGATGTTTTTGCAAGTTTTTAGAGGCATTTTCGAGCACATCCAACTCTCTGCCGGTGGTGGTTTGGTTGCTACTGTATCAGTCTATCAGTTTAGGCCCACTCCAGGTTGGTCACTTTTCGTTTACATTTAGCTCATGTATTTGAATTCATAACAACAATTAAACTGCAAACAGGTTGCTTGGCATGTGAATACTGAATTTCTTGCCTTTCTGTTGGGCTTTTGTTTACAGCTGTTTACTCTTGAAGTCAGTGGTTTTGGTTTTGATAAATGAATGGATTTGCCTGAGAAGAAATTTGGTAGTCTTGAAAAAGGATTTGCCTAAAAATTTGCTTTACTGTATTTTGTTAGCATAACCAAGAATGGTCCACATTTATAAGTGGCTGAATCCAATAGTTTATTTAACATTTTTATTGCCTTGGTGTGCAAAGTTATATTTTGTTTGGTGTTGGGTTGCACAAAGAAAAACAAAAGGGGGTGACATTTTTGCTTGTGATGTTAATAGTACCCATCGCTTTACATTGATGTAAATGTTTTTAATCCACAGGGATTGTCTAAAGCAAGATAGCTGCTTCATTATTATCAGATCTCATGTCAGTATGCATTTAGATGGCACTCATCTTGGGGAGAGATTGTCTTTCTGATGAAACAAAGCACTGGAACAAAATATAAAGAACACTTCCCTTGAAATTTTCTTGTTTTTCAGATGCTACTTAACTGATTGCTAAAAATGACAATGTATAATGCTAATATTATTTCTAATGTCAAATCTTTGGTTTCTTGATCTTTGGTCACTCTGAACTTTCTCTGAAATTTCAATTTTGTGTTCACTATACATGCTCCAATTTTGTCAGAGTCACAAACTGTTTTCAATCGTTTTCAAGAATGTCCTTGTTTGATGATTACTGATCACAGCAACAACAACCGCAAAAACATCAATTCCGTTCCGTGGTCCGAATTTTAGGCATGCAGCGATTATGAAAACGAGGCTATCAAATCAATCCGATTTCAGATACTGTTTGGCAACAAGTCTCTGTATTAGCGACAGATCAGCTCTTAGGAGCATACAGAGATTGTGGAACCAGTCTACATAAGGCCCAGATTGAGCAAAAAAGGAAATGTTGTTGTTGTCGTTCTTGTTATTGTTGTTGTTGTCGTTGTTGCTATTTTGCGATATCTGGGACCATGTCATGAGGCTACTGTATATGCAGGGTCTGAATGGCCGAAATGCTTCAGATTTTTTGGTGATTTTTGTTCAATTTTCTTCGCACTGGAAATGCTGGTAAACTTGAATTCAAGAAAATTCTTTTAACTTAGAAAGCGTGAAAAGGGGCCTAAGTTGCTTAATAAGAATATGAAGAATTTTCTCGTTTGGAGCTACCGTAAGTCCTCGAATAAGCTTCCACCTTCCAATAAGCACCCCCCCCCCCTCGAATAAGCTCCCACCCAAAAATATTTTTTGTGACATAAGCCCCCAACCTCGAATAACCCCTTGCCCCCAAGGAGGTTACTCGATTTGAATTCTTGTCAATTTGACAACTCTTGATAAAGTATTTGCTATTTTGGTGCGCTGTCTCAAGAAGCCTACCGGGTGAGTCAGAAAAAGACCAAGGATTTTAGGCCTTTTTTGAAAGACTTTGGGATGAAACATATCAACTTACTTGTAATTTCAGAACGATGGAACCGTTTTTGATAAACTAAGATTTCTCGTTTAAGTCGATACATTACCTACACAGGTCTTATCAGTTTCTAGGAATCAAATGAATTCTTCGAAAGTAATAGGCTTTCAAGCATCGAAATACTTTTCTACTCAGCTTGCAGCTTTATTAAACTACCTTTAGATACATGTAACGTCATTGAATCCTTGGTAATATACTGCCCTTGCACTGTCAAACTTCTTTGGAAAGCCTTAATGATGAAGACAGAGTTTCTGAATCAGATAATCAGGCATCATTGTATTTTTCCGAATTTCGAATATAATTCTTATGAGGAGAAATCGATAATGATTTGTCGTCGTTCTAACAAGAGGCTCTTGGAAACTTTGCTTTGATGGAGATCTTACAAACGATAACAATGCTGGCGATCAAGAAGCATTTCGCGATAAGGTGTCGCTCTGAGGACTCTTTTTTATCATCTAAGATCACTCCAATGCTCCAATATTTCTCTTATAACGGAAATTAACAATATTCGTAGCTGCAAGATGCTTCCATTTTCTGGAACATAGTTTTCTAGACCCCTTAGATCCAATAACAATGCTCGCGATCAAGAAGCATTTCGCGATAAGGTGTCGCTCTGAGCACACTTTCTAGCATCTAGATCACTCCAATGCTCCAATATTTCTCTTATAAAGGAAATTAACAATCTTTTTTATCATCATCATCATCATCATCATCATCATCATCATCATCATCATCATCATCATCATCATCATCATCATCATCATCATCATCATCATCATCATCATCATCATCATCATAATCATTTATTTATTCATTTTATGTAGGCTATAAAACTAAAAAAGAATTAGCTAAATTACAGCTAATTGAGGCCTACTTTATACAATTAAAGATCAAGGAAAAAAAATTAATTAATTAATTTACAATGTATATACATAAATATAAATTACAAGATAAAAACAACTATCCTGTTAGGAACCCAACTTGCGGAATATATGTTTTACAAAGTCTGCAGTTGCATTCACCACCTTTCCAACATTTAATTCGTTTTTTAAAGATAGGAAGGGTGTTTGATTGTTTTATTTCTTGCGGCAATAGTTGCCACAATCGTAGCTGCAAGATGCTTCCATTTTCTAGAACATAGTTTTCTAGACTCCTTTGATGCGATAACAATGCTCGCGATCAAGGAGCATTTCGCCATTGGGTCGTTCTGAGCATTCTATCTAGCATCTGTATATCTTTTCTTATTCATTGAAAATATTGCAACAAATCTAACATTTTACTATACGGTTCTAATTACTATACAACACTACAGGGACGATACAAAAGGGAGTGACACCGTGGGCATCTCTATCACTCGAACATCTAAAAAAATGAAGAGAGATTAACAGCAATTTGTCGTCGTTCTAGCAAGAGGCTACATTTTCTGGAAGTTTATTTTTGCTAGAGACCTCAGATACAATAAGAATCCTAGCGGTCAGCGAATATTCGCAATTGCATCGCTTTGAGTTCTCTTTCTAGCATTTCACCCCGATAGTTCAATAACTCTTATGAAGAGAACTTGATAGAAATTTGTCATCGTTCTAATTCAAGGCTACAATTTCTTGAAGTTTATTTTTGCTAGAGACCTCACATACAATAAAATTTCTAGCCATCGGCGATCATTTCGCAATATGGTCGCCATGGGCATTCTTTTTAGCTTTTACATCTCTCCAACGTTTCTAATATAAATCTTACACAGAGAAATAAACTATGATTTGTAGGATGATATTTTCAAGAACGTTGTTTATAGAGACAGTAGATATACAACAACAATCCCAGCGAGCAAGAAGCATTTCTCAATAGAGTCGCTATGAGCATTCGTCCTTGGATTTATCCTGCACTAACTGTGAGAATATAAATCTTAAATGAGAACTCAACACTAAATTGCCGTGCTTGCAAGAGGATACTTTTCTAGAACACAGTTTGCTGGAGACGTTATAAACGATAACAATGCATGCGATCAGCTATCATTTCGCAATAGGGTCGTCGCTCTGAGCACTTGTTCCTGGATTCGTACCACAATAACATTGAGAATACATGAAGAGAAGTCAACAATAATTTTTCATACTTGCAGGAGGCTAGAATTTCTAGAACATAGTTTGCTTGAGACCTCAGATACAATAACAGTTCTAGCGATCATCAATTAATTTGAAATAACGTCACTCTGAACACTCTTTCCTGGATTTATACCGCCACAACATCGAGAACACAGACCTTATAAACAGAAATAAACCACAATTTCTCGTATTTGCTAAAAGCAACATTTACTGGAAATCTAGATTTGCTGCAGACCTTAGAAACGATCGAAATTGTAGCGATCAGCGATCATTTCGCAATAGGGTCGCTCTGAACACTGGTTCCTGGATTCTAAGCGCCTTAACATTGAAAACATAGATCTTATAAAACGAACTCAACGATAATTTGTCCTACTTACCAACCAGCAATTTGCTCGCTCTCTCCAAGTCTGCTCCGAAGCATAAATCAGAAGCTACCTCATTCTCGTTGATAATGTCATAACGCAAAACATAACAACCCTGTCACCGTAGCACACTCACAAAGCGTTGCGGTATAAGTCTACAGGTGCATGTAAAAACATATTATTTCTGCAGCAATGACCTTGTTTTAATGAATTTTCTTCAGTTCTCAAGTTGAGTCGGCAAACACAAGACAACTGAGTGAAATCGTAAATCTTTTACTACCTGGTTGTAAAAGAGGCTTTGTAGGCCGCAAATACAGCAGTAAGACGTCTCTCCAATTTCTTAGCTCTCCGCAAGTCGAAAGGCATATGAATCAAGTTATGCTTAAGAGAAATATTTCTCCATGACTTCTGCTCTTCCCAAAGCACCTGTCTTTTGTCAAGGTTTATCTTTGATTGAGATTCTTATTGATAACACGGGGGCTACGGCAAGTTTTGCTGGTGACTTGTTCAACTAAACTCGCATTCATTAATGAAATTATGAATATTTTGGTGACATTTAAGTGTTACGTGGCTAAATGGCTAGCAAGTCCGCCTCCTGTACATGGACTGCAGTAGGGGATTAAAAACATTCAGGCTGATTTTGCTGCCAGAACAGTCAGGCGGAGTGGGTTCGAAACCCGGTTGGGCCCCGCCACTCGAGCGTCATGACAGGGGGTCGCGGACTCGATTAGCGATTAGCTAGCTACTTCTGCGATCCTTGCGCTTGGCACTAAAACCGCAACTTCACCTTCACCTTCACCATTAGACTCCCATTTCTTAAGAAGCAATCCATTGCATTCATTTTACAAGAGTCTAGGCTGAGTTGCAAAATCGTAGGCTCTTTTTCATGGGCGTTTACGCTACCTCTCAGTACCTCTCTCTCACCGTGCAACTTTGAACCGCTCTGCAGACCCTGCTTCTTTGGAAATCGTTATGGGCTCGATTCCTTTACTAGAACCATTTTTCGAGGAGATAAACGCATCTAGTTTAAACTAGATGCGTTTATCTCCTCGAAAAGTGCTTCTTGTACCTAGTGCTACGTGCTGGTGTGGTCTGCTTGGCTAAGAGAGCTAAGAGGGGCGAAGGAGGAAAATGAGATATAAGACCCTTCTAAGATCTCTTCTTTTACTTCTATTGACCTGGAACTTGCAGAAACTCACACCCTGGGAATGGGACCTTCGTGTTGAACTATGACCGAAAACACGATTGGCAAAAGTTATTGCCTGCAAGAGGGATTTGATCATTGGCTAATTGTCTACCACAACATGATTGGCATTGTTCTCGAAATATGACTGGAGAGGGGATCTAGCATCCCCCTTAAAAACACCTTTTGACTCATTCTTCAAGATCCTTAGCTTGCTCCCCGAACTGATTTATTGCTACAACTGAAGCGACAGCAACAACAACAAGAACAGCGAACGAAAGCTGGATGAGCTTATGTAATGAATCAAGGGAGTATAGGCCACTGGGAACTCTGCAAGCAGACGATATTGCACACTCTGCTGATTACACAGAATTCTCAAAACATACGGAGATATCTCAGTGGTAACGAGCTCTTGACTCAAAAGTTTATCTTTACTTGAGGTGTTGAGTGAGAGATTTTTTAAGAAAATCGCCGAGATTTAAGCAGGTTTTGCAGGTGACTTGATCAACCGAAATCTTTCGTGGACATATGATCTCAAAAGGCTGTAATGCAAATATTTTACCCGGATCACTTTATTTGAGTTTTGATCAAGGTCTTGGTTGCAGTAGAACTTCCATTAACGGACACCTTTATACAATGGACACCTCCTAGCAACGGACAAATACTTTCATCCCAAAATACAGTATGACAAAAGATAATACCTCTATACAGAGGATACCTCTTTGCAACGGAAAATATAAGCAGTCCCAAAGGTTTCCTTTATATGGAGGCTACACTGTACTTGCATAAGCGTTCTCCACAGGCAACCTATCGTTAGGTATTTACTTGAAAATTTCAGAATCCTTTGAATCAAACTGCGTTCTGTAATTCAAAATTCACTGCTTAAAATTTTCTATTCCATTACAAGCAGTATGAATTTCGTTGATTAAAAATTCCTTTGAAATTACATCATTACGATAAAATGTTTTGCGTTAGTTCTTAAAAAATTCATCAATTTCCTATGTTTATGGGTTTCAGATATTATCTTGAAATTTTGAAACAAGAGTTAAGGAACAATCCTATGTGAATCTTTGTACTTGTAGCCAACAAAATCTTATTACAGTAATCTTGAAAATGGACGCAATTTTGAACCATGGGGGGGGGGGGTTCTTGGCTAAATTTCGGGTAAGGGTGCGCCGCCCACAGTTTCAAACTTGAACCGTTGGCTTGACCAATTTTTGGGAAAATGAGACCCTTGGCTAGACTAATTTCTCCATCAAAAGTGCCATGAATTGGCATTTTCTAGACAAAACTTGCCAAATTTTTGCATTCTCTAGGCAAAATTTGTTTTAAATTGAGTTTTTTTTTAACATGAATTACCAAATGTTGACATTTCTTTGACCAAAATTGCCAAAAAGCATACCCTTGCCTAAACTAAACTCGACTAAAATTTCCATAAAGTATACCCTTGGCTAGACTAGAAGTCCGAAAAAGTATACCCTTGTGGGCGGCACATCTCCATGTACCTTTGCTATGGAACCCCCCCCCCCCCCGTGTTTTGAACACAGACGTTAGAACGTAACTTATTAAAGTGATCTTGAAAATAGACTGTGAGAAATTGATGATGAATGCTGTTCAGGACAGGTCACAAGATCCAAAGAGGCATCATTGCCAGTGGAATGGTAAAGGTGGGCAGGGTTCTAGTTATACTTGGCATTCTCTCCTTTCAAAGAATGGGACTCACAAGGTTCCAATAAAGTGCATAGGGTGAAAACATTGGGGGCTGGGTGGTAAATGAGACCTGCCCAAAATCTGATTTCTGCCAGTCAAAATTTCTCTCAAGGGCTCGTCGCTGATAGGGCATTTCGTTAGGGCAAGCTTGGGAGGCGGAGTATTGTTGCAGTTCAGTTTGGATTCAGAATTTGAAACTGGGCCTGACCAAAACACGATGTTGTAGCGGAATACAAGCATCATTGCTTGGCTTGGGTGAGTATTGAATCATTATCATTTCATTTACCCAGGGTAGGTTAGTTCAAACAGCACAACAACATAGTGTCCAAACTGCACATGAAGATACATACTTGGTGTCGGCTTGAAGGCCAAATCGGCTGGGAACTATTGAGCACAATCGTAAATATTTTGTCAACGTGTTGACGTTGTCAATAAACCCGCTACGCAGCACTTTGTGAACATTGTTATTGCTGGTTTATCTTTTATTGTTTGGCTCCAATTTCTAAAGGAGGCTTCGTTGAAACAGAGGCTATTGCTCCTGTTCAGAGAATTACGCATGCGCTTTTGGCATTCGCAAGATGACAACAAAGTTGTAGGCCAAATGATTCAAGAAGCGAAGTCCAAACAAGGCTGAAGAAATTACGCAGAAAATCGTCAAATTAACCGTAATTATCACGCCATTTATACGCAAAAACCAAGTTGAACAATTCATACGTTAAACTGCTCCGCGACATGACGATTTTACCCAAGAAAAAGTTGCAAGAAGGCAAGAAAAACGATGCAGATTTCGACGAAGGAAGAAATAACAGCAGGACAAGAGTCCGCACTAATCGGGAACGCTCCAGACCGACCTCAAATGAACTGAGTAGCAGCGTAGATTGCTCTGGAACGACCTCATTAACGACCACTTCGTCAAGATACGAATATAGTGAACTTGAAAAACGGGATAGCCCCGATTGTAGTTCAGTTCCATACAAACGAACCAGACATCGGCCAATTGGACCGGGATCCGGACGAGGCAACATGACCGCAAATGAAGGGGGCAGAGCAGAGATCACGCGCAGGCATAGCGATCCGGACGGAACTGAAGAAGGAGGGTACAATAGCTCGGATGAACATGGACCTTTTGAGGCAGAGCCTGATATTGCTAAGGTAGTCTGGTCTCTATGTTGATAAGAGTATTCTGTTTCCCTTGGAGTAAAATTATAATCAAAAATCTGTTTTACGGGTCACCATAAAACCAGACAAAAAACCATGTGTGCTTTTCCCCCAGTAAAATAGACCCAAAAAAGACCTCTTGGCTATTCTATGAAAGGGCCTGGGTCGGATCAAGCAGTACTTTTTCACATCTCAATACAAGAGGTTATATTGAATTGCATTTGTGTAATGTCATGCTCAATTCCTAAACAAAGATTTCTTGCGTGCACAAATGCAGGGGGCCAGGCCAGGCTAAGTGTTTTGGCAAATGCCTGATGGCTAGCCACTGAAGAAGATCACATTCTCATGTCTCTAATGAGGCTTGGGCTCCATACTGCACCAGTGGATTCTAATAAGGGTCTAACGAAAGCTTTGTAGAACATGTGGAAGGTTGATACAAGATAGATTGTATGAAGGGAATCACTGTACTAAGGGGTCATCCAAAAATCCACTTGTGATCGCTTAGCGGCATTTAGCCGCTAACTTCTCAACCCCCTCCCTCCCCCCTCCTTAGCGGACTTATGCATTTTCTATTTCATCATTCTGATGATGCAAGCTTCCAGTCATCTCCCTTTGTTATGGGCCTAAATTGACTGCTCATTGCAGGATGTTTTTGAAACAACGGCAGCAAAAGCTTGCAGAAATCATCATTTTGCTTGCAAAAATCATTATTTTGGGCATGTGAAATTGAAAATAAACATAAATTTTCTTGATCAGAATTCCTTAAGTTCCACCAATGATCACTTAATGGATTTTGATGAAACCCCCTCCCCCCTTAGCGGCCCAATACCGCTAAGCGATCGCAAGTGGATGTTTAGATGACCCCTTAAGGAACTCTTTCAGTAGCTAGACTAATCGAGGAGAGAGCACCCCCATTGCAAATGATCTCATGTAGATTTAATTTCCAGCCACCCCCTTCGACACCCAAGCCCAAAGCAACCCACAACTGCAGACACAGGGATATATCTTTTGCTTTATATCTTGCAAAAAAATCTGTTCTTACAAACAACATTGAAGTTTAAGGAGAGACTGCCTTTGCCATTTCTAAATTAAAAGATTGGAGGTCACTCAAGAATTGATTTTTATCTTCATTACAGAAAGAGGAAGATTTCGAAACAGAGCTGAAAGAAAGAAGAGGTTTCATTATAAAAAAGATGGTGCCAGATGGAGCATGCATGTTCAGAGCTGTTGGTAAGCTGCTCAGCCTGATGTTTATATTTTCTGAGAAGTTTGCAATTTGGTTGTAAAGGTACAAGAATCTCTGGAGATCTATCCCCTTCATAAACAGAAGTGCAATCCTCTGCAATGCTGCTTTCCCTGTTTCAAGGAAATAGTTTGGAATCTCTCACATTTCTGGACAGGAATAAATTATGTACAAATAGGGTGAAAAATGGTGCAAGAGAGATTTTCCATCTGAAATGCTTCCTGGTATGCTTTTCTAAGTTTCAACTTACGGAGGTCTTTTGCTCTTTTGCATCAAAGAATTGTGAAGGGTTTGTAAGAATGCTGAATGTATCAAAACTTTGTGAATTCTAAAGAATTTTTTTTGATGAATTCTTAAAAATTCTTGGTATGGAAACCACTTCAATACTCAAGGTCTTACTTTAGAGCAATGTTTTTCACATTTTAAAAGAGCAAAATGTTTTCATCTATTTTCTAGCTGATCAAGTTTATGGAGATCAAGAAATGCATTCAATTGTTCGTGCTCACTGTATGGATTACATGGTAAGAAATTTTCATTCCAGAAATGTCTTTTCCAAGTTCTACCATAATCACTATTTGTTTTCAGTGCATTCCAGGTGCATTGCATTGCAGGTTTTAACTTTTGTTTCCCAGTTCCTTATGACCAGACCCCCAGAGAGACAAAGCCATGTTTGAAACTGGAATCTTGAAAAATGGAAACATACAATCCCAAGAAGCTTGGTGGATTCCATAGACATAGGAACTGGGGGGCACTGGGAGCATATGCCCCCCAAGATTTTGCAATAAACAAAGAAGTACCTGTTTTATTTTCCAAAAATGCGCCTTTTTCTTAAGGAAAGAGTGCCCTTGATGTGTCATGCCCCCAAGTTTGAGATTTTCCTACGTCCTTGGTGGATTCTTCCAATATTTTAAACTTTTCATTTAATTGGCCTTTGACTGCATTATTTTTTGATTCATCAAACATGACACTTAAATGAGTATTTTTTCTGCTCATAGGTAAAAAATTCTGACTACTTCTCAAAGTTTGTGACAGAAGACTTCAATTCTTATATTCATCGAAAGAAAAATGACTATTGCCATGGAAACAATGTTGAAATGCAGGCACTGAGTGAGATGTACAACAGACCTATTGAAGTTTATGTCTACAGTACTGGTAAGACATTTATGTTGATTTATTGATGAATTGATTCATTGATTCTTGATTGCAATCCATTGTTTTTGAGTCTCCTTTTGAAACAAAGGTTATAATAGTATAGCGGGTGAGCCAGCAAAAGGTTCCCACTTTTGAAAATTCATAGTATCAAGAGTACTTCACAGATTTAAAAATGATTCAAATTCTGGTTTAAAGCTGACAGATTGAACTATTTTTGTGATTTTTCTCACTTTGTTACTAGGACTCTAGGAGTGTAGTTAAATTCAGCTGTATGAAAATTTTATGCTTGCAAAATGACTGAAAAGGTCCGTAAAACATTGGTCAAATCATAAGGACTTTCCTCACACAGAAGAATTTGCAGAGTTACAAGACATCAGTTTTCAAACAAGTACTATAGATTTTTTATTTCATTTGCAAAAATGAGCAGAGGATATCTTTTACTCCTGAGAAATTGCATTTCTTTTATTGTGCGAGGAGTCCTTTATGATTTGATCAATGTTTTAGGCCCTTTTGGGTCATTTTGCAACCATTGAATCTTTTGTAAAGTTGAATTTACCTATATTTCTAGTCCTTTAAGACAGCGAAAGATATTACAAAGATACTTCGAAATTTGTGCTTTTAACTAGAAATTGAATCATTCAGATATGTAATAGGAGTATGGGAAAGCATTGAAAGAAAAGAACAGTCAAGTTGTATCTCCAACATATTTTATGGCATACATGCATAGACAGTCGACAGACAGTATGATAATTTTTGAGTTGCATTTTTCAGTTCTAAAATTTTTGGTCATTGTGTCTCTTCTATTGTATCCCCCAGTTTACTTCCGGAGCAGAGGCAGTGGCTGCATGAGACTGAAAAAATTAGCTTTTTTGTAAGACGAGGCAACCAGTTAACAAGGTTTTGTGCAAAAATAAGATTTTGTTTCATCATCAGCTGATCTTCAAAAGATGTTTAATAATTGAACATGTGACTAATGACTGTCTATACTCAGATACTATCTTAGCAATGAAATTGAGATAGCGAAAAAGAGCATTGTATGAATTCAGAAAGCAATAAAGAACAGCATGGATTCTCACAGATTAAACTCTTAATTTGTTGAAATCTTGTAAAGCCAACAATAAGCTAAATTGTAATATGTTTCAGGAGACTAAATAATCCAAAACTACTCTGTTATTTTGAGCATTGAGTTTAGTCTAGGTGCTCTGGGTATGGTTATTAAAACAGCAATTTTGGATTAAGTTTATTTTCCAAGTGTAAACCTAAGCCTTGATAAATATTGTAAACCTAGGAACAATATAATTTAGATAGTAAATAATCTGCAAATTTTTTTTGTTTACATAAACATAAACCTTAGAACTCCAAGGACACCAGCTGGCCAAGGATGTTTTCATTCAGAGGGGCCAGTCTCTGGAATGGGTTGCAGGATAGAATAAAAGGAGCACCTAAACTAAAGAAAATCCAGGAAGGGCTGATGAAATTCAGCAAAGTATAAACTGGGTGTTTTCACATGAACTCGTTTGATATTATCTTATTAATCTTTTTGTTCTATCTTTAATTTTGATATATTTAGTTAAGCTGTTATGTAGTGTATTTTATTGCATGACCCCCTGTAAATCAGTTTTCTCTAACTAAGGGGCTACCATGCCTAAATAATTGAAAATGAAATGAGAATTAAGTTGCTTCGCAAATAGTTTTTAATATTTTTGTGGTGTTTTTTTCAGTCCATCATGTCGTCAAAGGGCACAAATTAAGTCCATTACTGAAGCTGACCAGATCATCCATATTGGCAACCCTTTCCAAGCAAGTCAAGCTTTTCCAGCCCCAGAACCCATTGCTGATCAAACACACAATTTTTCTCTGCACAGCATGTATCCTACAGTATGTAGGCTAAAATATAAATTCAATGGACTGTAGCATCGAGTCTTGAAACTAAGTGTTTGCTAATTTCAAAGGCCAATTTTCTTGCAGATCCAATGAACACATTTGTTTGTCAATCACACACAAACCCAGAAGAAAATCCACCTATGCGTCTGAGTTACCATGGAAATGTTCATTATAATTCAATTGTTGATCCATATGCTCCTACTGTTGGTGTTGGCCTAGGCATAGCTGGATATAAACCAGGGGTAAGATTTTGCATCATTTTCACAATCATTTTCAATGTCAACCATGAATGCAGACTGAAAGATACAGTAAAAACCTATGTATAACTTGTCTCTATTGCTGCTCTTAACTAGTTGCCGCTTTGTTTTCACGCTGATATTTTCAGCTGTAAGATAATTATGTGCATACATTTTCCACAAAATTTGGAAAACGGCCCTGTTGAAAAAGGGGCTCTCAACACGATTTGAGTCAATCTTTAAAGTCTTACTTCGCTACAGATATAATCATAGCCTCGTCTCTATCAGTTGCTTTTGATCACCACAAGAGACGGTCATAAATCCCCATTCTTTTCGCTGCAATATTTGTACATTATCATGTGAAAGGCTCGATTGAGTGACGTTGGAAATTCTATCACTATTGTGCATATTTGAAAATTCTACAAAATGTATCAAAATATCGTTCGATTCAGATTCCTTTTTAGAATAGCTAAGGCTCAGCTGATGACCTTCCTCTGCACAAAAACCAAATGAATGAATTATTGGCAGCCAGACTTTAACTGACCATTATTTCCTTTTAATCGTAAACGCCGTATGTCCTCTAGGTGGGAAAATATTGAGGCGGAAACATTTCCCTGCAATCTAATTGGCTAATCGAATAGTTGAAGACTTCGCGACGGGACATTTCCCGCATAGTGGAGATCCGGCTTGAATATGGCAAATTAAGCAGTAAATAAGGTCAGAACAATAAGGGACAGAGTGCGTTTAAAGAGGTAGGGTCACGTAACCCAGGGACGCATCTAGGGGGGGTTGTGGGGATTACAACCCCTGCCCTTTTTGGCAAGGAAGGTAATTTTGCCCTATTCTTATCAGGCCAGTCAATTAGATTGTTGAACGTTTTGTTTGAATAGTCAGCTCCAGTACAGACTTTGAACTAGACAGATGTCTTTTGACATTAGCTGCTGACTGAATTTGTTCACAAGAAAATAAACGAATTGGCAGATAGTAGTTTTCCCCTAGATTATTGTTTGACTGCCCTGAAAACATAGCAAAATGTACTCATATCTGAATGTCTCAATTGGAAATCCTATGTCTTTATGCCCAATTTCTACCACAAAACCCCTGCCCTTGATTTATCCTAGTTGCGCGCCTGCGTAACCGTAAACAAACCTGTTATCTCTATGATCTATATTGTTGCCCACACGTGGAAATTGTGTTCCGCTCAGAATTTGGTGGATGGGGTGGATCCACAATAAAGTTACTTCTAAAAATCCACCAATATCTCTGCAATTCTACAACATATGAGTGTTTGGTTTATTTCTCTAGAAAATTCAAGAGTTCATCTTCAAAATAACAGCTATATTTTGAGAAAAATATTGGAACATCTCTGTGATATGGACTATCAAAAATACTGAAAAATCATCGTTTCGAAAGAATTATGTTTACATTATGTGACCCTGCCCCTTTAAGCTCAATTTCTTATCTTATTTTGCCATTAATGTATTAAATTTCCCTTTTAGCTTGCAGATAGGAGGCTGCTGAATTCAGTTATCATAAAATCAGAAGAGCAATTATTGGAAGAGGTAAGCAGTGCTTACGAAACTTAGAAATGCTCACAGATAGAAGTTTGTCGCTAATTTTGTGATTGTAAGAGTAACAGCGTACGATGAATCACAAGTTCGTTTGCTAAATTTAGTTAAACCACAGTCAGTAGAAAGTCCTTTTATATCAACTATGGTTAAACGTTTTCAAAACATAGCAGTTGCGATTAATTGAAAAGATCTGCTAGATGTTGCAAAGGCATAGAAATATAGTATCAGGTGCTCGATCCTGAAAGTTTTGAAGGATCTCTGACAATAGCTGAAGTCAGCGAAGATGGTTCAGACGTTTGTGTCACTTTTTCAGCCTAAGGAAAACAGGTACTCCTCCTTATCTTTTTGCAGAACTGCCAACTGAAAGAGCGCCTCATTATGGTCTAAGAGGCAAACGTGACTATGACCTACCTTTCAGTAAGACAAAGCGCTCTTCAAATACATACTTTACGAATGTTTTGCATGAATGGAATATGCTTGATGAAAATGTTAGAAATTCTGCGACAATAGCTGAGTTTAAACGTAAATTGCTTACTCTTATAAGACCATTGAAAAAGTCCTTGTTTGGATTATTCGATATCGAAGGTGTAAAACATCTGACAATGCTTAGACTTGAATTTAGCACGTTAAACGAGCATAAATTCCGACATAATTTTCAGTGTACGAGTCCGATGTGTGCTTGCAATACTGGAGTTGAAGATAATGCGCACTTCTTCCTGCACTGCCCTTTGTTTGTTCCTATGCGCAATGATCTCCTTGGCCAACTTTCACACCTTCCAGGACTAGATTTAAGTAATATAGATTCACAAGCCTTACTCAATTTGCTTCTTTACGGCAGTCCAAAATTCAAAGTAACTGAAAACAGAATTGTTTTAGAGGCATCCATAGCATATATTAAAGCAACAAACAGGCTTAACTAAAGAGCTCCCGGGGATTCTGTGGACTGACGGTGCCCCTTGGCCGTGGGGCTGCTGCTTTCGTTTCCGGGTTGCCGCGGGCTGGGTGTCGCTCGGAGGGGCTTTGTGGGTTGGTCCGGGATCCTGTGGTGGCTGTGGCCTCTGCGGGGTCCGGGGTCCGCTCACTGGGTTCTTTTGGGCGGTGTCGGGTTTGCGCTGCTCGGTGGTGGGGTGGCGGCTCTGTGGCCTGGGGCATCTTTGGTTTGCAGGGTTTTCCCTTAGGGAATTCTTTGAAGACCGAACGATCAGCGACCTATTGCTCTCTTGTGTTTAGAGTGGGTTTAGGTGAGCTCTTTGTGAGCCATGGCATCACCCATTGGCAACCTAGATTGCAACCATCTTAGCACAGGCTTTGCCGGTGCAGTTTTTCTTTCACATAAATTCAATCACCCGGGCTAGCGCATACTAGCGCTTGTCAAGGCGGGAGGCTGGGTGATGTCATGGTGCACAGAGTGCTTAAATTCCTTTCTTTTGCTTTGCTTTTCTTGTTTGTTATTTTTTCTTTTTCGATTGTTGTTAAAGAGTTTGTTAAGTGCCGTTATTTATTTTCAATTTGTTTGGAGTGGGCTTGTCAGGATTTCTAGCTACTGAAAGCTAATTTAGGCCCACTGTGCATGCCGCATCCAGGCATGGGACCCCTAGTTTAACGTCCCTTCCGAAGGACGACGAGGTGAGTTACGAGGTCAGTCCTCAGAGGTCACCCATCCAAAATCTGACCTCACTCGACCAAGCTTAACTTCAGTCACCTGACGAAGACTGTATAAGCCACTCGGCCACTCACCCCATAAAATACAATAGAATTGTTCATTTATATATTTATATTTTAAGGGAATACAATAGAAAAGTTCATAGCCAGAACCAGATGGCGACATGTCTATTTCTGCTATGGACGGCACAGAATATTGTATTGTATTTCTTAGTTTTTGTAATAGACATTGATATATATAAGAAAAAGATATTTTGAAGAGTATGTTTTTGCCATTGGAGACGAAAGATGAGTGGCCGAGTGGCTTGTACAGTCTTCGTCAGGTGACTGAAGCTAAGCTCGGTCGAATGAGGTCAAACTTTGGATGGGTGACCTCGGAGGCTTGACCTCACAACTCACCTCGTCGTCCTTCGGAAGGGATCTTAAACTGGCTGTCCCATGCCTGGATGCGGCATGCACATTGGGCCTAAATTAGCTTTTAGTAGCTGGAAATCCTGACAAGCCCACTCAAAACAAATGGAAAACAAACAAACAAGTGTGAAATCATGTAGATTTGATTGGTTCTATTGGTATCAGTATTGGAAAAAATTTCCGCAACTGCATATGAAAACTCATATTTCTTTATCACATCAAGGCTTTTGTGCTGTTCAACAAGGCATAACGAATGACTTGAGACCATTTTATGTTCATTTCGTTTTCATTTACTACTTCTGAAAATGTGTAGCACCAAGAGTACATCACAGATTTTAATGATTAAGATTTCAGTTAAAAGTCGAAAGACTGAAGTATTTTTGTAATTTCTCTTGCTGTCTTACCAGCACCAGAAGTATTGGTAAATTCAACTTTATAAATTACTGTTTTATGGTTGCAAAATGACTGAAAAGGGGCCTAAAACATTGATCAAATCGTAAAGACTCACATCAAACAGAACACTAGGTAACAGTGACGCATTTACCCATGGGCCAACTGGGCCCGGGCCCAGGGGCCCCCTAAAAATCTTAAAGTTAGGGGGCCCCGAGCAAAAGTTTGAAAAACCTATGAACTTTGCCAATTTGGACAAGGATAGTTTTATTGGGATTGTACCAAGTGTATTCAATTTTTCGAGTTTTGCAGTATCAAACTATTTCGTTGATATTAACTTGTTTGGTGACTGAATGCCCGCCCTTATCCATAAGCTTCATGCTAACTGAGTGCCGAGTACTATGCACGTGACACACAAATTCATAGGTATATTTTAAGGGGCCCCAATCAGTTTTAGGCCCAGGGCCCCAACAGACTTAAATGCGGCCCTGATAGGCAACGGGCGTTTCACCTCGCTGAACAGTTATAATACATAGATTTTCAAACAAATACTAAAGATTTTCAATCCCATGGCAATAAATGTGCAGAGGATAGCTCTCACCCATGAGAAGTTGCATTTTCTTTATTGTTCTGATCTGTGCGAGGAGTCATGTATGATTTGATCAATGTTGCAGGCCCTTTTGCAGTCATTTTGCCACCATGTTATTATTGTAAAGGTGAATTTACCTATATTTTTAGTTCTGGTAGGACAGCGAGAAAAATCACAAAAATACTTCTATCATTTGGCTTTTAACTAGAATTTGAATCATTCATTTCAGTAAATTACTCTTGATGCTATGAATTTTCAAAAGTGGGAACTTTTTTCTGCCTCATCCGGTACTTTCGAGTAAAAATCTTTGAAATAGATCACTAAGATCAATTTCTACCGTCGTCTAAGTGATAGCATGTCATTGCTGACCCTGTAACACATAGTTGTTCTTTGATGATCAATATTTTATTTTGTTTTTATCAGGCAATGTTACAAGACAAATTAAAAGCAACGGATTGGGAAACAACGGATGAAACGATGACAGAAATTGTTGCACGTGAATCGTATTTACAGTGGCTAAAAGAGAATCAAAGAAAGCATAGAGCATCGGTAAGACTAGACTGATTGCATATTCGTTGTTATCGCTATTGATAGACTGATGGACGCTCAAACTACGACTTATGGACTTTGATACTAAAATTTGGGATGAAGTTTTCCCCTGTCGATTTCATAACTAGATATGGAAACCATAGCAACACTGTACGAACACCAGGCAATGGTGGATAGGCCTAAGTTGCCGCCTCGAACCTCCAGTGTTAAAACAGCTCAGAATTCAAGTTTACAGTGATATTAGCCATGAACAAAAGCCACAAGTATCCATACGAATGTTTCCTCAATCCAAGAATCAACAAACCTTTCACTGCGAATCAGGAGTTTCTCAGTTTTAAGGCCAATTAGCTTTAATGAACTTCACCGCAGCATTGAGAATTTCCAACTGTCGAGTGTCACTTGCCTCGCTTCCGAGACTACATTGCAGCCTCGTTCCAAAGGGCACACGTAAACGTGTGCATCTCCGTCTCAAAAATTTATATCAAAGTCCATAAGGCCCAGATTAAGCAAAAAATGAAATGTTGTTGTTGTTGTTATTGTTGTTGTTATCGTCGTTGCTATTTTGCGATATCTGGGACTATGTCGTGAGGCTACGGTAAGACTTTACTTTAATGGCGATTTTCATCCTTTGAAGGTGTTGTGGCGAAGTGGTGTAATCTTCAGACTTTGCAGCCAGAACAGTCAGGCAGAGTGGGTTCTCAACCCGATAGGGCCCCAGAACTTGAGCATCATAACAAGGGGTCGCGAACTTCACCTTCACCTTCTTTTCTTTGCCAACATTTGCAGTGAGTGCACACTAACATGACTGGGTAAATAACACAAAAAACGGAATAGGATTTGAGAAGCTTCAATGATTTAGCTGCAGATCAAATTCGTGAAGGTGATGACGATCTGACTCCCTTTATTCTCGCAAGAATGTGTGTTTATTTAAAGGGCAGACGGGCGTTTATTTAAAGGGCAAATCTTTTGGTTGAAGCAACAAGCCAGTAATGTCAGCGACAGTCAACCTTTGACACGGTTATGTGAGATATTAGGTGATCAATGTACGTGCAGAAATTATGGATTTTGTTCTTTGCTTCTTTCGGCCAATGCTTGTTTCCAAATTAAAATCAGATAAATTCGTCGCACTCTTTAAAATTTTGATAAAGCCATCTACCTTACGAACGTACAAGCAAAAATAATGGATTGCTTGTCAAAACTGCAAATTGCTCCAAGGTTTTTGGCAAGTAAAATGTTTTTATTTTAGGCCTCCCAGATTGTCTAGAGTCCATCGCCGACCATTTCATCTTTAAAGGGGCTTTATCCAATCAAAACCAATTAAGCTGGCGTAAATAATGCTCTTGTCTCTTTTATCCGTCAACAGACGCTAAACTTCTGTCCATATTGGCAACACATATTTTTTCCTGGCTTTGCCCTCTCCATATCATTAGATAGTCTTGTTCAGTGAAAGATTGTGTTATACATTACATCTACTCAAGTTTTGTCAATTTTTGAAGATTCTAAATTATTGTTGGATTGCATTGTTTTGTTTGTTTTCAATTTGTTTTGAATGGGCTTGTCAGGATTTCTAGCTACTGCAAGCTAATTTGGCCCACTGTGCATGCCACATCCAGGCATGGGACCCCTAGTTTAATGTCCCTTCCGAAGGAAGACGAGGTGAGCTGTGAGATCAGGCCTCCGAGGTCACCCATCCGGAGTTTGACCTCACTCGACCGAGCTTAACTTCAGTCATCTGACGAAGACTGTATAAGCCACTTAGCCACTCACTCCGCGTTTTTTCTGAAACACCCGGTATATCTCAGTTTTATTCGTAGTCATTTTCTCACTTCTTTCTCTTGTAGCCTGGTTCTACTGAAAGTTCTTCAGCTTCAAGTTCACAAAGTGAAAGATCTCCTCCACACGAACAACCATCACCACGGCCCTGTGCATCAGGGTATTCCCCTCGATCTCCACATTCATACAAACCCAATAGTCCACATCAGCATTCTCCAGGGACGTCCTCCAAGCAAACTGATGATACTGGAACATCGCAAAACATCTTCAGTAGATGTTCACCCCCGCGTAATCAGGAAGCAGGAAGCTGCGATGGCGCTGTGGGCAGGAGTTATTCGAGCACAGGGAATCGAGGTAAAATTTTTCGATTTTCGTATGACTTTCAATTAAATCTACCAAATCTCATTACAACATTTTTTTGTGTGTTTCTTGCCCGCTTCGATTTGCAGATTGTGTCTTCGCAGCTTCAAAGTTGCTCAGGCAAGATCACTGTTTACGATTCGCAGGAATTTGTGAGTAACAAAATAATATTTCAAATGAATGTAATCGATGATGATGAACAATATATTGCAATTCAATCCGCAAGATTGTCAACTGCAGCTTCGATGCAGGCAGCTTAAAATCTGCAATGGTCCTATCGAAAATCTCCATTAACGAGTTGTTGCGTAGCCTAAGCACTTTCCGTAGAAATACAATACAAATGCCCCGCGCAGTGTCATGTCCAAATGCCCCTTTAATGTACGCTGCCCCCGTCTTAACATTGTGATTTTTAGACAAGATTTTCAGAATACTTTTTGCGCCTCTCTAATTTGTACATTGCAATCATAACAATTAAAATCAGCCTAGAATTTCATCTCCTTTGTTTATAAACGAAGAATTTCTTTATGCAGAAAATTGGAAATTTTCAGTTGATATATAAGCCAATTATATTTAGCATTTAGCGTCAGTTGTGGAATCCTGATCCTATTCTGGAAATTTCTTTTTCTGATTTGTTCGAAACTCAAGAATCGCAATATCCGGTTCAAGGAATTTAAACAACTGGCTGGATACGAATAGACTCTCTCAACGTTTGAAGGAAATCTTAGCGTAGATTAAAATCGAAACTTTCGGTACGTGGCGGAGAATGGTTCAGTAATACGTAATAAATATACTAAAATTAATCATACCTGCTAGTTAACTGTGTCAAATTTCTCTTGAATCCTCTATCAGTTACATAGACTCCCATCTCTACATCTCGGTTTTCGTTAGGCCAAATATTGTGTTGTATTGTTGCAGCTATATTGAATATTAATACTACAAAACACAGTTTATAAGACCAAACATGGCCGAGAGAGATGATGAAGGGTCTCAATAGAAGATGTATATGTCATCGTCCTCTTTTTGTGTATTTTGGGAAGAAATTTTCCAGGAACCGAAACGTTCTGAAACGCTGAAATAGTTGCCCGCAATTGGGAAGCCTTTAGTATTATTAAGATTAAACAAGGTTTCACAAAGACACTTTTGAATTGATGCTGTTATATAGCGCCCTTCTTTCCCATTTAGATGAAAACACAGTTAATGTTTTTGCTGCCATCATTTTTCAAACAAGAGACTTTCTTACTGATTAAAACGTAACTTTGTTTCTGTATTCCAGATTTTAATGAATGGAACGATGACCAAATTATCGCTGCTGTGCTTGCAAAGTCACAAGAAGAGTATTACCAACAGTTATCAGGCTCGCACAGAAACATGGAAAACTAGGACTAATCTGCAGACCACCAGAATAGTAGATTCATGCCCAGGAAAGTGTTTTAATTTATGAGTAGCTACCAAATGGACTATAATCTCGATTATGTTCCGGAGAATTGCGTAGTGACTAAATGTATATAAATTTCACATTTAGAATGATAAGTACCAAGACCAAGAAAGCTGATTGCTTATTGCTAACAGATTTTGAACTGATGATTTTATATCCAGAACTTATTATTATTATTATTATGTATTTGTAGTGTTTGTTCAGGTGTCTAAATGTCTAATTATGTTGTGTTTAACTGAAGACTTTTTCATTTTTCTGCCTTCCGTTCCAGAAAGTATGGCTATTGGCTTGCATTATCCGTAAAATAGGTCGATTTTGAGAATTCTTATTTTTGGCCAGAAAGTAAGGTTATAGCCTTTGCTTTTTTCGGTAAAATAGGCCGATTTTTAGAATTCTTACTTTTGGCCAAAAAGTAAGGTTATAGGCTTTGCTTTTTCGGTAAAATAGACCGATTTTGAGAATTCCTATTTTAGGCCAAAAAGTAAGGCTATAGGCTTTGCTTTTTCGGTAAAATAGGCCAATTTTGAGAATCCCTATTTTAGGCCAAAAAGTAAGGTTATAGGCTTTGCTTTTTCGGTAAAATAGGCCAATTTTGAGAATTCCTATTTTAGGCCAAAAAGTAAGGTTATAGGCTTTGCTTTTTCGGTAAAATAGGCCAATTTTGAGAATTCCTATTTTAGGCCAAAAAGTAAGGCTATAGGCTTTGCTTTTTCGGTAAAATAGGCCGATTTTGAGAATTCCTATTTTAGGCCAAAAAGTAAGGTTATAGGCTTTGCTTTTTCGGTAAAATAGGCCAATTTTGAGAATTCCTATTTTAGGCCAAAAAGTAAGGCTATAGGCTTTGCTTTTTCGGTAAAATAGGCCGATTTTGAGAATTCCTATTTTAGGCCAAAAAGTAAGGCTATAGGCTTTGCTTTTTCGGTAAAATAGGCCAATTTTGAGAATTCCTATTTTAGGCCACAAAGTAAGGCTATAGGCTTTGCTTTTTCGGTAAAATAGGCCGATTTGGAGAATTCCTATTTTTGCCCAAAAAGTAAGGCTATAGGCTTTGCTTTTTCGGTAAAATAGGCCAATTTTGAGAATCCCTATTTTTGCCCAAAAAGTAAGGCTATAGGCTTTGCTTTTTGGGTAAAATAGGCCAATTTTGAGAATTCCTATTTTAGGCCAAAAAGTAAGGCTATAGGCTTTGCTTTTTCGGTAAAATAGGCCAATTTTGAGAATTCCTATTTCAGGCCAAAAGGTAAGGTTATAGGCTTTGCTTTTTCGGTAAAATAGGCCAATTTTGAGAATTCCTATTTCAGGCCAAAAAGTAAGGTTATAGGCTTTGCTTTTTCGGTAAAATAGGCCGATTTTGAGAATTCCTATTTTAGGCCAAAAAGTAAGGCTATAGGCTTTGCTTTTTCGGTAAAATAGGCCGATTTGGAGAATCCCTATTTTTGCCCAAAAAGTAAGGCTATAGGCTTTGCTTTTTCGGTAAAATAGGCCAATTTTGAGAATCCCTATTTTTGCCCAAAAAGTAAGGTTATAGGCTTTGCTTTTTCGGTAAAATAGGCCAATTTTGAGAATTCCTATTTCAGGCCAAAAAGTAAGGCTATAGGCTTTGCTTTTTCGGTAAATAGGCCAATTTTGAGAATTCCTATTTTAGGCCAAAAAGTAAGATTATAGGCTTTGCTTTTTCGGTAAAATAGGCCGATTTTGAGAATTCCTATTTTAGGCCAAAAAGTAAGGCTATAGGCTTTGCTTTTTCGGTAAAATAGGCCAATTTTGAGAATCCCTATTTTAGGCCAAAAAGTAAGGCTATAGGCTTTGCTTTTTCGGTAAAATAGGCCAATTTTGAGAATCCCTATTTTAGGCCAAAAAGTAAGGTTATAGGCTTTGCTTTTTCGGTAAAATAGGCCGATTTTGAGAATTCTTATTTTTGGCCAAAAAGTAAGGCTATAGGCTTTGCTTTTTCGGTAAAATAGGCCGATTTGGAGAATTCCTATTTTTGCCCAAAAAGTAAGGCTATAGGCTTTGCTTTTTCGGTAAAATAGGCCAATTTTGAGAATCCCTATTTTTGCCCAAAAAGTAAGGTTATAGGCTTTGCTTTTTCGGTAAAATAGGCCAATTTTGAGAATTCCTATTTCAGGCCAAAAAGTAAGGCTATAGGCTTTGCTTTTTCGGTAAATAGGCCAATTTTGAGAATTCCTATTTTAGGCCAAAAAGTAAGGTTATAGGCTTTGCTTTTTCGGTAAAATAGGCCGATTTTGAGAATTCCTATTTTAGGCCAAAAAGTAAGGCTATAGGCTTTGCTTTTTCGGTAAAATAGGCCAATTTTGAGAATCCCTATTTTAGGCCAAAAAGTAAGGCTATAGGCTTTGCTTTTTCGGTAAAATAGGCCAATTTTGAGAATCCCTATTTTAGGCCAAAAAGTAAGGTTATAGGCTTTGCTTTTTCGGTAAAATAGGCCGATTTTGAGAATTCTTATTTTTGGCCAAAAAGTAAGGCTATAGGCTTTGCTTTTTCGGTAAAATAGGCCAATTTTGAGAATTCTTATTTTTGGCCAAAAGGTGAGGCTATAGGCTTTGCTTTTTCGGTAAAATAGTCCGATTTTAAGAATTCTTATTTTTGGCCAAAAAGTAAGGCTATAGGCTTTGCTTTTTCGGTGAAATAGGCCGATTTTGAGAATTCTCATTTTTGGCCAAAAAGTAAGGTTATAGGCTTTGCTTTTTCGGTAAAAGAGGCCGATTTTGAGAATTCTTATTTTTGCCCAGAAAGTAAGGCACAGACTTTGCCTTTTGCCCCAGAATACGTATATTCTCAAAACGTGCCTATTTTGCCTAAAAGGCATAGCCTGTAGCTTGTAACGCTATTATGCTAAATAGGCGTACGGCAGATCTCTCATTTGCAATGAATATGCTGTAATCGGCCTCGAAGGAACACAAAGATAGTAGGCCACAAAGAAAACGAGAGACAATTCTAAGATGCGACAGGAAGAATGTTAAAAGTGAATTTGCTCAAAAGTTATAATCCTAATGATATCACGATCAAATCAAATTCAAAACCTTGTTAGCTATGATATCCATTGTTACGACATGAAACAAAAACATTAAATTATCGTTTAGTATACTTTATACTTCAAGGTCAGAACAAACTAGAATCTAGAAGGATACTATGGCAAGCGAAAGTCACCAAAATCAGATAAACCCGGTTTTTCTCAGAAAAACCGAGTTTTTCTGCCAGAAAAACCGGGTTTTTCTGAAAAACTCAGTTTTTCTGGTGAAAAACTCGGTTTTTCAGAAAAACTAAGTTTATCAGGCAGAAAAACCAAGTTTCTCAGAAAAACCAAGTTTTTCTCCAGAAAAACCAAGTTTTTCAGAAAAACTCGGTTTTTCTAATTCTGGTGACTTTCGCGTCAGAAAAATTGGCCGCTCTAATTTACACTCGGTTCTTCCGATGAACGAGAATGAGTTTCGTTTTTCGGAAGTATCTTATCATCTCAAAAAACCGAGTTTTTAAAAGGGGCATTCCGAACTCTCGGGATGCTTCCCTGAGAATACGAAGTTTTGCCGATTTCGGTGAAGACATGTATTTGAAGAGACCAGCTTCGAATGCCAATGGCGAATACAATAGACTGCGAATGAAATGAACTGTGTTCACCGACTGACTGTACAGCAAAATGTACAGACATAGTTTACTGTACGAAATATCAGACTCATATCAGAAGCCCCTACATTCATATTTTAGGCTCATTCTATGAAAACATTATGAAATCGTACAACCTAAAGCCATGAAAATACTAACAAACTTTTATTTATGTACTACTTCAATTCATGCAGTGCAGCATTGCAGCTAAAAACTTTCTATCAACCGAGTATAAGTTTTTCTCTCATAAGAAACTCGTGGTTCCATGAGAAGTAGAGCAAATTTCTGGCAAAATATCACTGGGCAAAATAAATGCGGAACAAATCAGGAACAGGAACCTCTCCATCATGGATACATGTGGCACTTATTGTTTGCGAGGATTTGAATACTTCCTCTTTGTCACATTTTATATCGCATCATTGCGTTTATTCAGTCAATGGCTGAACGATCTCAATCAACGCTGATTCAAGGTCCCCTTTGTACTTTGATTATCTGAGCAAAATCATGTGTTCCCGAAAAACTCGGTTTTTCTGAAAACCGAGCTTTTCAGAAAAACCGAGTTTTTCAGAAATACCAAGTTTTTCAGAAAAACTCGGTTTTTCTGTAAAGCTCGGTTTTTCTGAGAAAGTCATCGGTTAAGTTCGGTCTGGTCGGTCGGTTCATCGGAAAGGATCGGAGAAAAACTCGGTTTCTCCGAAATAGTTGCATTTTAGCAGAAAAACTTGGTTTTTCTGAAAAACCCGGTTTTTCTGCAGAAAAACTTAGTTTTTCAGAAAAACCAAGTTTATCTGGCAGAGAAACTCAGTTTTTCTGAAAAACTCAGTTTTTCTGGAGAAAAACCAAGTTTTTCTCAGATAAACTCGGTTTTTCTGCAGATAAACCCGGTTTTTCTGAGAAAAACTGGGTTTATCTGATTTTGGTGACTTTCGCTTGCCATAGGATACAACCCCTGGCGGGACTCAGCACATGCACATACGGGGAGATAAGTCCGATATTTTTGGGTTAGAATATTGCCAAAAGTGATATTTTTGGGTCCAAACTAAACTAAAACTATCTTCATGATATTCTTTGACACCAAACATTGTTTAACTGATATTTCTGGGTTCACTAGAGGCAATTCTCATCTCTACTTGCATTGTTTCAGGATATTTCATATTCACGTACAGGTTTCTAAGTATAAAATAAGCTGATGTTTTTGGGTTGCAATGATGCTGAAGTGATATTTTTGGGTCGCCTGAAAATTTCTTGGACTGACCCCCCCCCCGCATGCGTATGTGCTGAGTGTCCCACCTCGGGATACAACTATTGGTCTTTCAAGCCTTTCAAGGGTTCTCCACAGAGGGGGGTACATCCATACCTGGACCTAACGGGATGTGCTGCTCAACAGGGCGTCCTTTTGTGGTAAAAAGTATTCGACAGAATGTCTTTTTCTGACAAAAATTATGGGACAGAGTATCATAATTAATGAGAAAATTATGGGTTAGGGTATTTTACAGAAAAGAAACTTTAGAGTTCTCTTGGAACTATTGATCATGTACAATTTGGGCAAAATTTTTATGCCACTGGGTATACTTTTGGGGCAATTTGTATGCGACAGGTGTGGAGAGGTTTTTTCCACATACTCCGTAACTACCCTAGTCAAGTCACCCTGGGGACCTATCTTAAACTTGTGACCTTGAGTTCCTTGTTTCCCTGTGTTCTTTGATTCTGGTCGATAGGTACTGATCGTATTTCGGCGAAACATTTAGGCCTTGCAGAATGGATTCCCGTGCATAAATCAAAGAATTTGATTTTGAAAGTCACCAATATAGAATTATTACTATCGTTTCTAATTTTGTCGAATTGAGCGCAAATTTAATAATGACGGGGCTAGACTTAAAAGGTGACAAAAAGGTCTTTCAATATAAGTGTCCCCTTCTAAACATATCAACTGTACACAAATAAACGAAATACTAAGAAAAACTTAGCCTCTGTAGGTACACCCCCAGTTTTTGTCAAATGGAACGCAAATTGAACTAGGCAAGGGTCCAAAGGCCCTTTTGCCGTGACGCCAAGTCATAAACACACTAACTCCGCACAAGAACAAAGAAAATTGTTAAAAACGGATCAAAACGACTGTTATCTAGGTATAACTTCACTCTTTGTAAAATGGAGTGCAAATCGAACTATGGAAGAACCCACATTGAAAGGCGACAGACCAAAATGCCTTTCAGTGCAAACATCATCTGCTAAACACATCAACTTCGCACAAAAAACAAGAAATATTGTTTAAAACTTACCTAAAATGGTTATACTCTAGGTACATCCTAATTCTTTGTTAAATAGAGAGCAAATTGAACTACATAAGGGCCTAACTTGAACGGCGACAAAAACGCCTTTCAGTACAAACTACCTCTTCTAAACAAATCAGTTTTGCACAAATCATTTTTTAGTTTTCTTTTGTGGGGGGGGGGTCCTCTCTCGATTAGTTTATCTATTTTGAGGACTCCTCCCTAGACAATCATTCTAAATACAATTGTAAAGTTGATTTATGTAATTTTCATTGTTTATTGTATGTAGATTATTAATTTTCATATATTTAGTTTTATATAGCTATGTATTGTATTGTTTTATCTGTTATTGTATTTAGGATGATTGTTGAATAAAATGAAACTGAAACTAAAACTGAAACAAATACACGAAATGAAATGATCAAAACCATATCCTAAACGAGCTGCTCTATAGGTACAGGGTCTCCTAAAAGATTTTGTCCAGTGTGTGGCTACTTTGGAGGAGCTGTAGATTCAGTTATCTCGGTTTTTACATAGTTGCATAGGTCAACCTTCAACTTAGAGTTTGAGACCTTGTATGAGTCAATCTGACACGCGGTTGCTGATTTATGGCAGAGAAAGGCAAAATTAGTGGTTGCTTTAAAACAAGCACTTCTATTAATCTCCTGCAATGTCAAAATAAAGCAAGTTTTCAAAGAAAGGGCTCTAGCGTCGTATTAAAATTTTGCTAGATCTTTTAAAGAATGGAAAGTGCTCTGTTATGAATAGACAACACTGCTAACCCTTTAAAGATTTAGCAAAAATTCTAACACGACGCTAGAACCCTTTCTTTGAAAACTTACTTTATTTTTGACATTGCTGGAGAACAACAGAACTGCTGTTTTTGAGGCAACAACTTTGTTCAACGTTTCATTAAATACTAAAAAGTAACGATACGCTGAATGGACACTTGGTCAAGTGACCCTTTTCCTGCGATTTTAAATTAATTTTCGACACAAAAATCTTGCAAATCCGCCAAAAATTTATGGAGTTACAAGCCTTTGAAGTTCAAGTTTGTGGACAAGCTGAAACCAGAAGCCTCGACATGGCATTTTTGGTGAAAATCTCATAGACCATCGTTTCTGCTATTTCTCAATTGCTTCAGGGCGAACAAATGGGATTTGAACAGGTTTTCGATAACCTAACTCTCAAGCATATGGATACTTTGAGGAAACAGATTCAGTCTCTCGTTGATTATGTTTTGAACCACTGTGTTTGGACATATGCAATGTTAAGCAAATTTTGACAATGTTCACAAGGATCAAATTAATTCGAAAGTCCTGTTTGGTTTGCTCTGATATCAACGAAAGGTATGACATTAGACAAGCTTCTTCTACCTCAGTCTTTGAGTACTTATCTAGAATGTCTGCCCTGTGGGAAAACCCTCAGTCTTTGTCGAATGGAGCACAAATAGAACTATGGAAGGGCCTAACTTGAAGATAGATAACAAAAATGCCCTTCAATTTGTTCCGCTATCGCACATTTTTGATCTTTGAAAGCTCGCAACTCAGTGAATTTTCAACCGATCTTGCAAGATTCTGGCATCTAAAATTATTTCATAATCTTAGGAACAGGGTTACCTTCCCATGAGTCTGTTCATGTTATCGTTATTTTTCAATATCTACTCAAACATCGAACAATTTTTTTGAGACACCTTGTATATCTTCAGTCCATGTCAACTGGGGCACAAGTATAACAGTGGCCGGCCGGAGGTTATTCAAATGGTGTCAAAAATCCCATCCTTGCAAATGTCATCATCTAAACATCAGCTTCGCACAAAAAAACAAGAAATATTGTTGAAAACTTATCTAAAATTTCTGCTCTGACCCTCAGTCTTAGTCGAATGGAGTGCATATTGAACTGTGGAAGGGCCCAACTCGAAAGGCAACAAAAATGCCCTTCAGTGCTAACGTCTTCTTGAAAACAAAACGATTTTATTCGTATACACGAAATGACATGATCAAGACATATGCTGAACAGGCTGTTCTGTAGGTATATCTTCAGTATATGTCAAATGGTGCACAAGTTTAACAACAGAAGGGCCTGGCTCAAATGGTGTCAAAAAGCCCTCAGGTACAGATGGAAACATCATCATCTAAGCATATCAAATTCATACAAAAAAACATGAAATATTGTTAAATATTGTTAAAAACTTTCTGCTCTGTGGGTAAACCCTCAGTCTCTGTCGGATGGAGCACAAATAGAACTATGGAAGGGCCTAACTTGAAAAAAGACAACCAAAATGCCCTTCAGTGCAAACGTCCTCTTCTAAACACATCAACTTTACTCAAATACATGAAATGACATGATTAACACATCCTAAACAGGTTGTTCTGCAGGTATATCAGGTATATCTTCAGTGTATGTCAAATTCGGTGCAAATTTAACAATTGAAGGTCTAATTCAAATGGTGGCAAAAACGCCCTTCTGTGCAAACGTCCTTTTCTAAACATATCAACTTTGCACGAGTACAAGAAATGCCATTAAAAACTTACTCTAAACGGGCTGTTCAGTAGGCATATCCTCCGATCTTTCTTCTCTCAAAGGTTTGTCCCCAAATGCAGCCTTTTCACTATTCGCAGGCTTATTTTTCGCTTTATCATCCAAACCACAGCATGTTTGTTCCGAGCAATTCTTCTCCGGGCCACATTCAAGCATACATCCGTCGGGCGACTCCGGGTGCTCTTCGAATTCCGGTTGAATAGTTGTTGAGTGAATACCTTCATTATGGAAGAACTCTTTCAAATCATTTGCAATTGCCATGTAGTCGTGGATATTTTGACAACGAACATGAGCAGATGCTGTTGAAGAAACGAAATAAGACAAATCAATCAAACTGGAAACTGCTCGGAAAACTCTATTAGCTCTTTAAAACGGACAAATAACCTCTTCAAAACAGAGTAACGTGAAAACTCTAAAGGGTTTTCAGAAAAAACGCAATCCAATTTCATTCGAGTTTCTTCAGGAAATGATAGAATTTTGAATCAATATGAGGCATACCATCTGAAAGTACAATCTTCTTCTTTCCAATGACATCCAAGTTGGGTGGATTAATTTGATTTTTCATTGCTCTGTTGACGTTTTCGAAAGTATGGCCTATTTTAGATGCCGGAAAATGATAGGACATTTACATAGATGATAATCCACATTTGTGAGAGCATATTTTATCTTTATCTACAACTGCATCTCATGAAGAGATTGCACTGTCTTTTTATCCTCCTCAAGGCATCACCTCTAGTCCCTATAGGCCTGAAATACCTCGAAAAAAATTTCTTCATTATTTTTACATGAAAATGGAGCTGATTTAGCTTTCGCAGAAAGCTGCATTTGAAATTGGGCATTCTTACTAAAATATAAATCAAATGATAAATAATTCCATTAAGGTATCCAAACTGCATATAATCAGAAAGAAGAAAGACTGTCTTTTCGTATGGTATACATTACATGTACTCAAATTTTGGCAATTTTTTAAGATTTCAAATTATAGTTGGGTTGCGTTTTTTCTGAGACACCCTGTATACAGCCCCCTTTCTAATAAACCCCTCCGTTCTAAGCCAAAATCTTCAATAAGCCCCCCACCCCATTAAGCCTCCATCCCCTTATATCAAAGCCAGCAGTTACGAACGGCGTTCTATTTACTTAGCAAAACAAGTTTGCATGTTAATTTTGATATGGATAAAACTGTGTCGATTTTGTATATTTGAATCGTAAAATTGTATGTTGATATCGGAAAATATAAGGTTCAAAAAGTATATTCCATTCCCGGAATTTTCGTGCCAAAAACCATCCAAAACTGGCGCACATCCCCATATGCTGGGATAATGAAGTATACTTCCCCCAGGCTTCAAATACCTCCTCCCGTACACCCTTTCACCAAACTTAACAATACTTTAATTCCAACAATGATAATGAGATAAAAAATGCTGTTCCTCGGATCATGGCAAATCACATGAAGTTCCCTTTTATCAATCCATTTAAAAGAATAGGACAGTATCATAATGCTCCTTGAATATTCACGCAATAATATTTTGCAATATCTGATTGAATAGCTACCACGTTGAATCATTTGTTACAAGTTCCCGGTTCAACTTGGTCACTCCATTCAGATTTACAAGCGATTTTCTCGAGAAAGTTCCTTCTAGAAACCTCAGACCCGTAGGAAGCAGCTGCTGATTGGAGGGTGGGGCAATTGTTCTTATTCGGCGCTCCCTGCTTAAAACAATAGAAAACAATGCATCTAATTAATGCTTGTGACGTAGCACCATTGTTTTCAACATTATTGGGAGCTTGCGCCCTACCTGCTCCCCCCGCTTCCTACGGGCCTGGAAACCTTAAAGGGGCAGGGTCACGTACTACTATAATCTATATTGTCGCCCACACGTGGCCATTGTGTTCTGCACAGATTTTGAGGAATGGGGTGAATCCACATGAAAATTGCTTCCAAAGCCACCAATATCTCTACAATCGTACAAAATATGAGTGCTTCGTTTGATACTCCACGAAATTCAAGAGTCCATCTTCAAAATAATACCTTCACTTTGAGGAAAATATTGGAACATATGGCCTATCAAAAATATTTCAAAATTGTCATTTTGAAAGAAGTATGTTTACATAAAGTGACCCAGACACCCTTAAGAAATTGCGAGCAAATTTTCTTAAAATGGTGACGTAACTTACCAATGATCTTGTTTCCAGACAACTGCCATATATGAAACTCATGGATACTAAGCACACCATTGATTTGCCCCACTAATTTCTCTTGTATTTCTTTGATCTTGAGATGTGTTGGAACTGTTTGCATAAGAATCATGGAAGATTCTTTCAGCAGTGGAATTGAAGTCTTTAATATGATCATTACCATCAGAATGCTCATAACAGGATCAATATACAGGGTCCATTTTCCAGAGGCGTACTTTATGATCAATGCATTGACAATGACGATAACGGATCCAAGGGCGTCTCCCAGAACGTGCAGATAGACGCCACGCATGTTGAGTTGATCGGCTGCTTTTGGCTCTTTCGCTGGTCTGTGTTTCTCGCCAGAAGATCTTTGGAGGATAAGGGTTTCTTCTCCTGGAATGATAAGAAATATTGGCTCTTAAAAGGATCTAGTGCTGTAGGCTGGTTATTTCCCTAAATGCATCAGTCTTCTAACAGACTTCTCTAAGTCTCGATTTCATTTTGATAAACACACTGACTGCTTCAATTCCCAACGATTATTGTTTGTCTTAGAAATGCACGAGACGAGTTAGCTGTACTTGACTTATATGAGAACGAAATCGACATGCCTTGTTTGTTTCAAGCGTTAGGACCTGTTACCTCAAGTGGTTTCATTTTCATGAAAAACTCAGGAAAAGTCTGTTTGCCTAGATACAGATCACGGAGTTCATATATTTGTTCATTAAGCTTTGAGTAACATAGATACCTTCAAAACAGGCGTAGCGTCACGAAAAAATTTGGTTCCCTGCAACAATGACTTTTAAGAGGATAACACGTGCAACAAAATGGCGAAGTCATTGCCGTGCGGCAGAAATGATAGGAAAATTTGGGGTGTTTTGATTGGTACCAATTCTGAAAACGGTAGACTTGGAAGACTCGGAATTTGTGTTTGATTGACTCCCCAATTCCGAAAACGGCAGGTTTGGCAGGTTTGGCAGGTTTGGCAGGCCTGCTGAACCTTCTGCTCCAGAAGGCAGAAGGTTTGGCAGACTTTGGAGAGATTCTCGATTTCATTTGCAGAACTCTGAAAACGAGGCGACTTTGCTCGCGTTGCTACGGTAATCGGTAACTTTACTCTGTAGCCAAGCACCAGGCTCGTCTTCGTGATTTTAAACTGGAAACCTCGTCTTCGCCAGGATAAATTTGAAACCTCTGCTGCTTTGAAGAGCATTGTGCTGGATTGGGAACTCACTTTGTTTCCGTCTGTGCGAAGTCTTCCGTTTCCAGAATTTGGTAGGTTTGGAATTACCAATCAAACACGCCCTTGGTCGCAATTTTAGGCATGTACTTTTAAAGTTGCTTGAAGGGCTCTCACAAGTAGTCTAAATCCCTCATTATTTTAGAACGCAGTGGCCAAGTTTAATCAGGTAATATTGAAATGGATTTTAAACATGTCCACATAGATAACTTATATATTTGTCAACAGGGACGTAGAAAGCATCTCAAACTTAGGGGGCACGACACTTCGAAGGCACTTTTTCCCTTAAGACAAAGGGGGTATTTTCTGAAAATAAAATGGGCACTTCTTTGTTTATTGCAAAATCTTGGGGGTAGCTGCCCCCAGTGCCCTCGGTTCCCACGTCTATGTATGTCAATATCATCGTTTTAATATCCGGGAGGGGGAGCAGTGGCCTTTCAAACGGGGATGATATTTTCTCGACGGGAATGAATAAGGGTTAATATCTAAGGCCCTGTTTATATGAGGAAATACACCTCACCTGCATGACCCAGGGTACCCTGGGTACCACACTCTCCCAAAAGAGAAATCTCAATTTCTTTTTTGGGAGAGTCTGGTACCCAGGGTAGACCCAGGGCTGACAGGCGAGGTGGAGTAAAGTCTCTCTTCCGTGAAATCAGAAAGAACTGACAAATAAGAATCAACGAATAATTTCAATTCACCTCACCATACCGGTGTTGTTTCGTTTATAAGGAAAAATTTCACCAAACCCAGGTGAGATTCCACCTCTATTGAGGTGGGAATCCACTATACCGGTGGTGTTGCATTAGTCATAAAAACGCGAAATGAAAACACAAAGAATTCTATTGGAGGGTTGAATCTCACCTCTCAGCCCTGGGTCTGGCAATTGAGGCCCTATTCCCTCATATAAACAGGCCCTGATTCTTGAGAAGCATGAAACCAAGGACAAAAAGTCAAGTACTGAAGTCAAGCACTGAATGAAATGTTAAGGATACTTGTGTTACAATTTAAACTTGACAATTGCAGTTTCGCGTTTCTTGTAATAAAGAACAAGGATCATATATCTTTTCCTGGCCAAACTTTGTCATCGTGGGTTATTTATTAGAAGAGATATTTTGTCACAGCTGTGGCAAGGCTTAAAATGTATTGCCCTTGTGTTCCCTTCAGTGAAGACTGTGCACAGCAGCAAGTTATGAGGTTGTCGGCATGGTAAGAAAGTGCAAATTTAAAAAGGAAGAGTTAAGTAGACGGTAGTCTTGCATTAAAGTGCACTTGGCTCTGTTTGCAGATACAAATAACCTCAATCTTTTCAGTGACCCAAGAAAACCTTCACGAGCTGGATCATAGCTACCTCCCTGAAATCAAAAGCTATTGCAAAAAGCTTTGTATCGAAATTTAGGTGAAAGGCCTAGCTATCTTCTGAGATGCTGCATGGCCATTTTAAGCAATGATTACCATCCAAAAACTAGATTCAAAGAAAATTTCGAATCAAGGATTCCTCATTTTGAGTGGAACACCTCTGCTGATTTTGCCTTGTTTTGCGATTTCCCCATCTCCCCCTCAGAACAATGTTGTTTTGTGGTGAAAAAAAATTGGGATGACAGGATGATCTGCAACTCTGCTGTAATGCTGGGACAATAACCTTCTCAATCAACATTTTTTGGGGGTGAAGGGGTATTAAAACCTGGTGGCTATGGTTAGAAATACGGATTGTGAAGAAATGGCCGAAGTGTTCCAAGGACTTTTGCCAGGCATTGTAAGCAATTTGAAAGTTCAGTATCTTGAAAAGTTTCTTGCAAACAGTTCACGTATGGCAGCACCTTTTTCATGTGTTTAATCCACAGAGATTGAGAAAGATCATTTTAACACTTGATGCTGTGAGCAAACACTTCACAAAAAGTATATGTAATGAACATACTGTACACGCCCTTCTTTATGAGGAGCCTGGTTCTGTGGTTTGTGGTAGAGCCTTGTAGGTTTCTTAGTAAAAATCTCATGTACATTTCCATTTCTTAAGTTTTCATGAAGCCAGATAATGCATTTCACAATTTCTCACATACAAATGAGGATAGGAATATCACTGATTTAAGCCCAAAGAATTGAAAGAAAGGATCAAACTATAAACAAAAATTGTAAATTTCAATATCATAAGGTGGGTCAATGCCACATGTTTTAAAAATCTGAACCTATCAATTGACTTTGAAAGCTTCTTGTAGACAGTTTCATAATTTTCTGTAAGGGGCTACTGTAGTTTCTTATAGGAGTTTCTTACATAAACCAGGCCTTATTAAAATCACAATGGGGGTTCTCAGCTAAATTTCGGGTAGGGGTGTGCCGCCCACAGTTTCACAATGGCACCGTAGGCTAGACCAATTTTTGAGAAAATGATACCCTTGGCTAGACTAATTTCTACATTAGTTGGCGTTTTCAACTTGCCAAATTTTTGCATTCTCTGGACCAAAATTTTAAAAAATTTGGTTTTCTTTACAGGAATTACCAAAGTTTGACATTTCTTTGACCAAAATTGCCAAAATGCATACCCATGCCCAGACTAAAATTACCAAAAGTATACCCTTGGCAAGACGAAATGGACTAAAATTGGCAAAAAGCACATACAGTGTACCCCTTGGATAGACTAGAAGTTCGAAAAAGTATACCGGTTGCGGCGGCACATCCCCAGGTATCTTTGCCTGCAAGCAAATGATTGGGACAAATGTGCTTGCAGTCATATCACCCTCTATAGAGCAAAGATGCCAGCAACAAATGTGTAATGACATTTTGTGCCTGCCAGAGTGGGCTGGTGCGAGGCCTGTTAAAAACCATCTGGTTTTTCTATTTGGAATGGCTTTTGGTAATTGAAAAACATTTCACAAGGATAAAATTGTGCTTGTTTTATGGTTAAAACAGTGGATCAGTAATCTGGAGATTGTGGCTTCCATCACAGCACACAGACTGATACAGTAACTTCCCTTTCACTGCTCTGAAAGGATTTTATTTCATGTTGCCCTTATCCAGGATCTGATACAGGACACACTAAATATGACTTTCAGCTTCCCCCTTTTTTATAAGAAGCTAAGAAATATGAGCCATTACTGAATAGCTGTTCCATAACAATTTTGATGTCTACAGCATGTTTTTTTATAAGAAACTACGGATTTGAGCCAATACTGAAAGTTTGTTACATTTTTTCAGATTTTCAGTACTCGGATTTCTTATGAGTTTTTAACGGTTCCATAACAATCTTCCTGCACAGGTTTAACATTGATAAATACTGCATCTCTCTTGTTACTTCAGTGTTTCCCAAATTTGTCAACATCATTGTTGGCCTTATCCAGAAAAATCTGGCAAACACTGAAGTAACAAGAGAGGTATTTATCAATTTTAAACTAATTTTTCACCTAAAACCTGTGCTTGGTGTTTACAAGCTGTCGCAAATTTAAAAATAAACTTTGTGAAGCCTTCCCAATGTTTGGACATTATCTAAGCATATATCTTTGGAGTTAATATAATTTAAGAAAGACACTGAAAATAAAAAGAAAATATATCCCAATTAAAATTGCATAGTTTCTTCACAGTGGCCTGAAGCAAAATTTTTTATTGTTTTAAATGAATACCACAGTTGAATGATAAAAGATCCTGTTATATTTTTTGATATCTCATTTTGTTTTGAAGTTAGTTATCCACTGATTTCTGGTAATGACTCAGACATCATTTTGTTTGCAAACTACTTGGATGCTATATGAAAATATAGCAGTAACTTATCATCGGAAGGTAACAGATGCCAAGAACTTTGCAGAGTAGCTACGCAAATTAAAGATGAGTTGTCTCATGAACTTATATGATGTTTAGAATGGCATGCTAATTGAAATAAGTTTTTGATTCAATTTATATTTGGAAGCATCATCAACCTTGTATACTTTCTTCCTATTATGCAAACAAATGACATCATCAGCCAATCCTACAAAGTAGTGGATAACTCGAAAATGAAACAAGGTATATATCAAAGCAATTTTAAGTGGTTTCTTACAAACAATATGTGTAGCTGATAGCATCCCAAAGGTCTACGTAATCTGAAAAATATATCATAAATACATACCTTCTTCAGTGATTTCAGTTTTATACTCTCCAATAACATCATCATCCAGTACCAAGGGACATGTCACATCAACTGTAGTCTTGACAACATCTCCATTTGATCCCATCAATGCCTCTGTCTCTTTCACCTTTTCAGGAACAATCTGCACCCCTTGGAACTCTTGATCCATTACTTCTTTCTGCTTCTTTGCATCATCATCATTACAATCATTCTCATCACCCTTTGACTGGCCATTTTGCCCACCACCATGCGAATGCCCATGACCTCCTCCATGAGAATGGCCATGACCATGTTGATGAAACAAAAACAAACCAATTATATTCACAACAAGCCCAACTGAACCAACAATCAACACTAATTCAGCGTTATCAACTGCTTCTGGAATCACCATCCTTTTCATTGATTCAACCAAAATTGAAAAGCATAAGGCTACCAAGAAAACGGCATTCACTAAGGCACCTAATACTTCTGCTCGCACATAACCAAAAGTGTATTTATGAGTTCTTTTACCAATTGTTGAATAACGGAGAGCTAGGAAGCCTACAATGAGAGATGCAACATCAGACAACATATGAAAAGAATCTGCTACCAAGGCCATAGAGTTTGTGATATAGCCAACGATTATTTCCACAAGAAAGAAGGTTGATGTCAAAAGCATCATTGAGATGAAGCTAGTCCTTCGACTGAGATTACAACTTTTGATCTTCATCTTGGATGAGTTTTCTGCCTTTTATTTTTCAGTGTTCTGTCACTGCAAAGCAGAATATATCTGATTACTACAGGTGTGCTTGCAGAACTGACGTTCAGTTTGCAGGCTTGAAAATTGCTCTAGACTTATCAATGAGCTATCAAACTCTTGAATGTTTTTTGTCTTTCTGTTCTTCAATGTTTCTTCAAAAGTAGTGAATTTGCTTTATTTTGCACAATTTTCCTGACTTCCTCTTCAGCAAGTTCTCAGATTCTTATTCAATAAACTAATCAGCTACTTAAAGATCTTCACTCGCAAAGCACTGTCCAGTTTGTAGATTTTCAGACTCTCAATCAAATAAACTGTTCAGCCTTCAAAGATCTCCACTTTCAAACAAGGTACAATTTGTGAACACTTTGTATCTGTGATCTTAAATCCAGCAAGGTATTTGACAAGTGATTTTGCAAACTACCACACTTCTATATTTACACCTTCAGATACTCAGGACTTGCCACACAGTTCAGCTTTTGCACACCATGGTCAAAATTTCATAAAACCTTGAGAAAAACATCAGAGCAGCATGTGACTCTCACAAAACTTTACCATTTACTTGAAAATGCAAAAGAAAAGACTTCTTCTTGTTTTTATGTTTTATCCTTGTTCTAAAGAGATTGTCTACCAGATTGAATGGATCCAGCTATTTCTTTGTTGAGGGTTTGATCAAAATAAACCACAAAACAGACAGCAAGCCAAACCCTGTAGATTTTTGACCATCTATCTCACTATCAAGTAAACTGGAAGAATAACCGCAAAATGTGAAATGGACCGCTCTCTTGACATGCTCTGTGCAGGAAAAAATCTTGTTAGCACTTCTCCGTTTGTGTTTCAGCGACCTTTGTTCTTTCTCTTTGTACCTGTCCTCCCAAAGGATATGATGTTTTCAAGACCCCCAGCGAGCCAAACCATGCCAAACCTGACCGGCCTAAGTGTAGTTCTCCACAACATCCACAGCTAACTTTTATACTCTTCGTATCACACCCAGCACTGCAAATATCCAAAGAATTCTCCCAATGTCAACTGTAATAAGAATATGATATCAATTCAATATCTTTCACCGCAAGAATTGAATAATTAGCTGCAATTTGAATTTCAAATCTTGTCAGCTCCTCAAAAAAATTCTGGACAACAAAAGTTAAAAATTCATGCTTATGTTGTACGCATGCGTGATCAAATCAAGCCACATTCAAATTGAAATTAAAATGTCATGGATAGAAAGATGATTTTGTAAAATTTGAGATCCAGGTAAAAAATTTTCGCGAATAAAATTGATTAGTTTTGGATAGTTAATTTTGCGCATTCGCAAATCTCACTTGACATCTTATTTAAGACAGACCTTGTTTTATTTTCGTTTCATTATCATTTTCTGCACTTTTGGGAACATTTGAAAAGAATCATAAAAATCAGTATAGAGAACTTATCATATTTTCAAAGAAAGGCCCTTGCTTAGGGAATCTTGGCCAAAAGCCCACCCATATGGGCGGCACATACTTTGTTCCTTCAACATATCCCGGAATAAACTAATCGACCCTCCATTTCAATCTTTCGAGCCAAGATCAAATAAACTTTTTTCAAAAGTGGATAAACTTCATAACATAATTACTAGTTAATAACAGGAACCTAAAATTTTCAGCGAGAAAGAAAACGAGAAAGAACTCCCCTCAGCAAGAAGACTTCGAAATTCTTTACTTCTCTTCAGAGACCGCTCGAGGAGAATGACACGTATGGTGAAAAGGTTGACGAAGTAAATTGTCATCTTTTCGTTCCGTGTGCATTAAAAAAGTGCGGGGTGCAGTAAATAGGGAACGTGTGCAACCAACCGTTAAAATAATAGAATTGATCTTGCAAGGCAATATGCAGGGTCATGTGTTATAAATTTTTGATGAGATTAGGAATTTGATTTCGCGTAAGATGCGGGCATATACATGTTCAAAGTTCGTCTTCACGCAGTCTTTCGGTTTTGACCAGGGAGACTCTATATCTCCCTGGTTTTGACAGGCATTCCTGTGAAATTTCCTCATCCATTAGCCACTGGATGTAGACTGTTCTTAAATGAAATACACGTTTTTTTTAAGAAACTTTGATAAGGCCATAGTACAAAAAGTTTCTAAATTTAACATGAAATTTTGTCCATTTTAGTACTAAAAGTTGCTTAATTGGTTTCTTATTTTTTGAATGCATGAATAGTCAATGTGGTCGCTAACACTGCTGCAGATAAGTTTCTTGATATTTAAAACATATAGGAATAAAGTAATAAACAGTGTTCTGTTATATGTTGAAAACACAAATGGTTAGATAATATTGCCCAATAATAAAGGTTCAACCGTCTATTTGCTATAAAATTCATGTTTTTAACTTTGAAAAGTTTCTTAGTACTTTTCATAGACATAGTACTGAGAAAGACATAGTTGTAGACATAGTTTAGACATAGTTGTTAATATGTTTCTCTTTACTGTTCGTTTTGTTCTTAAGTAGTTTTGTTTATCTATGAATTTTGTTTGTAGTTCGAACTTTGTTGATGTAAATATTTTAGTTTATTTAGTGCGTAGACCATGTACCGCCGGTATAGTGTCGTTTAAAAAAAAGTACTAGAGTTTCTTAAAAATTTTGGCCATCTTAGTACTAGTTTCTTATAAACCAGTTTCTTGAAAAACGTGTATGGCCTAAGTGGACGCCATGGATCCCCAAGCATCCACATTGCAGTGTGAAACTTCTGAAAAACCCGTAATGAATTTTTGGCACTAAAGAATCAATGATGATTGTGACTTGTGACAGTTCTAAGAATGTTCTTATTTCTTTTATACACACGGTATGATGCTGCTTTCGTGCAAGGAATGGGCAAGTTAAGACTCCAGGAATAATCATTTCGCAAAGTAACACTGATTCCATTAAGGTAGTCAAGTTTGATCAAGTTTCAGGAAATCTCGAAAGTATTTGGAACTGTAAAAAGGTTATTTTCTCCTTGATTAAAGTCTAACTTAAATTTAAGTGCCTTATGGATCAAGTACTCGCCATGTAAACGAACTCAAAATGATCTGGTTTTGACCAAAACCAGACCAAAACAGTGGGGCTAAAAACAGCAAGTAAAAGATGACAGGGTTTTCACAGTTTGTTATGTTTTAAACCTTGCTTCCACTTGGTCACTGGGTTGAGAGGCATTTCACTGCTTGGAAAAAGCGTACGATATTCCTTCAAAAGAACGTTTTCAGATTTGTAATGGATTTGTCTTGAAAACAAAAGGATTTTTGCCAAAGATGTACGAAATTTTTGGGAGTGAACGCCTCTCGACTGGGTCGTTAGAGTTTTCGAAAGTCTTTAAAAGTTGGAGTTTTTCGCTTGAGTATTTGAATTGAGTGGCTAGAGCAGTTGAGAGACACTGAAAAAACTGTCTCTCCTGAAACCAAGGACAAGGCAGGGAGATACCTGAAGGGCAGGGCCAGTGAATCAATATATTTACTTTTGCTATTGTTTCCTCTATAATATTACTCAAAAGGTACTTGGGTAAAGAAGACTGCTATGAAACCCTCAAGAAACACGTAAGAAACTCCGAGTACTGCAAATCTGATAATTTTAAGAAACTTTCAGTATTGGCCCCAATTCTTGGTTTCTCATAACAAAATACGTGGATTCTCTGAGAAAACAATTACAGATGTTTCCTTGCCCAATACACGTCTTTCACACAGACTTGCAACATGTTTAGCATTGAACCTTGTGGACTTTTTGCGGCTTTGATGGACCTGCGAGGCAAAGCGGTTGACGTAAGGATCTTGACAGCTTTGAGCAGTAATCCTGTAATTACACCGCCTGGCATATCAGATGAAGACCTCGAAAACTCTTGTGCAACCAAGAACAAAAGTTAATACTGGCTCCATTTCCAAGAATTAAGTGCAAATTGAAGGAGTATCATATGTTGAAATTGAGAAGATTTTTAGAGTTGGCGAATGCAAAGCCTGTTGCAACACTCAGCTCATTCAAGGATCAACTAAAGTGCTAAATCTAAGCAAATCTAAGGGATCTATAAATGGAATTATCAAATGATTTATAACAGAAACTGTTAAAACGAGAGTAAAGCTCAGTTTGATTTATTGAGATATTAACATCGAGATAAGTTAGGGGTAATCTGCAAAACGATAGACGTTTCCTTCAAATCAAGATTTTCCTGTTGTGATTTTTCGGTTTTAAAACCTATCTTGTGCGAAGGCGCACTAAGACACAGAAATACAAGGGAGCTGCATTCGAACAACTTGATAGCGGTTGGGCCGATCCACGCTCAGTTGAAGACGAAACAGAACAGAAAACAAGACAACAAACAAGGCACAGGGGTCAAAACAAGGTAAATAAATAATCAATTAAAACATCCGTGTCCTAACACCCTTGCATAAACCTGCTCTTTTTTAAAGATGTTATAATTCGACTGGGAATTATCCCAATTATATTTTCGTCTCTCTGCAGGTCTGCTGTTGTCAGAATTTGGTAGACTGTCCAATCAAAATACACTAAAGGTGCATTAAACTTACCTGACTTTTGATGTTGTAAGAGGTGACTCCTAGGGTGCGGCGAGACATGGCAAAATTTGTTTATTAAATTCATCAGCTTCTATTCAAAGGGCGGTAAAACAAAGTTTAGTTTATAACCAGTTTGGTTTCGACCGCATGTGAAACTTTTCTCTGATTCATTAAAAATAAATCTGAATTATTAGGAAACGTGGACATTTGCATTCAGAGCCCGCAATTAAGAAACTGACTAAAAAGACAATGGTCGTGAACAGAGCAGTGTCTTGATACACTACAGATCTTTTAAAGTTTTATAAAGGTGGGTGTAAGATTGTATCACAGTTTTCTAAGAATTGAATGACTTGAAAGGAACATTGGATGATTTGCTGTAAATCTGCTGTGGAAATATTTTGATGTCTTGATTATTTTCAGAATGGTGGCATTTTGATTAGCTTTGTAAAAATTGATCGAAAATTTTGAAAAAATTAAAATCATCGTAAATCTTAATTAACTAGAGGTAAATGGATACAATCTTCAAGAAAATCATAGTTTACGAGGGTCTTCAGTATGATGACAGGTAGAAGTCTGCAACTGTTCTCATTAAGGATTTAGAAATTTGATGACGTCACAGCTTTGAAATAGACCTTTTAGTTATTCAGCAAAAGAGCCTGGATCGAGCGTTACTTTTATACATTCTTATACGCGAGGTTCAATCGAGTGGCGTTAGAGCTTCTATCACTATTGTGCACATTCGAAAATTCTACAAAATGTTGCAAAGTATCGTTCGATTGAGATTCTTTTTTAGAATAGCTAAAAGGTCTATTTATAAATGCCGCCATTTTTAAACTAATCAATACAGCATTCACACTGGCACGGTTAAACCAGCTTTATCTAAACCAGTTTAAATTTCAACCAATCAAATGACTGGATTTGTTCGATTGACCAATCAAAAGGCCTTATTCGAAAACCTGGTTTAGTTGAATCTGGTTTAACTTGCAGTGTGAATGGGGCACAAGATAACGAAAAATTGCAACGGCAGCAAATTACCCAAAGTTAATTTTAAGCATTTTAATTCAAACGAAAATGTAATAGAATTTTACAACCACTCTTTTAAAGGATTTGAGTCATACACAGGCTAGAACCGGACTAGGCTGGTTTTGTTGCCGCTGAAGTGTCAAGAGCAGCAAACAAAAATAAGGTCTTTTTAGTTATGAGAATTATCCTCAATTCAACAATAATCAATTTTATAAAACTCTACAGTTGTAAAAATATTCTGGTAAAAACTTTTCGTAGTTTCTAGAGCTTTAAAAGCAAAACGACAGCATACCCTATGAAATGAATCCATTATGTCTCTCTCTCTCATTGTCGTTGGAACATTGGCCTTGCTCACCTTTATCAACAGTTTCTCTGATGTAAAACCCATTTGCCGAAGCAAAGGTGTCAGCCAAGGCTGTCATAATGAAAAGTAAGCTTGCCCAGCTAAGCTTACCCTGCCTTCCCTCTGCAGACTCTACTGAGCTCTTTTCAAAGAGGTTTCTCAGAATCTGCAAGCAGGCTAAAATAAGCTACGCATAGCGTTACTTCTGATGTTACACTCTGATTCTGATGTTATACTTCTGAGCGTTACTTCTGATGTTCTGATGTTACTTCCTCAGAGGTCTTACACTATGAAATATGGGCTCAACTCCCTGAGATTTAGAGGAGCTATGCTGTGGAATGCCCTAGATGATGATGCAAAGAAGATAGAGTCTGTTGCAGCTTTCAAAAAGGAAATTAAGACATGGGATGGAACCAGCTGCCTTTGTACAATTTGTAAATAGACTCTGAATTTCTTTGATTTTAATATGTATTTCTTTCGGTTTATTGTAAATAGTTGGTGTAAATTAGCTTAATTTTTGTAAAACTATGTAAATACCAACTTTAAATAAATATATGAATGAATGAATGAATGAATGAATGAATGAATGAATGAATGAATGAATGTTAGGCCTTGATGTCTGTAATAAACATTGTTCCTCGTACCCAGAGCTACCAAAAACAGTTATTGCAAATATTTTTGGCGGACAAGGGCTTTCCATCACAGATGAATAGCTGAAGTTGTAGTCCCTTTTATTTCACACAAGGCGAGTTCTGCCTGCTTGAAATTTATTCCACAGTATGACATCATTCTTTCCCCTGCTGTTGTCGTTGTTGTTCAGCGGATTCTTCTTCCTCCGTTCGTTGTTGCTCAATCGTCTCTTTTTGCTCTATTGTTTTCTCTTGCGTTTGTTCAATTGTTTCCTGTTGTTTTTCCTCTATTGTTTCGTCCTGTTCTATTGTTATTTGTTCCTGTTTCTGTCTATTTTGATCTTCTGTTGCTAGCGGAGCATCAATAGAGGTGGTAGTTTCGTTGACTTTACAACACGTCATATCAGCACAATTACCGCCCGTGCAGACCATCATGCATTTTGAACCAGAGGGTTCTGTTGGGTTTTCGAATTCCAGTTGGATGGTTGTCGAATGGATGCCTTCTTTGTGGAAAAATTTCTTGATTTCGCTTGCTTTAGCCATGTAGTCCTCGACATCATGAAATTTGACGTGTATGGAGGCTGCAAAGGTCGTTAATAAAGGTCCTCAAACAGAGCCAAATTGCAGAAATACACTAATAAAAAGTTTCAAGAAAACTGGAGTCCTGTGTGAGTCAAACTAAGCCCAAATCAATGATCTGTGCAATGTGATATTTCAAAATTCACAAAGCCTAAAGATGCATCAACTTTTAACCAAAGGAAATACGACGACGTTTACGCTGTCCCGATAAAACTTTGGATTCCTGACAACAATTTAACGGATAGGCCCCCGTTTGCAATTTTTCTGCCAATCCTTAACATTTTTATTCCTTCTATCTACAGAAATCGTCTTGTGGAGCAGTTTAAACGCTCTGAGCCCTAAATATTTTGAAGCAGAGCAAAACTATAACAATGCTGTGTAAATGGGGAATAAGAGCTGGCAAGTCCCTGGGTATCATCTTCGATCAGGAGAAAGTTTTCAAATACAACCTGGGCTGGGACGAGTCATTGCTGTTTACCATACCAAAGAAATCGTCGTACAGTTTAAAACATCACTCATATATGTACTGTAGATAAACTCACCAATGATTTTCTCCCCAGAAAGCTGCCAAACATGAAACTCATGGACTCCTAAAATACCAGGAATTGTCTGCAGCAGCCTCGCTTTGATATCTTCTGCGTTTAGATGCGTTGGTACTGTTTGCATTAAAATCATCGATGTTTCTTTTAGCAATGGAATCGAGGTTTTCAAAATGATCATAACCATAACAATACTCATAGCTGGATCAACATATAAAGTCCATGTCCCGTGTGCTAACATAATAATTAAAGCACTGATCATTACGATAACGGAGCCGAGTGCATCTCCAAGGATGTGTAGATAAACGCCATTGATGTTCAGCTGACTTGCAGATTTCATTTGAGGACGTGGTGTGCTTACGATCTCGTCATCTGTCCCTAAGAAGTAAGCACAAATTTCACAAATTTAAGTGTCTCCATTTCTGAGAAAACTTGCAAAAAACATTGCTTAAAAGGAGCACTTGTGAGCGTTGCAGAAATGGATTTCTTCGATTTGAAGGCTTGCCGATTAGAAGAGCGTCAAAAGAATAGTAATCAAATGTGCATAGGTTCCGAAAAAGGTTCCAAATAAAAGTTGTAACTTAATAACATAGGTTCCAACTAAAATTTTAGGAGGTTGGTGTAAAGTTCACTTCTCTATTGCTTTGAACTGAATGGCTTCCATTGGAATTTTTTTAAATTTTTCGTTTTTTCAGAATTAGCGGGATTTTCTCTTTTTAAATTCAAGAAAAAATGTGGAAAAATACTTAAAGCCATCATGATTTCTAAAGCTTTCTAACTAAAGCAAATTTATCTCCTGCCAGTTAAACTAGTGTAATGCAGGGATCAATGGATTCCATTTAGGCCAAATTTGATTCCAGAGACAGTCTGAAATTTTAGCGTGCTCGCAAAGGACCATGGGTTACAATAGCTCTTTAACGCAACCATTTTTCGAAAAAGTTGTGCATGCAGGTAAAAACTAACCGGTAACATACAGTGATTTCTCACCTGTTACAGAATGAGAATGAGCCTCATATCCAACATCATTATCACCACATTGAGACTGCATACTACTATCAAAAGTACTGTGAGAATGTCCATTTCCATGACTGTGTCCATGGCCGCCATGACTATGCCCATGCCCGCCGTGGCTGTGTCCGTGGCCGCCATGACTATGGCCGTGCTGCAGCCCTTGTTGATGAAATAAAAACACACCAAAGGCGTTGACGATCAGTCCAATTGCGCCAACAGCGAATACTAAAAGGGGGTCTTCTATACCTTCAACTAAAAACAGTCTTTTCATGGCTTCGATGAAAATCGAAAAACACAGGGCTACAAGGAACACAGCGTTAACAAGAGCTCCGATAACCTCTGCTCTTACATAACCGAAAGTGTATCTGTCTCGTGGAGCTTCTATGCTAGCGTATCGTAAAGCTAGGTATCCAACGATCAGTGAGGCTACATCTGACAGCATGTGAAACGAGTCTGCGATTAATGCCATAGAGTTCGTTATATACCCGACCACAATCTCCGTTAGGAAGAAAGATGACAGTAAAAATGTCATTGATATAAAAGCTGTTTTTCTGCTTAGCAGACAAGGGACGTGTTTGTTGATGCAGTCCACGATACCCATGACAATTTAGTTTGCTGTTTGTGACTTCAATTGTATTTCGCTCTGTTGCTCTGCAAATAGCGTAAATTTAGGTCGATGCAGCCAAGATTGTTGGTTCTGAAATTGTCGAAGGATTCTCCATGTTATGGTTTACTTGCGCGCAAATTCTCTCCTCGATGCTTCAAAAACTCATCACTCTTTAGGTATAAAAATGTCTTCATGAAGATAATTAACAAGCGTTTTCTCCAACTGATAATATATAAACACACGAAAGAATTGTGCAAATCTTCGCTAACCCGGCATCCAGTCAGAGAAACCAAATCTTTACCATTGCAGAATTTCAAAGAACAGCTCTCCACCTCCACATAGTATCAAAACTCAGGAAACATATCATTTACCTGCAAAACTTATAGGTTTCTTTACTATATCAAAATTGTTCAATTCTTGCATATCTTTTAGTGATTTTTCTCTGAAAAAGAAAGAAACTGTTTGTCCTAATGTACACGCATCAGTGATTTTCATTCAAGACTCTCTGTGGGGTCAATTGATCATGCCTTGCTACAAACATGATTGCGTACCTGCTCGAAATTTGTAAATCTGGTTATTAGAAACTGCGAGAGTTTCTAGGCAGCATTATTTCTATCAAATTCTCTTCAAAAATCCTCAAATCAACAACACTTTCAGTCAACACTTCTGGTAAAAATTATTTCAATTTGATCTAACAAAATTTAACAATAGCACAGCAAAAACTGCCCTAGTCCCATACCTTGGTTTGTTTATAATCACCTCTCACCTAATCGACAGTTGTAATTCTTTTGTTCACCATCACGCAAGTTGCTTTGTTTTTGGGCCGTCAATCGGAAAACAAAAGAGGTCACATTTTGTAACAGTAGATGTCGTATTTTGGAACAATCGTTGCTGCAGTGATAATTGCGCGATTGGCTTGCTAAGTGAAGTAATTTATGATAGAATTCAATGAGAACTTTTTATCGGAGTGATTCAAAAGTAACCGGAGGCTATCTCAAATGTAAAAGCCGTGGCTTCTACGCTAGATACAACAAAATGACATGGTAGATGCTTATTATTGCCTCTTTGCTGCATAACAACGTAAACCTGCTCGTGAGGAACAAGGGCAGATTTTGTAATACAATAGAATCAGTCGCTTTGGTTCACACCTCAATTCAAAGCGATTAGCGAATGCAGACAAAAAAATTCTCTCAAGCAGAAATTGAACACAAACGAAGCCGCAAAATTGCCCTGAAACCAGTACGGCAAACTTTCGTTTGGTGCAGGCGAAGGGAGTTTTTTAGGAGAAGGTATGTGGTTATAACGAAAGAAGAAGGGTAAATCTAAAGTTCTGTCTCGCGGACTTTTTTTATTGATTCAGGAGCTGCGGAGTGACTGTGTACTTCTGAGCAATAAAGATGCAAAATTGTAATGCCCTCTGCTTGGTTTCTGAAGCAAATAACCAAAATCCGCGAGACAGAACTTTAGATTTACCCATCTTCTTTCGTTATAAACATACCTTCTCTTAGAAATCTCCCTTCGCCCGCACCAAACGAGAGTTTGCCGTACTGGTTTCAGGGCAACTTTGCGGCTTCGTTTGTTTTGAAATTCTTCTTGAGAGAATTTCTTTTGTCTGCATTCGCTTATCGCTTTGAATTGAGGTGTGAACCAAAGCGACTGATGCTATTGTATTACAAAATCTGCCCTTGTTCTCGTGAGTCTACGTTCGATTCGTAGCGAGATTCGGAAAGATTACCGCATCACACTCGTTGTTGGTACTCTTGGGTGCCTAATACAAGGGGGGGACGCTTATTAATTTTCAAAAATTTTACCCACCCCCCCGGCCCTCATTAAGACCCCCCCGTTTATTAATTTTTGGCAAAACAAATGTCTAAAGCTCAATATGATTTTTATACGAAATTTTGTTCGAAAGATAAACCATTGCAGTGTACTCATAAACTAATTCAAATGATTTCTTTTAGAAATGTTTTCTGTTTATTTACATTTGTTTCTTGAAGACGTGAAGAGTTCTAAGCATATAAAATGCATTTGTCTCCACTAGATAACGTAAAAACCCGTTTTTTGCGAATTTCTGACCCCCCCATTTATTAAGACCCCCTTATTAGTTTCTTTGAGGGGTTCCCACCCCCCCCCCCCGTTTATTAAGACCCTCCCTTGTATTAGGCACCCGAGAGTAATACATATTGCTTGGCTTCTAGGCTAAAAGACAAAAATTTAGTATGGTAGATATGTAGATTAACCCCTCTTCCTTGGCTAATAAAACAGATTGTCTCGTGAGCTCTAAATTTGACTTGTAGCGAGGGCCAGAAAGATAGCCACTTATAAGCGTATCTAACCCGGCAGCTGTAGACGTTTATCGCTCAGCTTCTAGGCCAGATACAAAAATTGGCAAAGTTGATATTTCGATCAGCACTTCTACGTTAGATTAAAAGATAGTTCTTCTTTTGTGGCTCTATTTTCCACTTGTTGTGCGGGGGTCAGAGGGATACCCACTTAAGTGCATATTAAGTGGGCTATCTATATGCATATTGTTCGGATTCTGCAGTAGATATAAAGATTTCGGGGTGTAGATAGCTAGACTAATGCACTTTCTTTGGATAAAAACTTAACTCTGCCAGTGGGCTCTATTTTCTACTTGCAGTGAGGGTCACAAAGATACACACTTATTAGCGCATTTCACTGGGCTGGCTAAAAATTAGATTTAATATCCTAGAAAATTTGAGAACTGATTTAGTTTTCACTGCAAAGAATGCAAACATGTTCATGATCATATATCTTTCTTCATATTTCCATTCCTAATTCTTTTACGTATTTCATATTGTACTGATAATTTGTTCTTTCTATTACAGAACTTCTTACGCCTTACTTTATTTACTTCTTTAAAACAGAACTTTTTCAACAAAGTAGCTCTTGATAACAGAAAAAATACGTTTACAAGATGAACAGCAAGGAAGACACAATTTTAGTGAGCCAGACAATTTCTAGGACACACATAGGTAGCAAAAGATGATAGGCTGACAAATTGTCACGTGTCTGGGAAAAGGACCAATAACACTGCAGAAAAACAAGTCCCTTGTTACCCGTCTATTTGCCGTTCTTTTCAATGCCAGTTTCTACGCCTTGGAAATGTAACTTTTCAAGTCTTGAAGCAGTAAAAAAGTGTCCCTTTTGTTGACAACAGAAGTCTTGTATCTATGTCTCTGTTTGTTAATCTAAAATAGATGCACCGTCTACATCCTCGTTTTTCTCCTCATATACTGCATTCACACTGACACAATTACACCAGTTTTATCTAACCTAGTTTAAATTTCAACCAATCAAATAACTGGATTTGCTGGATTGACCAATCAGAAGGCCCTATTCGAAAACCTGGTTTAATGTAAGCTGGTTTAACTTACAGTGTGAATAGGACAATAGTGTCAAACGAAATTGCAGCCTCTTTGTGGTTCATCTCGCAAGAACGCCAACTTTCCAAACGATCTTAAAAACTGCAAAATATATGGAACAGAAGTTTGCAAACTAAAATGTTTATAACTGTCCAAAATAGATAAATACATCTGCAGAACTACATGAAAACTAATTTTAAATGAAACATTAAAAATTCTTCATAAAACGAAGTTACTTAAACCAGTCTTTATGCATAGTTAACTAGCAACTACGATAAATTAGAAAGGGGTTTGAGGCGGATAAACTAGGGGTTGAGGGCTTCCTCTCAATTGCTGCATTCATCTGAACTTCTAAACAGATAAAACTCTTCCCCAGTAATTTTCGAAGTAATCAAAGAGGTTGCCAAATTATTTTTGCTCGGCAACATTTTTTGACGGTAAACTACACGAGCTCATACGAGTTCTAGTAGTTCTAGCTTGTATTTTTCGCTATTTTTGACAGAATTAACTTGCCACATTTCGTAGGCCGGGTAGCATTAATGGTGTCCCACACTAGTTCTAAATTAGTCCGTACGCAAATTTGTTTTATGGTTAGATCGATAGCGAGCAGTCATTCACGAAAGAGTCGTGCTTTCTATCCTTGACCCTCAAAACTTTGAAGAAAAAAAATTTTAGTATCCCAAATATGGCTTGCGTACGGAATAGTCATCGTTACAATTAAAATTTGAAACATTACAATAACAGTACGTACGAACATGATAACCAGTTACACTGGACATAACCAAAACAGAATATGAACTATAATATCGATCAATCAATAAGATAAAAACAAGCAAAATGACATATGCTGTAGGCCTTTGATGATGGACAGGACAAGTGGTACAAACAGTCTGCGATGATCGATTGTTCACGCTGTTCGAAATCTTTGACGAGAACCAACTAATCTCTTTCCAAAATTTTAGCTTATGACTCAAGATCAGAGTTAAGAAAATACTGTGTCCAGTCAAATGAATTAATTTGCTCACCCTGCGCACACACAGTTGCACGATACGAATCACACAGGCAACATTTTTCTTACGTTAGGCGCACAGATGAGATTTCCTCTTTTACAGTCATATCTGAAGATTTACGTAGCCTTCTTTCAGAAACGCACCTTGTGCAATCATGGCGTTAAATAGATAGGTTTTTATCTCATGAGGGGGATTTCTTTCATTTCCTGAAGTTATTCTCCTTCCACAAATGGTCACCTTTTCAGGGAATTGCCTGACCTAAGCAATATGTCATTTTGGTTGCCATGATGAAGGGACTTTACAACAATCCAAGATATATACAAGGGATACTTCTACAACGGAAGACGAGTTAACCTCCTTCAGTTCACAGGAAACATAAACACAGATCGCACATCAGAATATTTCATATTTAGAAGATATCAGATTAACTATTATTGACGAGTAAAAAAGAGAGACATTTCGTTAGAAGACAAATTTTTACCAGTGTAGTAAGCTTGCCATGGCCCCAGAACTATGCGATCCCTAGGCTTAAAAAGTTTGTTGAGGATTGTTTTAAATTTCATGATCGATGCAATTACCTTTCTTCAATACATTTAGTCGCTGTTGGAGGTCACTTCAAGATGTAACAAAAACACCTTGCAGAAAATTAAAAACTTTTTCACGCAGCTGGAAAACGGGAAAACTGAAGGGCTTTACAAACTGTGTTCCAGGGCCATCGCAAAATAATAGAGCATTGGGGACTACATTCTGGGGGAGTCCAAGGGGCAGTCAGCCATCAGCGAGGACGTTCAGAGATGGAAAAACTGTAGGTGTCACACGGGGTGCGTGGTTGAGAGGCTGATACAGTCTTCATCAGGTGATTGAAGTTAAGCTCGGTCGATTGAGGTCAAACTCCGGATGGGTGACCACGGAGGCCTGACCTCACAGCTCACCTCGTCGTCCTTCGAAAGGGACGTTAAACTAAGGGTCCCATGCCTGGATGCAGCATGCACAGTGGACCTAAATTAGCTTTCAGTAGCTAGAAATGCTGACAAGCCCTCTCAAAACAAATTGAAAACAAACAAAAACAAACAAACCTTTGATCAAATCATTCGATATTTCATGCTCAGATATTGGCAGAAAATATTCTTTGGAGTTGTTCTTGATGTTTGTCGACCAAACTGCTCCCGAGGACTTTACCGTTCTACGTTATTAGCACGACTCGACATTTTACGATATCAATTTGCAATAAATCATATTTGATTATTTTTTAAAAAAGATTTAATTCATCATAGAGAAAAAGGATCAAATACACGTTGCATTTTCAAATAAGTTAACACAAATATGGAAAGGGAAAAGAAGGCGAAAGAGCTTCATTGAGAAGGTAGGATATCAACTCTGCCGTCCAAAATATTCTCTGCGGATTTCTTTGCATTGATTCAAGGTTGTAAAAAGCAATATGGTGAAAATATGTTGAAATTAAGGAAGATTATAACAACAAATATAGAACTACAAAGGAAGAAAACACTGAAAGAAAATATGCAGTGCTATTGCTAAAGAACTGAAGGAGGAGTGAGATAGAAAGGCAAAATTTTAGAAAAGAAGCTGAAAGAAAATATGCCGCGCCATTGCTGAAGAATTGAAGGAGAAGTGAGACAGAAAGGAAAAATTTTAGAAAGAGGCAGAGAGGCAGCGAGTATAGGACTTAAACAGAAGATATAGAAGGCAAATGTCATATTGCCCACTTCATTGAAATGGAAAACTCGATAAACATTGGCATTACACCTTATGATCACTCTCTGAAATTGGGTCAGCCATTATAAGGAGTTTCTGGTACTCGTGATAGAAAGATTCTTTATGGGACGGCAGAGCTGATATACTATTTGGAAAAACCATGATGGAGTTTTTAAGCAAAGAAATAGTGTTCCAAAGCAACGTAGGGAAAGCAGACTTGTCTTCAGTGGGAGAGCTCTGGTATCTTGGATGTTCAAATTATGTTCTAGTTTTCGAAAAATGCTGCCAGGAATGGGTCTAAGTCCACAAAAATATTGAAAAGAAGTCAAATAATATCTTGATAAGGCAGGCGCGTTCATTTGTTTTTTATTATTATCATTTTCATATTTTTGGGTGAGTCAAATAGGCCTGACTTTGACCGGCTACTGTTCCCTGAGCATATAAGCAATAATATTTTGCGATATCTGATTGAATAGCTAATAAGTCACTACGTTCAGATTCTGTGAGGGATTTTCAAAAAAGATTCCTTTCGAGAAACCTTAAGAAACATGCTGATATTACGAGCAAGTTTTTCTAATTGGTTTATTTCACAGTGATGACTTTAGCACGCTGTACCACGTGCTGTCCTCTTGGGGGAATGAAAAAGTCTTCCCCCAAGTAAGAATAAATTCTTCAGGGGAATTCCATTCTCTCAAGAGGACAAAATACATGAACACATCCAAGTGTCATTATTGCTAGGCAGGAGAACAAAGGGAAATCTTGCTTGTTGTTTTCACTCGTTTTTGCAGGTTTTTCGAAAGTGGTTTTCTCCAGAAAATCGTCCACTTTGCACGGGAATGAACGACCCAGTAAAGTTGGGTAAATTGACCCTAATAGGACATTGGGAATAAAACAAGACAGTTTTCGATGTCATTGCTTTGATATTCAAGGAGCAGTGCTTTTTCAAACGCCAGGCCTTTTGCTTTCTCTTGACTCAGCCGGTATGCACAAGAAATCTAAATTCGACCATTTGAAACCAGCATTCCTGATGTGAGTGTAAAATTATTTGATAAATCGCAGAGAAACGCGTTCCTTTTGATTTTAAGAAAGGACCTGGAGCATCATTAGTCCTTGAGATTAAGGTAATTTCTTTAGAATTAGAGCTCTCCCTTGAAAATGCATTGTTTTAAGCAACAAATAGTTACTAGCAGAACGAGGATAGGTGCATTTTTCTTAACATTGTGTACCGAAAGCAGACGATGTGAGTAAAGAAAGTAAACACGTTTGGCAGGCTGCGAAATGAAAAGTGTGGGGTTGATATTCAAAATTGAAGTGTTAATTACCAGTCAAAGGCTAACTTTGATGTGGAAGTTTTGTTTGGTAAACTCACTCACCTTATAGACCGAGAAATTAGGAAAATAGGAACAAGAATTCCGCCTATGATTCTGGTCTATGATTCGCTTGCCATTGAAAAAGACGGAACAGAAAATTCATAAAATGGCATCATCGAGCAATCTGAGATAAGGAAGTGGTCGGATACATAAGCTTTTTCAAACAATAAATCTAGAGTTTAGGGCCTAACGGAGTAAATATCAGGTGTTGTCTAATTTCGGGACCTGTTCCACGGAGCTAGGTGGACTCAAATTTACTAGCTTTCACGCAAGCGTGCGCAGTTTCTGGTCTGTCTAGAAATATATATTCAATACAACTATCTGTTTCAGTAACTGAATTTAAACGCCATTTACTTCACATTTCACATCCTACCAAAAAACGTTTGAAATTACATTCATTTGGTACTTTCTTCCAGATCCTATTGGTTTCTTTCAACGCAAAAGGAGTAATAAATGATGTGCCATCTTTCCTCTGTCGTCTGATATTTCATGCTCTGATGGGGTGATGGATGCCACACGAAAAGCCTTTGCACATCAAACATTATATCGATTCTGCGCATTTGTCAATTTGACAGTATCAAACTTTGTAACTGGTCTCAGAGGACAATCTAATGAAGAACAATGCACCAATCCATCCTTACTCAAATTTTTACATTTTGCAAAATAATTAATTAATTTAAATCAAACAATTAATCATACCTTTTCTTTTCTTTTCTTTTCACAACGCACACACTTTCATCAAACTGCCTTTCATGCCTCATGAGGCATCGTTGGATTGGTAATGGTACTCACACTGACATTAGGTATGCCTGGTCCACTGCACATGGTACAAGGATTGGCTTGGACAAGTCTTCCCGATCCATCTCTCTTCATGATGACTCGCTTCAATTTGCGATCTGTTGGGTCTAACATCACGAGGTTCTACGAAACGACAAAAAAGATTCACTGATAAAACCACAGGTAGCGAGTATCATTTGTTGATAAAATAACATAAAACTTGAAAATACCTTGTATTTTTTTCGTTGTGTTTCCTTTCCAAACTGCACTTCAATTCAAACTGTACTGTCAAGGCACAGTCGATGCCCAGTACCTTGTTTTCTCATTGTGTTTCCTGTCCAAACTGTACTCCTTCCAAACTGTCCTGCTTAGGCCAGACCTTCTCATCCCAACAGAAATTCAAACCGGCTGTTGTGTTGAGGAGGACTGGCCTAGGCAGGACAGTTTAGATGGAGTAGAGTCTGGACAGGAAACACAATGAAACAACAATGTATTGGGCATTGACTGGGCCTAGAAACTACAGTTTGAAATGAAGTGCAGTTTGGAAAGGTACTGCATGGAAATTAAATGATTCTATCACATTTTACTATTCTAGAAAGTTCCACAAATAAGTCATGAATTCTAGATGAAGGATCTCCCCGAAATCTTGACCATCTTCTTCTGTCCAAAAATTTCATATTTAAATCATCAAGAATTTGGCCAAGAGGAGAGGACCAAGGAAGCAAAATTGAGGACAGCAAACAGACGAATCAATCATTGCAAATTAATTCAAATGATGATTCAGAAGGCCACACAGCAGATTCAATTTGTACTGCAAAATTTGCATTTGCATTGCAAATGCAGCTAAGATATGCAACGTTCGAATTGCTTGCGGCCTTGCGGAACCAACTGGCCAGAAGATTCACAACAAAGAGTTTTACCTCTGCCTGTCCTGCATGGTTCGCATATGGGTCTTCTCCAATCAGGCTACCTTCGTAAACTGGAACACATTGCACAGGAGACACATTGCTAGCGTTAGAGATGGTGTATTCAGGGCTCTCTGGTGGGGTCACTGGGAAAACTCCTCCTCCACTTTTTCGGGTAACTTTGTAGATGTCTGCAACGTTTCCTGAACAGAAAAAATGCATGAAAATTTGAATATCTGGATTGACGATAACGATAGAGAAAATAGCCTGAGATCAGGCTCACCAAAGTAAAGAATATCAAAAAAAGATAATGCGAAGAACTTTTTACCAAGATGCATTGCGCTCTAATTCCATCGTCATCATCATAATCATCATAATCATCATCATCATCATCATCATCTCCACCACCACCACCACCACCACCACCACCATCAGCACCACCACCACCACCACCATCATCATCATCATCATCATCATCATCATCATCATCATCATCATCATCATCATCATCATCATCATCATCATCATCATCATCATCATCATCATCATCATCATCATCATCATCATCATCATCATCATCATCATCATCATCATCATCATATATTTATCTAAAATAAGCTAAAAACAAGAAAGTTACAGCTAATCAGCCCATACTATATGCACCTCTTATATGTGTCAATGTAGCGTAGAAGTTATTGTGGAAAATGTTACAAACTTACCAACTGGGTAGCTTGCAGAGACAACAGGCGTATTGACAGGATTCCCAGTATACTGGTTGGTAGTGTATTGACTTGCAGCGTATTGCACTGTACTTTGGGGATAAGCTGGCATTTGATACTGCGCAGAGGGCCAACAGTTCGCCTGGGCTGCATATGAAGACACTTGATTTGTAGGGACAACTGAAACAACTTGAGGAGGCACAGAGGGTTGAAAGTACCAAGCCCCATCTTGTGAGACTGAATAATAAACCGGTTGTTGCATTCCTGGTAATGTTGTCTGCCATAATTGATCCGGACGTCCTCGGAATAGGGCTGAACGCTTTTGGCGAACTCGTGCAGGTCCAACAACGACTTCTTTCCCTTCGTATTCAACGTTTCCTAACGATTTCACCTTCAGGGAAAATAGGGAATCAGCTAATAAAAATAGGGAAGAAACTAGGATCAGACTATAGCACTAAAAATTTCCTTATTTAACATGAAATTTTGTCCATTTTAGAACCAAAAGTTTCTTAATTGGATTCTTATTTTTTGAATGCAGAATTATCAATGTGCTCGCTAACACTGCAACAGATTTGTTTCTTGATATTTAAAACATCATATAGGAATAAACAGTGTCCTGTTATTTTGAAAACACAATTGGTTAGTTAATATTGCTCTAAAGGTTCAACGATATATTTGCTGTAATATCCATGCTTTTTTACTTTTAAAATTTTCTTAATACTTCTCAGACATAGTACTAGAGTGTCAGGAGGAAAGCGCAACTTCGTCAAGAGTCGTAGAACGAAGACAAAGACGACAATCATGTTTGTAATTAATTAATACTTCGACATATCCATAGTACTAGAAGTTTCTTAAAATTTTGGCCATCTTAGTACTACTTTCTTATAAAAAACGTGTAAACATTGAAATGTGCCTTATGTGTCTGAGAAGCATAATTTTCCCCCAAAAGAATAGTGGGGATTTCGAAATAATACTCACTCCTGTATGGAAGATTGAAGTATCATAAAAAGGGAAAAAAGTTCCGTCGAGAACAGTTCTTCAGTATTCAAGTGGTACAAAGTACAAACTAGGAACAATATTATTAAAATTTCCTCCTATCGTCTTGCCCCACAATAAAACGTAAAAACGAGATAAGAGCAAAATAACTTGCTATTCTGACTACCATGAGTTGACCTAAAACATTGACTCCTGGAACTCAATCTTAACGCTGCATTTTTACGAGGGGTGTATTACTCTTCCAAAAAGGCGTAGGCCTACCACTCGGCTCGGTGTACCTGATCTTTTATTACAATAGAATTTTTAGGGATTCTTCATGGATTTTTCTTGAAAACAAAACGATTTTGCCAAAGGTGTAAGAGATTTTAACAGAGTGATACGCCTTTCGCATTTTTAGGCGCTTCGGATTTTATTCAAAAGGGCCTCCTTCAGAGATCCATCGGTATTCAGACTGCGTTCACGCGATGCCGGCACATTTTGAAAACGGTGAAAAATTCGACGGATAGGCCTCCTGTTCACACGAAAACGGCACATTTTTTGCCGGCAGATTTTGAAAACGGTAGATTATGAAAACGGAACATCGTGTAAACACTTGAAACTTTTGAACTAGAACAATTTTCGACATTCTTGGAAGAAGACTGATTGACACTTGGGTTGTAGCTACCTTTTTATGGAATCAAAGTCTTGCAACCAGCTTTTTACTGACAAATTTCCGACCGTCTTCAAATTGTTCCGGCATCGTATGAAAGCTAGCTCAGATTTTGCTACCGTCACATTTTTCATCGTTTTCAAAATGTGCCGGCATCGTGTGAACGCAGTCTCAGACAATCTTCTGAATAGTTTCAACTTTTCAAAAAGATATAATATGTTCTAATGAATGCAAAAGTCTAGAGGAATATTCGAAAATGGAACGATAAATGTATAAATTTACTTTATTTGAAAGTTTTATCACAAAAGAACAATGTAATGGCTTCACAGTTCGATACATCGAATGTCGCCAAATGTTGAAATGGCGAAAAGTTTTAAGTTTTAGTAGTAGCTTTTTTCTCTGCAAAATGAAGGCGCAGATATTATATATTTGTCTAAGACTGCGTTCACACGATGCCGGCAAATTTTGAAAACGGTGAAAAAAGTGACGGCAGCAAAATTTGAGCTAGCGTTCACACGATACCGGCACAATTTGAAAACGGTAGGAAATTTGACATTTAAAACTCGTTGCAGGACTTTGATTCTAACGAAAAGTACCTACACCCTAAGAATCGACCAGTCTCGATCCAAAAGCGTCGAAAAATGTTCTGTTTACATAATTCTTGAGTGTTCACACGATGCTGTTTCAGATTTAGACCGGTTAGGGTTCCGTTTTCAAAATCTACCGTTTTCGAAATCTACCGGCAAAAAATGTGCCGTTTTCGTGTGAACGGGAGGCCTATCCGTCACATTTTCACCGTTTCAAAATGTGCCGGCATCGTGTGCCGGCAGTCTTAAAAGCCACGAGTTTACGAAACATAGAAAGCTTCTTTCTAAATTATCAAATAACACGATAAAGTTGATCTTTTACTGAATATTTCAAACATATAATAACGAGCATCTCTCATTGTTTTGAGGATTTAAAAAAGGAATCAATGTCAGCGGGGAGAATAAAAACTTTGGTGCGGGGAAATGGGTACTCAAAGTTAACTCAAAGTATAAATGAATGTTTGAATTGGACACTTCATGGAATTTTTCTGTTAGCAAATCTTCAATCTGGTTCAAATGAGGAATTTTCTACAGAAACATGTTTTATACAACCATTCTTAGTTATCGGGCCAATAAAGCAAGTAAAACATAAAAAACCTGGAAAGTGGAAACTTTGTTTTGTTGACCATGGGTGACAGGACAGGGGGCGTGGCTAGTTACAAGGCATGTATCTCACTCCCAAAAATTTCGTGCACCTTTAGCAGAAATCCTTTCGTTTTCAAGCGAAATCTATGAAAAACCCGTAAACAATCCTCTTGTTCTGAAAAAAAATCATACCCTATTTCGAATGAGCGAAATGCTCTGAAGTGCAGCCGCATGTCTCTTGTCATTGTATTTATAATTCTTTTATTTATGTCTTGTATTTGTCCGTCGTAACTGTTTTCTTCATATTTGTGTTTTCTTGTAAATAACCTTATTCAAAATGTTACAATTTGTATTTCTTGTACATAAAACTCAATTTATATTGTAATTGTCATTCATAGTGGAAACTCGATGACCTTGTGTCTTTTTCCGAAATTAATGGCATAGTTGAGTCAAATAATACCAGTTGTAGTATTTAAGATTTGATAGAAAAAAAAGAAATGCTCTTCGGCTAGCAGTATACTTGTGTTGACCACTATAGTGATACTGTTAATTTGTGTGGAAGTTTTTCGGTCTCAAAAATATATTCACCTTTTCAGCAATATTCTGACTATCAAACGTGATGAATGCATATCCTTTTGATGTTCCTGTCGAAAGAAAAAGTGAAGTTTATATTTTAGTGAATTACATCATACTTCTATATGAATCAAACCATCCTCCCCAATGTTTGCAGGCAGCGGAATTCGGTGCAGTTTTGGGTAGATACAATAATTCTTCCACCGCTTTTCATGGTACGTTACCTTGAGTCCAATAATGGTAAATATTGTTATTAAGAATCCATTTTCATTTCCAAAAAGTTCTTTGTATCAGTCTTCCCCTTTTTCCCCTCTTAAAAGCCTCTTAACTTTACTAGTTTTCCCTCTATGTAATATTGCAGTATTTATTGCTAAGAATAATTTCTGTCTCAATGTCTGGAGCAAGAAAGCTAGATCAAAATGCTCCCACCTTGAAATATAGACAATAGGAGAAGTCGCATTCATTGCACTTTACAGTATGGACACTTTACAGTAAGGACACTTTCGTGGGCATATTTTCAACTCGCCCTGCGGTTTCTATATCTAACAGATAAGCATTTTGAGTTGCTTGAAACACTGTCGTTGAGTTTTCCTGTTTTATGGACGTAAGTAGGCCTATCTAACGAATGCAATTAAACACAAAGTGGGCATGGGGAGAAGTCAGGCTTAGGTACAGCTTACAGCAACTTGCCTTCCACATCTTCATTGAAGTTTTAACATGCAGTTTCGAGTAGGTACATTTAGAGCTTTTAAATATTTCCAGAAGTAAGCAATTAAAACGAAAAAGCAAGATAACAACTTTGGGAATGCGAAAGTTGCGTACTCGTCCTAACTGAAAAATTATACGGTCTGACCTGTCTTCAGCCTGATTTATCGTCACGCCCAATTCTAGGTATTTCCACTAACTGCCTGCAAGGGTTTTCAAGCGTTCACGTTTCAAATTATGGAAAAAAATCCTCAAGAACAGAGATAATAAAGCACAAACTAAGGAGGAAACTTGGAAAATCATATATAACTTTTCAGGGGATACATACCCGCTTTATCTTTAACAATTTTACTCTCATGCACCATTCCATATTGTTCAAAAAAGTTCTTCAAATCATCTTCGGTAGCTTCGCGAGGGAATCCTTTGACGAAAACCCGGTTGGGAATATCCGTTTCTCCTGGGTTTGTTTTATGAAGTGAATGCGCATCTTGAGGCGAAGTCATAGCGATGTTTCCAACTGCTGTTTTAAGCGTAGTCATGTCCAATTTATCCATTCTTTTAACCAGAAAACAAGAGAATTTTGCGATAATGTTGAAGGGACTTGAAAAAATTTTGAACAACGGCGGAGCGCGCTGTTGCCAGGCAAAGTGATGGCGTGATTGGTTACAATTTTAGTCACGTGATTTTTACGGCGAAATCTTTCGGTCTTCTTTCAGCGCAACAGAGCGTCCAAAGTGCAAGAAACAGGGGCACAAATAGAGGGCATCTAAGTTACACCCATGAAAACTTCCGATTTAGAGAATGACAAACACCTGCAAAATGTGACGCTATGATGATACTAGATACTTCAGAACATCTTCAATACTATAAAAGCTCTATTAAAGTCCCCTCTCTCATACGCCCCCTTCTAAGTCAAAATTTCAAATAAGCTCTCTCTCCATAAAACACCCATCCCCGAGTTTGCATGTTGATTTGACGTGTTTTGGGACAAAACTGTGTCTAATTGATGCATTTCTATCATAAAACCATACGTTCATTCCACAAAATACCTTTCATTTACATCCTTTTCATTTGACCTCGTGGACACGGCCCTTCAATTCATAATCTTACCCGCTTAAAATACTCTTAACAACAGCTCCAAAGCACCCTTGTTTTCTCTGAATGTTTCTCATGCCCTGCAACAAGTTCCAAAAATACAGATAAACTCTGAATGAAAAGCAAGATGGAAAGTAAAGCAGTCCTTTCAATTCATACAAGAACGCATAAAGGTCTAAAAGTGATCGACAAGATATCTCGTAAACATAAATCAATACAAATCAGTGATAGACTGATTTATACCAGTGATTAACTGATTCGTATCATAAGACTTAGCAGCGAGAAAAATAAACACGGTTGTAAGACCTTCCCGTGATCAATCACACGGGATATGCTTAATGCATATAGAATACTATAAATGCTCAGTACAAATCATGGTAGCCGGGACGAAGGATGGTGATATGGTTTCAGGAATCTGTTTGCAAAGTTTCAGTGTTTACCTCAATCTTTTCTGCAATTTTAAAATATTGTGATAGCTCCCAAGATTTATATGTCACTAGCGAAAATTTTGCCTCATAATTCTCGAATTTGTCGATAATCATTGTACCCGACTGACTTGGCAAACAATAACCAAAGCAAACAATTTCAATTAGAGAGTGCCGGCGACAGAGAGCAAAGGCAAGGGGGACACAATTTCTCGAGAACATAGAGGATTTGCAAATCTGTAATACATGGGAACACGGGCAGTAAGGAGGATTTCTGGGATATTGTTCTGCTGTTCTGGATGTACACAAACTGTTAATAGTTTGAGGTACACAAACTGCTGTGAAAATCTGACTAAAGTTTTATGACTAAAATGGCCTAAAATGCTTTTTCATTGTTTCAAAATACTCCTGAAGGAGCTTCTGATTTTATAAACTAAAAGCTGTGTCGGCTTGAAACAACCTCTCCGAGTACTTTTCTAATGACTGATTTTTATTATTTGCATATCTCGACGAAGTAAAGTGGAGTTTAGAATTTGCTTCACTGAAGATTTTAAATTGTATTCGAAGGTTTGAAAGAGTTAGCACGCAAGGATACTTCAGCTCTAGGCAAAAAACACGCGCTTCCTCAGTCGATGAACATTTAGTCCAGAAAAGTTACAAGTCTTGCGACGAAATGTTTCTTTGGATTTGCTGTACTTCCCTTGGCGATGTGTAGTCTTTTGGCTCTATATTCAGGCCTCCTGAGAGAGCGATTTAGCAAAAAGAATTCCGCTGAGAGGACTTCAATCACAAGGTGTCGCATGTTCTTACGAAATGTCTTGGAATGAAGTATCTCCGTAAGTGGAAAGTTGAAATAGTTATATCTTCAATCTTTTCTGTCTCTATATTTAGCTTGCTCGGGAAAAAGATTTAGCCTAGCGGTGTGACCTGTTCCTTGAGAAAAGTCTTGGAATAAAATGCTACTTTGGGTGGAAAGTTCAAATGGTTGTTCCAAAGATTGTGTATTTTTTGGTTGTAAATTTAGGCCATCATGACGACTGAGCAAAATGGGAGAAGAAACGATCTAAAAAGACTACACTAACTTCGTATGATCAAACTCAACGAAGGTTGGCAATGTCCACAAGACGATGACACTACAAGCAAGCGAGCTACAACGAACTATTAGGAATCCTTCCTTTACGATGATATCTAATAAAGATAATTTTAAAAGTTCATGCGTCTTTGCAGTAAAGCTTCCAACTTATAACAAAACAAGGAGATACTATAATAACAAAAATTGCTTCGTTTGCTTACAAGCAAGATAACATAGGGGGGGGGGGGGGTTAAATTGTTACAAATAATACTTGGGTATTTGGGCCACGTCGACTGGAATGAAGCAACATTACGGGGCGCGAAAATCGTAAGACTGATAACGGACTGCTTCTTACAAATCTATCTTACGTTTCGAATGAAGTAGGCCAGCACAAGATAATACCGCTTTAGAACGTACAGTGGGTTAGAGGTGGGCAATCAAAGATTTGGAAGTTCTCTGAATCAATAGTTGTTATGCAGTTTTAGAAAGCTGAATAGGTGGACTTTTCTGCGCTTTCAGAGTTTCCAATTTGAATTTGAGAAAACTGGACAGAATCTTTGAGAATGTTACACTGGCATTCTAGCTGTAAAGAAATTGGAGAAATAATTTTTTCGGCTAGAAAATGGATCGCAGAATGTTCGCTTAGCATTACCTGAAAATTTCAATATTCAATATTTCTTGAAAAGCAAGATGAAAATGTTCTGTCAAGTTTACTTCTACCATAGCAATATTTCTTTCGGAAAACTTGCAAGATTTGTCGTTTCCTTCAGGGGGCAAAATATGATCATAATCAAAAATATCTCCAACAGTACACCGAGAAACATATCATAATTTTGGCCCACTATGGAAAGCCCACTACGTTTCGTACCAAGCTTGATAAAAACAAGACAACTTCACAAGGAGGGAAATAGGTTAGGAGTAGCCATCAATAAACCAAAAGGGACTGTCAGCATTGTGCATTGACTCGAGAATATTATTTTTGCTTGCGAGCCCCAACGAAGCCGAGGCAAATGCATAAGGACCTAAAATGATGTCTTGTAGGGAATGGAGTCTGATTTCACATGGCGGTGGCTTGTGGTCCAAGCAAGACAACGAAAGGTACAATGAAAGTAAGGGTCACGCGCTGAAAAGCTAAACTCAGCGTTGACCAGATTCTACATAACAAAAAGGGAAGCCATTACATGCGAAGGCAATCCGAGCACTGGTTGCTTTGAGACTTCAATGAATTAGTCGTGCGGAAGTTCAAAAGCATTTAGCTGTTTTCCTTTCCTACATGGGAATCTGGGTGATTATTTAAAACAGTTCTGAGAGAAGCTCTACACGATAAAATAGAGGATCGCGAAGAGAAAAACTGTTCCAGCTGCATCTACTTCGACAAGAATTCACTTCATAACATATTTCTTGCGCTTGCTTAAGACTAAGACAGTTCTTAAATTCAAATTGAAAGAAAAGTGTCCAGTATGTATTTGAAGTTCTATGTTCCTTTATTTGACATCAAAATTACTTAGGTTCTAATCAATGGGGGTTCAACGAAGGCTAAATCGCAGGAGACCCAATCTCAGATGAAGAAGGAGGTAAAAATATATCAACAAATTTTTTGAAACTGCAGGAATTGTATCAAAGAGCGTTCGAAGTAGGCAAAAACATAAAACCCTACATCAGATAAGAAAGGTTGTAAGAGCACAATGAAAAATTCTTTTTCAAAATTACGGCGAAAGCCTTTTCCAATGTATTGAAATTTGATTTTCCTTGGTTTTATTTCTCAACAAAAAATGCCTCATGCCTGGCCAGTACTTACGGTGGAAAAACGAAAATAAAATAATTTTCTAACATGGAAGCTGAGCTATATGGTTATATAGAATATCTAGGGAATCTGTCACAAATATCTTTATCAACATCGATTCATCAAAACGTAAAGGACTGCTGTTTGTATTCATATAAAAATTCTGCTTCGATACCTTAACGATCAGCGACAGCAACCATCTTACGATCGGCTCCAGCCTCTGCCGCCATGAGCGAATTTCTCTTCATTCGGCACACCCATTAATCCATCATCAACACTGAGCCCTTGGCCACGGCCCTTTCCTACCCACATTTCATGAGGTGATTTCTGCATGAAGGGGGGCTGGCCTTGGGATCGATCTCGATTCCTCGGTGGCTGGTTGTTTGGGTAGTCGTTTCTTCGATTCGATGCTGATGGTGTTGGTCGATAAAGTGACCTCCCTTGTGGTCTGCCACCGCTGCGGGGCATCATTGGCATGTGATTGGCTGGGCCTCCTCGGCCATATGATTGTTGCACACCTCGCATACCTATCACAACGAAAAAAATGACAATTCCATAAGAAAATACGTTAAAATGATAATTAAAAAAATATTTCTGTGTTGCGAGAAATCCCCGGGACGAATGCACTTTAAGCGGACCAGCTTTATGTTATATCTCTCAGGAACTAACCTTGATCTAACCCTAATAACCCTAACTTAGCCCTAACTAACACTAACTTACCCTAAATCCCTTTTCAAAAACCCAACTCTGACCCTTACCCTTCAACCACGACACATAACGGGCCAATTTTGAAAGCTGGTCCGCTAAAGTGGAGACTAGCCAAATCCCCTGTAGGTGAAAGAAATTCAGCCACCTCTCTTCGTTGACCATGCAATTAAACTTTTAGAATTGTCTTGCATAAACCACTCAGGCCTCGTTCACACTGCTCTGACTTTGTACAAAAAAGGAGCGAAAAACCTTCGTTTCTGCGTGGTGTTCACACTGATCAGCACAAAACGTAAAAAAAAAACGAAGGTTTTCGAAAGCGCTATCAAAAGTGGATATCCACAAAAACAGAGGTTTTGAAAACGCGCTTGATAAATATGAACGCACAAAAATATAGGTTTTTTGAAAACGCTCCAATGTCCAACAATGAGATTCACTAAACTGGAGCAATATGAACGCATAAAAACGGATATCTTTGGCTCCGTATTTGTTACTAGGCAGATTAGTGTGAACGCAGAAAAAACGGATGTTTTTGCTCCGTTTTTGCACAAAAACGGAGTAATGTGAACGGGTAGCTTTGGTGCAACAAAAATGCATCATAACAAAAACGGAGCAGTGTGAACGGAGCCCCAGATTCATGACACATGCCCTTAAACTTCTAACTGTTACGCGATTTCGCCAGATTTCAGAAATTCCTCAAGGATTTCACAATAAAAATGGGTATCAAACATATCGAAACTGAAACCTAAAATAACTTTCTAAACCTTTGCTTCCAGCATTTCACATACAAATAGATCCTTTCAAAACTTTAAACATTGACTCGAGTACAAATTATACAACATTGTGGCTTGGGTTATCTTGGAAACCAAAATTCTAAAGATCGCTAATAAAAGCAATAGTCGAAATGCAGCAACCTCTCTTCTGTCACTTCAGGGCAGAAAGAATATTAACACAATTGACGTACCATCATAATCAACTGGCCATGGGGAGAATAGTGGAGTTGGTAATAACCCCCGTCCTTTATTAGGGACCCTTGTTCGGCCCAATCCTCTTCTTGCACGCGAATCACTTGGTAAATCAACGCTGTTTCTGCCACCTACAATTACGTCTGGATTATCTCGATTGTATCCCATACCGGATTTGTTTCCGGACCAATGTGCAACAGGTACACCAGCAACCTACAACGACAAAGATTGGCATTAACAGCTTGTAGTGTTAGAAAAAGTGAATTTCTGATACACACGAAGTTAACCAGCCGTCTTCCATTCCAAAGAACACCAACAATTTGGCAGTTTGGAATATCACATTCATTACTGCAAATTCTTTCGAAATAACATCAATCATATTCTGATATTAATCAGTGTTCTTTCTATCGCAACTCAAACACTATGGGTTGAAGTATAAAGGTGGCGAGCAAAACAGGATTTTCTGCATCATTCAAGAAAATTTCCCTGTGTACAGTGTACAGAACTTTGCTATAAACTATGGGAAACAAGGCATCCTGTGATGACAATCACAAACTTGTCTTACTAAAAATTTCCCTGACGATCTCATTTTGATAATATTTGCCCTTTAAATTAACATAGTGCATGTGCAAAGTCAGTGTTCGATACATCGATCGCGTTGGAGACTTATTGCAGATTTCCGAAATATGGAGGAAGGGTACCAGTATAGAAATTCAGATTCTACAAGCAAATTCTGTTTTCTTTACAGCCTCATCTCTGGCATTGGTTCATACAAGAACTTGGAAATATCATCTCTAATTTGACTAAATGGTATTTTTATCATTTTGAGTCATGAAAGTTCAGCTGAAAAAGCATCGATTTGCAATCGAATCTTAGACTGACGACGTGATTCCTTGTATTCGTTCAACATTTATACTCTGATGTTTTAATTTCACTCATACAAAGGACTCACGACCAAACGGATTCTAAACAGGGACTAAAATCTTACGAAAAATCAGAAGAAACTTAGAACATCTTCCATCCTTCGAACGTCGAAAGAAAAGTCGAACGTCCCTTCGAAGGTCATTTCGAGCGTCGCTTCGCTTCGAGAAGTCGAACTTTGAACTAATCAGCCAATCAAACACTAACAATAGGCACGTGGGTTGACCATATTAAGAAAGTAGTGATCTGATTGGTCGCGCCGTGAACGCGGCGGACTTGGCCTAATTAGTCCCTGTTTTGAAGCGTAAGGACATAAGTCCCTCAACTGAAGCGATAACAACAACAACAACAAGGAGCGTAAGTTAGAGGGACTTATGTAATGTAGTCTAATCGAATCTACCGACGAGCTAAGAGGACAGTTTCAAGTCAGGACGCAACGTTGGTTTTGATGGATTTTAAACTGTATTTAGCCAATTTCTGAAACCACCAAACATACAATCCATCAAAAGCACTAGAAAACACTTACCTCTAAAGTGCCGCCACTAGCTAAGACTGGTCTTTTACTGCTCGCACCTCTGCCCTTCGAGCCTTTGTTAGCATACAACTGAGTGTTTGACCCTGCTGGCCTGTAATCATTCGTGCCATATGCAGGGGCTGGCAGTAAGGATGCAGGAGGAGTGCCAAATGGCGATCCTGAAGTCAGTGCCACTGGTTTAAGACCGGTTATTTTGAATTGCTCTCCAAGACCTTCGGTGATGCACCATCGAAGACGTTCGAGCTTTTCAGCAAGTTGAGGCTAAAATGAGAATTTTTTCGAGACTACAGGGCCTACGCAAAGACGTGCATTTCATCTTTAAGCCTGGTTTCCATATGATCGTAACAGTCGGCGACGCTTCGGCGACGTGTCCCCGATCAGTCGGCGACATATGGAAACGATCACTGTTATGATAATATGGAAACCACGCTTTAAACTCATCTCAACTCTTTCGATGCGTCCCCGTACCGTCCCCGCACCGTCCCCGTCTGATCGGCGACGTCGGCGACGTCCTTAAGAACATGTTTCCATTTAACCCAAACGTCCCCGATGTGTCCCCGAGCCTGTCTCGGCGACGCGCCGCCGACTGTTACGATCATATGGAAACCAGGCTTTACAGTACAAATAAAACAATATATTTGCATAATCCAAACCGAAGATATAGAGAAAGAATTTGCTTTAAAATCTTCGCAACACATTTATAGTGATATTCCAAGCACGGAAAAACAAAACAACTTTTTGCTCTCTTGTTCATAAAAAAATAAACAAGAACAAACCATTCAAAAAATAATGAAATTAATAAACTACGTGCCGTCCAAAGTTAAAAAGGATCTATTGTTAGTGAATTCCCACTATGCATAACACTTACAAGTCAATATAAAACATTCCTACGATTTTCGTAAGAAAGAGACAGCTAGAAAACAAACAACATGTCATTCTGTTTTTCTTTTCTTTTTCATCCTTTCCTTAGAAGAAACATCGTACGCTTTCGACAAAACAGTTTATTCACCAAAATACAAGTACGTTATCGAAGAAACAAGTATTTCCTAAAACAGCTTGCACGCTTTTTGGAAAAGTTATTTGCCTCTTGGCACCAACAGCAGCGAAATAATCTCTTTGGGAAGATATCAATTGAAGGCATCTTCAATTTTCATCCTAGACTGATGACGATGAGTCCCTTGTATCCCTGCGGTAAACCTTGCTCAAGAGGGACTCATCATGAAACAGTAAAAAACTTGGCCCTATTTTCTTCAATCATCAATGGAATTAGGAAAGAATCACGGCTTCGAATCTCTATCCGATGGGAGTGTTTTCAATTCTTCAATCGAATCGAAAATTCTATCACATTGACACGTTAACAATAGTAATTCACAAATCTCGCAATCTGATTGGTACTGAAGAAATTGCTCAGTTTGGGCCTAAATAGGGTCAGGTTTTTCATAGTAATACTATGAGTCTCTATTGACCGAAGCGCCATCATCAAGTCAAAGAGCACAGGGAAACAAGAGACTCATCGTCATAAGTCAATTTTCATCCTACCTTTCCGTCACACAATTCAAGTGTGGCGACATTCATTGATGACTGAAGCCATTTGCTGTGAAACAATTTTCCATCGAAAAATAGCCATGGGCAGCAGAACTCCCAAGGCACTGGGGAACCACATGCATCATTTGCCAAGATGGCAGCTTCGACACCGCTCATGAAGATTGAAGCTAACTGCATTGCTCTATGGGAGATGAAAGAGTGATTATATACGAAAAGAATATCTTCTTTTTTATATCAATATAAAAAATCACAATACATGCTACATTCTACTATACTCTAACTACTATGCAACACCACAAGGACGATACCATGAGGAGCAAAAGACAATGTCTACCCCATGGCCAACGCATAAAGATATACAATTAAATAGACAACTAAATAAACACCTATAAAATGGTACACATACGATACGATACTGATGCATACTGGAATCTGTTTCACATTGGCTGCCATGTCACCGACGGAAGCGAAACTTTCTGCCGTTCCTGACTCCCTCCAGACTTGCTCCAAGTCTGGAAGAAAATAATTACCTCTGCGGGGGCGTAAACCACGAGTGGTGATTTTTTTTAAGTGCCGATAAACCACGGAATAGACCTGGAGCAAGTCTAGACTCCCTCTAGAGTCCCCACTACTCAAGACATTGCGCCTTTAAGTTGACAATGTTTACGTTTAATAAACTGTCACTTGATTAAAGAATAGCAAGAATCAAATCTAGATGTTACATCGACATTTCAGGATTCATCAGCTGTTTCAATAATAGGAAAACCCCTACATTTATCTGTACTTCCTGCGATGAAAGTTTAAGAAAATGGACCAGTTTCTCGAAGAGCTGTAGCAGAACAGAAATGCCACCCCCTTATTACAAAATTACTGGGAAACACTCCATTAAATTTGTAATAAACAACCGATGTGAGATTTACTATTTATAGCAGCGATTTACAAAAAACTCGAAAATACATGGCTAATGCTGGTTAATTCAAAGTTTTATTTTCCAGGACCTAATGTCTATGACATTATCTTCTCCCCTCAGTTCAATACTTGTTCTAAAATGTGAACTACTAACTGTTCATTCTTCCTGTTGTCTTTCTTTCTCTTTTCCTTTTCTGCAACTCCTTGTATTACAAATTCAAAATGCTTGCTTCAATTTGCTAGAAAACAAACTTGACCATGTCCTTATCCCCGCAAGGGAGCCCAGGGTGTGTTTAAAAATTTTTTTGAACTTTTTTGTTACTGTTCACGTTCTATTGAGATTTTGCTGTATTAAAGGAAATAGAATCAACTAAAATTGCAAAAACAAGACATCTGGATCACTAAGGGCCTGTTTATATGAGGAAAAACACCTCACTTGCCAGGCCCGGTGCTGAGAGGTGAGATTCCACCTTCCAATAAAATTCTTTGTTATTTCATTTCGCGTTTACATGGAACGCAACACCACCGGTATAGTGAAGTCCCACCTCACTAGAGGTGGAATCTCACCTAGGTGAGGTGAAATTTTTCCATATAAACGAAACACCACCGGTATGGTGAGGTGAATTGAATTTATTCGTTGATTCTCATTGGTTAGTTCATCCTGATTTCACGGAAGAGAGACTTTACTCCACCTCACCTCTCAGCCCCGGGGCTGACAGGTGAGGTGAAAAATCTCATATAAACAGTGACTGAAATCTACCTCGCCTCTCAGCCCCGGGTCTGGCAGGTGAGGTGTTTTTCCTCATATAAACAGGGCCTAAGTTCATAAACTAACCTGACATCGATCTGGTTGAGTTTCAAATTAGCAAGATTCATAGAATTTGCCTCCGTTGTAAGATGTGGCGATAACGCTTGTGCAAGGAATGCATCAATGTCATGTCTTGAAAGGATCGATTTGCCACCTTCCTGTTGAATGAGGTACCTTACAAGAAGAAGACAAAAAGTTCAAATATCAAGTGTGGTATGTAGTACTGCATATGATACAAGATAATACTTCTATGAATGGTGTATCACACTTTTTTCCAGTACTTTTCGCCTCCTCTTAATGAAATTATGATTTGAATAAGCGATTTGAGCAAAGTGACGTCATATCAGTCAAATGAAAACGAGGGTTTTCATATTGTTTTCTCACCTCTCGTTGCTAGCCTAATTACCATGTGCTCATGCAAGAAAATGGTGACACAGCCACCAGATTGGGCCTACATTATCAGCATGTTCAAGGAATTGATAGAACAAAGGTAAGAATTTCTCAATCTCCAACAACGAGGCAAAGGGAGGGAAAAATGTCTTAAAGGGAGAGCAAAGACCGGCATGCTTTGCGTAAAATCAGCGTCTGGCTCTCCACAGCTTTCAACTGACTGTACGAAATTTACCAAAACAAAAATAGACGATAGCAAAGGCTGTTGGTCTTTGTATTCCCTTTAAAATGCCAATCATTTTAGGTGTACTGGCGTACAAGACTAAAGAAGGAGTTGGTAACAAAGATAATGGTATATCTGGATAGGTACTTACCTTAAAACACAACATAATAAGAGTAATCGTTGTGGCACCATTGCTAAATTAGACATATTTTGAGTATCGCTTCTCAGACAATGTAAGAATGCCTTCATTCTTGTTGTATTATCCTCTGCTTGCCTTCCAAGCCATAAATTCTTCACAGCAGGAATATCCCATGGCATGCTAACAGGCTCAACCAAGTCTGGGTTGTCTAAACGATTGCTTTTGTAAACACAATATTCCTTGACATGGCGAAGTGTGGTCGTCATATCTTCACTGTAAAGAGAGTCTTTGGTTTGTTCTTCATGAATCTTTTGATCATAAAGGATACCATATATCAGCTGCCTGATTGGTCGATATAACAATGGGATTGGAGGCCTCATTGTTGCATGCTCTTCATCTATTGCAGTGTCAATCAAGATTTCTCCTTTTGTTAAAATTTGAATTATTTCCTGACACATTTCGCCACCCTGATGTCTTCTTCTTGCAATGGACACTACTTCTTCTGGGATTGTTGTTAGGATGGGTTTTATATCTTCATAAGGGTCTCCTAAGTGAGCAAATAACAATTTTCAAATTGATTCTGATAAGAAGAACTATATATGTCATTTAAAAAATCCTTCAGGTACAAATATGGTGTGATTTCAGAGCCAGATCTACTTTCTCAGAAGTAGTAATTCTGAACATTGCACAAAATGGGCTTATCATCATTAACCTTGATTTTGTACCTCACTAGATATTCAAAATCAAGTCAGAATACAAACTTCAAGAAAGAAAATGACATTTCAAAGACGTACTGTACGGCTCTTCATTTGTAGCTTGAGCACCATTTTCTTCAATTTTCTGACTGTTATCCTCTTCCACGCCATTAATGGCAGGTTTTTCATCTGGTACCTCCTGAAACAAAATTATCAAAATGATATCTTGTGTAAAATCTTTCTGAAAGTAAAATCTAGCACTTATCAAAATTCCTTTCGATTAGCTAAATTCTAATGAAGAGATCCTTATCTATGTACTGGCAATCTTTCAGTTAATGATGAAAAAATTGTCTGGAAGTCCATTTAGAAGGCAGCAATCCAAAAACATACAGTATGGAGATTCATTTTGTAAAAGAACAAAGAACAAAGCTTAAGGTAACTCTGCATTCCGTTCCAGTGAAAAGCTAGTTGCCGTTTTGCAACACCACTCTCCTAAGAAAACTGTTTGGTCGGTTGATCAAAAAGCGGTAAAAGAAATTTTCTACATAGGTTTTGCAATCAAAAGATGTTTAAATCGTAATGTTTCCTATGAGGCTGTCTTCACACTCTATCCTTCAACACTTTTTGTTGATTTCAGAAAAGCGGATTTATCTCCAAACTACTCAAAAAATTTTTGGTTCTCTTTCGCTACAACTTCAGCTAGGATGTTGATCCACAACTTGAACAAAGTGAAGATAGATTTGTTGCGGAGGCAAGAAAAGAGTTTGTGTAATGCATAAGAATAAAATATATATACCAGGTGAGTCAAAAAAAAGTTTAGGCGTTTGGAGGGCTGTGGAATGAAAAGTGTGTGACCGACATTCAAAACTGAAATGTTCATCTATCAGTCAAAGGTCAACTTAGATGAGAAAATTTTGTTTGGTAGTATCCCTCATCTTACAGACCCAGAAATTAGGAAAATGCTGGTAAAGGGCATGTTTGGGAACCAAAATTCCACATTCCATTCTGGTCCATGATCTACTTTCTACTGAAATTGGAATTCAGCATCTCAAACTGGCACTGTAAACTTCAATCCCACAAAAATCATGGACCAGAATGGAATGTGGAATTCTGGATTCCCATACAAACCCCTTACAAGCATTTTGATTGTTGTTGGGTCTTAAAGATGTTTGATTTCACCAAACCAAATTTTCTCATCTAAGTTAGCCTTTGAGTGATAGATTAACATTTTAGTTTTGCATATCGGTCACATACTTTTTATTCAACAGCCCTCCAAACGCCTAAACTTTTTTTTGACTCACCTGGAATATAATATATAATACTCTTTTGACACTCTTAAAGTCAACTTAACAGTTATAAAACAATTATAAAACATGGTTTGACCTTCCCTGTCTTCATCAGTCAACACCATCACAACATGGAGTCGACTGATGATGACTGGAAGGTCAAAACATGCTTTATAACCGTTTTAACTGTTTTATAACTGTTTAGTTGACCTTAAGAGTGTCAAAAGAGTATTATATATATTATATTATATACCAGGTGAGTCAAAAAAAAGTTTAGGCGTTTGGAGGGCTGTTGAATAAAAAGTATGTGACCGATATGCAAAACTAAAGCTCCGGCCAAACGCTCACTAACTTTACCAAGTCCGATTAAAAAAAGTTAGGCTACGTTTCTTGCAATCAAATTTTATATTTCTGTTTACTTTTTGACAGTGAAAGGTAGAAACCTTCCCTTTTACAGATTTGAGGCCTTGGTTGTAAATAGCAGATCATAGATCATCATCAGTTTTGCAAGAAAGCACTTTCACATTTTGAAACTTTGGGCTTACCTCAACTTTTTTCTTTTCCTCTTCTGGTTTTTCAGATGTGCTTTCATCCTTCTTTTGGTCTGCTTCTTCTGAACCATTTTCTGTTGCAGTTGCATCTTTTGCATTTTCTCCATCATTTGCTTGCGATTCCTGTTGATGTATAGACAAGATTTTTAGAGTTTCTAAAACTTTGAAGCAAAGTTACAGTATCAACAAAGGAGTTTCCAAAGTTTGAAAAGTTTTACAGTAGCAAATGTATTTTGGCTGCCTTTGATGAGTAATTAAGTGTTCTACCAAATATCTGCTTTTCTCACTAGATAAAATTAACAGATAAATCCTAGACAAAAGACATGAGAGATATACATATATACAAAATGCACAGTCAATAAAGTATCCTAGCATTTGAGAAAATTGTGACATTCACCTCTATCAGCCATTGCAGTCTTGCCAAGAACCAAAAGCCAATAATGTATCCCAAAAATATTTGCAACTATCTGCAATGCTTTGCTAAATTCTCAAACAAATAGTCATTGATTCCCTTGCTAGGGGCAGGCCAGCAAAGAGAAGGGCCAATGGGGCATTTTGTGTTAGGTCCTGCATTCAAAGGGGCCCCAAAATATTCAACAGACAATGGAGGGGTTAAAGGGGCATTTCCCAAGTTTTCTAAAAGTCTGAAGAGTGTGCTGAAATGAAACTTTTCAAAACAGTAGCATGAAAATCAGTCATTTACCTTTTGATTGGCCGTTGTGGGGGAGATTTTGCAATATAAAAAAGAGCCCAATATCAGAAAATATATAGTCAAAGTGATATCTGCAAGCTACAGAAAACAAAAAAGAAAATTCCAGAAGCTCCAAAGAACAATTCAACCAAGAAACATACCTGGGACGCTTGCACAGTTGGTTTTGTAGAAAGTTGTACTTTCTGAAACTGTTGCCATCTCTTCTGATAACTATCTTCTATCGTTTTTGTAGTTTTAGCTTTGGTCTGCTTGACTGTGCTTCCAAAATTGTGAATTGGGAATCCATCTCTGTTCATAGTCCCTTGTGGATCTTCATCTGAAAATGAGTTATAACTAATCAGTCACCTTCACCCAGTCTGGAATTAAATCAGACAATGCGCTGATAAAACAATTGAAACTATACAAACTATGTGCTCCTCTATGCACCAGACATGTCAGGCGCAGAGCCCTCTCTTTCCATAGAGGATCTTCACTACTGGATGTGTAAAAAGACAATCCTTCTTTGAAAGAGACCACTGCTTCCTGGATATGAAGGAAACAATTTTTCCAAACATATAATTCAATAGTGGAAATGCTCAAATTAACTTCAAAATCACCGGCTCAAATCAATCACTCTGTTCTGAAATTATGAGAACTTTCTCAAGAAAAAAGTTAAAGTTGTGTACTTTCAAGAAACCTTCAAAACAGGCCTGAAATCATGAGCAAAGTCCTCTGCCAAAAATTTCTGCATTGCAGCAATACAATGAGTAACTTTTAATGTTCAGAAGGGATGAAATTACCCAAATAATGTTGCTATGTTCCCAGGGATGGCACTTTTTTGTCTTTTCCTTTGAAAATATTGTAATGCAGTAACGCAATCTCCCTTTCTGACTCTGCAGCCATAAAATTATGAGGCAGACAGGAATTGATTCCAGGTAGAAACCCACCAACTGAGTGTCATGACAGGGGGTTATGAACTCAATAGGGTCTTCCCTACCTTGGCAATCCCACTGTTAAAAAAAGATAACTTAAACTTCACCTCCTACAGGGATAACACATGGTTGGGGAAAGTCAGCGTACCTGGTGTTTGGCTTGTACTTTGTATAGATGATCGAAAGTATCCAATGGATTCTTTTAATTTATTTGTAGCTTCATTCAAATCGTATCCAGAATCTTTGAAGACTTCTTTGGCCAAGGCGTCAATATCGCTGACATCTTTGTCTTTCAACAAGTCTGCTACACCTTTGATTACCATGTCATTTGGTGGGAGCTGTGATTCATATGATATTTTTCCTTTTAGCTGCAATAAGGAGAAAAATGAAATGTAAAAGTGATGTCTTTTCTCTTTAACCTGCCTGATTCTGGCATATATATACAGTATGATACTTTGTTTCTTTCTCCTGATGGTAAAGGAAAGTACAGACTCTCTTGACAACAAAGAGGAAATAACAAATCTTTACGTGAGTCATTGAGTCATGTTGCAGAATTTCCCTTGTATTTATAGGCCGTTTACACTGCTGGGAAGGAGGTCCATGGGGACAGTTCTTTGCCACAGGAAAGCTGCAACTACAATATCTTCCCAGATATCTTGGGGGTACATTTCTTGCTGGAATGGGGGTGCCAAGTAGAGCTTCCTTCTTCAGGAGGGGGGGGGAGCAACTACCTATGCTTGCCCACGTTTAAATCCACCACAGCGTGTATATATTTAAGAACTTAAGACCAACTCAAAAATAGTTTTTGACAAAAGGGGAAGGAGATCTCTCTTTCATTTATTTCTTTGTAGCATTGGTTAGAAGCTGGTGGGAGGCCAGACAAGAGTGCTTGTTTCTTGCCTGGAGATGTAGCCAGTGGCATGGCCAGACAAAAATTAGTGGGAGGGTAAAACTCAAAGATTTTCAGACTGGGAGGCAAAAAGGTACACCCAGATATTTTTAAACTACAATTTTTGCCAATTTTTTAAAAGTGGGAGGGCAATTTCCCCCTAACACCCTCCCCTGGCCATACCACTGGATGTAGCAAGTCTTGCAAATGATGAAGAAACCTGGTTGCAAACTTTGTTTGTGTGCAGGCATGAACTTTGGTGCCAAATTTTAGGGATAGCAGCTGAAACAGTTGGTTATTGTTTCTAGTACAATAGCATTTCATGCACATTTGCAAAGATTCCAGTCAGGTGAAGGAATAAGAACTGAAATATTGAAGGAACTTCAGTGGGACTCCCTGGAAGAGAGGAGACAGAGGCAGCGGCTAGTCATGCTTTACAAAATACATCATAACCAACTTGAAGTTAACGAAGATGCGTATATCAGACATTCATCCAATTCAAGACCATCTAGATATTTTAATAACAAAGCGTACAAGATACCAGGGACTGGCCTGGAATATTATAATAATTCATTCTTCCCATGAACAATAAGAGAATGGAATAGGCTTCCACAGGGAACAGTAGAGTCGAACTCATTAATAGTTTTTAAAAATACTCTTGGAGTATAACTTGATTTTCCCGTTGTTCAACTTATACAATTTATTTAGTGATTGAAATGATTTCAAACCATAGGACAACGGTGTAACCTTCATTGAACCCCAAGTATGATTCTCTATTCCTACCATATCCTGGGCATTTCATGTATTAACTTCCATATGACATGCATTCCATAGTTCTCATGAAGGAATGTACTGTTGTCCTATGTGTTCCCTTTTCCTTTACATTGACATAACCTTTTGTAATGAATTTGTCAATTATTCATGTAGAAGTAGAAGTAGAAGTAAGGGGGCTTCTTCCACCACAATTGTGCAAAACAAATATCCCAAAACATAGAACAAGAAACAAGTCTGATGGAAAGTTTTGGATTCTCCAAAAGTCATATTTTTCCTTCATTTTACCACCTGCCAATAATTTTTGAATGAAATTCTTTCTTTGAAGTTCTCATGTGATGAAGAAAATAAAGCCTGTTTATGTCATTACCTCTACTTTCCTGAGAGGATGATCTGGTCCGAGAAAAGTCCAATGGAATGTAGCTAGATAGCCATCTGGGAGCATCATACTACCAATCAAAGCTGCAAAAACCGGAAGGGAATCTATACTTAGGCCGAGTTCCTCCATCACCTTCTCGAAATTGATGCTGGAAGATTTCGCATGATATCTCGTTAATTTGAGGTGTTCTGGAGAGAAACAATTAGATACTCGTTGCAGAAGATAATAAGAATTCTGAGCAATGATTCCAGAGCATTTTTGAGAACGATAATAATGGGTAATGTCATGGTGGACTTCACCAAGTGATGAACACACGATTACGTTGCATGATTTCAAAGCCAATCGTAAAGCTGTATTGAAACACGCCGGGGTGACAGCCAAACTACGAGATGGCGTCGCGCGATTGCTGACCACTTTAGACATTAATTGTTTCATTGTTTCTCTTTGATTAGAATGGCATCGTTTCCATTCATGTTTACGTGAAGGCGACACTGAACCGTCAAAAAATACGACCAGTTCGATGTTGGACTGACGAAAACTTCGCACGAACTTCTCCAAATTGCTCAGCATCTCATTCCACTGTCCGCCGCAAACCCAATCGGTCGACATTGGATAAACATACTTTCGACAGCTCTCAGCATGTACCACGAATATTTGGGGTATTTTCTTCGACGCCTGACCTTCAACAATGTTCTCATTTTTGATCGTCTTCAGATCAACGTTCTTCTCGATACAATGTCCAAGCTTTGACTCGACGTAAGTTTGTAGGCCATCCAATCCCATTTTGAATGTTTATTTTCTGGTATTCACAGTTTAATAATTTAATCGTGTAAGCCACCAATATTTAGCGTAATCACTGCAGATATCATATCAAGACTTGGATTCTTCAATCAGCTTGTTATTGCCCTCCATTTTGATGTTTTCCAAGCACTAATTACTCGCAACGTCGGCCATTGGCGGGAGCGTGTAACCACTTCGAGGACACGCACGAGGTTAGAAGGCCAATTGAATCACGAAAAGGGTCTGGGAACTAAGTTTTCTTTTCATACTCAGAAAGCTGATTGATTGGTTGATCAATTGATTTTCTTTTCCTCAACATTTGCTTGGTACAGAGTGCTCAGTGTTTCTTACGAGTTTCTTAGATGTTCCACAGCAGTCTTTAACTTAGCTACGAGTGCTCTCGTGACCATTTCATAACAAGGTTTTTTGAAGCCTTTCCGTCTCCAATGCTTACAGGTACTTTTTCATGAGAAACTGCTTGAAACTCAACTCTCAGATCGCCAAAAAATTAAGAAACTCCAGTACTGAGGAAAATGTAACTTAAGGAACTAATAGAAGGAAATCCTTGACATATTTTATCTTATTTTACTTGTTTCCTGTATCATACTACTGGGAATGTACTTGAGTGATGTCTAAACAACAGAACGTTTTCCAATAACATTGCTTTGAAAAGTTCACGAGGGTGTAGTTGGAAGAAACTCGCAAGAAACTGTGAGTACTCAAAATCTGATAATTTTAAGAAACTTTCAGTGCTGGTCCAGATTCTTGGTTTCTTATATAAAAAATACGTTTCCTCGACTGCCTTACTTCCGAGTCAAAGATCATTAGTTTACAGTAGTCCTGTATGACTTCAGTACCCTGGGTACCAGACTCTCTGTTAGAGAGAGTCTGGTGGAGACTGGACCATGCTCTAAATATTTCCGCATAAAACAAGTTTGGTGATGGTAACATTCCAAATGTTATCTGGCATAAAAAAGGGGGAAATGAAAACAAATGAAGTTCTCATCTTAATTAGTTTTGACAAAATCATCAAACCTGGAAAAATTTCATGTCCGCGAAAATTCCCCTTTCCCTCCCCTATCCATTACCCCCTCATTTCCCGAATTCCCGCCAAAAAGTCAAATGATTACGAGGCTAAGCCTCGAGTGCAATCCGTCGCCGCTGACAACAGTTTCCATGGCATGAAAGCTTCCTTTTGTGGCAGAAGTTGAAATCAGAGTCCACGAGAGAAAGTTGTGAGAAAGTTGAGAGGAAGCCGTGTTTATGTAACGACAAACGACAAGAAGATGACGAAAATGCTAAGAGATCCTTATCCATTCCCAAGATACGAAACTGATACAGAGTTTGCTGGCAATAAAGGTTCAGAGGTAAGCTTATCTCTACCCCCTGCTTTAGACAAGCCCAAACGACGACGAGATGCACACTTGTGCAAACTGTTGGACGATTTTGGCCTAAGTGTATTTGTTCTTGTAGGAAAATAAGGTCTTCGGCTGGTGGGCAGTTTCTTAAATTTTTGGCCATTTTGCTATCAAAAGCGTCGTGTTCTTATCCCGTGCCGAATTCTTTCAATTTTCGTAAAAACAACACATACACTGCGCGATCACAAGAAGAAAAGTTTCTTAGTATTTCAAATCCAGGTGGAGCCTATTGTTTCTTATAAGCGGTTTCTTAAAAAGTAAAATACCAGTTGAAGTCTTCTTCCCCCCTCCAGTCTCTTCCTCTTCAAGTATTCTTTCCTTTGTCCAAATGAACTTGGATTTCTAAATTGCCAATTAGAAATAAATGTATCAATTTCCTGTATTTTAATCTATCAGTTCACAAATGCTTTGCATACAACAACAAAATAGTTTCTTTTGATACCAGCAAGCCCTATACATTTTATTAATCTTGGTCTGAAAAAATGTTGTGCCAAAATTCATTTGACCATAACCATAGAACAAGATTTTCTTTGCAGGTGATAAGACATAAGCCAAAGAAAGATTTCACAAAAACAAATACAGTTGAAGGAGAAAGCCCTTGGAATAGATTGTATCAAACACCAACCTTAACAAGTTCAAGAAGAACAGTGTTCCATCATGATCCACAAGTGAGCCATAAATCATTTTCATGTTAAAGATTCAAAAAGCCTGTGAGTCTACATAGGAGGGAGAAAAGAGTTGCAGGATCCTCATGAAAATCTTATATCTGTTTCAAATGCTGGCTCAGCTTTAGAATCAAATTATTGTTTTGCAGATGCTTTTAACTCATGAATCTGTCTACCTTTTTGATTTGAAACAAGCTGATGACAAGGAAGGAAAGTTTTGAGAACAATTGTCCCTATTTGTAAGATATTCAGTGTATTTAGACTCAGAAGATACACTAAAACCAAAATTTCAGATGAATAAATTTGAGACATAATTTCTTCAGACATTCAACTTTTGAAAATTAAAATTTGAATTTCAGATGCATGAAATGTCTGAAAAAGTTAATATCAAAAATTTTTTACTTTTAATGATCTCAATACTGTATCAAGATTTCTTTTCATGACCATTAACTGTATCATATATAAGAACTCTTTGAAGAAAAAGATTTGTTTCATTGGATTGGTGTCTTTCTTATATCATTCACCATCATTTTTATGTATTGAAAACAAAAATTGGTGCAAGTTTTCAACATTCTCATTTTTCAATCTGGAATACTGTAAGCAATTCATTTAGACAATTTTTCTTTATTATTTGTCTTATCTTCTCTCAGGCTCCAAATGACCAACTGGATTTTGTAGTCAAATCTCAATATGATCAGCACAGGGAATTTTTAAGATCAAAAGCAGAGACTTTGTATCAACCAGAAACTCTTGGACTTGGCCATGGGTATGCCTTGAAATTGAAATACTTTGTTCTCCTTAAAGAACATTGAAATATATGTTAATTCTGTTTTTCAAGAAGGATAAGAAAAACAGGGCACTTAGCCACTTCTTATTGGTGCAAATTTGCATAACCAGGGGCAGAGTTCACATGCCCCCAATTGCAATTAACAAAGAAGTGTCCTTTTTATTTTCTGGAAGTTCCCCTTTACCCTTAAATGTCATACCACCAACTTTGAGATGCTTGCTAGTGCCCTGCAAATTTGTTTCTTTAAAAATTCATTCACATGAAAAAGTACAAGAAAGAGACAGAAATTCATTTGGTCGAAATGTGTTTTGTTCCATCATTGTGAGTGATTTTAGTAAAGTTGTATTTTGAGAGATTCCAAAATGGCTCTATAATTAGCAAATGCATTTGGTGAACTTCTAAATCTTGACAAGCATCTCTACCCCAAAAACCGAAGAAATGTAACTAGTGTTGTGTTGCTTATTTTGCATCCCAAGGGAGCTATTTGTTTACTTTTTCATTGTTACAATGCAAAGAGTTAAGATAGTGTCATAGCGATATGTTTTCGCCACAATTGCTGCATCGGAGAATTGCAAATAGATACAAATGCAATGACTGATTTTGATTTTGCCCAACCAACTCTACGGCTCTATCATGTTGCTTCCTTGCAGATTTTTGATGTAACATGCAAGGAAGTACTTTTACATTTGCATTTTGAAACAAATTTTTCTTTCAGACGACAACTGAAAAATAGACCACCACCACCTCCTCCTATCATTGAACCAGAAGACATTGTCATGAAGAAAGCAATTGCGTCGGAAAGAATAAACATTAATAGCATCACTGGATCTATTGGTAAGCAATGCCTGGGGGTAACTTCAATAGGCAGATGACCGGGGTGTGCTATAACGGGGTGAGTGGCCGCGTGGCTTATACAGTCATCGTCAGGGGACTGAAGTTCAGCTCGGTCGAGTGAGGTCAAACTCCGGATGGGTAAACTCGGAGGCGTGACCTCACAACTAATCTCGTCGTCCTTTGGAAGGGACGTTAAACTAGGGGTCCCATGCCATGCCTGGATGTGGCTTGCACAGTGGGCCTAAGTTAGCTTTCAGTAGCTAGAAATCCTGACAAGCCCACTCAAAACAAATTGAAACCACCATTTTGACGTCTGAAATCACATCCCAAATTTTAATGATTTTTACGAGAAAAACCATACCCCCAAATTTACGGGTCATTCACAATATATACCCTTAAAATCCAAAATTTTGGCCACGTAAATGATTTTTTATCAATTTTCTAAAATGACACCCAAAATTTATGTTCATTTGTGATCTCACCAAAAAAGACACCTTTAAAGTTATTTTCTGCCTGAAAAAGGCACCCTATAAAATGGCACATCTTGCACAAACTAAAGTAAACATGTGGTAGTTAGCTCCCCGGGAAGCAATGCTTTCTTCTTACTCCTTCTGGCCCCTTTTTGCATTATGTCATCCTTAGGATTTGTCATACACATACCGTATCAAAAAGAACTGGAATTTTCGCTGACTGGGAAAAATGATCGATGCAGATATCCTGTAGATTTATTCGTCCAAAAGCCGGTAGTGATTTACATCTAGTCAAGTCGAATTTATTTGGTTATGCCCGTCTATTTGATCGAAACCCATCGAAACGACATGCATTGATTGGGAGATGCAGGGGGACACAGAAAATATTGTAAACTAAACCAACATTCTTTCAAGGCATCCAATGTTGCAGGAAGGAAAGAACCCTTATTGGGAAAATTCCACACAAGTCATCCACGATTTCTTTTGAGAAAAAGTAAAAGTGCTCTTTTCAGAATGAACACTGCGCGAGTAGAGAATATCTTGTGTTTGCCGCAATTTACGACACGGAAATCATATACACGGACCGGTTGAAATGAACCTTGTGAAGGTAGGTGACATGTGAACATGTATTTCACCAAAGTTGGCTATTCCGTCTGCCCCATGGTTTGCTAGCAAATTTTACATAGGGATTCTTAGAGTGCCCTCTTTTCAAGTAAAAATGAAACTCGAAACACACGAACTGTGCTCATAACATTTTAAGAATTATCGCTGTCCTTACTTGGCATCTAATGTAAGACAGAATCTAGTACAGTATCCATTAGTTTTTGATCGTTCATAGTTTGTTGTGTGTAGGTAGATATTAATTTGCTTGTCTTTATATACTGGCCATGGGGTAGTCATTGTCTTTCGCTCCCCATGGTGTCGTCCCTGTAGTCTTATAAATAAAGTAATTAGGAAAGCTTTGTAGAATGTAAGGTATGTTGTAGAATTTTTATATGAATATAAAAAATACTCGAAACACATCATATGTTGAAGTCCTATAAGTTTGGAACTTTCTTTTCAAGCTCACTTATTCTTTCACATTTCTTTCTCACTTCTTTTCAGCAAGTCACCATAAGGCTGCAACAAACGGAGGATATTCTCGGAAAGATGATGGAGGCTTCTATACATGCTAAAACAAACTCAGAACTTTCCATTACATAATCATCTACATAAAAGTGATATGGTACTCATACTTTCAAACCCTAATTTTCTTATTGGATATAAGGACAGCATATTTGTAAGTAAAATATCATTGATTACATTTTGAGAAATATACCTGCAGGCAACTAGTTTTTCGTTGCATTTTAGAGTAGCTTCATAGCGTAGATTATTTATCTAGATATTTGTATAAGTTTTCACGTTGATCCTGATATTTGGAATACTAATTTTGATTTGTGTATAGTTTGTGTTTGAAGTCTTCGGTACTGTATTTTTGAATCCCTTCTCGTGTAAGGTTTGGGGAGAAGTGAATCGCCCCACTGTTTCCGCTCTCCGGAGCAAAATTTTCAGTGAACAGTAGACGAATAGCCCCACATCGGCCCCACCTTTCCCGGGGTGGGGAAGGGTCGGGGCAACAAAATGATAGGTGAAAAGCTTACGTATTTTTGTAAAATTGGTAAAATATGAAACTATGGGAGCACGCTAATTTCTTTTCCTCCTGAGTCAAAAATCAGATATAAACGATCATGCAAAAACTCCCTTTGAAACAAATTAAAAACTAAGACAAAAATTTTCATTTGTGCTTAAGAGCGAAAGGTTCAGAAATGCTTGCTTTTCAAAAAAAAAACTTAAAACGGAACTTGGTGTTATGATATTTTCTTAATTTGTCAGAACAGAAGACTCTTTCTTTTGACTTTTGAGCACCAAAAAGTTTCGCATTTTATGCATTTCATAGTCGTAAAAATATTCTAAGATAGCTTTTAACTTTTATAACAAGAAAATTGAAGTTTTACTGAAACGTGAAACATCTTTGAATGTAATTACACATTGTTTATCTTAAGGGAAGTTTAATAATGAGAATTATCAATGTTCATGATTTTTCAAACAAACAAAAGTGCTTTCACCCTGTAAGAAATTCACAGAAATTTTTAACTGATTGCTTTGATAGCAGTCCCTTGTAAGTTCTTGCCTCGATAACGAAAAATTGTTGTCTTCCATGGTCGCAAAAGCAACTTCATTTTTCAACTTGATTCCCACAGATTCCATCTTTGACGTCATCAAGCCGAAATCCATACTCCTTGATTCCCTGTATTTTTGCAAGGATAAAGCAACGGATGACTGATGAAACTCTGCACACGTGTGGCGAAATCGTGGAAGTAAAACAGCCATAAAATGATTTTTAAGTAACACATAGATTATATTCCGCTGCTAATAGATAATATATTTAACATTAGACATTCTGAGACCGTAATTATGATTCATACTGAAGAAGGAAGATAGATCATCGAAGAAGAAGCTGTGGCCTAAGAAATCTCGTCGAACCGACCAGAGGTCGCAACAACAATAACATTGGGAAGTCACTTGAGAAGGTTGATTGATGATGGATGAACAAGCACTTTATGAACTGGCAATTGGAGATGGTGGAAAGAATAGTCAAGCTTATGTATGTCACATACTGTAGAATAACTAATATTTTACGAGAAAACTGTAAAATTTTGTGTGAATTTCGATCGGTTCGGTGAATGAATTCGGTGATGGCATGGGAGTAGAAAGAAAATGTTTTACGTCATCACAAGAGCAGATAATGTTTGATGACCAGGAACTTATGACGAAAGTTGAAAGTTAATAATCCAAACAATGAATAAATAAATAATTAATATTTTGATGATATAGTAATTATTTAAGGTTTTATAGTAGTGGGCACCCCTTGAATAGCAGCATTCTAAATTTTTAGATTGAAAAAAATAGCAGCATTTCTGAAGGGCTACTGAAACGTGAAATAATCAGATATCAAAGGAAAGTGAAAACAAATCCTGAAAATTCATGAAACGCTTTTTCCCCTCAAACAGAGAGCTCCACAATGAGAGGAAGCATTGTCATGAAAGACCGTGCAATGCACATCACAGCAAAATCCAATCTTGATGCCGGGAAAGACAATGTGAATCACAAGAAATCTCAATAAATGGTCATCCTAAAGAAATATGATGTCAGGGAATTTTACCATATGATCCATTATACTTGAGGGATCTTGATCTATTTCATTGGTCAGTTATCACTGAATGCAAAGGATTACAGTAAAGAATTCTCTGATGCTCTGTTTGGTGCAGTGCAGTTGTCTATGCCTCAATGTCTTGTATGAAAACTCACAATAAGTGTAACTTAAAGAATGATGTTTATTTATTTAGATACGATAACATGAAATTTTGGAATCTTTCAAGAATAGTTGGTAATTCACAATTTTATATCTCTTTATTGCAGCTTCTGTCATACTTTGAGCAACTGAAAAACACAGATGAAGGTTTGCAGCTCAGTTCAGACACCATTGCCAGGGACGTTTATGGGTAAGGAACTGTTTACACGAGACCTGAGTAATTGCAATGTATGATTTTTTATTTAGAATACAACGCAGGATCTATTACGCTTGCTGGGGATAAATGCTAATAATCTAAAAAATTTAGACTTTAAATGAGAGGATTTTAAAATGTAAATTCTTACTTTTGAGTGAGGAATTAAAATTTAATAAATGAGTTTTTTATTTCGTAGAGATGAAAAAGTGAAGTTTTTTCTTCTTCAAGTGATAGAGCACCACATCAAAATAAGGTATGTTTGACAAAATTTCTTTTCAGAGAGATTCTCTTTTTGTGGAAAAATATCCACATATAGATATGGGGAGTTATTCCGTAAACTTTGCCATCTTTTTGAACATTTTGTTGTTGATTTGATAAAAAACTTTTTCAACTGTAGGCACAGCATGCTGAATGAAGAGCAGATGCAAGGACTCAAAATTTGCCTCATGGAATGGCTCAAAAAGGTACATTTATTAGGTTGCCGCATTTCACCATTTGAATCTGCTATAGCACACATACTTTGCTGATTATGTCTTCTTTGTTGCATGGTAAGTCAGACATATACTTGATCTTATGTGGAAACCCTAAAAAAGTTGCCCAGTTATATGATTTGTTTCCTTCTAGTGCTGCACAGCCGACCAAAAACTGTTCATCAAGAAGAAGACAGCACAGATTTTCTGCCTTGTATTTGTTCAAGAATATCCTGAAAAGGTGAGTAGATATCTACAAATAAATGTCATTAAAAATTTACAGGAAAGAGATGCAATGCGGACCACAAGAAGCATGTATACACAGATTTTGTTTGCTGCATTTCAAAAATACAGACTAATAGGCTGATTGAAATTTGAGCTACAGTTTCTTCTCTTTCAAATTGTGATGATTCTTTGGTGTGCATAAGTGTCTGTTTTTTCAATCTCCAGTGGCTGTCGTTCTTCAAAGATATTATGGCACTTCTCCCTGCTGGTGAAAAAGCCGTTGAAATGTATTTCAGGATTCTTCTGGCTATTGATGAGGAGGTTGTAACAAGGCATGTTCAGCCAACTTCTCAAGTAAGAAATTTTTCTTTTCCCAAATACATTGATAGGGCCATGAAGTATTTTATAGGCTTTCAGAGCTGTTTCATTTTGAGCACATTAATATTGATAATAATATTGATATTGAGCCCTACCCTTTCAATTATTTACTTGCATTTGACAATGACCAAAAAGGTTCTTCAAGCCAGACAAGACTGAGAAGGAAAGCAACTGCTTCTGAAGCAAGTAGTACCATTTTCATTTCTCTGTTCTGAGGCAGCTTTGCACCATGCTTTCAAATAAGAACTTATATTTTTATTGTAAGACAATATTAAAACTTTGAGATGTTGAAATCTTTTTTTAACCAACTGCATTTAGAAGGAAATAATTTGGACAAGGAGTGGTGATCCATACATGAAAAATTCATGACTTCATTTTCTTTGCAGGATATGGAAAGAAGCACAAAAATTAAGGACACAATGAGGGTGCACTGTGTTGCTGAGTTAGTGGATTCCTGGTACAAACTTCTGGTTAGTTTAATTTGTGTTGTTTTTCTATGAAACAGTTTCTTTTTAATTTCATGATTTGCATCTCAGTGCATAAGAACATACAGTATCATTTTGATATTATTTTCTTTGAAAGATGTATCATATTTTAAGAATATGGATTAATCTGAGTGCTGCAATAAATTGAAATAAGGGCATTATTATTTTATTTCAGAAACTTTATGACCAAACACAACCAGAGATTACATGTTTGTGTCTGCAAGTCATTGGCTGTTACGTCTCTTGGATTGACATTGGTCTTATTGCAAATGAAAAATTTGTTGGGTGAGTGGCAGATTTGTTTGGTACAGTGAGAGGAAGTAAAATATCAGAACTGGTCAATGTTATCAATACTCATGTTTTGAACATACTTTCAATTTGATAATAAATCCGAAAAGTTAAGGTTATCTTTTGTGGGGAGGTTGACTTGTCTTTGAACCTGGCCTGGGCCAGCTTTTAAACATGTCTATTCCCTACAATGATACAGAATAGCCGCTTTAACATCGGACAAACAAAAGGAAATTCAAAACCATGTGGCAGTACACCAAAGTCATGGATTTGCTGAACTCAAATAACAGCCGCAAAAGATCAAAGCCTTTAGCACCAAATCAAAACATTTGTAATGCAAAAAGTACTTCTTCAAGATTTCAAAATAGATTTTTGTTTGCATAAAATTTGTCTAATATAAATGCAGTTTTCAGACATTTCAGCGTGTGTTTGATTGGCATCAATTCTGAAAACTGTAGACTTGGTAGACTTGCAAGTTTTGTTTGATGCACTCCAAAATTCTCAAAACGGTATGTTTTTTTTGTTTTGAGGGTCTGTTGTCAAATCTTCTTCCCCAAAAGGCGGAAGGTTTGGTAGAGTTAAGAGAGATTTTTATTTTTGTTTGTGAATCCAGATAGTGAATCCAAAACTCGTTGTTTCAAGACTTGTTTTTAATTGGGAAATATATTTCTGCTTTTTGCTAGGTCTACTGTTTCCAGAATAAGTTGGTTTGAAATTATCAAGCAAACACACTCTCAGTTTATTACCATTTTACGCTTTTTTCTTAGATCCATCCTTGGATACCTGAAAAATGAATTGCTCAGGGAGTCAGCTTGCGATTGCTTCTTTGAAATCATCAGTAAAGGTATGGCTGATTAGCATAATTCGTCTATAATTGATAGTCATAAAATGTGTGATGATACAGTGCATATAACCTTTGACTATCTTGAGGGAATTGCTTTGAAACCTAGACTTATGACCTAGGGTCCTTTGTTTCCCCATAATCTTTGCCTTGCTGATGGTACTTCTGTCAACAGAGACTCATTATATTACTCTGAAAAAATGTGACCCTTTTTAGGCCTAAAGTCTGAACTACCGAAAGTACCAATCACTCTGCGAGATTTGTGAATTACTATGGTTATGGGAAATATTGCAGAAATTTTGATTCAACTGAAGAAATGATAACATTCGTACAAGATACGAGGTTCAAGGCCGTGATTCCATCATAATTTGACTGATGAGTGCACAAAATAGGGTCAGCTCTTTCCCTGTTTTGCTATGAGTCCCTGATGAGAAAGGTTTACTACAGGGAAACAAGGGACTCATTTGATACCATGAAAAGTTGAGATAATAGCATTGATTTGGATTAAATTCATTTCAGGTATGGAGCCAACAGCAAAAGCAAGATTGGTAGAATCACTAACTGATGCTCTGGAAAACGTCGGAATTCTTACTCAAACAGAGGTGATTATTTTGGAGAGGCTAGGTCTGACACAACACCCTAGATAGATTTCCTGTTCATTTTTATGTTTGGTTACGTATCATCAGCACCTAGATTTATCCTTCAACGCAACTAAGAGAGTATCTCTTTATTTTTGACAGGGAGAAGATCTGGATTTCGTTGCTAAAGTTGCAAAGCTCATTAATGGAATGGGAATTCAATTGATTACAAGCTGGACAAAGTAAAAATATTTGAATATAATTATCTGTTATCAGCATGGATTTATTTAGAGTTTAGAGATACCCAATGTGTAGCCTGCGTGCACATTATCGCAGGCTACCCAATGTGTTATAAATTGGTATGGTAAAAGGCATAGCGCCCTGAATTCAGGTGCAAACAAAAATCAAGTAACATTACTCCTCTTGTCTTTTTAGAATACCCAAAGTGAATGGAGAAATCAATGGCGAGGTTAGCGATTCTGGAAATATTCTTAAGGCCATTGAAAGGAAAATCCCCTACATGTTAAGGTAAGTAATTTTATCTTTGATTCATTAACATACTCCAGATTTGGTAACAGTTTCCTTAGTTGTCAACAAAGTATATACGTTCTGTTGTAATTTTTTCCAAGGGAGCTTAAATTCTTACCATCCAACTATATTTAAATAAACCATTCTTGGTGTTCGTACGCACTCGTATTTTAAATAATTTACTTTTTAAAAGAAACTGCACATGTCTATCACCACCCCTATAATCGTTCTTAGGCCCCGTCGACACGTATCCGGATCTTTTTGAAAACACGTCTTTTTTATCCGTTTTGGGTTCGCGTCCACACGGAGACGGCTTTTTAGGTCACCGAAAACGAGCCTTCTCAAAAATGATCGTCAGAGTGGATCTTTTTGATAACGCTTTTCCTGTTCTCTTGTGGACGGGTGAAATCAGAGCCTTTTTCGAAAACGCTGACATCACAGCATCGATTTGCTATATATCAGAGCATACGCTCGGTTCTTTGGGGATCACGCGAGGGCAATTTGCTTATTTGTTCTCTCTTATCGAAGTTCAAATGTCGAATATCGTTATCGAATATCGAATGTCATTATCGAATATCGAGTTTCGAATGTCACATCGTTTTGCTTGTGGACAGGGATATTTTTGAAAATGGTCCTCGTGTGGACGTGGATCTTTTTTCAAACGGATGAAAAATGCGTTTTCAAAAAGATCCGAATGCGTGTGGACGTGGCCTTAGTCAGGGATTTAGAAATAATCATTTGCTTGGAATGTCGTTTCAAGTCTTGACTATGACTAAATGAAAAAAATATGAAGGGGTTAATTCAGCAAAATTATGTCATTGCAAACTATTTGTTTTTTGAATACTTGATTTTTAGTAGATGTTATGTTTATTTTTTTTGTTTGACAGGTTTTTGAATCACGAAGATGATGATATTTCAGAAACTGTCAGCGACTTTGCTCACTCGTATCTTGGTTTATTGAAACAGGTACGAGAAAACTTTGCTGTTTAGCTGTTTCTTAGGTTACAATAAAGAAATTTTCTTTGATACTTTTCATCCACTTTTTGGAAATGCTAAAGCAAATAATCTTGCTTAAAGGCCCATTGCTAACCATGATCCTTTGCGCGCCGATTGAAAAGCAAGGCAAAGGGAATTTAGGCCCAAAAGAACTTTCACATAATACGAAAGTTGACTTTGGCGCCAGAAAGAATCATGGTTAGCAATGGGTCTTTAAATCAAACGTGTAAGCTGCAGTAGAAGTAAACTGACAACATGATTCCCAGTATTCGTTCAATGTTTTTTATCTGACATCTTTATTTGCACTTCTACAAGTTTCACTCATACTGGGAATTCGGTTTGGGGCCATGACCATCATTCAACTCAATGCGGAACATTGAGATTCATGTAATCACTGCTTTCTGCTTTAGAAGTTCTGCAGGAAAGTGCTTTTGTCTACATTATTTGCAAAACGAATGTTTGCATTCTGAGGAACATTAATTCTATTCTATTATCTTCCATTAGCTAGTATTTTGTGATCTTCATCCTGTGCCAAAAAATTGATCGATTTGATTTTGAATTTTAGATGAAAGCTATTCCAACACTGCACCTTGACTTCCTGCGGGTAAGTTCTTTTAATTATTCTTACTTGCATATTATTCAATTCAGTCAATGAAAGTTTGACAAAGTTCTTGACCATTGGCATTACTCTACTAAAACAAAAAACGTAAAACTAACACGTAAAGTTATATTTATCAATCTCCTAAAGTTTGTGATTTTTTCAGCTCATTCCGAATTTCCTTTCTTGCCTTTGTTATTTTGAATCTAGACTGGTCCCATGTCTACATAATTTGATGTTCTGTCCGGATAATGTTATTCTATCTTTATTTTCGTAGCATTCTGTAAGGGTCTCTTTCAACCAAAATGTCTTTAACGTGCTATCCCTTGGCTGGCCATTGTTGTCGCCATCTTCATGATAGATTTTATTTTTATTCACCGACAGAAAATGCTCTGCATCGTTATCAATAAGATGAAATATGATGAGGATTATGACTTCGAGAGGGAGGTATGATGTTGTCTTTTTCTTGAAATTTCATGTTTAGAAAGGCGCTTGGATTTTTCTCAGCGAGTAGGTCATCATTTGGTGCTGAATCAAAATGCAAAATATTTTAATGAAGTTGAATTCTGTTCACTGATATTTATTCTATCCTTTTAAAGGGAGAAGACGAAGCAATGTTCCAAGACTTCCGAAAACAAATGAAAATTCTTTTGGACAATATTGGAAAAATTGTGAGTTCTTCTCCTCTTTATTTTTCAGATACAGGTCACCTTATAAACCTTAACTGGAACTTATTCTCACTTCAGAATCAATTATTTTTGTGGCTTCCTTCTGTCAAATCTTAACTTTACTTTCTTTTTTGTTCCAGGATGGGAATTTAGTTGTTTCGACAGTACAGGATCTCGTAAAGACAACATTTCAGTGAGTATGAAAATTAACTTATATATTGAATAACTTTCCTGAAGTATCAGTGGGTGCGTGCCTTTTGAACGAAAAATTCCTTGACATGCTCCATAGGACTATAGAATGCCTCCTAACATTAGTATATCAACTAAGCGTTTTTATGTCCTGTCAAGATCTGAGGTGACTTTGTTTTCTTTCAGGAATTTAGAAAATATATCATTCTTGGATACAGAATTAGCAATTCACTTAATCTACCTTCTTGGGGAAGCAATTCCGGTAAGATAATTTGCCTTCATTCGTTTGTGTATTCATTTGATCTTAAATTTATTATTTCGCCCTTTCGTTTGTTTGTTCATTGTGCCAGGGCTCGCAACAGCTTGCGTCCATTGTGTCAAATATTTTTCTTTTATTTAAAGTACAAGCTCAGGGATAGTGTGGTTAATTCTACAAAACAAAGTCACCAACTGCAGATGCCAATCCTTACCTTTGTTCCACATTTTGAGTGCCCTAACATCTTCTATAAAATAGTTCAACTTTCATTACTTTCTGTAAATTTAGGCCAAATCTGGTCGCTGTATCGCCACTTTGCATGAGCACATGATAAAGAGGCTGACAACGATTAAGAGGCGAGAAAACAATAGGATAACCTCGTTTTTGTTGAAAAGTCAGACAGATTCTTTGGGCGATTCGACGTCACTTCGCAGAAATTGCTTACTTCAATACGAAATTTCACGAGGAAAAGGCGAAAAATAGTAGAAAAAGATATTGTACTCCATTTATAGCTGTATTACCTTCTATTGATCATCCGTCATACCAACTCCTGTCTTGTCCTTTAAAGACCTATTCTTCTTCTAATCTTCTAAAGTCTTCTTGCAGGGTCAAGATCTTTATAATGATGCACAAAAATTTACATCGCTTCAGAATATGTTGACAATGGTAAGCTTTTTGAAAGAATTTTATTTTTACAGTTGGTTGACAGAAAAGTTTGTTTCTGATAATAAGTGTTGCCACTACAAAATGCGAGTTTAGAATTCAAACAATCCAAGCCTTGGGCACATTTATATAATTTTCATATATAAAAATTTTATATATGTATATTTCGTATTCATATATATAAATTTACAGTCTTTGTATGTCTCAAGGTTCTTTATTATGCGGTAAGGAATCCTCGTGCCATGTTTATGTGCGTAAGGTTTCTTTTGTAACTATTGACAAGTAACTCGCATATACCAACAGCTTGATCTTTTTATTATTCATTTCAGTTAATATCAAGTCGAGTATCTTGGGTTCCACATTTCGTTGTGAAATTGCAGGTAAACTTTTCGCCTTTTTTCTCATCATTTCTACTCTAAAGTTTTAGTGGTTAGTTTCTCTTGCTTTATTTTCTTGCGTTTTGCTACAGCTTTGCTCGAATTCTGATATTCTTTGTTTATCTTTCTTGCAGTTCTTTGAAATGATTACGCGATATGAACGTTTCTTCTACGCACAGACACAGCACATTCCAGTTGCTTTGGTAAGTTTTCCATCTATTGTGTTGAGCACTTGATCTTAGTAGGGACATAAATGCTTTCAGATACTACAACTGCAACACTATCGTTCAGAACATTCGGTTTCCCGTTCGGCTGTGGCTGCATACACAATGCTCTTCCATTTCTCTCTGTCCTGGGCTGTTGCAATGGCCTCAGACATAGTCAGTCCTAGCTTCTCTTTAATTGCATTTGTCATTCTGGTTTTCTGCCATCCTCTTGATCTTTTTCCAAACACAATTCTTGTCAGCAAGTCATTTTCTATGCATCTGTGTCTCATAATGTGTCCCATGAATTGAAGTTTTTATTGTCCAGTCTCATGAACAAGTCCTTTAGTTTCCCCGATCTCATCAAGCACACTTTTATTTTATCTTTTATTTTATTTTATCTGCTGATTCTTAATCTTAACAATCTCCCGTATCCCCGCAGCTCAAATGACTGTATTCCTGATAGCACAGTTTTATGATGGCAAATGTTATTATTCTCCAGAGACTGTTTGGAAACCATCTACCACTCAGAAAATATCACTTTCTCGACAGAGCAACATAGATTCAAGAATTAGTGCGATGATTTATCTTTTAGCTATTCTGGAAAAGAGTCTGGTTCGAGCGATATTTTTATACATTATCCCACGAAAGGTTCGAATGAGTGGCCTAAGAGCTCCCATCACTATTTTACAAACTCGGAAATTCTACAAAATGTATGGATACCTTAATCGATTTCAGATCCTTTCTAGAGTAGCTGTATGGTCTTTTGACAAAGATTCATGAACAGCTTTCAAGGATCTCGATCTTGGATTGTGGACGAGATTCTGGTATGACACTCTCAAACCATTCCAGTGGTTTTTAGTACGCCTAACTCGCTTTTCTGTTCATTCCAGGAAGCATTTCTAGATGAACGTGGCCTTAGAAATCCATCTCCGAAGATCTGTAGCCGGACAAGCTATCTATTGATGAGATTTGTCAAAGTACTAAAGTAAGGACTTGACTTACGACGTGATTCCTTGTATTCGTTCAACATTTATAATCTGATGTTTTAATTTCACTCATACAAAGGACTCACGACCAAACAGATTCTAAACAGGGACTAAAACCTTACGAAAAATCAGAAGAAACTTAGAACATCTTCCATCCTACGAACGTCCAAAGAAAATTCGAACGTCTCTTCGAACGCCACTTCGAACGTTGCTTCGCTTCGAGAAGTCGAACTTTGAACTAATGAGCCAATCAAACGCTACAAATAGGCACGTGGGTTGACCATATTAAGAAAGTAGCGATCTGATTGGTCGCGCCGTGAACGCGGCGGACTTGGCCTTATTAGTCCCTATATTGAAGCGTAAGGACATAAGTCCCTCAACTGAAGCGATAACAACAACAACAACGAGCGTAAGTTAGAGGGACTTATGTAATGTAGTCTAAGTAAGGACATTGTTTTCTGTATTTCTAAGTTTTAATCCTCCTTACTGTGAAGAATTTTACTTTTGTTTACTATTAATTCTGCTTCTTGCTCACTATGCTGACTAAGGGCCTTCCTAGAAGCTCTATTTGAAAACAAACTTATCGTTGCATTTTAGGTGCCAAATTCAACCATATGTGGATGACATTTTAAGAAGATTGCAGGGTCTGTTAGTTGATGAACAGGTATCGTTTTCTGGATTGTTGTTTATATATATATTGTATGTGTTGTATCGTATGTATGTATGTCGTATGTATAAAGTGAACGGTCAAAGAGAAGAAGAGGAACAACATCTTCAGAGAGCAGGCATCAATGTGGTCTTTGCGCTTTTTATTTTATATTTCAGTGCTAACTAGTTTCGCCCATTAGGGCATCTTCAGAGCAACTGATTAACTCGAGGTCTCAACCTCTATTTATAGTAAGTTGTATGTTCATATAAGGTTAATTAATTTCCAAGTGTTATTTTGTCCTTATAAGGTTAAAATGTTCTTGTCGTATGTTATCTTTGTTTCTGGCCTCGTTTTCGTCCCTTTCAGTTGAGTCGTTGTCGCTGTAGGATTCGGTTCAAGTTTCCTGGTGTTGTATTCATTGCTTTGTCTTTTGACGTCAGGTCTTCTTTGTCGTATGTATATATTGCCATAAGTTTAGATTAGAATGCTATGAAATTACAGAAAAATGAACGGAAGGCTAGATACATGTTGGGTACAAAAATAATAACATAAGATGTGATATAAAACCTAGCATAAAAAACCCCAGTTTAAAATGGCAGAGAAAGCATTAAAAGGTCAGCGTGACCTTGTTTCCGTAATGGTCCCCCAAGTTATTTATGATGTCTATCGTACAGTGATTTTTCCTATTTGATGCTATCTACCACAACAGGGCCTTATTTCAAATTACAGTAGTGTCCCGCATATAAGAAACATGAATTTAAGAAACATCAGACCTTGATTTTCAAAATAATATCCCCTCCTATAAGAAACTGGTGCAGGTCTGAAAAGAGCATGTTTCTTATTCAAAAAAACTATGTTTTCATTAGAAAATTGAAAAACATGAGAAATTAAGCTTTGCTTTTGAATCAGCCGTTACCTATTCAAATGAAAACAAGAAATTTGCATGCAAATGAAGCAAGTCACCTTCCTGGAATAAATGTAATCTTTCTTGGTAGTGAAGATTTACAAATACAAAAGGATGTGTGTTTTGTATGTCAATCATAAAGCTCTTGTCTTATTAGTTCATCGTTACTACATGATTTTTCTAATAAGAAACTTAAGGAACTTTACCCTGATTGGAAGTTTATATCTCATTTTATAAGAAACATATCAGACCTCAAATTGAAAATGTTGTTTCTTATATGCGGGACACTACTGTAATTAATGATAAGCCCTCCCTCCATCAACTTTCATAAATACTTACGAGTGGCATAATCTTTGTGTAAGTTTTGCATCAACACAACCCACTATTGTGCAAAACAGACTAGAAGAAATACTTTGCATCGTTTTCAATGAATTCTAAACATTTAGTTAATAAATTCATGGTTATCTATTTTACAGGGTGATAGCTACAAGCATAAGTCAAAATTATGTGAGGACGATCTGGTAGGTTTGAAAATTTTCATGAAATCTTCATTTTTTCGTATCTCCAGCTGAAACTTTAAGAATTACTGTGCCAGTTTTCCAGGCTTTCAAGAAATTTCAAGTGTTCTAGGAAACAACTTCGATCCTTTGGTTCTAAATTCTCACCAAAATATTTTCTTCACTTCCGCTGCTACTCCTGAACTGATATCAAATGTGAAATAGATAAACTTTCTTGATTTTTAGGTTTGAATTTTCTCTTCTAGAATTACCTGTATGAACTTGCTGCGACGTTGATTACTTGCAGTGGTGCTCCTGCGGAGGTGCGTATCTTTATGGTACTTGTAATAATCGCTGTTGAAAATGGAAGCATAGATTCACTATTTTCTTTTGAATTGATTAGAGATAGATTTTAATAGCTGCATGGAAACTGCTGAATGAACGCTTTTTTGTAAACTAGGTCTCGCTAGATTTTAGGACCAATTGTCTTATTGCTTTGAGTAAGCAATTTGTTGTCTTTTTGTTCAACAGAGAATGAATGTGATGATGCAATGCTTGCTCTCTCCAGTTGTTATGAGGTTTACAAAGTTACTTTCTATGGTGAGTAGCTGCACATTACTTTCAAGAGAATGATTTCCTTTCCACAGTCTCTGACAGTTTACTTGCATTGCAGTTGGGACAAGTGTGAAAATCTGCCACAGAAAATGAAACTCATCGGAATAGTAACTACTTGAATTGGCTGACGTCTATATTACATTACAGTAGACTTGCTCCAAGTCTGTTCCTTCCGTCCATCAAACCGTTCCATTTACGGTAGTTCATGGCTCCGCCTTTCCACCATTCCGTACGGAAAAGAGATTCCTGGCTGTCCTCTTCATGCCATGGCGGAATGTTTGAATAGCGGATCCAGGAACAACCGAAAAGGGAACAGTACAATGGACTGACGGAATAGACTTGGGGCAAGTTTAACATTACAAGAAATTTTTGGATGGAGAATACAGGTAGTTTAGTAGAAAAATAGTCTGAAATAGATCATTTTTGGGAGATTTAAGCCATGAGTTTGGATCAGTCAATTTTATGGTGAATGCAACGCCCTTATGTAGAGTAGAGCATGTTTTCAGCAATCATGCTAAAGTTGTGCTTTCATTTACATTTAATCACTGTTCATTTTATTCATCATGTTTTAGATGGGAACAATTCAAAATGATGAGCTTGCCTTACTGAATACTGCTCAAGAGCTACATTCCCTTATGGGATTTACAAGGTTTGTGTTTTTATGATTTTGAAATCTTTAAAAACAGATTAAAGCTTTCATTTTAAATAAGATTTAAACCAGTTGACCCACATACTGTCACAATCTTTTTCTGTAATCTACTAAAAAAGATCTTTTCTCAAGTCATACGAAATTGCTACCATTGGTATTTGTTCGATTTCGATTAATTTGAAATTCTTTCTGCTATGAAAATTTCGTATGCTTTTGTGCCAATTTGTTGCCAACACTTTAGAAACAAAGGACTAGAGAGAACAATTATTTATCTGCTTTCCTTTCATTCTCCCTGTAGCCGAGCCAGCAAAGCATTTACTACTAAAACTGGCTGTACGCAGTGTTTCAAAGAGGTTCGTTGAAATTAAGCTTTCCTCTCAAGTTTCTTTTCATTTTAATACGACTTTTTACTGGAAATTTCACTCTCTGGGGGGAGTTCCTATTCTTCTGTCTATTTTGTGTAATTCTTCTGTGCTTTGTTTTGTTCATGAGTGGCCCAGGTTCCCGTTAGCCTGGAGTTTCTTATGAAAATATTTTGACTTTACTTTTTGACCCATAGGGAACTTCTATTGATGTGTGACGGGGGCTTAGACACAGCACCTTTATAAAACCCCACAAATAGACTAAATTTAGGACCTTTTTAGACCCCAGAAATATACTCATTGGTTCATGGTACGTAAAAAACTAGAGGTTTCATAGCTTTATCAAGAACTTCGCTGTAATGGTTTGGTATAAAAATTAAGCCTTGCATTCACCTTGCCAAATTTTCTAATCAGCAACCCCAAAGATATACCAATGATGCACCAAACAGCGTACCCAAAGCCAAGGTATAGACTGCGTTTCGCAAACCAAAGAAGTGTTTGACCCCGCCCCCTCCCCCTCGTCACCTACTAATAGGGAGTGCCCCTGGGATTTTTGACTTCAACTTTCCAAGACGATAACGCACATATTTTTTATCATTTATGTAAGACTGTGGGGATTTTATAGTCAGTTCTTGGCCCTTTATATGGCCTATAGGCAACCCTGTATAAATAGTTATATTATTATGCTTTGACCCAAGTCTGGCGAATCTTTCATGATGTCGGAAGGCCCAATGCTTTGTGAAGAACTGTGGAATTTAAATCAATATCTTGTCTGTTCAGAAAAGCCTTTATCAGTCACCATTTTAACGATTAACAGGGTGATTATAGGTGATGTCTTGTCCACCAAGGTTATACCTTCTTCACTACAAGTGTAAGGTTATGCCTTGTTCATTTCAAACAACACTAGGCTTTCCGACATCACGAGAGATTCACCATATTCTGGTCACAGCGTATAAAGTGGCCAAGAAATGATTAAAAATCCCTAACAGAGGTTGTCTTTTCACTCTCTCTATGCGAACAAGGAATTTACTAAACTATTGAATTTTGACTAAAGAATCTTGCGTTCTCTTCCAGGCGTTGCCAATATTTCTTCAATCATTAACAACACCATATCACAGAGATATAATTCACGCTGGTGTGAGGCAGTACCTTCATCGAATGATCATTTGTCTTGGTGATGAGCTGTTGCCTTATTTACCAATTGCTGTCACTCATCTGCTCAAAGATTGTGAAGTCAGAGATATCCAAGAATTTATTCCGTTAATTAATCAACTTATTGCTAGATTTAAGGTGAGTTGAAAAATTTTGTGAATTTTTAATGTGAAAAATGAACGACAACGAGGTCAAATTGGAGTGTTTACTGGGAAAAATTATAGTGCAGTCCATCTTTATAAAAGAACCGTTTTAATTGAGAAGGTAACTGCCGTCGATACGAGTCGAACGTGTGTAATTACAGTTCAAGCCTTTTGAAATCTAGTATGGACTCTTATAATCAAGCATTTAGTTTTGTTAAATTTGCATATGTAGTTTCCCTTTTGAAAGAACTTCCCTTGCATTTGCTTTTGAGACAAACTTAGGGGTACCAATTAATTGCTGACTTCAAAAGTGAAAAAGGCATCTTGATTTGGTAAATTCATCCCAGGGAAACCGGGGGGGGGGTAACTTCAATAGGTGAGTGACAGTGATGTGCCATTTTGATGTATGAAATCACACCCTAAAATTTATAATTTTTTTGATACCCCAAAATTGAAAGTCATTCCAAATATATACCCCAAAATTGTGACAACAATCCAAAATTTTAAGCAAATATATGAATTTTGATCAAAATCTATTCCCTGAAGAGTTATTTCTCTAAAATTACACCCCAAAATTTATGTCTACTCTTGATTTTACCAAAAATGACACCCTAAAGTTTATTTTCTACCCGAAAGGGACCCTCAAAATGGACCATCCCGTACCAGCATATGTGGTAGTTACCCCCCCCCCCCCCCCGGGGATATCATCGTAATTTGAGTTACTTCCATGTCTTCGTGAGCATTCGATTTCCCAGTACTTGGAACATTCATTATAAAACACCGTTCTTGGTCACCCACCACAAAAGAAAGATAAATAAGCAAGATAAGATAAATTCTGATATTTAGTGTCTTCCTCCGTGATCTCAGACAGTACAAAATCAGTGTCTCGCGTGTTAGTGATCTTACAAGCCAAAAGTTATTCATAAATGATTTTTTATCTTACAGAGTCAAATTATTCCTTTCCTGTGTGAAGTCTTCATGCCTGTTGTAAATACAATTTTCTCAATATTAAATTCTCCAATCGATGAAGCTGATTTGCAGGCAAGTATCTTCTCTTTCTGTCTTCTTGTTATCTAAATTTTAGCAACACGAGTTTATTCTCGTTGTATAGGGGAGTTTCTATGTTTTCTACTATTTTCCCCTAGTATAGCAGCCCTTGTCGAAGAGAATCCACAAAATTTACGAAACGTTTGCGGTAAATAAATGGTTGCATTAGTTTTACCTGGATTTTAATGTCGACCTTATCTTTATAACCGTTTTCAGTGCAAGTCAGTCAACATTAGAATAGGGCATAAGGCATTTTGTTTCCGCAAGCGCTCTGTCTAGTCCCCTCTCTATTATGTGTCCCTCTCTATTAAGCCCCTCCCTGTTTGCCAAAATTTTAAAGTCAAAATTTGAAAAGGTCTCCTCTATCAAACCTCTAGTCTGTGTGCAGTCATTCTTTAAGCTATCAAGCCCCCACTTATAACAAATACCAAAGGAGATTTGAAAACAATTTCCGTTTTTTAGCTAGACAAGTTTGCATATTAACTCTGACATTTTTTGAAATATGAACTGTGTCGAATTTTTAGAATATGATCTCGTAAAATTGTATGTTGTTACCTCAGAATATGGGGAAGAATAAGTAAGAAGTTGTCTTTCATATCCTTGCCATGTGACAGGTAAGTAAGCCCCGTCTGTAATAAGTTGCCTAGCTTTGAAGCACTCCTTGGAGTCTAGGACATTAAAGGTAATGTGTCCATGTAAGTACAGCAGCGCTGCGGGGGGCATGCCAATTTCACGTGAAATTTCATGTGATCACTCAAGCAAATACAATTTTGCGACAGTGAGTTTTAATACAACACAGACTTCTTGCTTACTTGCGGTTGCTTTTCCAGAACTGAACCACGTCAGGAAGCCTCGTTATGAAATTTGACTTTTAATTTGCATGTGATCAGTTATGTTCTACCAATCACAGCACGCTACTGGAGGTTTCTTCGTCAGCGTCTTGTCAGCATATTTTGACAATGTGTATACACAGCTGTACTTACATGGACACATTACCTTTAAAAAACCCCACAGGGCGTTTAATAGAGCTTTAAGGTAACTCAGTTTGATGTAACTATACAACTTACAATGGTTCATCAGCGCTACGGATTTTTAACTTTGTTATCGTTTCTTTTAAGGTTGTAAAAGAGAGACAGATCTTAAGGAGGAGCTACTACCTTTTTCTTTGCACCATTGTAAATAATGGCGTAGTGCAAGTTATTAGCAACAGCGGTAAGTGGAAAAATAGTTTTGAAAAGTTGAATATGTTATGTATACATTACTAAAGTATGCGTTTTACATGTTGGTCCCCGAGAACAATATCAAAGTAGAAAAAAGAGAAAAAAATTGACCCTATTCAAAACGACTCTGCCCTTTTGAAATGCATCGTAGAGCTAACTCCCAAAAGCGTGTATTGTTGTCAGCAATGCATCAAATAGTTTTTACATGAATTGCATCGAATTGGCATGGTGTAGATTTTGCTGTTCTGATATTGGCCTAATTCGCCTTGAATTTATGTTTTTTGTGAATAGGGTCTATGCATATGTGTAGAGCACACAAAAAGACGCATATTTCTACCCTACATGTACCTTTAGTAGCAGATATTTAAGAGGTAATTTCAATATTTTGTGACAGGAACTGAAAACATCAAAAGCATTCTGTGTACAATTGTGCAAGGAGCTGCCGAAATCACTGATCCTCAGGTAAGAAAGCCATTCATTATTTTCCGAATCTAGCAATTCATTTCAGAAATTATACTTTCTTCTGAGACTCGTTTGTCAGAAATGTTAGAATATTTCAGTTCTTCTTCTTTCGTGAAATAGCGATCCTATAGAATCCTCTCTATATTTCATTTCTCAAAAAGCGGTACATGATCTTTGATCACTTTCAGAGTGCAGAAAAAGGTCAAAACTTCCTACGGATCCACGCTCATCTGTGGCTTCCTACTAATTTGACCTTTGCAGTCCTTGTGTCACAGATTTGTTTATTTTGTTTAACCCCCTGTTATTCTTAAACTAACTTCAAAAATCCCATTTTATCGATTGATTTTGTGATAGTTCGTATGTGTAGTCATTTTGACTGAAAAGACGCTTCGCAAGAGTGTGCCTATGGATCCCAATTTCATTGATTTAACCTTCCTCGTGTTGTCACTTTAAAATAACCAGAATTATCCAACTTGCAAATAACCCGAAGATTTTAAACGTTAAATAACCCCAAATTGTCCTAGATTTCGTACAAAAATTGCCAAACGTTCGTCAAACATAAGATTAACAAGCAAAACCCTCCTCCGACTCACAGCCACAGGCCGTGACTTTTTCTTGACTCTGACCTCTTGATATATTTTGTCTTATTTCCTTCTCAGGGACAGAAAAATTGCTTCGTGATTTTGAATAAACTAATTGATATTTGGGGTGAGTTTATGTCATTTTCAAATCGTTGCTTTTATTTCATACCAACTAACTTATTGTATACTAATTTCTTCAGGCACGGCAGTCAAAGGACTGATTTACAGTTGGCCGTGCGAATGCATACAATAACTGAATCAAAAAGAAAAGCATACAATGATTTATTATATCTCAGTTTGTTTTGGCTTTAGGACGTTGTTTCTCAGTGAAGACTGCTGGAAAAATTTTGGACGCTCTTAAAAATACTGAAGTTCTGATTCTCTACCAAAAAGTTTGACTTTTGTAGTCGTTTCGTTTGCCGTCCACTTCATCTTACCCAAACTGTATTATTGATGAATATCTATTATGTGGAAGGGTGAGACCCATTGCGTGGTTTGGTATAAAACTGTCAGACCCTTGTATGGAGTTATATTGTTTTCAGTCTTGAAGTGGTATTCGTAAAATTGTAAATACAGTTGCTGGCGGAAGCCAGATGACCTTGTGTCTTCCTGCGCCAGAAGCGGTACAGAATTTTTGTATTTATATCAGTTAGTTTTTTGCTTGTTATGAATACCGTAGAAAAAATTAGTATTATTCTCGTCACATTTTAGGAGATGATATGAACTGGATGGGATTCAAAGAATTCACGTACGAACAGATTATTCCGGCATGTTTGGTCGCTCCTCTGAAACCTAGCTTTGATTTAGATGATGGACAAAGCTTTCTGGTGAGTAATTCGAATCTATGCACGTCTTACGTAAGGGGGCTGGGGCACATAATGTAAACAAACTACTTTCGAATCGACGATTTCGCAGTATTTTTATTGTCCATATCAGAGAGATTTTCCACTACATTTCTCAAAATAAAGGTCTCATTTTGACGATCGACTCTTGAATTTTTTGTAAAGAAACAATCCAGACACTCATATGTTGTAGGATTGCAGAGATGTTAGTAGATTTTTAAGGGTAGCTTTATTGTGGATAAATCCCATCCACCAGAATCTGGGCAGAACACAATGGCCACCGATGTATTTTCTTCGTAGGTTCTTCAAGAAATAGCACAAGTGCTGAGGACAGTATTAGCAAAAAGGGTAAGTTTAAATCAAGGGTACCTACCTTGTAGGAACTGTGTTTACTCCCAATCATCTTTTCATGACATAGTCCACAGAAAAAGTCAAAATGAATATAAGATGGGATACGATTTGCGATAAAGCGATTTTTTTTGTCCAAAGGTCATTGACACTTTTATTTCGCGGATATTCAATCCTCACAAATATGTTTATAAATTACTATGGGCAATTTTGCGTGCCTTTATACCTGGATCAGTCTTTATGAAAATGCTTGGGATCGAGGATCTGTGATGGCAATAAAATGTACTTGATGCATAAAAGTCACGTAGCCTTGTTCTTATGAAAATTCTGAACGAGCCTACTCGCAGGCACAAAGTATCAGAATATGAAACATATTAGTTGCTGCCACCTGTAATGCACTCAGAGTGCTGTGATTGCAGGCAACCCATTCCCAGAAAATTGCTCGTAGGCACAGAAGGTTTTTAATGAGGTCTGAATTTCTAGAGGCTTGAAACGCTATGTATTATTTGAAATATAATATGTTTGATGTGATCAACTAGACTTATGCCTTTTCGTCCCTTGTTTCCCTGCGTTCTTTGATTTGCTGATATCACTTGGTCTACAGGAACTCATAATATTACGCTTATATAATGAGCCCACATTGTCAAAATGGCCTAAACAGGTGGGAGTTCTCGTACACTCAACAAAATCGCTTCAAAATCTGGTTTAAAGAGCTCGAACATTGAAAAGGAAACTTTTAGTACAAAGAATGATGTTGTCTTGACGTACAAAACGCAAAATGCCTACCTTTCAGACAGTAATCTTCCTCTGCAGAAGCAAAATAGATCCATCGAAGCTGCGAGAACTCCAGGCTGCTTCAACCGTTCTTTAAGAGCAACAACAACAACATTCTGAATAGCGGCCCCTGATTGGTTAAAAACTGAATTCTAGCGATTTGATTGGTGAATACGGAACCACCCTACGCGGGCCTAAAGTGGACCCACTATTCAAGAGTAATGTTATTAGTCCCTCTTGACCAAGGAACGCAGGGAAACAAGGGACGAAAAGGCATCAGTCTAGTGATCAACCATATGGCCATATGGTATCCGCAGAGTAAATGGCAGTACAGAGGCTCAAAAAATAGTACAAGTAGCTATGCTTGTATGAATATGATTAATTTTCTTCGTAGGGTCAAGAATTTATACAATATTTGCACGAATCATATTTACCGCAATTGAATTGTCCTCCAGACGCTTCTCTGGTAAGTTTAATATGTTTTTTCGTTTTTGTTTATATGACTGTCTATTTGCTTTGCCGGCAACCTTCTGAGATATATGTCCCAATTGCCTGGAAGAGATCTAAAACTCTTTGGTTAGCTATTTGCATCGATTTGCACCCCCTTGTTTGGAGGATTTCCGACCTATGAAACATTTTTAATGCAAATCATTGTTTTTTTTTTGTGATCGAATCTATTTTCGATTTGCTTTTAGGGATATTGTACAACTCTGCAGAGCACAGATGCAAAGAAATTTAAACTATATCTCAAGGTATACTATATCTCAGTTATTTAAACTATATCTCAGTTATTATAAATCAGTTATTAAATTTAAACTATATCTCAGTTATGGGGTGAGTGGCCGAGTGGCTTATACAGTCTTCGTCATGTGACTGAAGTTAAGCTTGGTCGAGTGAGGTCAATCTCCGGATGGGTGACCTCGGAGGCTTGACCTCACAAATAACCTCGTCGTCCTTCGGAAGGGATGTTGAGCTAGGGGTCCCATGCCTGGATGCGGATGCACAGTGGGCCTAAATTAGCTTTCAGTAGCTAGAAATCCTGACTAGCCCACTCAAAACAAACAAGACAAACAAGGTAAGAAACTGTTGTTTACCGTCACTTTTCCCCATACCTTTCATCATATGTTGTTGTGAAGGCCCCCCCCCCCCCCCTCCTCGTAGTGCATAAGATTCATTCCGAAAAATGAATTAATATTCTATTCTGAACAGTAGCTTAGGTATGTCATGATATAAGCTCTTGCTAAAATCGATTTTTATGGATCGACCCCGTTCATGGGATATCCGGGGGGGGGGGGGGGGTAAATTATGCGACAGGGTGTCCTTTCTGATAAAAATTATGCGACAGGGTACTAGAATTGATAAGAAAATTATGCAACAGGGTATCATGTTGAAGAACCTTTTTTTCGAGTTCTTTTGAAACAATGGATAATGTATACTTTTGGCAAAATTTTTATGCGACAGGTATACTTTTGGTGTATTTTTTATGCGACAGGCTACAGGGTTTGGAGATTTGCCACACACTCCCATCACTTCCCTAATCGGAAGTAGTAGTTACGAAAATGAGTAGTTAAGATTGCAGTAGGCTTAGATTTTTAGTTGGAGGAACCTAGACACCCCCGGAGTCTAAATCGGCCTAGAGGACATTTTCTCTATCCATTATGCCATAGTTTAGGACAACCTACTACGATGAGCCGTAACGAGAAATGTAAAACTATATGACTTGCAGACTTATTTAGTTTGCCCTGCGTCTAAGATTTTTACATTCTTTCATATTTTCTTTCAGCAATTTTATTCACGTTGGAGGAAACGACTGGAATTACTCAGGTAGCAAAGCTAAATTTCCACCATCGCAAAATTCACAAATCATGCATGAAGAGCTTCGAAAAGACATGTGATGGGTTGATAGAGTATGCGGCTCGACTTGGAGGGAAGTTGTTTTGTCTCATTTTGTGGAAGCTGGATATGTGACCGAATTAAGCTTAACAGAGCTCAATACTCAAAAAGTTTCCAACATTGCAACGTTCTTCTTGGCATTCCATTGACATTCGGTAGCTTGTATGCAATATTTTAAAAGATTTTAGAATTTTAATTCTAGTAAGAATTCACCAATAAGGAACTGACAAAAAGAAACAAACTATAGGAACTTATTTTTGAAAATTTCCATGAATCACTCACGAAACATTCTTAAAGTTTTGCTTGTGAAACATTTCGTTGACAATATTGGTAAGGCAAGATCCAATCTCGTCCCCAGAGTTAGTTCGTTGCTCTACCTCTAATTCATGTGGCTTCGTGATCAGCGTATGACGTAAGAACACCCAAGAAACGAGGTTGGGCAAGATCCTGAGAATTTCCTGAAATGCTAAAAACCCGAAAAGTATGGTTTTGGAAGCCTAGTGCCTTATTAGTGTGTTCTAGCATGGACTTTAAGACTGTAGTTATTTCCATAGCAGCTTCACTCATCCCAATGTCCCTCTGCCCATGAAGGTTGATGTTGTTGTCACTCAAATATACAGGACGCAGGGATACAAGAAAGACTGGGCACAGGGAAACAGGGAGGAACAAACCAGGTACAATAACTACCGCGTTTATTATCGCTCATTGCTCCACAGTTTAGGATTCTGCGTTCTTGGGGACCCTCTTCTGGCCGTAAACACGAACACAAGCGGAACAATGGCGTTGGCAAAAGGTTATTGTTTTCGTTCAGGCTCGGAGAAGGACACGTATAATATTCAGATTCGATTTCATCTGGGCGTCTTGGACGACCCATTTCTTTTCTGTATCCATTGCAGTTTGGCTCTTCGGTCGTTATTGAAGGAGTTACCTGAAGACGAACACTGACCAACCTTCGTAAATTTTCAGATAATCTGAAAGTCCTTTTGCAGGGCATTTTACGACAGCAGCCACGCACATGGCTTCGTCGTTAGCAGAGGGTCTTTAAGCGAAGCCCGTATGGCAAGGATTACTGCTGGTAGTTTATAAGATGTGCTGTAATTTTATCGTAATTTCAATGTTTTCGTCTTGTGTTGTAAAGTTAAGAATCAAGTAGTATTTTTGTAAGTTAGGTCATGGTTTCTAGTCCTAAATGCTTGAAATATGTACATAGGATTTGAATGAAAGCGTATTCAACACAATGGGGCTATTTTCGCAATATTTTCTGGATACTGTAGACAGAGTCTTGTGACACTTTTGAAAAATTTACTTCGTTAGTATTGTTCAAGTTTGATCGAGAACCCTCAACTATTGAACAAGAACAGATTCTACTCAAAATTAGGAGGGGAATTTTCTGGGTACGAGTTAGCACGATCCATTTGGTTTGGTACGAACTTGTTGCAAAGGTGTTTAGGTTTGAATTTTTCAACTGATATTTGAAAACAGAAATTTGTTGGAAAAGTACCATTGTGCAATTTTAAATAACAGTCATAGAAAAGAAACATATTTAGCATGCGTAGCAATACCTCAAAGGACATATTTGGAGGATCAGAATGAGATTAAAGGGAAAAAGATTGGTTAAGTTTGAGCACAGAAACAAGGCACTGTAAACTGCGAACCAAACAGTAGTGGGATTTTGATGCAGACCATGTGAAAATGGTTGAATTTAGGCCCAACTTTCAAAGTCGATATCTCCGCTTTTGTTGACCAACCTTGAAAATGTTTGTAGCACATGAACCCCTTTGTTATGCTACGGAACCACAGCCCAAAATATTTCTCGATTATTTCTTTCTGTGGATGTAGGCAAGGATCTTCGATGACATGAAAACACTTTTAATGTCATTTAGTTCGTGTTTTACTTGAATTCAATGTTTTGCCTGATTTTACTTTGTGTTTATAATTTATACAATGCTTTGTAGTAAAAGTGAAATAAATTCTCTATGTTCATCGAAATTATAAAACGAGATCAAATAAAACATGGTTTTACATCTCTAGACTGGATGGCTTGAAACAAAGTTTAGATATTATTCCACAGGCAATGATGCACCATGTTTGTAGCTTGGAAATTAAAGTTGTAACCTCGATAGAGTTTTCTTCGTTGTTTTCCCTTCGGCCCAAGCCTAGCCAGTGCTAGTAATCAAGTTCAAATGGCTCCTGCGCGTCTGAACTGTTACCTCCTACAAAGCATTGATCCTCATCTCAAACTAAGTTTGAAACGAAGATGAACGCTGTGTAGGAACTAACTGTTCAGACGCGCAGGAGCCATCTACATTTGATTCCTGACACTGGCTGGGCTTCAGCCGAAGAGAAAGCAACAAAGTAAAGCATTAATATCGAAGGAATAAACTTTAATTTCTTAGCTAAAAACACGGTGCATTATTGCCCGGATTGTACTGTGCATACACACAATTTTTTTTTAATTAGAAACTAAGCATAAGATTAGGATTTTAATAAAAATTGGAGTCAAGTATTGGAAATTTCCTTTAAGAAGCTCAGAGTTTCTTACGAGTTTCTTACGTGCTCCACATCTTCATCTCTACTTCCTTTGCTATCGTGAATAATTTCAAAATGAAGTTTCTTGAATCCTTCCTGATATTTAGACATTTCCTTCAAGAAATATGAAGGAGGAAGCAAGTGGCAATAATTGGTTTCTTAATTTCTTTACGATTTGGGAGTTGAGTTTGATAGAAGTAGTTTCTTATAAAAGAAACACGCAGTTTTTTATAAGAAACTGCTTATAAGAAACTCGACTACTCAACTATCAGATCGCCAATAAATTAAGAAACTCCTATACCAGGAAAATATTGCTGAAGAAATCATTCACTTTGGTAAGGGAAATGCTTAACGTATCTTGTGGTACTTAACCTTTTCTTGAAAAGGATATGTGCCGTAAACTTTGAAGATTGTCATCATAGAACCTTTAAGAAACCATAAACTCGTAAAACTCTGAGAACTCAAAATCCGATAATTTTAAGGAAATTTCATTACTGGCCCGAATTTTTCGTTTCTAATCAAAAGAGTATTCTTATGCGTACAGCTTTCCAAGAATCGAACCATCGGTCTAAAAGTAAAATGATTAATAAATAAACAAGAGGTATGTAAATATTGCGTTTTAACACCTGTTTGAAGCGTTTGTATTTTAAAAGAACAATGAATTTTCGCTACTGACAGACGAATTATATCAAACGTTCACTTCACAATGCCATCATAAAGACAGAGTTTTGATGAAATTGTAATTACACGCAAAATGAGAGATCAAATTACAGTTTCATTAAAATTAATCTAATGCGGAGATCTTTTTTCGCAAGATGAATAGTGGATAGCGCAGTCTGATAACATTCAAGAGGAAGATTTCATAGACTTTACTTGACGCTTTTTGTTTGAACAGTTGTCTAAAGTGCGCAGGCGTAGAGCGTTGCTCATAGGCAAAGTCACATTTTGACTGTTCTTATGATTTTGTATAATAAGTCATCTTTCTCGAGGCAAAGTATCTTGGGGGTTTCTAACCAGTGTCAGAAATCCAGGGAAGTTTCTCTGAGGAAACTCTCTTTTGAAATTAACGACTCCTTTAGAAAAAATTTCCTACCATCAAAAAATTAGCCTTTCAGCTATGTTTCAAAAAGTCTGGATCGAGTGATGTTTTGTACATTTTCATGCGAAAGGCATTACAGGTTCTATCACTGTTTTGCATATTCGAAAATTCAGACACTCTCGTCAATCACACGTTTTTTTTATAAGAAACTGGTTTATAAGAAACTAGTACTAAGATGGCCAAATTTTTTAGAAACTCTAGTGCAATGTCTGAGAAGTACTAAGAAACTTTTCAAAGTTAAAAGCATGAATTTTATAGCAAATAGATCGTTGAACCTTTACTATTGGGCAATATTATCTAACCACTTGTGTTTTCAACATAACAGAACACTGTTTATTTCTATATGATGTTCTAAATATCAAGAAACATATCTGCAGCAGTGTTAGCGACCACGTTGACAATTCATGCATTCGAAAATAAGAAACCAATTAAGAAACTTTTAGTAATAAAATGGACAAAATTTCATGTTAAATTAAGAAACTTTTAGTACTAAAATGGAAAAAATTTCATGTTAAATTAAGAAACTTTTAGTACTATGGCCTGATCCAAGTTTCTTATAAAAAAAACGTGTAGTACAAACATTGTATAACTGAGACGAATCAATGTGTTTGGACAGGAAATAAGAAAAATATCGGGGCAAATTCAGTGTCGTTTGTTGTTAGCTGTTTTTGACAGTCACTTAGACAACGATTTTCCTGAAAATCAAATTTCTTGCCTTGTGCATTTTGATTAGTAGATATCGAAGTCTTGGCAGGGAACCTTTGTTTTACCAAAAATCGATTAACCAAGATGGCGACGATTGTCATTTTATTCATACTTCAGTCTCCCAAATCACATTCAAGTTGACCTGAAAAAAGACTATATTTTTTATGGAACATCTGTCTCTTTCTCTCCAAGTCACTGACTATTATTCGGAAGGGCAGAAATGCGAGCAAAATTATGATCGTCGCAATCCTTTGTGTCTTCGATTTATGGCAAGTTTATTTTTATTAGCTATTTTCGTTAGCAGGAAATTGCCTTTTATTCACTCTGGAGTAAACTTTCTCAAAATTGGATGTCGGGCTAGGTTCTCAAAAACTCTTCAATCGTTTTATTGGTGGACTTTTTCAGCTTAGATCTAATGAGACAGACTTAACACAACTTTAAAAACATAGACAACACGTGTGAAATATATGTTTAGCCAAAATAAATGCTTTTATCAATTTTTAGTGCCGTTAAAAACTTGCTAAAATTTGCATTGAAAAACACGTGTTGAAAACAGATAAAGCATTATCTGCCTGGTTTTCTCATGTTGTCATGGATATTTGGGCAAGGACTGTTGACAAAATAGGCACAAGCAAGAAATTTACGGGTTGCATTTTACACTGGGTGACTGTACACAATGTCTCGACAGGGATTGTTCAAAGTCTCCACAAACTACAAGATGTTAAGCTTGATGAAAGCAAGACCAGTTTCCTTTCTAAACTTTTTAATTTGGTTTATCGGAATTTGAAGTATACTTCCATTTGTTAGTTAGTTGTACTTTGTAACTCTGTATTATTTTACTTCATCGGGTTTTGGACGGAACCGGGCGGGCTGGATATGTTCGGGAATCGGGAACTGGAGATCCTTAAGCAATGATAAATATTGATGGGGAACATTTCAAGAAGCTTCTAACAGACTCTCAGCACTCAAGATGTGATAATGGGTGTCTTGTGTTTGATTGTTGATTCCAAACCAACCAAGTTCTGAAAACGGTTGAAAGGAGATTTCTACGGTGGCCCACAAGTGTCACGGCAAAGAAAGAGTTTGCCGTGACACTTGTTGTGGGCCACCGTAGATTTCCCTGAAAGTCTGCCAAGCATTCTGCCTTTGGAGCAGAAGGTTCTGAACGCCTTGTAAACATACCAGACGTTCTGTTTTGACCGTTTTGAGAATCTCGTCTTCATTCAGTCAGACACAAATTCTGAACATGAAAAGTTTTCAGAATTGGTACCCTTAAGAATTATTCTCTGAAGAAACAGTTGGATGAAAACCGCTTCGAATCCTTCATTGGGATCAAATGATGTATCACTACTTGAAAAATGTATCATTTATCTTTGAAAAACAATCTTTGTAGATTTTTCGGGTTTTTTTCTTGAAAATGAAATGGTTTTTGCCAAAGAAGTTTGAGATCTTTCAAAGGTTATCACATCAGACCCTCTTTGATTTCTCAATACCTTCTTGAGCGAGATGACATTTTGAAGTATACACAAAGTGATCTTATGGCGGCCGTACGATGGCAGGTACCAGTGGAGCTTGCAACGATTTATTCGTTTCTATCAATCTAAGCACTGATTTAATTAATCTAAACAACACCAAAGATACCACAAACGAAAGTGATGCTGATGATGAAAGCTCATACACTAAAAGCTTTGATTATAACGATGGCACACACGGATTAAAGCAGCAAGGACTGTCACTTGATGAGGGCCTAAGCTTGGGAAGCCCGAATGGGGATACTATTGATGCTACTACGAACGTTGAAGACTTCCACACGCCAGTATTCGACTCTGATGATGAAGAAACTAAATTAAATGGCTTTGCCAAAGCTATCAACGCAAGACAGAAATTCAAGCTTGCTTCGCTAGGCTCGAGTAACTCCACTTCGAGCACAAATAGTGATATTGACGGGGAGACACAAAGCAGGAAGAGATCTGCGGTTGATGGTCTCCTGTTTGAGATCTATGAAAGATACACGACCCGTGAAAATGGCAGGTCAATAGACAGTGATAATATAACCGAATGTTCGACAACAAGTAGCAGCTTTTGTTTCGCTTCGAGCCTTGAAAATGACGAGACAAGGGTGAAGCTTGATAAGGCTTACCTTGAAACAAAAGGTATTTTTATAACTCTCTTTTTGTTTGGTAGGGCTCTCATGGGACGATGTGTCTTTTCATGGGGTGTTTTGTATGCCTCATAGGAGTTTTATTTCCTCTCATGAGATTTAATGGTGAATGTGCAACAGAAAGATCAAGGGTGAATTTTGTAAAACAAAAGATGAAGTTTTGTTTGAGACAAAATGATTTGGCAGCCTCAAAAAAGGATTTTACACTGTCAACGCACACAGCAGCCAGTCATGATATTTTGCTTTTTCAGTTTATTTTGACTTTTAGTCTGTTCTCCAGACCGGTAAATCAGTTTGTCTTTTTAGAAACCTAAATCCTTTGTGTTAGAATATTTGCCCTTTCTAAGTCCAAGGGTTTTTAAAAATATAGAAGTACCCAGGATATTCAGCTCTCATAAGATGTTTTAGTTGGCTTGGCTTTGTGGTCATCTTTTCTCACCAAACGTTTATGCCTCAAGGTTTTGTGGCATGAATGGTAAAACACTAGAGGTTATTGCACAGGTTTTCCAGAGATCTTTATAGCCCACAGTTTCACCTTGTGGACAAAACATAGGGGGGAGGTTTGAATAGTAGCTTCACCACACCATTTCTTTGTTTGTGTCTGCCAGCACAAGAGCCAACACTGCAAAAAATGATGAAATTTCCCCATGTTTTTTTGTTGGAAATTTTGGGGAAACGGACACTTTCCTAACAGTTTCCTAAGAGGGAAATGGAAATTTCCGTTTCCCTTCAATTTCCCAGAGAAAACTGTCCGTTTCCCCTAAATTTCCATGAAAAAACTATAGGGAAATTTAGATAATTCTTGCTGTGCAAGGTTATGTCTACTCTTTTATATGAGTCCATAAAGTTGCAGTTTGCGCATTTCTCTGAGTGAGGAAAGCACTGTAAAAGTAGGCCAGAATGGTGGACTGATAGTGTTTTATGTGGTAATGTAAATGCAAACTTGAAAAGAAAGAAATGAACACCAAAGCTATCCATCAATTTTATCAAGAGTAAAACTTAGATTTGGACCTAAAAGTTTCAAACAAATGAAGGGTGTCTACTTTTGCTAGAAACTGTTAGTTCAACAGAACGACCTAATTGCAAATTTCACATTTTGGTCACTTATGCATATCGGATTAAAGCATTTTAAGGAATATGTGGCTGTAATAGAAAGACCTTTGACCAAGCAATATTTCTGAAATGTAATTCATCTCATTTTGGCTATGAATGCAAAGTTTGGATTGGAGCAAAACTCTGCTTTGCTGTTGAAATTATGTGACAAAACATGTCTAACGGCAAAGGTTTTAGAGAAACATGAGATCTTCCCAGTGGAAACATTTCCTGAAAAGGATTTACAGTCTCTCAACAATTCGTTTTTCTCGGGTTGCTTCCCATATTTTTTAATCTTTGACAGATGTCATTTCTCATAGTTTTTTAACCTTTTACAGATGTTGATGACTTGGGAAGAATGGTACGAGAGTTGCGAAGAAGTTCAAACATGATGTCATCAAAACTTGTAAGATTATTGAAACAGAGAGATAGAAATGCACACAAATTGCAACAGAATTTTGACATGCTAACTGCGATTCTACAAGCTGTGTCGCTGAAGAGAAGTAAGCTTCTTGTCCCCGTTTTCCACAACACATGAAAGTTTCTTTGTTAGTTGAGATATTTTATTTTACAGCATGGTTGATATTTTGACTTTATTCAAATTATTTTTCACCATTGTAGATCACGGATATGAATGTGAAATTTGTTTCTACTCTAAGGGCCTGATTACATGGGAGTTTTCAGCATAGGGCTGAGATTTCAGCCCGCCTACCCGAGGTGAAACTCCATCTCTTCTTTCTGGTCAAAGGCTCATTAGATTGCATTTCCGATTACATGTGATATTTTCAGCCCTGGGTTGAAACTCACCATAGGGCTGAAATCTCAGCCAGCCTTGCTCTACCCAGGATGAGACTTTAATCCTTATTGTCACACCTAATTATCGGTTAATCCCTATTGTTTTACATGGGATGCACTGAGGTAATCAAACTATTGGAGTGCCATCACAATTGAAAATGTGATTTCACACGTGGCAGCAGATTCCAGCCCTGGGTTCAAACATCCCATGTAATCGAAAATATTTTACTTCGGGCAGGCGGGATGAAATCCCAGCCCTATGGTGAAAACTCTCATATAATCAGGCCCTAAACCTTTTAGGGAGAACATTTCTTAAATCTCAAATAAGAGAGAAACCTGAGCTTTATGGTGCTCCTATCTTACAAATTGAATTATTTTGATCATATCTCCTTTAACTTTTGTTGTTTCAGTCAGAAGGTTATAATCTTTGAAAAGTGTAGAAAAGGCAGTTTATAAATTTGATTGTCATTGTTATGTTCAAACAGAAGTTTCTAAATTCAATTGTTATGGCAACTTAAAAGGTGCTTTTAATCTACAAATTAAGTTTGCCAAATATAGATCTTCAGACCATTGTACTAGAATATGTATTTATGCTAAAAATATTGCTTAGCACAGATCATTGGACAATTGCAAAATAATACTCTTTTACTCTAGATGCTAAGAATAGTGTTGTGTGGTAAAACCACTCAATTTGAACTGTTTGAAATATGTCTTTTGTAGATAGAGCACAGCTAGTAACTGTTTGTTCTTTACTGTAGAGTCATTTTGATTATCCTAAAACATGGAAGTTATATCTTTGATGATTTATGGCAGCCAGGCTTTCAATAAGACACCTGCTGCATTTGTTCTTCTTTCCTTCTTTCTAAATGATTTAAAATCTGACAGAAATTATCCAGGACACAGAAACTAAATGAAAAGTGATTTATGTCCCTATGGCAGACAGAGTGGTAACTGATGAAGTCTTTTTAGCACATAATCCTCAGTGAAGAATGCAATTTTGCACAGTCTATGCAATCAGTTTGCATTGAGAGCACTGTGACTGTTCTTTTGGACTTAGCTTGAAGGGAGTTTGTGCAAATTTTTGAATGTTTACATGAAGCTTCAAACAAATTTTATGAAAAATTCAAACTCTTTATAAAAAATTTACAAAGTTCTAATCTGAAATGTACTTCAAGAAACTCACAACAAATTTTGCAAAAATTGTTGTGAACTAAATACATACCAAATGCTGCAAGTCCCATTCTTTATGATTTAGGAAATTACTTGTTTATTGTGCAAAGAAGAAAAGACGTACTAAACTTCGTCTCTCTTGAGAAGTGTTCAAGGGGCTCAACATTGCTCTTGATTAAATTTCACTTTGAATTCAAAAGTATTGTAAAAACTTCAGCTATGTACTTAACCATCCTATTCTTTTTCAGGAGTTGATACTCGGATAAGATTCTCTTTCATCCCAAGCCCAGGAAAGAAAGGTTTTCGCCAGGCAAGTTACAGAATGATACCCTCTTGAGATCCTCTCTAAACTGCAAGGACCTCTAAAATTTCATGAAAAAATGTCCGAAAATTTTTGTTGAAACATGTTTGTTCAAAATTATTTGTGTGTGTTGTTATGATTTGCAGTTTTTTTTCTGTTGCCCTCTGTTGTTTCTCCTTAATCATTGGGCTGTGCACAAGTCTTATTTTAACCTGACCTACAATAGAGGAATTAGCCTATGTTCAAGAGGTGGAATTTTCGAAAGGCTTGCATAAACAGGATAAAATTACAGTCAGTTTAGCTCATTGAAGCAATCTTTTTAAAAGGGATCTTTTTAATCCCTAATGAGTTCTATGTGGAAAAGCTTTAGTCCCAAAAGCAGCTTTTAAGTTTAAAAGCCTTTGCCTCCTTCTATTCCCAGGGTGCTTTTATATTATTACTAGGAGAGCTTACTGACAATAGTTGTCCCGAAAAGTTTTCATATGTGCGGTGAGTTAGTAAAAACAATCTCTATTTGAAGGGCTGTTGCTCACTGGATATCAAGACAGCATTGGTAGATACATAATTTGATAGTAGACATGCTCAAATCTACCTTCAATTTACCTGACTGAAATCGGTCACACTGTGTTACTATAATTATGGAGGATTTTCTTGATAAAGCCTCTTCAAGAAAGCATCAAAACTTGCCTCAAATCACAACCAAATTTTCCTAACATTTCTGCCTTACGCAGGCCTTACAAAAGGCCAAACTACATGAATATATGTACAGTAAGTGTAGCCAGTATGCAGAGGCTGCATACAAGCTAATTTAAGTGTCATTATTGTTATTTTAGGAAAGCCAAAGGAAATTGTGCTTGCTGTTTCACTTGTTTTGCAGGTTTCTTAAACTAGGCTTTCTGTAGAGAATTTCCCTTATCTACGGGAAGGATTGGCCAATGCTGAGTAAAATATGGAACCTGGTTGAACATATGAGCAATGAAAGAAGACGGTTTTCAGTGTTATTGCTTTGATATTCAGGGAACAGTTGCCGTTCAAACTGGGATTCCATTTTCTGACTCATCCGGTAGATCGTGAAATCCCGGGATCTGAAATCTCTACAATCTCAATGCAATCCAATTTCTTCTTATATTTTAGTGGCATGATGCATTCAAATCAGTTGCAAGGCTTTCTGATGGAATTTTATCACAGTGGAGGAAAAGGGTTAGTTTGACAATTTACAATAATTTTTCCTTAATGGTTATAGGGGGGTCACTGGGGTTTTGCGGATAGCGGATATCGGCCTATTTTCGGTGTGGAAATACGGAAATTAAACATCATTTCTGCGGATTGCGGATATTTGTTGCATGTTTGCGGAGTGCGGATATCTCTGCAAAATTAATATTATTTGCTAAAAAATCGTAGACTTGACGCTCATTCTGTCAAAATATTGTGTAACATTTACTTAAAGGCACTAAAACAAACGAAAACAATACATATCACAAAGGTCTGAAGACAACAGCCATAATGGCAACAGCAACAACAAAATTTTTCGCGCGAAATAATCACCATGATGACTGCAAACTGCTCGAGTCTGATTGGTCACGTGCAAAATGGAAAGAAAATGGTTTATGTTGTGTTTTATATGAAGTAGGACAACTTTGCTCATAACCCTAAAGAATAGCGGAAATAGCCAATTTCTGTCTGCGGATTTGCGGAAACAGGGCAAAAAAATTGCGGAAATGCGGAATTGCATACCCCCCAGTGACCCCCCCCCCCCGTTATATACTTGGTAAAATTTCAGGGAAGGAGGCTCATTTGTACAATAGAGGACAATACATCTGATTAACGCTAATCCAGATTAATCCTAGCCCGACCTGCCCCCTGCTTCCTATGAGCCTCTGTTCACAGTCCTCAGGCTAATAAAAGGAACAAGTCAGTTCTGCTGGCTCCAAAAGGTAGTAGTGACTTTCTGAAAGCCAAACAAAATAACAGAATTTTTTTCAAAACCCCCAAACAACAACAGCCGATTTATAAGGCCAGATTTCAAATCCAAAAAGTAATGTTAGAATCGTGTCTAACTTTTTACTGAATCTCTCTTGGTGATTATGACCTGAATTTATTGGTTATTTTTTTTTGAAGATCAAACAATTTTTGAAGACCAGGAACCTGAAACTGGATTTTAAAAATATTTGATCGGAGTTAGGGTCTCTTCTATTAGTGATTTACAGTAAAGACCAAAATTATTCATACCCTTGCGCTATATTTGGAGTATTTTAGGTTATTATGTTGCGGATCAGTTTTTAAGATATTTTATTCCTTCAAATCTCCCTTTTTGTGCATATTTTGAGCCCTTTTATAATATTCTTATGAACCTTCAACTAAAGGGAAGCTGGTGTCCTCAACTAGAACGATGCAAGATACTCAGAATTTGGTATGGGTATGAATAAATTCGGTTTTAACTGTACAAAAGGTGGTGTTCGCAGTATCTCGAAGAAGATTCGTATTCATTTGAAGTCGGTGAATCCACCTTTTCAAGATAAGAGGGGCGAAACCGGAAGTCTTTTGTTGTTTGAGATATTGCATTTTTGAGGCTAAAATCTTGTCCTGCGTACAAAGTTTAGAATAGAAGCGAATTTTTACTTTCATATCTATCTTCGTTTGGAAATTACGGTGATTTTAAGAATTCAAAGTTATAAGGGCTTTGACCTTGAAATCAGATGTTTGGACAAATTTTGTCCAAACTTTTGATTTCACGGTGAAAGCCCATGCAGAACAAGATTTTGGCCTCAAAATTGCAAAATATCAAGCAACGAAAGACTTCCGTTTTCGCACCTCTTATCTTGAAAAGGTGAATTATTCATAATTGTACAGTTTGCCAAACGCTGAAACATCATTTTTGGACATTAGTTACATTGTTTTGTCCTTTTTTGTAGACTTGGGTGTCACTTGCTGAGTACTGTCTCAAAGATCAAGATTGGAACAAAGTTCGAAAAAATTGTTTCAATGACAGACGGAATCCTGATGATGATGAACTAGACACACAAATTGTCAAGGTATATACGTTCTTTTAAGAAGCTTAGCGAAAGTAGCTTTAAATCACTATCCATTGACGATAGTGCACGCGATATATGAATTTATTCACAGCATAAAAGGGAACAGTAAGTAGCTTGTTCAGGGATTGAGAAATGCTACCCCTTGAGAATTGTATGCCACGCAGCAATTCCAATGAGGCTCACTTGTAAAATAGTATAAAAGCCCTAATGAAACGTGACGTTTTCACAGGTCGATAGCAAGTTTTCTCTGTGTGATTTCCCCTCCCACCCTCCCCAAAAAACCTTTGAACGTTATTTGACAGTTTAGTGTTGGAATTTCATTCAGTTGAAATATCTTGTGGCCTAGGCACAATCTTGCTAGACTGACCTTACTACTACCTACGTACTTGAGTACTTCTTGTAGTTAATAAATAAAGTTATTTTCGTTTGAATGAAATGAATAAGAAATTAAGCAGCCATAATTTTATTCTCCAACCATTCACGTTTGTTCTGAGTGAGAATGAGTGATGTTTTCTGCAAGTTGGGTAACAATCTTCTGTAAATTTGAGGCGTTAGCTTCCGCTGCGTTTGGCCCCGCTTAAAGCCCCGTCATATCTTGCGCGAGATAGATTGAATCCCTAGCAGCTGCTGTGTATTTCATCAGGATATTTAAACACTGACGACACAAGAATAAACTAGGCCATTGAGGACGCTTTAGCTTTAGCCGGCGTTTTTCCTCGTTTTTGATCTGTTCTTGATGCCATTTTAGATAGAAAGTAACGCTACGGTGCATTCGCTGTTCACAAGTAAAGTAAAGCGACATGCCCTGGGTATCCCGTCCTCCGGGGGAAGTTTTCAGTGAACAAGAGGCGAATTGCCCCGTAGCAATGCCGGCTATCCCGGGGTACGGGGTCAGAGCAATAAAATGGTCGCAATATAATTCGTACATTTGACCCATTTTGGAGATTTATGATTTAGTCTTTAGCAGAATGCCTGAGGTGCATTCTAGGATGTTTTGCAAATTTTTTCCGTTCTGCTTCGAGAGCTGTAAACGAGGCTCGTAACATTTTCGTTTTCGAAAACACCGAAAAAGGCAAAGGAGCCTTGATCAACTTTTTTCTAACTTTGCTTGGTTCCTAATGGAAACAAGACAATAGAAAAATCACCCCAGTCTTTCCAGTGCCCCACTTTTAATGATCCCTTCGGGGTTCGAGAAATCAGGACTTGACCGGATATCATGCCTTAACAATAAGTGTCATTTTCCCCGGACAATTTCGTAACCGCAAATTGTTTCTGCCTCGTAGGACCTTCACAGAACCGGTTGTAGCTGGTTTTTCGAGTCAGATACCGAAGGTGAAAGAGCAAGTTTAAAACGAGTTTTACTGGCTTATGCAAGATGGAATAAATCAGTTGGATATTGTCAAGGTTTCAATGTCATAGCTGCGCTTATATTGCAAGTTGTTGAAGGCAATGAAGAAGAAGCATTAAAGGTGCGTTTGTTGTCCGTAGGCCATATCTTTAAAGGGGCAGGGTCACGTAATGTAAACAAACTTCTTTCGAAACGACGATTTTGCAGTATTTTGTTCGGCCGTATCACAGTGATTTTCCACTACTTTTCTCAAAATAAAACTGTTATTTTGAAGATGGACTCTTGTACTTCGTAGAGAAACAAACGAAACACTTATATGTTGTATGATTGCAGAGATATTGGTGGATTTTTAGAAGTAACTTTAGGGTGGATTCCCGGGGGGGGGGGGTACATTACTTGCGGATGGACGGGGGTCTGCCGCCAGGTTTTCAGAAAGGTACCCTCTTCTAATTACCGAAACTTGCGGTCATACCCACTCTTATGATGAATTTTGGCGGAAAACCACCCATTTTTTGCTATTTTTCGCCAATTCCTGGATAACCCACCCTTGTTTAAGGAAAATCTGCCGAAAAGGGGACCCTTGTTGAGAGAATTTGGGGCCCAAAAACCCACCCATATGGGCGGTACATACCCATACCCTCCACATGTTATGTACCCCCCCCCCCGGGGTTATAACAGGGTCTAACTTGCCTGTTACCTTGAGCAGTTAGCTTGTGAAAACGAAAAGCAACAGACATTCGACTCGCGTAGAGGCTAAGAACTGACTGATTATCAAACAAACGACTACATTATATATACAGATAGAAACGAGGCTACACTTACATAAAAGAATAATTACACATAAATTACGTGACACATAATTAATCCTACAATCCTACTACAGTCCGTCCTTCCTTCACAAAAAAAGAACGGAACGGAAAGTGATGTTCTTTTTTTGCGACACAGTCCGAGGTTAAGTGTTGTCAACGACTGACGTGAATGCTTGAACTATGTTATTGTTCTGTTCTCGACGTACACAACTGAGTTGAAAATTCATGCTAGGATCCTTGAAGGAAATCGTGTTTCCTTGAAAGTTAATTGCTGCATCTGTTTTCATGAGATGATTGTTCCCAAAGATAATGTCTTCTTTTAATTCTGGGATGATTAACATTTCAAATTGAAAGGTCTTATTGTTTGCAAATGTCAGTGGCACAATAACTTTGTTTCGTGAATGAAGGCGTGATCCATCAGCTTGAACAATATTGGATGTTGATGCGTGCAATGACGCCAATTGAGTTTGGTTGCCAGATGCATTCAAAATTTTCTTGGCAAAATCAATGGATACTGACGAGACAGGAAAGCCTGTTGATACGGGCATTGTGACTTGTTTATCCAAACACATCACAGGAAGTGCTAATATGCCATCATGTTTGGCCTGAAGCAATTCTTCAGTGAAAGTTTTCGCTTCTGATGTGCACGATTCGTTTCTTTCACTTGCTCTATGGCGCAGTTGACTTTTGAGATCGTTGATCGTTTCCAAGCATGTTTTCAGGGCTTGTGATAGTTTGACCAAAATGTCCGCATTTTTCTTTGGCAAATTTGGTGACTGAAAGGTGTGGCCATGAACGTGAAAATAGGCTTTGCAACTTTGATCTTCACAGAACATACAAATGTGTTGGCGACCATAAACACATGATCCGTTGAAAGTGCATTTCGATGTCTTAAAGCGGTTGAAGTCTCTGCAAACACTAGGATCACAATTCTTTGTGAGACGTTTCAAGCAGGACGTCGTAAAATGACCTTTTCCCATGCAGTACGAGCAGTGAAACATGTTTCCGTGATTGTTGATTTAGCACGATTGGCGACGAATCCTTGAACAGGCTGACTTGGCAGCGAGGAGACTGAATCGATGCTTGCTGTAACAGCAAATCGGGTCATCCACCAACTATAACAGGGTCTAACTTGCCTGTTACCTTGAGCAGTTAGCTTGTGAAAACGAAAAGCAACAGACATTCGACTCGCGTAGAGGCTAAGAACTGACTGATTATCAAACAAACGACTACATTATATATACAGATAGAAACGAGGCTACACTTACATAAAAGAATAATTACACATAAATTACGTGACACATAATTAATCCTACAATCCTACTACAGGGTGGATTCATCCCATCCACCAGAATCTGTACAGAACACAATGGCCACGTGTGGGAAACAATATAGATTCTAGAGATAACAGGTTTGTTTACGGTTACGTGACCCTGCCCCTTTAACTTGGCTAGCCGGGCCAGCTTTAACTACAATTCTGGCCAAAATACCTGGCACAAGTCACAAAATTTCACTGCATCGGTCTTGGCTACATGCCCCCTCACACTCTCTCAATTCCAATGTTGCTTAAATCAAACACCATTCTATCCGCTCAGCATAGAATTAGGGGGGACTGGGGACAAGAAGGTCGTTTACTTATGTTTCCCCTCGATATTTTAGGGATAAAAGTAATAACAAAAGTTACAGACCTACTTACGGGAATTGGCTACATTGCAAAAACAAGAATTTAATTTACTAAACCCAGATACTGCTCTTCCATGGATCCGTATGTTTGATTTTTTCCTTATTCAGCTTAAAAAATGATTGTTTGAATGTGACTATTGATCTAGCATCTTTGATGGATTGTGGAATTCTGTTCCATGCTTGTGCGCCGGTATAAAAGAAGCCTTTATTTACTCATTCTAAGTCGAGCCTTTGAAAATGCAGGTCTCTTATGTTTCTAGTGTTAATATTTGGAAATGGAAGACCTTTCCTTTCATTTTTAGGTGATGATTTATCTAGTGGACTTCATCTTACCACGAAACTACTTCGCAAACAACCTCCGAGCATTATCTGCTGACATGGCAGTTTTACGAGAGCTCATGTCACTCAAACTACCTCACCTCGCAAAGCATCTTGATGACTTACAAAAAGAATCAATTATCGAACAGAGTCAGTTGCCTGGCAACAGCAATTACGAGCCTCCTCTCATCAATGTCTTCACAATGCAGTGGTTTCTCACATTGTTCGCCACATGTCTTCCACGTGAAACAGTATTGAGGATCTGGGATGCTGTGTTACTTGAAGGATCTGAGGTGTTGTTGAGAGTTGCTCTTGCAATTTGGGCGAAGTTAGCGGAGTAAGTAAGCTTTGTGTATGATTTACACTAATCGTGCTAAACTGCGGCAGACACTTTAGGGGCGAAAAGGCTCTTCAGAATCCTCTGCTGGAGCAGAAAGTGCAGCTGCATGAAAATAGGCCCTTTGATCATGTGCATAAAGGATTTAAGGTGCTAAACAAGTGTATTTAAGGACAGAAAAATGTGCGACCTCACACAGTTTTATGCAAACCGCTTCCTTGACATGACCCTTCGGATCATAATTGTCACTATAGTCTTTCATGCTAAGCAACCACGAAAAGGTCGTACGATACACTTGTCGTTTGGTAGCAGAAAAATTACCATTAGATAAATCAGGCATTATTACAATAATTCAAACAGTGAGCTATAAGTCTTGAATATTTTTGCAAAGAAAAACGATCTGTAATCTTTGTGTACCTCTTTTCGTATTTTTTAGTTACTTGGACAACATAACAACTGCTGCCGATTTTTACTTAAAAATGGGATCACTCCTACCGAAAATGATGGACGAGGAGTTTATTAATGCGCGAAAACTAATGGAGGTAAGCAAACTCAACATCAGTTTCAAAGTCACCATCCTTTCATCATACTGTAAAAACCTGCGTATAAGAATCTATAATTTTGCAACTCAGCCTGACTGACAGAGCAGAAACTGCGCACGCATTCACGAAAACTCGTAGCTTTGAGCCCCCCTAGCTCCCTGCAACAGATCCTAAAATTTGGCAACACTTGATATTTTGTTTCTTAGGCCTTAAACTCTTGATTTATCATTTCAAAAAGCTTATTAATCCAAACACCTCCTTATCTCAGATTGCTCGATGACGTCATTTTACGCAGTTTCTGCTCTGTCAGCCTGACTAGGCTCTTATATATTGGGTATTTAGTGGGAAATGGGGTTGTGCAGGTTCTAAAACTGGTCCTTATTTCATTCAGAGCTTTCAGGGATTTCTTTTGCTCATATTCAAGCTTCAAGTCTATTATTTACTGTCAGTTCACAGCACTAGAGTTCATGAGGTCTTATTCACAGTAGAAGTATGTGGAAGATTTAAATAATGCAATCAAAAGCTTTGGAAGAGCCACTCGAAGCAGAAGTACTTGAAATATTGAATCGGACATAGAATACTGCATTTGCCGACTTTTTTTTGCAATATGCACATGTGATATTATCAGTTCGTATAGGCTCAATGACTACACTATTGGACTGTTAATTCAATTGATGATCTCTACAAATAAGAACCTATTTCAAATTTCAAGCTGAATGGGTTCTTATAATTAGGGTCTAATTTGAAAATTTCAGTCTGTGGATTCTTCATCACTAGGTTCTTATATGCGGATTTTTACTGTAATTCATCACCTGACAAACTTACGTGAATTTCAGAAACTTAGATATTTTTACATCAATCAGGACGCCATTATTTCACTTTCATGGTTGCAATACCGTAGGAGATAGAAGAAATTCTTTTAAAATACCCAACAGAGTTCCTTGTAGATTCCCACCTAGTTTCTGAATCTTGAAATAAATCTAAGTTGTTCAGAATTCTTTCTTCTATCAAGGACATGTGAAAAGATTCACGAGTAGGCATAAAATTGAATTAGTTGCCAGGGCTCCACATGAAAGGCTCTGTTGGTCTTTTCATTTGCCACTTTTATGCAATTTAGACTCTTAGTTCTCTCCTTTAGATCTTTCGGAAATTTCGGAAATCGGGGCACCAATTTGCGCCGAAGGCGTGAGATTCTCAGGTGTCCGCGGGGGCAATGCAACACTCTTCTGCGAATTACTAATTGGGCATTTTATGTTCAGAGGCTCTGGAGGTAAAATAGGAAATTTTCGAATTCAAATGCATGAAAACTAGCTAAAACAAACAACGACAGGACAAGGCTACTTTTTCAAGAGCATGGTATAACTTTTACTGGATATTTGATTTACAAAAGTCCGCTCGTAGTTTAAATATGCTTTAGATGACCGAAGTTTTATCTCACCAAGGAGAAGTTAACACTACTGATAGCGGGATCAGGGAGGGCACAAGGACATACTTGATTGGAGGGTAATTTCATTGTTGGTCAATCAGTTTTCTATATTATTATGATGAGTGAAAATTCCAACTTTTAGTAATTATTTGGGGGCCCGGGCCCGACCAGCCCCTATGATAGCTGCTACGGGCCCGTATGTAAAAAACTCTATTAATTTCTCAATCAATGCCTTCTTCTTTCCGTTCCAGACTGTCTTCTCTCTGGCTCCTTTTCCTTACCGTAAAGTTGTTGAACTTCGAGAGAAATACACCTATGATATTCATCCATTTTCAACTTTTGGAAAAGATAACTCTGATGAGAGGTCGAATGGCAGACAAGGTATTCTAACTTTCTTTTTCACGGAAATTTTTTATGGGATAGATCTATGACTGAAAAGAATGTTTTGTTTTTAGTAAACAAGCCGAGAAAATTTCTGTTTTTGGTTTTTAATCATACGATATCCCCAATGCTTTGTATAACTCATGCTGGTTAGATTTTACAGTCTCTTTTCCGGAAGAAGGAAGGTTTTCGAAGCTATGTCCATTAGGCCGTCTATAGAGTGAACATTAGACTGTTGCGGACGTTGAAAAACATTGGTAAAAAGAACTTTGGGCCCATGTATGAACGTTGTTGGCTGGTAAACTAGTAGGATTATTTTGTTCTGAATTCTGTTTCGGTACAGACCCACCTTTCAGATGTTGCGTTGGCGCAGTCATTCATTGGAATTTTTGGCGAGCGGATATGACTAAAATGGCTCTGTGTGGTCAAATTTCTCCCTCAGTGCTTACTGTGAGGTTTAAGTGGCGAGGGAAAAGGAGGAATGCATACAGAAAGGTATAGCTGGAGGAATGGAGGAGTGAGTTGAGTTACGAGTACAGTTAGAAATAGATGAATGAATGAATGCATGGATGAATGAATGAATGAATGGATGAACGAATGAATGAATGAATGAATGAGTAGATCAATCAATCAGTCAATCAATTAGCAGATGAATAGATAAATTGATGAATAGACGTATTAATGCAGGCAAGCCTCAATCTGCATAGAGTAGTGTAAATGAAGATACAAAAACTTTTCAGTCTGCGTGGCGCATTATGTATTAACAAGGGTCATTTTGACGAAGAATGTTGATTTGAATTTCAGTGCAACCCGACATCATAAGCGATGAAGATGGAAACGACAGTGAAGCAGACAACGCGGTTGTGGGTTGTTTGGGCTTTTTGCCGATGCCTGGAAACGAAAGTCCAACGCGAACTTTATCACCTGAATCAGAAATAGCCCCATCAAAAACAGACATTGCGGCAGCCAGCCCTGGGGCTGTTGGAACTGACCCCGAGACTCAAAGTGCGTTCAGGCAGCAGAGAGCCGAGGCTGAGAAGAAACGAGAAAAAGAGAGCCTCGATATCAATCATTTACAAAAACAATACATGCGCATGCGTAAGCTGCAGAAGAAAAATATGCTTGTTTTCAATAGTTTCTCGAATCAAGCAACCAGGCCGAAAAATGAAATGAGATCGAAAGCGATTAATCACTTGTTTATAGATCTACCGAATTTTGATAAAGAGAAACGAAGGGTGAAGAATGACAGGTACCCATTTAATACCCCCAAGAGAGATTCGTTTGGACACAGTGACAGTGACGAAAGAGCCAAATGGAACACATCGATCGATTCAACTGACAGTAATGGAGAGAGAGACAGAACAATTGGCACAGATTCAAAATCATCGTTGATGAACGTTATAAATTCGACGCAAGTTCATTCCCCACCGACGAGAACAGAAATCGCTAATGGGGAGAAAATATCATCGACGAGCAAAAACACAGCGAAGATTAAATTGAAAAAGAAGTGGGAATCCCAAGACAGTAATTTAGATTCCAATCTTAATTCCGGGTACTTTAAAGTTGATAGAAATGCAATGTATCCCGTGAATTTCAAGCCATTTCCACAACGAAATCAGACGCCGAAAAGTAAACTTTTGATTGGAAGTCAAACTGGAATAAACACATCCAAAGTGAAGACGGCGAAAACGAACAATGTAGTTAGTAATGCTGTGCTTCGGTGAAATTAGATAAATATACCAATTAATGTTACTATCGGGTGTCCCAAAACAGTGCTTCCGCTTTAAAAATTTCCAAAATTCGATTATGAAACCTACCGGTCAAGTCAATAAAAAGGCCTGGTTTGAAAGGCTACCACTCCCTGAATATGTAAGCAATGATTTGCCAAAGTTGAGACAAATCACATCAGCTGTACCTAGGAAAATAATTTGGTATTTGTCTATTCTACCTACCAAGAAATAGATTTCAAGGTCGGCCATGTAATGAGTTTTTGTGATGTTTTGGCCAGGTGTATTGTCTTGGAAACCCGGTATATTTTCTTGTCTTGTTTTTCGGCAGGTGTATCATTCCATAATGTGAGAGCTGCTTAATGAAAGCCTTTTTTGGCAAATTCAATCCTACATCTAGGGATCTGGAGATGTTTACAGTGCCTCTTATTGTAGATCGAAGGAAAAGATCTCGGTTGGAATTTATCCCATAGGTTTTCAGGGCATAGTATGTTCATAATCTTGTAGGTCATGACATTCCGACATCCAGGATCAATCTCGAGAAAGAGTATGGCCTGAACCAAATTGTTAATGAGAAAAAGTTTAGAGTAGAATCTGGGGTAACGTTCAAGAAATACTTTTAGTGTTGGATTATGGTAGGTTTGTTTAAACCTAGGATAGAAATTGGATATAAATTAGGATGAATTTATGCTAGGTTGCAAGTTATTTGTTTTTGCTTTCAGCTCGCTTTGAATAGATTATTGCACCATAATCCCCATACCGTTTGCAAGACTATCGAGAAACATTTAATTTCATGTGTTTAGTAGAAAGATTGATACACGTCCAAACTTGCAACTTTTTGTCGCCTGAAAGCACTGGCGAATGTTCCGAAACAAACGAGTTCGGTGAGAGCACGACTGACGGTTTTCGATACCAAATTTCACACCAAAAGTGCATTCAGTTCATGGGCGATAGGACTCCTAGTATGTAGCAGTTTAAAATTTCTATCAGTAGCGAGCCACCTTAGCTTATTGTTTTTTGTGTTTTGAACTTATTTTACTTGGTATACAGCCACCTTTCACTGTTTCGTAATTTTGAAATTTTCAGTAGTGAGCCACCTTAAGTGCAGATCCACCTAAATCGTACAAGGTGGCTGCTCTTTACTGAAAATTTCAAAATTACGAAACTGTGAAACTTGGCAGAATACCAAGGAACAAGTTCAAAACACAGAAAAAACAATACAATAATTTAAGGTGGCTGTCTACTGATAAAAATTTCAAACAGCTACACACTGGGTGTCCTTTAGCTCATGCTCAGTTGAATCAAAATAAACAGAGAAGCAAAGCATCATGGTTAACTGTGTTGAAAGTGTGAGATCTATTCTTTAGAACATTAAATCGCTTTGTGATGCTGCTACTGTCGATCTTTTAACTTACAAAATTTGTGCTGACAAATTTGTCGATGCTCTCTTGAAGAAACTGTCCTCCGCATAGGCTCCTCTCCCAAGCCTCTAAGGAGGAGAATTCTTGAAACATACCAAATTTAATTTTTCAAGGAATTGCTCCATTCTATCATCCACAAGTTGTGCAGTTCCCTTCAAATATCATTTGCGTAAGTTTAAGCGTTTTCAGTTTCTTTTAAGATAAGCTAATGAGGTTATTTTACTTGCTGTACTGTAAGCGTTTAGTATTCAAGTTTTTTTTTTTTTTATATCATCCTAAAATATTAAAAATATACAACAACAACAACAACAACAACAACAGTTAAACTAGAATACGCAAAAAGAAAGAATTATGTCGTTCGCAGCGAGAAAGGACACAAGGTCATCGAGTTCCCACTACGAACGACATATTACAAAAATTAAATACAACAATAAATCTAGTATAACAAAAAAAATATACACTACAAAAAATTTGGAGTACCAGGTGCGTCAAAGAAATGTATCTCTGACTCACCTGGTAAGGCGGATTTCCACTCAGTCCTTCCGACCGGACAATAGTTTACGTGGGAAAATGTCGCTCTGAATTGAATAGAATGTTGCGCGTGACACTCGAATAAGCGATTTAGGAAAGGCGGCCCTCCAGACAGCGGAATTCCCCGAACGGGCGTATTCAAGTTTTATAGGTGTTGGAGTTAAATTAATGATCTTTTTGGGATAGAATGTAGGATTGGTAATAATTTTTTCTCAAATTCCATTCGCAGAATATTATCTGCCAGTGCAGATACCTAAAATAGTTTGAATGAAGCCATTCAGCCAACTCTTCATTGAGGCAAACTGGTGTTTTGACAACTTTTCCATTTCATATCTCCTCCATTTCGTGCTTTTGAAATTCATAAATTGTTTCTTAGAAACCTCTTCTTCTTGGTTTGATCAACAGAAGACGAAATAACGAATATTTTCCCGCCACAGGTGTTTAGATTGAGGTCTGGGCTAGGGAGAATGTTTCCCCTTCGTTACGATGCTCATAGGTCATAGGACATCTTTGCCGCCATGTTTTAGGCCATTGTCTCCATACTTTTGTACCCTAGCTTTAATTGTCCTTCCAGAAATTTTCGCGTTGTCACGCAGTTTCGTCCCAAAATTTTGAGTCTGAAGTGTTTGCTGTTAACGCTAAAGGTAAGAGCAGGAAAGTACTTTTGCGAATGGACTTTGGGGAATTTCATTCAGTAATTGCAAATAGAATAAATGTACATAAACAGAGAGTGGCTATTTGAGCCAATTTATTTAAGATATGTAATGGAAGGATAGGATGCAGCAAACAAAAATATAGGTTTTAGCTTTAGTGCATTGCTTTCTGCTTTCATCTTCGTTGTTCTGTAATTTGAAGAATATTGTTCTCCGTTTCCAGAAAGTACTGGATTTGGACACTCTGGGTTGAACACTCTATAGGCCCAGATAGGGGTTTTAATGCTTTACCCCTATAGCCCCACGCACGGTTAGCCAATTGCAAATTCCAACTTCTCTGTACCTGAAAGTTTTTATGTATCACTTGATACCTGTCCATTGGTATTGGGACATGTAGATTTTTTTGGATTATCGTTGTAAGCATTGTCTGTTGTTCAAAAGACTATGTTGTAAAGCATCCTAAGGGTAACCCTTTGTGCATCATCTGTGTACAATCGATAATGCCTTTCGATTTTGGATGTTTCGAAGGCTGCTTTCCCGAATCGACTTCATTCGCTAAGCCCCATATTGAAATAGGTTGTTGTGTTGAACATATCATAAGTAACGTTCAGGGAGTAAGGTCTTTCATGAAGCAGAGTTTCGAGGATGACTGTGAAGTGAAGCTTCTTCAAGCGAAGAGGACCCTCAGAGGACCTGGAGATAATCGAGATGGAGGGGGGCAAGCTGAGCAGGGTCAGAGTAATAGAACGATTTCAGATCACAAAGATCATAAATGTTCAGCTCATCATTCCCTGTTTGTTGTTCATGGCTCATCGCAGTTTTGCTTGCCAAAGTTTTCTCATCACTTTAGGCCCAATGGGCCTAATCAAATAAGAACAAGTGTTTCTGTGTTGTTTGGACCATAAAAATAAATCATAAAATGATAAGGAGTATGATGAGGAGCTAGGGGAGGTATCAAACACATAAGAAAAGTCAAGAAAGGCAGGAAAATAATAAAAACATGAGAATGGAAAAGGAATGCTGCAGAAAGTAAGAAAGTGAAGCAGAGAAAGAAAGAATATGGTACCATTTTGTTTAAATACTTTGTGTAAGATCTAGTGCGCTTGCGCAGTTTGTAAAACGAGAGGGCGCAATTTTCCGTAATGGCGGACACAACAGAAGGCTCACAGCGAGAAAGCAAATTCAGTTCATTCAAGAAACGCAAAGGAAATTTTGGCCAAAGGAGGAAGGCAAAAGAAAGCTCAGACAGTGAAGATAACGATGAATCAGCAGTTGTGAAAGTACAGCGCAAGGGACAGAAGAGCAAGATACTTGGAAACAGCTCAGGATTAGGCCTAAGCAAACTTGAGAAAAATACAAAACGGCATAAAAATGACTCTGAAAGCGATGAAGAATCGATATTTAAGAAGAAAAGCAAAGAAAAAACTTCTGTCACATATGATTCTTCAAGAACAGGAAAGAGAGTTGGGCCAGATGATATGGGTGCAACTGCAATTACAGAAGTTGACACGGAATTTGACAGAGATGCACAAGCTATTTATGAAAAACAGTTGAAGACAAATAAAGACAAGAAAGGCGAAAAAGATGATAATCTATACACTGGGCAATCTGGGTATGCAAAGTATTATGAGAAGAGAGATACTGCCCAAGGGAATGCTGCCAGTGGGATGGTTAGGTATGTACCAAAATGTGAAGGCCTATATATAGGGCAAGCTAGCTGGCAAGTGCAAATTTGGGAAGTTTATTTGCAATCCTAGCCATATGATTCTCATGAAGTAAGATATATTTCATTGTCCTTTTGCATTGCTGAGTGTAGCTTCAAATTAAGTTGCAGACACCATTTTAAAGAAATTTCATTACACCATAATAAATAGAAGTGAAAGAATTTTGATTCAGAAGCCGCAACTGTGGCAGTTTACGACAAGATCTTTGCAAATAAAAATTCTCTTGTCCCATATTGTCAATTTGGTCTTGAGTAAGCCTATTGAATTTTCAAACTTGATATTTTCAAACTGAATAAAAGTGGAGGAATAGGTTTATTAGAAACATACAGTAATATCCTAGGAAACAAGTTATCCTTTTAGATAATAGAATCCTTTAATTTCTTTATTGATAAAACAACCATGCTGTAAGATGGAGTCTAAAATTCTCAAAACATTGTCTCTTTTCAATCATCTGATATTTCATTGCATTCTTTTAGGCAAGGCCCTATTCGAGCCCCTCAGAATATCAGATCAACAGTGCGATGGGACTACCAACCAGATATCTGCAAAGATTACAAGGAGACTGGTTTCTGTGGTTTTGGTGACAGCTGTAAATTCTTACATGATCGCTCTGATTACAAGCATGGCTGGCAGTTGGAGCGTGAATACCAATCAGGAGATTATGACAAAGGAGATCCACATGCTTATGAGATTGACAGCGATGAGGAAGAACTTCCATTTGCTTGTTTGATGTGCAGAGAAAGTTTTAAAAACCCTGTTGTAACAAAATGTGGACATTATTTCTGTGAACAATGTGCTTTGAAACATTTCAAAAAGAGCTCAAGATGTTTTACTTGCAGTGAACAAACAAGTGGGGTTTTTAATCCTGCAAAAGAAATTATCAAGAGAATGAAAGACACAAAGAAAAAAGATGTAATTAAACAAGATGATGAAGATTAATTTTCATTTTACTTTTTGGGTGAAGAATGTTTCATTCTGAATCTCTGCTGCTCATGTTTTATATTGTGCTGTACATATATACCAAGTGTCCCAAAATGATGTATTGCGCAATAGGCCATATGAAATAAATAGGCCATACTAAGTTTCATCTTGTCACGACATACTGTGCTTAAGACCTTACTGAATGCAAAACGCCAGTTGAAACCAAAGTTGGCTTCAACGTTCATTGCCTGCTTTGTTTAGTTTCTTATAAGATGGTCATTGCAATTTCATTTCATCAAATATGAAACTGAATGAAATTTTTTCAGCATTTCTTGTGACATATCCAATCCAAGTAAAATTGCTCAGGACTCTAGAATATGATTTAGTGAAATAAATTTCAACATCTAAGTTAGCCGTTGGGCTTCAAAATGATAGGTGACTCATTGAAATCAAGGCATACATCATGATTACACAGCACTGCAAACGCTGGTACATCATTTTGAGGGAATCAAAACTATCTTTCTCTTATTTTTTTGCTGGTTAATGTGCCCCAACACTATTGGTCAAAGAAATGTTGATGGAAGTGACTGTTACGTTTCCATGTACCAAAGGGAAGGATTGTTGCTTTTCAACTTTCAACTTTAAAACTTAGGAAAATAAAATGCAGAAATTAATGATGGGAAGATTTGAATACTTTCTGAAAGAGTTTCAGAGGATAAATGTAGATCGGATTTTCCAGGACTTTTCAACATGAAAATACCCATTTAAGTCTGAATTACACCAGATTGATTTTAATAAATCATTGCATCGCTTCAAGTAAAAAAGTTGTGACAGCAATAATTCTATTATTGAAACACAAAATACAATAAATCAGCTTGTCAATTATTACAGACATGGCAGTATTTTCTCAACAAAATCAAATGATTCAAAAATATCGCAATTTTAATCAAATAAATTCAAAGATACAATAATATTATGAAATCTGATATCCCTGACAGCAGAATTAAAAGAGAAACTAAAGTTCGAGTGATAAAAAAGAAAATTACCATTAATTGTTTTCTTCGACTATTTTTTTGCTTTTTGATACTATTTTGTACAGTAGGTAGTCAGCATTCACACTTTTGACTCTGTATACTTTAAAATGGCTGGAACACGTAACTGTAAACAAACCTGACCTGTTATCTTTATAATCTATATTGTTGCCCACATGGGGCCATCGTGTTCTGCACAGATTTTGTTGGATGGGGTGAATCCATAATAAAGTTACTCACATCATTTATTTATTCATTTAAATTATTTATTTATTTTTTCCCGTTATACCAACACCTCTAAGGGGACCATTATGGAAATAAGGTCAGCTTGACCCTTTAATGCTATCCCTGCCACTGTAAATAGGGGTGTTTTTATTGTACGTTTTTAACCGTAAAGTATTGTATTGTATCTATCTTTAATATTCATCATAATAGCTTGAATATATTTTTATGTGGCAAATGATACATACATACATATATCACCCTAAGCTGGTTTGCTTCCCATAATTCTACAGGAATTTTGAATTTTGACCAATTTGATTGCATGATATTTCTTCAATACCTCAAAGGATCTTGGTAAAAAGATCCTCAAAGCCATCTTTAGCAGAATCCTCTATTGTTTTTATCGACTCACCCAGTAAGGCACTAGACTTATTACGTTGAGTCCTAGTAATCGCTACCACCGGGTGGGTGGGTGGTAGCGATTACTGGGACTCAACGTAATAAGTCTAGTACGGCACTTGCTTGTTAGTGAATTCCATCAAATCTGCATCATAATTAATTTAGTACGAATCATGTCAATAGTTTTCTAGAAATATAAAAACAATTTGAAGCTAAATGTCCTTCAATTCATTGATAGCTTGAGAGATAAAATCTCGAGTCTTCGTGCCGTTTTCAATTTGCTGCTCAGCTAGGTTTATGAGTGCTTCTTGAAATGCTGCTGCTCTGTTTTTATGGAATTTCTTAATCTGTTGAATGAAACGAGAAATAAATACAACAAAACCGCATTTAAGGTATTTGAATGCCTACCAAGTGACTAAAAGGATGCTCTGTTAAAAAGGTCATTGCATTATAATCATCCAAATCGGGTTTTCTGAAAGCTACCAGATTGAAGTATCTTTTGTACTTATATTTGCAATTTTCAAAGCGGCGGTCCCTTATCCGGAAACTGGCCTAAAATGGACCGTCATAGCCATTTCGAAATTTGACTTACGTCTCAATCCCGTCCAATCGTTCACATATTTCAGAGAGAGAGTCGAGTGAGTGAGCGTGCTACTCGCTCTCGTAACTAAGAGAATGATCGGACGGGACTGCGACTTGAATAAGTCAATCTCGAAGTCGAAATTAAAGAAACGCAACTCATCAATTTTACCATTGTCAGCATTCCTTTTTCAGAGCACTTGATAGGATGTTAATTTCAGTTTTCCATCTCACTTAAAGCTGGTTTTCATATATTACATTTCATCGCATTTCATCGTGATTTTTCGGAGGTCGTTAATGAAAATCGAGAATCATAATCACCGGAATTCGCCTTACTTCATCGTAGAAAACAAAACTTTTTGATTCGCTGGGATTAGTTGCGACGAACTACGATGAATTGCGACGAAAAAGGCAGAATTAGAATACCTTGTTTTAGTTGGTTTTCATATATCTGCATTGATCCTAATTAATCGTAGACCCAAAGTTCTGATGAAATGCGATGAAATACGATGAAATGCTACATATGAAGAGTGGTATGCCTCTAGTATCTAGCACTCTTCCCACAGCTAAAGCTAATAGCAGGAAAAAAGCAAATACATCAATTTCTGATCTATTTTCCTTCTGAAGTAATCAGAAAAATGAAGAAAATATCTAAAAAAGATAAGAAATTCACACAAGACAAACCTCAACAAGTGAATGTTCAGTTATTTCTTCATAAGCTTTCTCTGCTTCATCCTTTGCAGTTTGAAGCTATGAAAGGAATAATCCAAATGTAGACAATACAGATCAGAGAAAGATCAATACTTATCCAAAATGTTTTTCAACCTGAAAAAAGGGACCAAACAAGAAAATGGTCGAATCTGGAAAAAAAACAAAAAAGTGCAAGTCAAATCTTCAAAACAAAGTTGTGGAATCAACGTGACGATGTCAGATTTCAAACTTTGAAAAAATCGATTCAGAGGTATTTTGATACCTACCTTCACTACCAAAATATATCGTGCAAAACATACGGTAATCGTAAGCATACTTTGGTTAAAGATGCATTTTAAACTTAAAAAGTCAAGAAAATAGCCCCTATATGTATTATTAATAGTCTAAGAGCTGTAACAGAACTATCCACCATAGACTGATTGCATATTCGTAGTTATCGCTATTGATAGGCAGATGGACGCTCAAATTGGAAACTGGGACGATTCATCACTAGATATGGAAACCATAGCAACACCGTACGAACTCTAGGCAATGGCGGATGGCCCTAAGTTGCCGGCTTGGACCTCCAATGCAAAAACACCTCAGAGTTCAAGCTCACAGTGATATTGGCCATGAACAAAAGCCACAAGTATCCATATGAATGTTTCCTCAATCCAAGAAACAACAAACCTTTCACTGTGAACCAGGAGCTCCTCATTTTTAAGGCCAATTGGCTTCCAGGAACTTCACCGAAGCAATGGGAATTTCCAACTGTAGAGGGCTGCTTGCCTCGCTTCTGAGACTACTCCGCAGCCTCGTTCTAGAGGGCACATGTAAAAGTATTCATTTCCGTCTCAAATTTTTATATGAAAGTCCATAAGTCCTAGTTTGCGCAAAAATAAAAAATATTGTTGTTGTTTTTGTCATTGGTGTTGTTGTTGGAATTGTTTCGATAACAGGAACTTTATCGTGAGTCTACGCACAGGCTAGCAGAGCGGGAACTCGAACAACCAACCTTAAGATTGGTAGCTCAGCAGCTACCACTGAGCCATCCCAACACGGTGTCTGACTGGGTCTGCGCGCAGGCTATGTCTGATAGAGATGTGAAATAAAAAATGACTTTACCTGTTCTTGGTTTTTTGGTTTTGCTTTTTCTAAAGCTTTGCTTGCATTTTCAAATTCAACTAGTTTGCATGTCCTTCGAAGTAGCATTTCCTGAACGAGAAAAGATAAAATCAAAGGTGAACCTATGGGTAGCTCGCGGAACGTAACTGGGATATCCGATTTTGTTATCATTTAGTTCATTACAAAATGTAACTGTAGGCATTGCTATCCAGCCACACAAGGTAAGATGTTAGGCCAGGGCAACACGGTGCCGGTGCAGTGATATTTTGCGTCAATTTCAACTAAGATTCCTGTTGCTGTGGATGAGCAGTTCGAGTTGGCACACATGAATAGTTCCAATGGTTTTTGTGCAAGGCGTTAAAAATTCGAACGAAAAAATCGTACGTAACGTTTCCAGAATAACAGGATTTTTACGGATTTTTGGTGGATTTTTCTCCAAAACAAAAGGATCTTTGCCGGAGATGTGAAATATTCCTTGAAAGTGAAACTCCCCTTGGCGCTCTTGAAGTCATCACGATGAAATATTCCCAATCAGGTTCCAGTGTTTGCAGACCTCCGCCTTCAAATCTCACTCTTGCTATGTTTAGTGTGATTTAGATGTTTCATTCTCCTTCACAGAGGCTGAATGGAATTACCAGACGAACGGATTTGGTTTCGTTTCTGTTCCAGATTTACGTTTTATTCAACCCAAAGTAAACCCCCGTCTAAGTGCCCCGGTGAGAGGTCAGATGTTCACCAGGGTCCTAGTGGTCTTAAAACGAAGTCATATTTTTCCAGCGGGGAATTCACCGGGGTAGAATGTACGGGGACACTTGACCGGGGGTGTCAACATTGTAAACTTTCACTGAGAGTAAACAAAGAGCATGGCATTGCTGAATGTGAGAGTAGTTTTTAGCCATATGCCCCCATAGCAGTTCAAATTTGGAGGGGTTCATCTGCACCTCCAATATCCACCCCATCGTCTCCCATAGTGCGCCTTGGTTCTCATGGATTCCAAATTTCAGTTGCTGCATGATTGTTTTCTTTCTGAAATCTGTTCTGAGGCCGATGAGCGGGCAGACAGGAAAAACATTCATTCATTGATTTCTTTTCTTTTTGAAGAAAAGAATTACAATAGTCTATTTTAGTACGTGACTGGATTGAAACTGGACAAACTTGCTATGACTGGTTTTGATTCCACTTCAGACAAGCCAGACAACAGAGGCATTTGAAAAGTGCTGTGTGCAATAAATTCCGCAGGGCATACCGGAAAAACCAGACCCTATGGCCCTGAGACTAATACGACCTCTAGGACCTGAAGTAGAGAGTTTGAAAGGAGTCATTCCCTAAGATGGCATCAGATAACAAGACAGTTTCCTTGCAGATATCTCAACTACTGGCAGTTTTAAAAAGGTAGGCCAAAGTTTCTCTTGTTGTTTTTAACACGGATTCAATTATCATCCAAGTATTTATCGTTGTTTTCTCTCTGTTCTTTTTCCATTAAATATTCAAGAGTAGGAAAAGCATATCTGACTGATTGCGCAGAAAAGCCTACCTGAAAAGCCTAGCTATGGATTCGTCAGAGCTGGCGCTGCCACTGCATGCTCAGCAATTCAAAGAATAAAATGTTTTTATCTGTACTGGTGTCACGTCTGTTCAAGGGTATACACCATAGAAACGGTATTCACCCCATGCTGAAGTGAACGGTATTGGCGCTAAATTTGAAAAATTATAGCAGAAACGGCCTGATTAGCATATAGTATCTTGAAACACTGCCTTTGTTAAGAGGGGATGACCCCTTAATGTTAAGGATCCTTTTAAACTCAGTCCTGATGGGTCCTAAGGGTTACGGGGGTCTCAGAGTCATACGGTCTGGTTTTTCCAGTATGGTATTCCGCAGACAGCAGAGTTGAAAAGATGCTTTGTTCAAAACTTTCGCAAAGCAGTATGGGTCCTGATATAAAAGGAAAAAATGTCTACGGGAAATTTCCCATCCCATCTCACAAACTCGCGTCACTTCGTTCCGCGAGCAAAAATGAGCTAATATTTTCGATGAAAGTATTCATTATTTCAAAATTTTTTAGCACGAAGAAAATCCTACGATAATTTCCTTTCTGATTCAGAAGCCGAGCAGAAAGGATTATAATTCTCGGGTATTTAGGGCTTAAATGAATAAATTACCAAACAGCTCCTCAATGAAATAAACTAAATCCGCGAGACAGAACTTTAAATTTACTCTTCTTCCTTCGTCATTAGCACATAACTTCTCTTAAAATGTGTGTAAATGTCATAGAACTTTCAATTCGATTGAAGAATTGTAAATACTCCCACGGGACTGAGATTCGAAGCCGTTATTCCATCATGATTCCATTGATGATTGAAGAGAATAGGACCAAGTTTTTCACTGTTTCATTATCAGTCCCTCTTGAGCAAGGTTTACCGCAGGGATACAAGGGACTTATCGTCATCAGTCTAGGGTCTACCCACGCGGGTTCGAATCCCGTCGCAGACATTACAAACCACAACAAGCCAGCAGCCACTCGGAGGGAACCAACATTGCGTGCACAAGCCATAATGCTACAAGCCCACATCAGCTGCCAGAAACCAAGCCTGCGTTAACAAATAATTGCTGCCAGCTTGCTGTGTTCCTAGAATAGTAAGAAGTAAAACGCGTTCACATACCTTTGCAGATTCAAGATATCGCGTATACAAATCGAGACTAACTCCAAGTGTTTCTTCTTGTATACTTGTCTTTTTCTCCAATGATCGTTTAACTTCATCCAGGTAACCAGCAAATTTTACAAAATGCCTAACATGTAAAAATGTTTTAAAATGTTAAAAATCTACCGACTACAAAATACTCTCGAATACCGAATAATCGTCCCTCCCCCCCTTATTAATATTTGAAAAATTTTCGAACCTCCCGCTTTTTTTCGAACAACCCCCTACCCCCTTCTATTACATTTTGGAAAAATGAAATGATAGTAAACGAATAAATGCAAGAAAAAGTCACAAGAAGCATTTCAACAGAACCAGATTTCATAAGTAAATGTATCAGTAACATCACTGTTCACATGTATATATAACAGATACGTGTTTAGCTAAGAGACAACTATTTTCAATTTCTCTAAACATCCCCCGATTGTTCCAAGCCCCCGATAATTGTTATATCGAGCCATTTCTCACCCCCGATTATTCTCATCCCCTCCCCCGTTTATTCGGTACTGGAGAGTAGCAGGCTGCGCGGAAACAACCACAATCTCGAAATTTTAATTCAACGACTCAAACTACCTGAATCAATTTTCACTTCAACGCATTCAAATTCTCGATGATGGATTTCTTGCAACGGAAAAGACGAGGCAGCGAGGGCAGCCGATCAAAAAAAGGCACTACAAACTTTGGAGAAATGACACAGAACTCTCCCAGTCACTTTATAGCATTTCTCTGGAAAGTTCTATTCTACCATACCTGCCGTATAATCAGCAACCAGTTTCTACTTGGTTTTTGAAAGAACATCGAAATCATCTTTTGACAGAAGTGGAGGTTATTTCCAGAAGCTCAATGGGTCACAAGTTTCAGATTTAGTGGATATACGAGAAAGGTTTTTGAAAAGGGCACTACCTGCCCCAGTGCCGCCCCCGTATCATCATGGCAACTGGGGCAGCTGGCCCAGCTTCCCCCTTGCCTCCGGCGCCCTTGCATGTCCTGATATTTATTTAGGTGTTTATTCAAGACAGTTGTCAAATGATACATACGTGCTAAGGTCATTCTCTGTTGTATCTACTGATGCAGCAGAACGTATAGTAGCTGCAATATTACCAAAATGGTGTGAAAATCCTATGAAGTGAAAAAATGAGATTTGGGTATGAAAATCTAGCAATGCAAAGAGAAACGTCAGCTTACTTGATTTACTTCCGTAGAAATATTTATTTCAACTCTTTCTTTTCCGGCAGAAGCATCGGTCAGAACGAAACATCAAAACTTTCGCCAAAAACTCTGCGGGAACGTTGGTGGTTGATCTATAAAAAGTGACGCTTTATTCAAACCTAAAATCGAGCTAGCATGAGTGCTCTTCCTTGCTGTGTATGGGTGTGTGTGTTGTTTGCCACAACAAGGGCAGATTTTGTAATACAATAGCAGGCCCGTCGGAAGCGGGGGGGCTGGGGGGCTTCAGACCCCCCAATAATTTGCTGAAGTTTGTTGATTTTGTAAGTGAAAAAGGCTGCAAAAGCCAAGGTCGTAAGAATGAAGATTCAAACTCGTATATATTCGAGGAAGCTACCAGAATCTATCCAGAATGCAATGTCTTTTGCTGTCATACAATTCAAAAATTTCAAACTTTTCATGGAAAAACCCTCATTAGTCGTGATCCTTTGCTTCCGTCAATGGCACGTTTTCCAAAAATGGGGCGTTTTCCAACGATCTAAAGGGCGTGGTCATGAAAAATTTTCCCGGGGGCAAACCACCGGACCCCCATTTTTGCTCGCTTCGCTAGCACCTCGTTTCAGCCCCCCCCCCCAATATCAATTTCGTTCGGACGGGCCTGAATAGCATCAGTCGCTTTGGTTCACACCTCAATTCAAAGCGATTAGCAAATGCATACAAAAGAAATTCCCTCAAGCAGAAATTGAAAACAAACGAAGCCGCAAAGTTGCCCTGAAACCAGTACGGCGAACTCTCGTTTGGTGCGGGCGAAGGGAGGTTTTTAAGAGAAGGTATGTGCTTATAACAAAAGAAGATGGATAAATCTGAAGTTCTGTCTCGCGGATTTTGTTTATATGATTTGAGTTGTTTGCCACAATAAAAATATTTACAATTTATTATGATATATATTTAAATATAGATACAATAAGATACAATATATACTTTAAGGTTAGAAACGTAAAGGGAAAAAACCCCTAACTACAGTGGCAGGGATAGCATTAAAGGGTCAAGCTGACCTTATTTCCATAATGGCCTCCTTAGAGGTGCTGGTAAAATGAAAAAACGCAACAAAGAAAATAGAAAGGCAATGTAGTTGTTATCGGTACAAACATGATTTATAAGACCAAATATGGTTGGGAGAGATGTTGAAGTGTCTTAATAGAAGACGTATATGTCATCTTTTGATATATTTGGAAAAAAATTTCTCTGGGTTTTGCTTTTCAGATCTGATCAGATCTGATCTGAACATGCAGTGATTTGCTTGGTTCTTGTCTGAAAGTATCTACCATTCAGATAGTGAGAAAATGTCAATGACAGTTGCCACTTTCAGCAATAATGACAAATCAACAAGAAAGCTAACAAGGCAAATATGGACTCACGCTGCTCTGAGAGATTCAGTCTTTTGTAACACTAAAATAAATGAACATACAGTATCAATAAGTCAGTCAGGGTTCATCCTACTGAAATTTCGAACTGCATAATATTTCATTTCATTTTTGAATATTTCCCCAAAACATCTTCCATACAAATTATCAAATAAATTTGAAGCCCACTAGATAGAGAGAACAAAAAAATTTCCTTACTGATATTTTCAGAATTGGAGCTATCATTTAAAATTTCTTCAAAGCTTAAAGTCAAACAAGAGCTGGAAGTCATTGCATACCTCATTACAACCTTTCGTTGCAAATGCACAGTGATCTGCTGCAGTCCTAATGTTCTGAAACTCTTCGTTTATATCCTGAAAGATGATTTTTTATTAACAGTTACCTTATTAGTGTTGATACATTTCTGCTGAATAGTAATACTGAACTATGATAAAGGGGATTCAAGAAATCATGCTTGCTAGGTACTTCATACATTGCTTTCACAAATACACATTATTGCGGTTTGCTGCAAACTATTCGAAATGAATAAAAAACTTGCAATATCTCTGTCTTTCTGTCTATCCATGGAATTGCGAAAATATGGCAATATGAAAATTTGCTCTAAACAACCTACTGTAGATTTTGATCACACAATGAAGATGTCAGAGGCGGTAGAAACAAAGCGTTCTTAATCTAGTTTCTTATCCTATGAGATGAATGCCTGTTTGTCTGACTTTATTATTGTTTTGAGAAGAGGGTGGCAAGATGGGTATTGATTTTGTGATGTAATGCTATGCCAACAGAGCTGAACTGACTGAAAGAATTAGTGGTTGCAGGACAGGAGGGGTGGGGCAAAGGCATCTTGTAATGTCAACAGAATGAGAAATGCCTATTACTTTCATTTTTTTATTCCATTCCATCTGTTGGTGCAGTTTGTTCCCATTTCCAAAATGCCACACTCACTAACTAAAGTTATTGCTTGTCTAAAAATACATTTACTGGACCCAAATTTCATCATCAGAGATAGCAAAACTTGGGCTTCTTTTAAAGTCAAGAAGGTGGAAAATATATACCTTATGATTGTGAAATCGGGCGTCATCCAATGCCCCTTTCAGGGAGGTAAAAATGCCTTTCTTCACATTTGCTCTGACTGGTGGCTGCAAATTTAAGAAATGGAACATAACAGAAGAAACTAAACTTCTTAAATGCACAATAAGAAATAATTATCAACTGTTACTGCAGCTCCAAAGAGAAAACAACATTGACATGAGACAAGTACATGAAAATCCCAATAAACTATTAAACAAAACACGAGATATTTTCATTGAAAAATTATCATGAAATCATTTTAGGACTTTAATGTTCTCAACTTACTTTTTCTTCTGTAAGGAACGCTTTCAGTGTTTCATCTCCGTTGAGCTTTTGTTCTGCAATAACTAACTCCAAATATCTGAGGGAAAAGGGTACACATCACAAGGATTTCAGAACGAATTAAAACAGTTCAACAGAGCTGCAGTACATCAGAGATAGCAAAAGCTTAAATCATGTGTTGGAGGGATTGATAAATATTCCCTTGGTTCCAATTTGCACTTTTGTGACTCATTTTCTATCAAAGTTTGAAATTTGATATATATACTGTAAAAGTCCATGAAATTTGAAATAAGGGGCTTATTTAACTTTGGAGATTCCGTGGGCTTAAAAGAGAGAGGGTTTATTAGAGAGGGGGGCTTATTCAGAAAATCAAATCATAACGGATGTGAATGAATAGCATTTTAGTTCTTTTACATTGATACAGTATATTGGGGATTGAACATTCATTTTTACATTGTCAAGTCCATAAATTCAACACAGTATGATCCAAAACCACACAAAAACCAACAAGGTTGTTTAGCTAAATGAATGGAAAATCTTTGGTAATTTCTCAAACTTGATGTAATTTGGGGAGTTTAATAGAGAGGGGGCTTATTTCAAGTTTCCACTCAGAGACAAGGGGCTTATGATAGAGGGGGGGCTAAAAAGAGCTCCAGGGGTGGCACCTGGGGAGGGCTAGGGGGTCTACAGCCCCCCATCAGAGGCATCTAGCCCCCCCGTCGGAGGAAATTTTGGATTCTCGTCGGAGGAAATTTGGCAAAATAACGCACGGGAACACCATTTTTCAGTCATTTTAGCTCCCCTGTCGGAAGCTCCAGCCCCTCTATCGGAAAATTTCTGGCGCCACCCCTGAAGAGCTCTTAACCTACTTTTGTAAGGCTCTACAGTCTTTTGTGTAATCATCCCCCATCATCGTTTTAGCTTCTTTGCCCAGTTGTTTCTTGGTCTTTGCCTCTGCCCCTGATGGTGTAATAACTGGCTTAGGGGGTAAGACAGGAACCTATGGAAGAAATGCACAAAGTGTCAAGTACAGTTTAAAAACGCTACATTTGAACATTACATGCCTTACGTACAGCACATTGCAAACAAGAGTTTTCAAGGATTTCCTTGGAATTCTTTGGCGAGAAAAAGTGTCAATACCTTAGATTATGAAATGGAACATTGTCATCTCATTCTTTCTTACAGGACAGCTTGAGCAAGTCCAATTAGGCAATGACCTTTTTTATCTTCCTGAAAGCTTTCACTTTCCAGTCATCTTGAAATTTATACCCTTCCTGAATTAATCACCTCACTCTCCATATTTTCAAAATTTTAAATCATGTTGCGTCTTCCAGAAACTTGCATACTACAGTGCAGGCTTCATGCACATTACATACATAATTTTCCAGCCTTGTTAGGAAAAATTTAGAATCTTTCATATGGCTCATGAAGACAATGCAAAGAATTTTTGTCTGTGATGAGTACATACAAAAATACACACAATACACAATACATACAAAAAAGAATTTAAATTGAAAGACTTACCACAACAGATTTGATATCATTATGAATTATCAAGCAGTGACTTAAATATTCAAAATCTTCATATTGTCTCAAAACAACAACTCCTTTTTCAGAACTATCATCTCCTGTCTGGAAAACAACACAAATACTATTAAAACCTTCACATTGAAATTACATTTCACAGAACACGGGCTAAAAGCAGGGGCCTGGCAATACAGAAGTTTTAATGTTAATGATGTGTTCTCATCTAGCATGCTTAGTAGATGCTCTCTTTGCTGTCACCATTTTATGGACCATGAAAATGGCAAGAACAAAGATGACATGCCAAGCTTGCTGGTTGAAAGAGACCTATTGACATTTCTAAACACAGATTTTGCATCAACATTGCATTTTTTGCTCTTTAAATGAATCATTTGCTGCAAACATGTCCAACAGATTTTCATATCAAAATTTCTTAACCCTTTGCATTAGTGTTTATTTCCAAGGGGTGGGGCCTGGGGCCCTCCATAAATACTGACTTGACAATGAAACATACTGTCTTTGTTTGCAAAGTAAAGGTGATAACTTCTCCATCTTTGGATGCATCTACAACTGTAACTGTGTATGGTATTTCATGACTGGTTGCATTTTGGTCTCCTTTAGCAGTTGATTCATCATCTATGCTGTTATCCTGCAAAGAAAAAAAATTCATATGCCAAATTTTCTTGCCTTTGCAGTTTTGTTGGAATGCAAGATATTAGTTGTCCATATGCAGGAATTCATGCAAACAGTCACAGGGAAACGAAAGATCAATCATTTTGATACATACATACTGAAATTGCAACATATCCTTGGAAAGCATGTATAGACCATCTCAACTAATGCATGCACACAAAATTCTGAAACTTTTCAGTCTGGGACAAGCTTTAGACAATACAAAGACCTTCAAATAAATGCATTTCTTGAGAATTTTTTCCCTACAACTTGAGTTTCTAAATTCCGTTGGTTGTTAACAAGGCTTTTCAAAAAATACAAGTATTGCTCAAAGACACAATAACAAGGAGTTGGTCACATGATAACTAACTGTTCAAAAGAGCCCAGCAAGAGTACAGGCTTTGATTGATTGATGGAATTTTTGATGCATTTCACCTCCATCATTCATGCAGGCATCATCGGGATACGCCACAAAACGAGGTAGGTTCATAATTGACTAACGCCCGTATTACACCGGCCTCAGCTTGCAAGATTTTCTCAGGAGGTTCGAAACAATGCCGAAAGGTGCAGAAGGGCCTGTGCTGGGGAGTCACTTTCCAGGCCCAGTTTCCCATGGAAATTTAGGACGGTTTGATATCGTATTGCAAGAAAATTTGCATCGATAGATGCATGATTAATGAAAGGTCTTACCATGCTTGAGTCTTGATGCTGTCTGGAGATGAGTTTCTTGCTTGGCTAAGGCAGCGATCACCATCCGAAGAGAAGAGATGACTTCTTCTTTGACGGGTGTTGCTGTTGATGGAACCTGTTTAGTTCCTCCTTCAAGTGTTCTTTGTTGGATTTCTTTGTCATGAGTCTTGGGTTGACTTTCCTCCGCAGGAGCTCCTGATTTTCACTTTCCAGTGCTCCGTCATTGGAAATATGCACCACCAAGTACCATGACATTTGCAAAACCCTCGTTCGAAATGTGCAAATGAAAGGTGAAGGCGAAAGCTCCTTCGGAGGCGCACAACGACATTTTCTGTCGCCAGTCGCCACAGAAAACAAGTAGAAAAAAATTTTTTACTTGGTGTACGAATATGTAGGAGTCATAGTCATTTCAGCATGTCACAGAAAATCACAAGTTTTCTCATTGGGCCCTTTACTTTGCTGTGAAAGGCAGGCAACCCCTCAAAAACTGTGTCCATGTCCATTGCCAATGGAAGGGCATTTTTGGTGGCTACTGCATCATGAGTAAAAGGAATCCTTCCAAGATTTCTTTTGATATGGTACAGACCTTTCCACCTTTGCTACTCTGTGTTTTGTCTAAAAAGTCAAAAAAGCTCTTGTTGACTTTGAAGACCGGTCTTTAGACCGGTCTGCAAAATTCCCGATAAATTTTGACAAGGCCTTAAAATGAGGCTATCAAAGTGAACACGAGGCTGCACGTGTTTACAACAACAAACAACAACCATAGTTGCAAGTGTTTTTGGTTCCAGTCCAGTTCATTTCGCGATCATCATGAGTTTGGCAGGATGGTGCAATGGGAAAAGAAGACTGAAGTTTTGAAGAATACATCCAAGATTAAGTCCCACAGTCATGCCTTTGTGTTAATTGTGAATTCAAGAGCCGGAAGGTGCATGCAGATTGTTGGAGAGAGTGTGTGGACTGGTGGGTAGAAAGGACGCGACGCGCTGTCAGACAAATCGTTAGGCCAATCTTCATGATCAAGCAAGACACCAACATACAACACAGGAAGTGATTTTGCCAATTAGGATTTCTACGAGTTCTTAAGAGTTTTGAACCACTTTGATGAGTGATAAAGCCCTCTTTTAGTCTCTCTTCTTTCTAGCAAGCATATAAGCTTCTCGCAAGATCATAAATTTTGTGCAAAAATTACCTCTTTATTAACTTGCTTCTTATACAACAAACATCTTCCTATGGTTTGTTGTTGTGAAACTTATTTCAAACAGGTTTCTTTGGTTGGGTGGTTGCGATCTGTTTTCTTGAGTTAGAAGAAGTTGCGTTCTCTGTGTTCAAGAAGGAGTCATGTATAATTTCTTTGCAAAAGTTTGCAGCAGTGTTTATGATGTCGTCCTTGGTGTTGGGATAACAAAAGGGACATATTGTGTGGACGATACACAGGAAGATGACCAACCCAGTGTTGGCAACCAAAATCAAAACTATGGGGAGTCAACTGAAGCGAATAAAAGCACATATAGTTCTGGTCTAAAGGATGCGAATAAAAGCACATATAGTTCTGGTCTAAAGGATGTGGACGTTAGTGATGGAAATCAAGAAAGTCAGGACCAGAGAATTAGTGATACAAAAACAGTTGAAAAGCTTGATGAAAAGGAGAAGATTTCAGATTCTGATGAGCCAAATAGGAAGACGTTCCATGGTGAAATTACAAGTCTATATAGTGGCAGGGGACTTATTGATGATCACATATTCTTTTCACAAGATATTGTTGTTGGAAACACGAGATTAAAAGTTGGAACGAAAGTTGTTGTAGAAGCAAGTAGGACTAATTCACAGGGAGGGTGGGTTGCAACCAAAGTCACAGTCTTCAAAGAATGGGGTGTAGATTCCGAAGAGACAGAAACAGTGACAGAAATAATCGGAATGGTGACATATGCAAGAGGGGTGTCTGGACTAGTCAATGACAAATATTCTTTTACAAAGGCGCATTGTCTTGGGAATTATCATGCCCTTGTTAATGATTTTGTGAAATGTGAGCTGAGAACATTCGGAAAAGGTGACACAGATGGGGAAATAATATCCGTCAAACCTTTGAGAGAGATACAATTTGTTGGGATGGTCACAGAAGCAATGAACTATTTTGGATTTGTTGATGAAGATATCTACTTTCCATTTGGTGCTTGCAAACCTGGATCCTATCGGCCAAGGAAAGGGGATTGGGTTTTAGTGACAGCGATGGAATCAAAAGCTAAAAAGTCACATTGGAGAGGAAGTGTGATTGAAAGAGCAACAGAAGATATGAAGTAAGAATCAATATTGTCTTTAATTTTGTGCCGGAATTCCCAATAGACGATTGCGCTAAAGATGGCAATGAGGAATTTTTTACCAAGATGCACTGCGTTCTTTAATCAAAATCCTATAGAATCGTTGAAGATTTATAATTCGAGGGCAATGCATCTCGGTAAAAAATTCCTCACCGACATCTTTAGCGCAATCCTCTATTCTCAGTGCAGGGAACCTTTCCTATCAGCTCTAAAAGAGCTAAAAGAAATTCAACCGTTTTAATTCAAATGTGTTGGTGGAAGGAGACAAAAGGTCACCAAGTTTCCCCTATGAAAGATGCATCCAATATTAATTACTATTTTTACACAGACAAAAGAAAACAATTACTGCTTGAATAGCCTGAGATCAGGCTCTACTGCTTGAAGGACAATGAAGGATAAATAAAGATGTTAGAGACAAAACAAAGCAAATAATTGACATATAATGAGTCGCTGCTTTCCAATCATTTTGTTATCAATCTAAAATTTTGTTTGTTGATATTGATAAAACAAATGGTTTCTTCTATAATATAATCATTTTGTAAACATTCACATCTACATTAAAACCGAAAACTTTCGAATGATCAAACTTTTGGACAAAATTTTATCTGAAAGTTTAATTCTCCAAAATCTGGTTATGTCCAAAAGTTTTTTCATCTGAAAATTTTAAATTCATTGAAAATAGAAATGCACAAAGAAACTTGGCATAAAGAGTTAATGTAAGGCCCGTACTGTAACAATGTTTTCTCTTTAGAACACAGTTTGGAGACTCATCTCACTTCAAGTCACTCTCATCCAGTGAAGCTCAAAACCTTGGAGACAGCCGCATGAGACTACGATCAAGAGCCAATAATGTGAACAGGTAGAAATTTGTCTTGGTGCTGTTTTGTTCATTTCCTTGAAAAATTTTACATTTTAGATCGCGCTTATTGCAGATGAAAGCTACCATTCATACAAAAATGGTTCCCAAAGTATCATGCCTTGTCAAATGTTGATTACTCTGAACTCTGTCACAAAATTTCAGAAAGTTTTTACCTACAATTGAAGTTTTTGTTGTTGACACAAATGACCAATAGATTTGTCATTTTTCTTTGCAGGAGTAACAGAGAAAATAACATGGTATTACCAGGACAAAGGCCAACAAGGTATATGATATTTTGTTTTTAAGACTCAAGAATATTCCAAACAACATAAACTTCACAAACGTCATAGATGCATATTTCAGTCTCATGATCCCATTCTTTGATTGGTCATCTAATAGATGACTACGGAAAAGATGACGTCAAGGGGCATTTGACCAAGATGCGATCCCTTCTTTTATGAAATCAACAGTGATTTATAGAAATTTGATAATCAAATGCATCTTGGTAATGTCCTCTTATACCATATTTCCATAATCATCTATTTATCGTTGCATCTTATTGCATGGTTCTGGCTTTTTAGCAGCCTCCTTAGAGTCAATCTTCCTTCCACTGGTTGCATCATGTTTTGAACCCATTGCATGAAAGTTTCTCAGTTTTTTCTTCAATTTGTTCATTTCTTGCAGAAAGAAAAGAATGTTCTTACCAAAACATCTGAAGAATTATGAGCTCCCTAATGACATCAAAGAATGCATTTTGAGTGATGGTCATTTGGTAGATCTTATCCCTGATGTTGCCTTGGTAGGTTATAAATTTTAAAGACATCAAAATCGACACAGTCAAAGCTAGCCCGGACCAAGTTAAGAATAGAATCTATTTCATTCAATAACTTTGACATGTGTGTAGCTGTATTATTGCATAGCTAAAGAAACGATTGGGTATGTGGGCATTGTGGGCTGTGCTTTGAAATTGTTTTCCTTGTATATACCTAAGACTTTAATCAGTCTTATTTTGTTCATGCTATCATTTTAGCCCCTTTCAATGGAAAATCATAAATCAAAGCTTGGTGCACTTCTGTATGTGGAAGAAATTGCTTTGAATGAGGAAATGAGGCAATTTGATATGGAAAGGGTATGCCATACTGTTTTTCCTTGCTGAAAATTATCATAGATTTACAAGAAATGTTTACTGGGCTTTTAAGTACGGTAAAAGCTTTATTTAGCCCCCTCTCTATTGAGCCTCCCTGAGCAAAGCCCCTCCCCTCTCAGCAAAAATTTCAAATAAGCCCCTCTTTATTACACCCCCCCCCCCCACTTATATCAAATTCCAAACGTTTCATAATTTATTTTCCATTTATCTTGCTAAAATATGGTTTTAGGATAAAACTGGGTTGAATCTATGTACTTGACCTGTAAAATTTTACATTGAATCCACAAAATATGATGTAAAAGAACAAAGAAGTTATCATGTATATCCTTGTTATTTGGTTTTTTGAATCAAATTCCCACAGGATTCAAGATTCAAAGTCGTGATTCCAGATGATGGCAGAAAATAGAGTCAGCTATTTCACCGTTTCATTATAAGCCCCTGTTGGACAAGGTTTACCACAGAGATACAAGAGACTCATCATCATAAGTCTAGACTAGATACTTACTAAAACTACAAAGAGGAAACCACATGGATCAAAAGGATATGACTACCCCATAGCCATTACATAAGATTAAGACCCCGTTTACACGATATCGGTAGCATATCGGCATGACATGACACCGGCATGAAACCATGCCGACATGGGCTAATCTGAGATTTTTTCTCGCCCCGTTTACACGATACCGGCATGATATCACGTCGCTTCGGTAAGACAATGGCTGTGACGTAACATGATTGTTTTATTGTACGCTTTCGCGTTGATTCTTAAACAGGCTCCAGAATACATGAGAAAAACAAAAGAAATCGAACTCGAAGCAACGAACGAACGATCACAAGCTTACATCGAAAATAGCAAGCGAAGAAGGATACGAAAAGTAAGAGTGAAATAAGGCCACCAAAGAAGAAGACCAAGTTTAATAAAAGCAAAAGCAAGGCTCCATCGCTCGCATGGACTAATTGACGTAATTTGTCAATACAAGGCAGACAAGCATGCTTTCTCGGCTGAGAAATACCCTAAGATCTGAAAGCGACATGAAATCATGTTGGCACCATGCCGGCATGGCCCATTTTCACGATGTCGTTATCATGCCGGCATGATCCCGTACCGGTATGGCTATCGACATGGTTTTAATCCGGATTAACACCTTCGCATGCCGGCATGGTACCGACATCGTGTAAATGGGTGGCCTAAAAACAAAAGATATCATGCCGGTGTCATGTCATGCCGGAATGCTACGGACATCGTGTGGTGAACGGGGTCTTAAACAATCTTCTGTACATTTAGCTAATCAAACAGATAAATGGAAACCCAAAAAAGAGTACTATAGTATTGATCAAGTTGTTTGAATCATCATAACCATTCTTTGAAAGATTATTATCTTCCAAAACTGTTTGTAACTGAACAATGACTTGAGACAATATTGCTGTTTTCACCAATTTTTCATTTTAGGTAACTCTGAGGGTGGTCAAGGAATTTTTGTCACTGAGAGTTCCTGGATTGGCAGAAGGCAGACCTTCTCTCTTGATTGGAGACAGAGTTATTGTGGATATTAGTGGTAGGTTGAAAAATTTGATACAAATGGGTCTGAAATATGATGTGCTTTTGGAAAATCATTAAATCCTTACCTTCTTTTGTACAAAATACTGTTAATAGGCAGCTTATAGTTCTAGTACACATATGGATCAAAGCTTTTTTTACTTGAATCAGGTTCAATTGAACCTGCTTTTATGAGGACCAAGTCAGTGGTATTCTTTAAATGCTGATCATCTTAATATTTTTAAATAATTTTGATCAGAATCTCGAAATATCCCAGACAATGATTCTCTTTGATTACGTTAAGAAATATAGGGCAATATCTGCAAATTTTTTTCGTAGATTCTCCTGATGATGCCCCAAGATATGAAGGATGCGTTCATGAGGTAAATGGGCTCATAAACTGCCCCTTTTGTTTAATTGATCGAATAATCGATCAATCGATAGATTGATACATTCATTGCCTGATTTATTGTTAGTTTTCTTGTTTGTTTGAATGTTTGCTTGTTTAGGTAATTGATGTGTTCCTCAACGTATTGACTGTGTAATCCCTTGATTCCTCGCTTTCCCTTGTAGTTACTTTGATGGACAAGTTTGCGTTTCAGGTCAGAGCAGAAGACGTTCTCCTGAAATTCAGTGACAGCTTTCACAAAATTTACAGAAATGAAGATTGCGATGTGCAGTTCTTTTTCAATAGGTTAGTAATCATATATATGTATACTATGCATTTAATGGTGCTAACAGCATACATATGGATTTTTTTCTGAAAGACTGAAAGTGTTGTGGTGCAGTGGTGTAATCCTCTGGCTTTGCAGTCAGAACCGTCGGGCGGGCAGAGTTCAATCGAGGGAGCGCCGTTCAATCCCAGGTGGAGCCCCACTACTTGCGCATAATGGCAAGGAGAGATCACAGACTGAATTCCTTGGTGCTTAGCTACTTCTGCGATCCCAGCACCTCGCGCTGAAAACCGCAAAATCACCTTCAGTGACATAGACCTTTAGTTATTTGGAATCATTCATCGGAACTTCTTTCGAAAATTTGCAAGAAAGCCAACAGTTCCACTTGACAAGATTTTAAAATGGAGAATGCCGCCCTATCCAAACTATCTTGCCAGATTAGCCAAGGTCTTGTAGTGTACTTTGAACTCTCCAATGGGGGAGGGGTCTATACAGCTTCTAGGCGACTCTTTGTGACTTTTATCGGAACCGTGTACAGTGCGGTTTGCAAGATCTTACTATTTTAGCCGGTGTTTTATTTTACATAACTTCTTATCGTTGATTAGCTCTTGAAATTCTCTCTGGATTGTGTTTTACAGGTCGACAATACGAAAATGTCATCAAGCTGTTGAATATGCTGCAGATTTAGGAGAAGAAGGTAAATTGATATACACGGTGACATCAAAAATTTTCTCTTGATGGTGATATCAAAACATTTTGGCTAACGGCTTCAGTTCCCCTCGATTTATCCAGTTTAAAGAATTAGGCAATAACTGTTTTCACATTAAATTTTGATATTTTGCAAAGACTCGAGCCCTAGATGCTCATTGTGCTTAAAATTACAGACCACTAGGTGACCATGATCCTTTGCGGTGTCAAAATTGACTCGCACGGTATAAAATGTCGTTTCAGACAGAGCTAGGTTCTGTTTGATTTGCGTTTCATTCGGTTAGCAAAGTATCTCAGTAACGATTCACTACAAAAATTTACAGTTGCTTGCTACTGAAATTTTTAAAACTCAAAGGAATCTCAATCCAAGTTTTGTGAATCAAGTCTTTGTGGAGAAAGATACTCCATACACCCTTCGTAGTGGAAGAAATATTTTGGCACCACAACCAAACACGACAGGGTATGGTATTGAAAATGCACGTTTGCTTGGAGCGAAGATTTGGCATACAATGCCATCTTCCTTAAAAGAGTCCCACACATTGAACAGCTTCAAGCGAGACATTAAAAAATACAAGTTTGAGTGCAACTGTAGATTGTGCAAACGATTTATTGAAAATTTAGGGTTTTTATGATTGTAAATTATACCGTGTAAATTATCAATTATACCGTGTATTTAAGTTTTGGTTGGCGTTAATTAGCCAATTAACTGGCTTGTCGAGAAGCCAACCTAAAATAAAGTAATTATTATTATTATTATTTATATCATGATTGACATTTGGCCTGTGATGCTCTTGCAAGGGAGTTTTTCTTGCGTGCAGTTGTTTTTTCAAGTCATTAATCAGATCTTTTATTTTTTTTTGCAGTTCTTTTCCCGTCAGTTCTAAAATCAAAGCCACCTGCGATTAAGAACGCTAACGAATTCAAAAAGAAGGGTAAGCCATCAAGCACTGAAATCTTTCTTGCTTTTTCTTGACCCTTTCACGCCCGGCTAAAATTTAGCTTAACAGGAAAACCTAATGTAGATCGTCGTTTTCCAGGGGGTATCATAATCAGTGATTCAATAAGCAATAGATAAATGCAATGTCCATAACCTTTCAAATCAATCAAAACTCTGAAAGCTTTACCCCCTGAAAAATTCGCAGTTCTCAATGAATAATGCTGGGCTATATGGCCCTTCCGGGGGTGAGTGAAAGGGTTTTGTTGATTTAAGTGGAAAACTTCTTGGTATTGGAGGAGCCATCAACAAGATTAAAATTCACTGAAAGAGGGTGATACAATCTTAACTGAAAACCGATTTCATTTTTGCATTTGTCACTTCCAAAAACATAAAAGTAGAGACCAGAGTTTTTCCTATCGTTTTCTTGTAACAGCATTAAAAAGCAAGTTTTATCAGCTCAAAGGACTTGAGATAGATAGAATTGCTTTTATTGCGTTCTTCCGTAGAAGTTTTGAGAACCAAAAATATTTCTTAAATTCAGCGGGAAACAGCAAAATTCATCTGTTTGTGAAAGTGAAGGTAAAGTTGCGGTTTCCAGTGCCAGACGCTGGAATCGTAGAAGCAGACAGAACCTAATCGAATCTGCGACCCCTTATCTACGTGAAATCGAACCCTATCTGCCTGACAGTTGCGACTGCAAAGTTAGAGGAGTACAGCACTACGCCACAACACCTTCTTGTAATTAGATTTTTATAAATACATTAGAGAGCCCCTATTCACTCCTTCGAGATATATTTACCTTCATCTGGTTTTATTACTTTCACAGGTCTGGATTTCTTTAACAAAAACTTAAATGAAAGACAGCAATCAGCAGTCAAGCGAATCCTAGCAGGGCAATGTAGACCAATTCCATATCTTCTATTTGGTCCACCTGGCACAGGGAAAACTGTCACGCTTGTAGAATCAATATTGCAAATTCATAAAGCGATACCTCATTGTCGAATACTTGCATGTGCACCATCGAACAGTGCGTCAGATCTGATTGTAAGTTTGAAACTTATTTTTTCGTGGAGTAAACAAATTCATATCTCTTTGCAAATTCATGAAAGTCATCGAGACGTTCATTCAATTAAATAAAGATCTTAAGAGTATGGCAGGGATTTTCCAAAATATCAGTGCGACCTCTATCATATCGCCTCACATAATGTAAAATCATTTGATAATGGTATTTACCTCATTTCTAAATACAAGATAAAACCTTATCTATTTATAGTTCATCATTATTATGGATAATAAAATTACACTGTGTACCATTCAAAGGTATGTTTTTGTTTTCTCAGAAAGATCCCAGACTTCGAAAGGTTTTTTGTTTTTCTTCGCTTACGGTATTCCAGCGGAAGCGGAGACCAATAAATTGGACTGATTCAGCAAGGGAAGACTCTTTTTATCCTCTCGTGGATCTTTTACAGTCATCGTTCAAAAATGCTGCATAAGTGTAATGAGTTACATTGTAGTATTTGTGTGGTCGAATCGAGTTGAAACTGTGCACAGATCCTTCAGTGCAGAGATTATTGAAGCAATGGTGAAAAATTGCATAAGTATCTCTGAAATTACCTAATAGAAACTTATTGTGTTTTCCCCGTAATATTGTAATCTCTTGACCTTTTAGGCACAAAGGTTGGTCGAGCATCGAGAATTCTCGACTGGAGAACTGATACGCTTGAATGCGTTACAAAGATCGCAAGATGTTCCAGAATCGATCAAACCATTTTGTACGAGTGATACAGATGCTATCATGTTGACATGTCGTTATCGAATCATTGTGAGCACGTGTTCAATGGCTGGGATTCTTTATTGTGCTGGTTTACAAAGTGATCATTTTACTCATGTATTTATCGATGAGGTAAATATGTCTTTGCGTTTATATAAATATATATAAATATGTGTTTGTGTTTCAATAAAATTCTACTCTATTTACAAAATTACTTTATAATTAGACTTTACAACTACGTGATTCCTTGTATTCGTTCTACATTTTTAATCTGATGTTTTCATTTTCACTCAAACAAGGACTTGCAGCCAAGCAGATCCCAAACAGGGACTAAAATCTAACGAAAAATCTAAACAACATCGAAGGTCTTCTATCCCTCGAACGTCGAAAGCAAAATTGAATGTCGCTTCAATTCGAAAGTTCGAACTTAGAACTAATCAGGCAATCAACGCTAAGAATATGCATGTGGGTTGACCATATTAAGATAGTAGTGATCTGATTGGTTACACCGTAAACGTGGCGGACTTGGCCTAAATTAGTCCCCTTTTTGAAGCTGCGTTGTCACGAGTCTCCGTTTGAAGCCACAAATATCATCCAATTCAATGCAAAAACTGAGACTCACATCATCAGTCTACTTTACGATCCCACTAGGATGTTGCCCTGGCGAGCAAAAAGCTACTCTATCGAGTATTCCTACGAAAATGTGCTAAAATATCGCTTGATCTAGGCACTTTTTGATTCACTCAAAGCGTCATCTAGTCTCGATTTTAATTCCTTTGAGCTCAAGTGAGGAGGCTGACTTATTAGATGAATATTGAATTTGACGCAAACTAATCCTTGGTTACAGGCAGGACAAGCAACAGAGCCCGAATCCCTCATAGCAGCTGGGATGTTGGCTGGCAATGATGAAGGACAGGTAGTTATTACACGTCTTCCTTTTAATAACGGTCCACTTTTGTGGAATGAACTTCCCTCTCCAATTAAAGTTATCTGAAACCCTTATACCTTCGCTAAGAAACAAAAAAAGGTTCAATGACAAATATTAAAGGGGCAGGGTCACGATGGTTTATGTTTTAACATGTTGTGACAGTACACATTCCTCATTCGCTCTTTTAGGTTGTCTTAGCTGGAGATCCACATCAGTTAGGCCCAGTGCTTCAATCAAACGTCGCCTTACATTTTGGCTTAGACATATCTTTGCTCGAGAGATTGATTTCAAGGCCATTATACGAAAGAAATAAAGATGCTTTTGCTGAGCATGGATGTTATAATCCGTTGCTTGTTACCAAATTGATCAACAATTACAGGTAGGCTGTTAGATACTTTCCTTTTTTTACTGAGTGAATCAAAAAAAGAATCCTCGTTTGAAAGACCCCAGCTTCCTGGACATCAAGACAATTATATCGACAAATATGTCTTCCAATAGTGAACATGTTCAAATATATTCTAAATTTTATCCGCCTGAAACGGGCCATTCCGTTCTGAACTTATCAGAGATTTTCCGAGGAAGCCTCTGCAAGGAACCTCCAAATTCTGCATGAAATCACGACCAAATTTCTCGCATGTCTATGCTTTATCGCAGTCGCTTGTACACGCTTTAGCACGTTCTTTTCCTAAGGCAAAATTAGTGGTTGCTTCAAAAATAGCACTTCCATTAATCTCCAGCAGTGTCAAAAATAAAGTAAGTGTTCAAAGAAAGAGTTCTGGCATCGTATCAAAATGTTCACTACAAAAAGGTAGTTTCAAAAGTTTGTTTCAAAAAGTGCTCTCTTATGAATAGGCAACACTTCTAACCCTTTGAAAGATTTAGCACAAATTTTAATACGACGCTAGAACCCTTTCTTTCAACATTTACTTCATTTTGACATAGCTGGAGAACAATAGAAGTGTTGTTTTTGATGCAACCACATATTTTGCCTTTTCTCTGTCATAAATCAACAACCACTTGTCAGATTGACTCATACAAGGTCTCAAAATCTAAGTTGAAGCCTGACCAATGCAACTGTGTAAAAACTAAGATGATTGAATCGACAGCTCCTCCACAGCAGCCACACAAACCGGGCACATTTTTTTGGGACGCCCTGTATGTATCTATCAAAGAGAAGGGAACCGCTGCTTTCTGCATTCAATCTATCGATCAATTTAACATAATTCGGTAGAATGCAGGGACATTGTTCTGAAATACCTTTCCCACAGTCTTTATGCCGCAAACATTCATTGTAATAGATTTAGGTTGTGGTTACCGTATAGTGATTAGATTAGAAGTATTCTTTGTTTTCTTTTGTGTATTATCCTAGTAGTGTTCATTGTTTTTTGTTATATGTAAGAACATGGGGTAGCCATGCAATTTTGGTCCTCGTGTTATTGTCCCTGTAGCGTTGTGCAGTTATATAGTATTAATATGTAGGGAAGGTGAACATGTATTTTAAGAATTTTATATGGATAAAAAAAGGGAAAGTAAGACAGTGCCCAGGATCTGGCATTTTTCAGTGATGATTTGAAATCGATGAAAGAATTGGCTATCTTTCTCTGTTTGATTGTTCCAAAGTTTTACTCCTGTATACGAGAAACACTCTTTTACCACGATATTGGAATTTTGTATTTTGTCTTCATTTGACAAGGCAGTTTGTAAATCAGTTATGAATGATCCGTTGAATATTTACCGTGCATAAATGTTATAAAATGAAAAATGATGAAATGAAATGAAAGATTTCAGCCTTGCACCCGCAACAAAAGTAACTGATCAATACTTCCGTTACCTAAATCATTTTTTAACTCTTTTCCAGGTCGCACGACTTGCTTCTCAACATTTCATCGTCGATATTCTATCACAGCGAACTTCTTTCAAGTGCGTCTTCAGAACTGAAAAATTCCTTTATCGATGCACAGTTCCTCCCAAACAAAGAATTTCCCTTGATATTTCATGGAGTCCGTGTAAGTATATTACGGCTAACTACCTTTTATTGTGGGATTGAGAGGAACCCATTGTCAGAAGACATTTATTAATAAACTGAAATTCAACAGTTTTTGAACGGCCCGTTCAGTGGTAAATTTCACACGGACTTTTTCGCCCGGAAATCGATAATTGGCGAATTCACATGACATTTCATGACGTACACATCGCAAGATCTTCACCAAGGACATTGAACAAATAGTATTTTTTCAAAAATATTTCATGACTTTTGAAGGTTGCAAGTTTTCTCCTCACCTGTTACATAGATATGGCACTTCATTAAACGGTCATTCCTTAATTATAGGGTGAAGACAGGAGAGAGGGAAACAGTCCTTCATGGTTTAACCCGGCTGAAACAGTACAAGTTATACACTATGTTCAAAAAGTTATGGCTACACCCAATCAAGAGATCAGTTTGCAGGATATTGGCATCATTACACCGTACAGAAAACAGGCGAGTACAGCTAACACTCACTTATAAGAACTTAGTGGATTTAAGAGCCTAGACGCCATTGAATAAGAACAGAACTAATCCATTTTATTGATTGTATACTCAGGCTGATTTGCAAAACTGTAGGTTAACTAGATGAGATACAGTAAACTCCGGTGTATAAGAGCCTAACGGCTTAAGAACCTAAAGGCTTAAATCGTCAATTAGATCCTCATTATACCAGCAATAACATAAGTTAGTGAGTGCGCCGTTTTGGGAATTAGAACAAACTGCACCAACATATGGAATGGAATAACAGTAACAGGCCTTTCTCATTCTGTTGAAATTACAAGATGCCTTTGCCCCCCGCCTCCTGTCTCGCAACCCCTCATTCTTGCCGTCAGTTCATTTCTGTTCGCATTGCATCACAAAATCAGTGCTTGTCTCCCCGCCCACTGTCTCAAGAGCATAACGAAGTCAGACAAACACGGATTCATTCCATGGAATAAGAGACAATGATGAAGGTTTTGATGATACCTCCTCTGACGTTTTCGTTATTGTGTGATAAAAATAGGTTATGTATAGCGAAGTGAATTGCAGGATTGCCATGTTTCCACAAATCAACAGAAAGAAGGAAACGAATAAATACGAAGACTTGACACAACGTTGCATAATGGGAGTTTGGCAATTCTTCCCATGAAAACTTTTAAATGATATATATTCTAGGATAATTATTAACCTTTCTTTAATTTTAGGTGGAAAAGATTCGCCTTCTTCTCGATCGTGTCAATATGAAAGGTATTAAAGTTGGATCTGTTGAAGAATTCCAGGGACAAGAAAGAAAAATCATTATTATATCCACGGTACTGTATTCTCGTTTTATACAAGGTGTCCCAAAAAAATTGTGTTTGTGTGGCTACTGTGGAGGAGCTGTAGATTCAATTATCTCGAATTTTACACAGTTGCATAGGTCAAGCTTCATCTTAAAGTTGGAGATCTTGTATAAGTCAATCTGACAAGTGGTTGCTGATTTATGGCAGAGAACAGGCAAAATAGGTGGTTGCATCAAAAACAACACTTCTGTTACAGAAATTGAACACTTCTGATGTTGTCCAGCTATGTCACAACAAAGTAAGTTTTCAAAGAAAGGGTTCTAGCGTCATATTAAAATATCTGGATCGTGTAATCGTTTAATAAAGGCTTTATTATATGGCAGAAACTATACAGAAAGTTCTTCTTCAAAATTTAAGCCAAGAAGGCTTCGATTAATACGCTAAACCTTAGCTGTCCATTTTAGCGGCCTAGGCATACGCAAAGCAGCCCCTCCTCTGTTGTTTATTTCTAAGACAATGCCGGTCCGATACGGCTTCGAAAATACGGCCTTTGCAGACCAATAAAGTTGCTACGTTACCAGTCCGAGGAGCCATATTTCCGAACGCCATATAATAAATAACTTTATCCTTAATGTGCTTTTATGTATTGCAGGTACGATCAAATGAATCGTTCGTCACTTTCGACAAGAGGCATGCGCTGGGATTCCTGTGCAATCCAAAACGATTTAACGTTGCAATCACAAGAGCGCAGTCCTTGTTGATTGTCATCGGAAATCCACATATCTTGTGTCGGGTGAGTTGATAACTTTGCTTAGAAAGAAATTTCGAAATCAATTAAATTTTTGTAAAGTCTCATTAGATTGAAGACCTCAAATCTGATAGGGTAGCTGTAGTGAGAAGTTACAAAACATTGATACTACGAAATATGAAGTCAGCTCAAAGTCAGATCAAGCGTTTTGGCATGTAATTAAAAGTTCTTATGAACATTTTTGGTAAATATCTACTCTAAATTTTGCAAGAAGGGCATTATGTGCGTTTTCTGAGAGTCTGAAGGTCGTGGTCATGCGAAAGTTTTCTGGGGCTACGCCCGAGACCCCTCACTTTCCAAGTGCTGGCTCCGCCGCTGTATCGAATTTTCACAGAAAAGCTCCTGAATTTATCATAGTTCCATCAAACTAGAAAGAAAATAATACTGAAAAAATATGATGTAAGGACCCACTTACTGTAACTTTAAAAGGAATCGTTGAATAAAGAACCATTGCGATATTTTAGTACAATCCCACTTAATTTTTAGACTATTTTTTTTTTAATTTGTAAGAATTACACCAAACAAGATAATGATTTTGACATAAGCTCTTCTTTTTTATGGATTCCGTCCGAGCAAGATTTATTCCAAATATTTTGAAAAAGAAAATACCCGTCATAACAGATGCCTTAATCTCGTTTATTATTGATTGCGCGAGATGTTTAGATTTACCCAAGAATATCTGAACTGGAAATTAATTGTTTTATTCTCTTTGAAGGATCCTTACTGGTGTGCGTTAATTCAATACTGTGTGATGCATTGTGCTCACATTGGGTGTGAATTGCCATCTCTGAATGACCCAATGATCAAGGTATTCAATTCGTTGAACTGTACGTCCCTGCTCTGGGAAGACATGATTTAAATGAGCTCATTGCTTTGAAGGCAATTCTCGAGCAATCGTTTTTTAATTGTATCTATGCCCAATTTTTTCAGGTTTTGTTGTGTAGGTTATATTGTGTGCTGATTGATGCCAGGTGTTATTTGATGCTTTGCTCAATTTTTGCCCCCTGACTGAATTTACAAATTACACCACTCAAAAGATAAACTAACTGGTTAGCGTCCGAGAAGTTTTGTAAACAATATATTGTATTAATGTTATCGCCCCTTAAATTTTTTGTCATTGTTTACAAGATGTGCGCGTACAAGAAATTATGTGCTGACTTCGTATGCTATGTCTCATTACTCAAATATCCGTTGCTTTTGATAAGCAGGAAATGCTGCAGAGGTTCTTCCACGCATTTGCTTGCTGTTGTTTCTTGTTTGTGCAATGACGACAGAAGTCATGTAACTTTACCCTTAACCGTTTATTTCCAGGAGAACTTCTCTGTTGCACTCAAAATGCTGGGCATAGGCGTAGATGGTGTCGAAGAATGCAAAGGGATCATTTGCGAAAATGATAATGATCCCCGGCATAACACAATAAACATTGCTGCGGCATCCAATGGCACCACTCGGAGTAATGGAGTACTGAACGGGGATGATCACCTCGTCACAAAATTCCGCAGAGCGTCTTTGATTCCCGAAGAGGAGGATCCCGATGATTCGTGGCATTGAAGGTTAGACAAGGTACGATTTTGATTTGCTAAGTGTGATCTTGCATGCTTTTTGCTGGCAAAATAAACATGGTCAATAATAATTGTTATTTTAGACAAAGTTTTACTAAAAATACCACATTGGATTATGAAACCCGTTATTTGACTAAGGGACCAGTCATCATTAATGCCGAGTAGAGGGCCGCAAGATATATTAGGGGGGCCACCAAGAATTTTGGGCTGTAAGAGGAGGGGGCCATATTGAAAATCCAAGTCTGAAAAGGGAACCATGAAACTTAACCAGGCCTTTGTGAGCTACCTGAAATGCAAACTTCTTCTTCCTATGATCTTGTAAAGTTTTGTGATTCTCTTCCAAATGTCAGTAATGAATATTTTTTCATAAATCTTTAGGTGCCACTTTTTCTCTTGAGAGCACTTTTATTTGCGCAAAATGCTCTAAAGCGATACTTAGTATTTATGGTAAAGTTAAAGCATTTCTATGTTCTCTGTTGTGTTATCTTGTCATTAGAAAATATGGATTTTTTGCTTAGGAATATGTCATAAATTTGGCACTGAGGGGTGACATGAAAAATTACAGCTACAAGTGAGGGGCCCTTAGAAATCTTAGTAATGAAATGATGGGGTTATGAAAATTTTTCATGGTAGATTAAAATATCTTACGGTCCCCTCCCCTCCCCTACCCGGCACTAAAATTGACTGATCCCCGTTGACGATGTTGACTATATGATAGAAAATGTGAAAATATGGGAATTTGAAGTGGTTGAATATCCCGCTATTTATTTCCATCGTTGAAAGTGGAAAATGTAAGAATTTCTTTCCCTGAAAACAACCTTTGTCGTCTGAAATGGTAAACCTTTTTTGGCCTAGGTACTTTATACCTAAGCTGGTTGCAGTTATAATGTTTTATTAGCAATAGTTACAATTGTTTTGTTAACGTTCGAGCACATGTTTAATAATTTTGATATGCATTTATGATAGTTTTTATATATTTTGTGTGCTGCTGTAGATACAGTACATAGCTTATTTGCCCCTTTTCCCTAAGACGGACATATCGTCTGCGCGCTCAAGTCATTGGAAATCGGCTTTCCATACGATAAAATTCTGTAATCGTCTGAATTTTTCCATCTGTCTGTACTTCTTCCCATACGATATAACGATGAACGAAGACGATTTGTTTTCTACATTTCTACCGAGCATCCGAAGGTAGTTTCTGGGGAAGTATTTTTCAAAATATACGACTTTGTACAAAGATAATAAGTTGATAACAACGTTTCGAGCTTAACTTTTCGTCAGATGACCTGATAAAGAGTTAAGCTCGAAACGTTGTTATCAACTTGTTATTAAGTTAAGTTTGTTATCTTTGTTAGAAGTCGAATATTTTGACGCATTTATACTTTTATTGATACAATCGACGTAGAACACGCTCAACAACTTTGTTTTCTAGTAGTTTCTAGGGCATAGATTCTTTGCCTACCTTGAAATGCCATAAAATTCGCTTCCTTCACATTGGCAGCCTTTTTCAGCCATATTTCCTGGCCTTGGACTAAAGAGCTCCGTCAGATGTGCTTCTCGAAATCCTTGGGCCTAAGTTGTCCTTTGACATCTCCTGCGCATTATCGTCCTACGTAGGAGTCTCAAAATCAAATTTAACTGCGGAAGACAATAATGCGCAGGAAATGCCAATGTGCGACTTAGGCCCAAGCACTCTGAAAAAGCACATGTGATCGAGCTCTGCAGTTCAAGGCCAGGAAAAATGGCTAGTGGCAAGGAAGAGAATTTTATGGCATTTCAAAGTAGTCAATGAATCTAATCCAATCTAACTCAGCCTAATGGTATCCTACCACTCATGGCTCGACAAAGCAGGGACTCGAACCACGAACCTTCATATTAGTAATTAAGAATGCTACCACTGAGCCATCCCCGCCAGAAGGCGATGTGCTATCCACATGGAATAATCGTCAAATGTTATTCTCAGAAGGCGAACGAGTATCAGATGATTTTCAGGAACAGCGGATTTTGTCCTCTTATTTAAACTTGTGGAACTTTTCAAAAGTTATGTATTCCCAAACCGCCTTGTTTTTATGGTTCAGAGAGATAAACATTAAAATACTAAAACCCTTATTTGTTAGATAAAATAGTTTATTACAAATAGATAGTTGGATACTGTATGCATTGAAAAAGTTCTGTTAAAATTGTTGATAAAAGAGATAAGTTTAAATTTTTGTTTCATTTCTCTTTTCTAGATGCCAAATGTACTCAAGATACTATTTTCTAGAGATATCGATGAGTAAAAAATACAGTCCTATTTGAAAGGCTACTGCTCCATGGGCATCAAGGCAATGACATTGGCAAATATGTTATTTTATAGTGGACATGTTCAACTATCTTTTAAGATTTACCTGACTGAAATTGGCCACTCCGTTCCAAAATTATGAAGGACTTTTCGAGAACGGAAAATTTCAGGAACGGCATAAAATCACGATCAATTTTTCCAAACATTTCAGCCCTACAGCCATGGCATGTACATATTTTAACATTTGTTATCGCTCAGGGAAGATGAAATGCCATCCTTAAGGGCATGAAAAATAGTACCGTACGATTCCATCCTCCCCAGAGAACAGCAGGTGCTAAAACGTGTTCACGTTATGGCTGGAAGGCAATAATACTTGGAAAAGTTGACCGTTATCTTGGGTTGATTTTGAAGGTTTCCTGAAAGGGCTTTCTTGACAAAAACCCTCTTAATTTCAGAAGGGAGCGGCCATTTTCAGTCAAGTAACTTTAGAATATTTTTGAACACATCTACTTTTGAATAATATTCTTGCCAACATTATTGCCTTGACATCCAGGAATCAGTAACCTTTCAAATGGGTTTTTTTATTGACTCACTTGTCATTAAATGTTTAATTTGCAGGCCTTTTGGCGTGAATATAAGTCTAATTTATCACAACTCTACTACGTTTGCTGCAACTTACTTAGCATACTCAATAGCTGGAAATAGACCTTTTTAGCAATTTTGCGAAAGAAACTGAGGAGAGCGCGACCTATTCTGACAGCCTTGGAAATAGTTTCAAATTTCCTCCTTGCGGCTTGGTTTCATCTGCCTGCAAACTGGAGTTATTTTCGACTTATTTGCGCATTTCAACCCTTTTACGAAACTTGCATATCATGGTAAATGTTCCCTCTAAATTATTTAGCCGGCTGATCATCCTTTCAACCATTGATGAGTATATTTTGCACCACTTTATTGCGGGTATAAGTTCTCGGCTTGCAGCGACTCAGTTTAGGCCTAACCGATCAATAGGCCTAACTTCAAACTTGAACGAACACATGCAGTAAAGTGGCTCAAAATACACTCAAAAATGGACGGAAGGATGCCAAGACGCCTAGTTAATCCAGAGAAAGCACTCACCTTCCTAAACAAGTATAATGCAACTCTTGAAAAGTGTAAATAAATTCAAAATAAGTCGAGTTTGCAGCGAGGTGCCACAGAGACGCAAGCGTTACGCTTATCACCGAAGAGGAGGCGATTCCCCTGATTTCCTACTGTAACCAAGGCTGTCAGAATGGTCTGCGCTCTCCCCAGGCCCTTTCTCCAAATTGCGAAGATGTCTATTGCATTATTCAATCCTGGTCAAAATGAATGCATGTAACTGCAGGGTTTGCTAGATATGTATTTTGCCGAGAGTGAACAATGATTTGAGACGATGCTTTGCGGAGAGTGTAATTTACGCAGAAAAGAAACAACTATTCGCCATTAGTATAATTCACATGAAAATCAAACAAACATCAGAAACATTATGATTTGCAAAACAGCAAGTCATCACTGGCAAGTTCACAAATTTTATCACCATGAAAATCTCCAGCAATCTACACACACGATCTACAAAAACATCAAAAGGTAATTTCTTAAACAATGCTTCAAACATAGTAGATGATACCACAGGCAACTCTTGCCCCAGCATTTCCTGTCTTCTGGCTCCCGGCTCGTTTTGCTCCTGTTCCACGGCCTAAATCGTCTCTCATATCGTGAACCTGCAATAAAAGCATGTCGTAAAACCCGGACTCCAGAACCTCTGAGACTACCGGGACCCTTCAAAGATGAAAAGGGCCCATAAAACCAAAGGGTCATTACTACAAACAAAAACAATGTGCAACAAGCCCGAGATAAACACAATACTACAGCAGAAGCTAGCATCAGAAATTATACGACTTTGCGACAGGAAAACCTAGTCAACACGACCGTCTTTCAAGTTTAGCAATTGAGAAACAGATGCTTGCCTACTGTACGAGAACTTTTAATAATACTGAATTCCATGGTAAGAAATCACTAATTGCCTCGGTTTTGTAAAATCACATGTTTTCTGAATCTGAAGTCTTTCCAACCTTTCTTTGTATCAAAATGTCGCTTCTTGAAATGTATTTTCACGAGTTAACCCATAGCCTCAGCATAACGAAGCACGTATTCCATTTTATTCGATAGAGAGATGGACTAAGAAGGGTTTGTTGACACGGCCTCTAATGTATTCAAGATTGTGTGAGCGCATCGCTATATTTCCACAGATATTGCAAAGTGCTAATTCTCTTTGATGTGTGCCCCTTTAAAGTAGCATATTAGGCGTAATTTAGATGCATTTTCTCTACGTAATTGCGGTAAATGCCATGGGGCAGCCATGATATTTTGCTTCCTGTGGTATCGTCCTTGTACTGTTGTAAAGTAGTTCGTACGTTGTGTGTAAAGTAGTTCGTTGCTGTAAATTTTTTATTGAATGTGAGAAAGACCCGTTGTAACAAATGGAGAATGGTGCAGTAATCCCGGGGGGGGGGGGTACATGACTTGCGGATGGACGGGGGTCTGCCGCCCGGTTTTCAGAAAGGTACCCTCTTCTAATTACCGAAACTTGCGGACATACCCACTTTTATGATGAAATTTGGCGGAAAACCACCCATTTTTTGCTATTTTTCGCCAATTTCTGGATAACCCACCCTTGTTTAAGGAAAATCTGCCGAAAAAGGGACCCTTGTTTAGAGAATTTGGGGCCCAAAAACCCACCCATATGGGCGGCACATACCCGTACCCTCAACATGTTATGTACCCCCCCCCCCCCCCCGGGGCAGTAATATTTGCACGATTCGGTAATTATACAATTGCACTAAAATTTAATCACACCTGCCAGTTAACTGTGTTAAATCTCTCTTGAATCCTCTATGTAAAGTGTGTATATTCAATACAACTGCAACAACACAACACAATATTTGGCCTAACGAAAACAGAGATGTAGAGATGGGAGTCTGTGTAACTGATAGAGGATTCAAGTGAAATTTAACACAGTTAACTGGCAGGTATGATTAAATTTTAGTATATTTATTACGTATTACTGAACCATTCTCCGCCAACTGTGGTTTTCATTTTTCATTTCATTTAAAACATATTTGAAGTTGGTATTTACAATAGTAGATAATAACATACTAATTCACACCAACTATTTACAAGAAAAATATACTTTATACTAAAGAAAGAATAATTAGCGGCATATTTTGCAGGTGCATTTATCACCAGCCCAGTCTTTGATACTCTTTTTGAAAGCAGTAAGTGTTGGCTGATTTTTAATAGTATTTATCAAGGGTGTTGCAGAGAAAGCTCCCTCTAAAGGACAGTGATTCTTGTCCATAGCCCTGCGTCTTTATTTGCGGCAGTTTGCAAAGATTTTTTATTCTTAGATCATAAGTTACATGTTTCTTTCATGAAATTCCCATACAAGCGATGGGTTAAGTTGATTCATGGACTTGTAGATTTCTGTCATTAGTTTCTGCAAGTTTCTAACATGTATACAAACTGCCACTTCGAATAAGCAATGTTTCAAGGGTTGTAACTGGTTGTAAAGTATCATCATTACGTAGGGCTACACTTACGACAAATGCTCTGCCAGCAATAGAGTGTGGTCCAACCAATCCAGCTTTCTTATCTTGGAATGTGACATCAACATTTCCATCGCTGTCGGACATCACATTGCCAAGATCTCCGACATGTCTTATTTTATCTTTCCTATCTCCATGAACAACGCCGAATGGGTTGTAATGGCCTCCAGTGCTTGAGCATCCTATAAGATCAAAAACGACTCCATTATTCCAATTTCTTTATGCGCCATGAAAATGACAACAGCAAAGGCCAACCAACGGATGACACGTGCAGGGTATGCTGGGTAAAACAGACCCTTTAAATTTTTAGAGTTTTACTTACGATGGCAATCTTCATGATTACTTTCTGTGCTCTCGTGAACATTTCAAAACAAAGTATCTGAAACCTTTCCAACGTTTAGACATCAGGTGAGAAAATAAAATGACAAAAAAAATACTAAATCTTTTCCTTATTAAGTAAATAGTGTTTTAAGTTATATTTTCCCAGTACTGGAACCTCTTGAATTTTTGGTGATCTGAGAGTTGAGTTCCTTGTTAAGCGCTTTTTATACAGGGTGGGCCAGAAAAAAGTTCCCACTTTAAAAAATTCATAGCACCAAGAGTACTTCACAGATTTGAATCATTCAAATTTTAGTTAAAAGTCGAAAGATCGAAGTATATTATGATTTTGCTCGCTTTCTTACCAGCACTAGAAGTATTGGTAAATTCAATTTTATAAAAATTTCATGGTTGCAAAATGACTGAAAAAGGATTTATTCCAGGGTCTAGCACATTGCAACGCAAAACCGGACCAAATTCGCGTATCGACTCAATCTTCTCAAGAATTTTCATAACTGTAATGCAGGTTACATACCTCTTGTGTAGATATCCCCAGTTGTATGTACATGGAATCCATGAACTGTGTTCGGTGGCAAGCCTTCAAGTTTGATATTGAATGCTGTTGTGCCTCCAGTTGCCTGAGAACGAAAAAATAAAACTGCTGTAATACGTCCATGTCTCACCAGAATTATGTATAACCAGTTTTCAACGATCAAATCCAGTTTTCAGACAGTCCAATCAAAGCTCCAACTTCTTATTTCTACCGAATGAGAGCTTGACTCATCTGTCCGGCATGAATCGGTCATTCCTTCTCATGGGTAGGGGATATTCTCTGCAGAAAGCTCCGCTCAATGACATGAAAACATGAAAATATCAGTGAAAACAACGATCGAAGTTCCATCGGTATTCCTTCCTGACAAGGATGACACTTACAAATGATAACAGATATTTTTCTCTTAAAGAATAGAATCCCTCTTGTAAAAGGGGAGGTTTCTTTATCCTCCGAGGTTTTTTTGTCCTCCCAAGAGGATTGCACATGCGAAAGGTTGTCGACGTTACTGCTGTAAACTCGGTGTAACGTAGAAATATTACAGAAATTTGGTCGTGATTTTTGGGCGTTGTTGAAGTTTTTTCAAAGGACTTTCTCGAGTAAATTCTTCGTAAAATTTGCACCGAGGGACCAGCTTCAGCTCCGAAAGGATTCTGAAATTAACCAAGCATGGCGAGCTTTCAATCTGGCATTCAGTAAAAGTCACAATGAAATGAGTTCAGCTTCATCCAACAATACAAAAGAAATTTTAACATAGTTAAGTGATAGTGATAGTTACCTTCTGAGCCATGGTTACTTTGCCATACACTTGATACGAGAATTCTTGCTTGCAATTTGGAGCGATGTCTGCACGACCACGGACAACAACATTGCCTGAAAGACAGCGAAACCCTTATATCTGAATTACGTCACATAAGATTTGCAATAATGCAACATCAATCATGCGAAACACCTCGATCATTTTACTCGTAGGCATTTTTATGAGCAATTTATAAATAAATGATTGGTGGCACGAAATTTTAAATAAACCATGGACGCACAACAAACTTGTATTCTGCAAGAATGAACCAAACCGAAGAGCTTGCGACGAAACGCGTATATGGTGTAATAATGTTGTTGATAACTGATTACTTGATTTTCTTGCAAGTTTAAAACCGCTTTCTCTCCAGTTACAGGTTGATCTTATATTATTGCTGTTCTTTAACAGGAGTTGGTAGTGTTTCTCTTACAGGATACAAGTTTATTGTGCGTCCATGGTTTATTTCGATAAGTCCGATTTAGGATTTGGCTGAAAGGTCGCAAAATTATCGGCAAATTCCTTCACATCATTGAAGGAGGTATCTAATGGTTGTACGACCAATGAACTGGTGAACATTTCAGAAAAGTTTTTAAGCCTTTCCAATGACATTCAAGTACTTTTGCGAGGAGTTTACAGTTTTTAAAAAGATGCATGTATCATGAGGTGCTTCCACTTACCATTCACCAAGGCAACGACGACAAGAAGCGAAAACAACTGAATCATTGTGTCTTTTTTGATCGATTCTAGAAATTCGAAAGAGCAAGTGTCAGAGCAAGCACTACCAATGAAGGACTAGTCGACAATTAGGCCCCGTTCACACTGCTCCGTTTCCGCACAAAACGCCACAAAAACGGAGGTTTTCAAAACCCTGTCAAAAGTGGATATTCACAAAAATCGGAGGTTTCTGAAAATCTACTAGATCGTTGTGAATGCACAAAAGTGGAGGTTTCTGAAAACACTCCAATATTCAACAACGGGTTCCACAAAAACGGAGCAATGTGAACCCACAAAAACAAATCTTTTTGCTGCGTTTTTGTTATCAGGAGGATCAATGTAGACCGACAAAAACGGATGTACAAAAACGTACAAAAACGGAGCAATCTGAACAGGTAGCTTTGATGCAAAAAGCTTCGATGCAAAAAAGCGGATACCAACAAAAACGGAGTAGTATAAACAGGTTGCAAGCTGTAAGTGCCCTTTTGTCTAATTAGTTATGATTGTGCCCCGGGGGGGTAACTACCATATATGTAGGTACGGGATGTGCCATTTTTTGGGGTGCCTTTTTTCGAGAAGAAAATAAACTTTGGGGTATCATTTTTGGTAAAATCACAAGTAGTCATAAATTTTGGGGTGTCATTTTAGAAAAGTAACTCTTTAGGGTATTGATTTTGATCAAATTTCACTTACTAGGTTAAAATTTTGGATGGCTGTCACAATTTTAGGGTATACATTTTCAATGGCCTGTAAATTTTGGGGTATCATTTTCGTGAAAATTTATAAATTTTAGGGTGCTATTTCAGACATCAAATGGCACACCCCCGTCACCCGTCTATTGAAGTTACCCCCCGGGGATTGTGCCCAAATAAGATCATGAAACTGTAGACTGACGACGTGATTCCTTGTATTCGTTCAACATTTATAATCTGATGTTTTAATTTCACTCATACAAAGTCCTAATTAGTCCCTGTATTGAAGCGTAAGGACAGAAGTCCCTCAACTGAAGCGATAACAACAACAACAACGAGCGTAAAGTTAGAGGGACTTATGTAATGTAGTCTAATGAAACTGTACATTATTGTTGTTAGCATCTGGTGATTAATTTGGGGTAACTTCAATTTTTGTCAATTTTTGTTGTGATTGACCATTCGTCGAGTGGCAGATTACTAAAACATATCGCATGTACGAGGGTTTAGGATTCTAGCAGTCTTTCTGATTTTTAAAAGACTTCGAGATTCTTTCTGAGATTTTCAAAGATTTTTTCAGATTTCAAAGACTTTCTAAGATTTCTAGATTTTGAGATGTTAGAAATGCTTGAACTTTATCGAGAGTAGAGTTTCTTTTTGATTTCGAAGATTTTGTGAGCATTTTTCAGAAATTCAAGATTTTCAGGATCTTTAAAGACTTTTTAGTATTTGCTTTGAAAGCGTGCGAGATTTCGGAGTGATAAACCTCTAGGGTCCACATTACATGTAACAGAAAGGAGCTTTTTATTCACATGCCTTGCAATTTTTCTATTGGAATCTTTCAAACGGGATAAACAATAGAAGTGATACATTTCACGAAGGGAGAACAGAGATACGAAACTCCTTGGAACGATTAGAGAGAGTACTGACTATCAAGACCTCCAAATACTGTCCTGTCAACGTTTGAGGATAACGCGAAACAAAAATCAACGTTTGGAAAAAAAATTTCTTAAAATATCAATCTTTATTCATGGAAATGAATTGACGATTGAAAATCAAACCACCATTCAAGTCAACCTTCAGTGAAGTAACTGCTAACACTAATAGGGTAGTATGCTGAATGGCTGAAGGGAAGTGGTAAATATTGCATTAGAAATTCTATGACGCTAGTTTGTCACCAAAGACCAAAGGGTTGGTGTTTTTATCGATATCTTTGTTATCGACCCAAATGAAACATGCGTTGCGTGTGGCTTTCAGATTTAACGAGACGAGCCTTTGTCACCCATCCCTCACGGTGGGGGTCGTAGGGGCTGACGGTTTGCGGTTTCTAGCCTTTTCTGAAACGGTTTTACGGTTCTTGGCTTTAAAAATGACGGTTTTACGGTTCCCATCTTTCTGAACGGTTTGCAAACTTTTTCGATGAAAATGGCTTTAGAAGTCAAATAGTCACAAAATTGGAGCTAAAACTACGGATAATTGTCAAAACCATATGATTTGGGGCGAAATTCTACAAATTTGCACCATTTCCACTGGGTTTAAGGCATTGGCATAAGCTTGCTCTCTTTTGGGTCATTAAGAATGATAAGGAGACAGTCGTCTTCAGCACAGAACCCAGGTGATATATGCATAAAGTAGAAAAAATGTTGTGACGGTTTTAGCTGAAATTAGAGGCGGTTTTTCGGTTTCTCCGAAATATTTTGGCGGTTTTACGGTTTTTGGGACCCCCCTACGACCCCCACCTCACGGACACGCTGCAATTCCACATTATGTGAGAGTCGAATGTTTATCATCTCAATCTCATCTTCTGCAGTGTGGATCCCCTATTAAAAGGATCCCTTTCTTCAGCTGAGACCACATTTGATTCTCAGAAGGTCAGAAATTGCAGCATGCCTGCAAAGGACACTGGGTAACGATGGCTCTTTAATCAGATGCCTTCTGATTTCTTTGCCAATTCAGTGGAGTGGAATTTTACTCAATAAACGGTCATTCAACCCACCATGAATTTCTATTCAATGGCAAAGGAAGACTTTGCTCGTAAATCAGAAGAACAATAGAATTTCCGCCCCTTCGAAAATTTTGGAGAGTGGAGAATGCCATCAGATAGTTTGAGAATCTTTTACTGAATTTTTTACTTTACATTCGATAAATCCTTTGTTTCAAAATCATGTTTTGTTACATAATTCGAAATATTAAAATGTAGTTCAATTCCAAGGAAAGAACCAATAAGACGATTACGTAACTTCTTTTAAAGCACGGAGGCCTAAAGTTTTTTGTTAGAAATTCATGGATACATTGAATTGAAATCCAAGAACACTGTCCGCCAAATCAGAGCTGAAGGCTCAGATAAATAAATGTAAATTTGCTCACAACAAGCACCTGATTCCTCACAACATAGTATGACACACAGCAGAAAGCATCAAGACTTACAGTTGGTTGATAAGTGCAGGCTTTCCTTTCGTTGTGTTCAGCTCAGTTCTCTCCCTGGTTTGCTTTGGATTGCTTTGCAGAACTTCTGCAAGCTCAAATGTGTCGTAAACAGAGTCACGTGGCCTCTCTTTCGCAGGTTGGTGGCTTTGGTCTGGTCACGAGAGGCTCATAAACTTTGATTGCAATTTGGGGTTCAAAGAAAGGGGGTCTGATTTTGCACAGCTAAACTTGAAAATGATCTCTGAATGTTACCAAGTCCGTACTTGGCAACATTCAGATATCAGTTTCAAGTTTTCAACTACACTTTGTATGACCCAGACCACGAATTTCAGCTGAAGCTAATTTCCCTTTCTGGTGATACACGGGAGTTTTTTTTAATGAGAAACTCTTTGTAAGGAACTCATTCAATACTACGTAGGTCTATATCTAAGTTCCTTCTGAAATATTAATGCACCTTATCTTTAGTAAACGTCTACCAATTTTTTGTAAGTATGAACAGGGTAATTTGAAACTGAAAACCACAGTAAAATAGTCGCAGCAGCAACAAACTGATTTCTCCTGCATAGATTGCAACCGGGAATTCTTTCAGTATCCTTGCATCTTTGTTTCACCTCGTGGCAAAGACATTTCATGCCCAAGTGCATTTCCTTCAAATGCGCTTGAACTACCTAGAGAGAATTAGCTGTCTGGCATCACAAAGCGATCTACCTTTCTAAAGAATAAATTTCACACCTTGCATTAGCTCACTCTGCTTATTTTTGACCTGAAGTGTGAATCTATTCTTCAGAGAGCCAATCGCTTTGTACTGTCGGAAAAATGTATCTTTTGTTTTACAAAATTGACCCTTGCTGCTTGAATTTGAACGATGCACTCCGTTTTCTTCGTTGCGATGACCAAGAAGGCATAAGCATACCACCAGAATATCCGTTATTTAGTGCGATTTTGTTCTACTCGAAGACTGTTCGAAGGATGTTTCAAACTGAAGATGTTCTTGGATTGTGGATTTGTACTATGAAAAGTGTAAGGTAACCATTTGTTTTGTTCAATTTCTTTCGAAATGACGATTTGCAGTATTTTTGATAGGCCATATAATATCAGATTTTCAACTTTTTTTTCTCAAAATAAAGGTGTTATTTTGAAGATAGACCCTGTAGCTTCGTAGAGAAACAAACGAAACACTCATATGTTGTACGATTGCAGAGATATTGGTGGATTTTTGGAAGTAACTTCCTAGTGGATTCACCCCATCCACCAAAATCTGTGCAGAACACAATGGCCACGTGTGGGCAACAATATAGATTATAGAGATAACAGGTTTGTTTACGGTTACGTGACCCTGAGACCCTGCCCCTTTAAACAATTTTTTGATTTGAACCAATTCTGAACACGGTAGACTTTGTGGACTCGGCATTTGTGTTTGATTTATTCCGAAATTCTCAAAATGGTACAGGTCTGGCTGGTAGGTAGGGAAGGTCTTCTGAACCTTTTGCTCCAATGCTCCCTAAAGGACAGAAAGTTTGGCAACTACGGAGAAATTCACGTTTTCTTTGGCGAATTTCGTTTTTGCCATTGGAGGTGAATCCTGAACTTGCCGTTTTGCAAATATATTTGTACTTCATTTAGAAGTACATTTCCTCTAAAATCTCCGTCTCTGCGACGTCTACTGCTTCTCCGTCTCAAATAAGATGTCACCAGAGGTTGCGATAACGCAACACTCCTTTGCAAAACAATTCGATTGTTGTTACTCAGGAGCATTTACAGGTGGCATTTAACTGTTGATACTTGATGTTTTCTTGGGCACTTTGGTTTTCTTGTGAGCCTGTGAGACAAGGTTTAACTTTGCTATTAATCCCCCGTCGATAAATGTATACGTGACTTTTGTGATTTTAAAACATGATTTTGGTCTGCTGACTTTTTAGTGATTTTCTGTGTGATATTAGAGCAGTTTCTCAATGATTTGTGACTTGTGTTTTTTTGTATACGATTTATTTGTGATTTCAAGGAAAGTGTAGGAAAAAAATCGGTGATTTGACCTCGGTCACACTTTCGCACTTTTGCCACATTGATTTACCTTACCGGAAGTTTTGTTTGTCGTTTCCTCGGAAGTAAAATGTTATTGCTGCTAAGAAGTTTGGTCCTGTCGTTTCGAGGGTCAAAGCGGCTTATTTCAAGGCTTTTGGTTACAGAGCTGTTACGCAGCATGCAGAGTCTGTGCCATTCGATATCAAAAGAATCGCTTTTGTTTTTAACATGCACAAACACGTTTTTCTTTCATAAGAAACGTCGATTGGACAATTTCCGATATTTACCGTGCCGAAAAAAATTGCAAAAAGTACTCACAGTGTAGGGTAGGGTAGTCTTTTAGCCACAGAACGATGTTTGAATCATTTCCATCGTTCGCTTACTCCTTATTCTATAACAGATTGAGTTGGATCACCTGGTATATTGCCAATATTTCGTCCTACCATGCAGGACTTCTTCAGGGCTGTTAGACTGACAACATCACTTCATTGACTTGTATGATGGAAGTTGTAGTGATTATCAGTTTTGAATCAATTGAGGAGCAAACTACAACGATTGTAATGAGTCTAAGAAACAACATTCATGTCATACGAAAGTTATATATTTGACTGTGGAGCTGGAAAAGATCATGGATGCCTTTAGGGTCTTTAATATTGTTGGTTGAGACAAGAAGAGATCGCGCAGACCTCTTTTCAAGGAAATAATACAATCATGCTCTTCAGTTCTAAGAAATATGTTGAACGACTAAAATATATGCTAATATCATAATTTAAATTCTGAGGATGAAAAAATAGATTTATAGCCAACTGTTGCAAAAATTTTAGCAGGTTTGAAATATCGCCAAAGTTCGATGTTAGCATCGGCTAAATTTTAAACCTCACACAGTTGGACAGTGGATCAAATCATTTTGTAGATAATGTGATCTTTGCGATAGATATGTATTACGTTTACCAACAACATGCTTAGATTTAAAGAGTCACTGCTAACCATGATCTTCTGTGGCGCCAAATTCGACTTTCGTATTATCTGAAAGTCGTTTCTGGCCTAAATTCTCTTTGCCTTGCTTTTCATTCAGCGGACAAAGGATCACGTTTCACAATGGGTCTTAAGCATATAGACAAAAGTGTACAGTCAAAATTTTGATATTTCTCTTTCTTCAATTTCAAAAGGGGCCTAAGCAACGGACATAACCTCCCATAACTCGCACGTGCCGTCTCCTGTGGTTTGTTTGCCCATAACAAAGAATATGCGCAAAGCCTAATGGTTAGCAGAGGGTCTTTAAAGGGTCTGTTTCATCCAGCATTCCTTGCACGTGTCGTCTCTTGGTTTCCCTTTGTTGTCGCCATTTTCATGGGCCATGAAAATGGCGGCAAACAAAGGTTAGCCAAGAGACGACACGTGCAAGGAATGCTGGATGAAACAGACCCTTTAAAGCACATTGCAAAAATAAATTGAAAATTAGTGTTCTTAGGCAAATATTACGATTTCTGTTCCTGTGTAAAATTGAAAATGAAGTTTTTCAAGCTATCTTACAAATCCTTTCGCTGCTGGAAATAAAATTTTAACACTCAATTCAATAATCGAATATACTACAGATAAAAGAAAACTTTTGAATAATGTGTAATAGTATGATCGAACTTTGACAATTTTTCGAAATCTGCAAATCTTCTTCGAACATCTGGTGACTGTCAGAACCAAAAATATTAACTCTAAGATGCAGAGGCTCTCCAATGGGCTTTAGGGGTAGAGCAAGGGATACTTGGCATTTTAAGAAGGGAAGAAGGGCCAAGAAGGGAATAATGCAAACAACGGAAAGGTCCTAGTTTAAATTGGAATTTCCATTTCGCAAAAGTATTACAGGGCAAAATGCCTGTCTAGTCTTTGGTCGAAAATATGGAATAGTCTTCCATCTAAATTGAAATCAGCAAACAATATCAATACGTTGAAACATAAGATCAAAGAAAATTTTTCCAAAAATATACAAAAAGAGGAAGATGACTTATATGTCTTCTGTTACGACCCTTCATCATCTCTCTTGATCATGGTCTGGTCTTATAAACCATGTTTTGTACCGAAAACACCTAAATTTCTGTATTTTTCGTTTTCCCCTACGTTTTTCATAGTACCAGCAGCTCTAAGGGGACCTTCATGGAAATCAGTTTGATCTTTTACTGCTATCCTGCGACAGTAATCAAGGTGTTTTCCCCTACGTTTTTCATAGTACCAGCAGCTCTAATGGGACCTTCATGGAAATCAGTTTGATCTTTTACTGCTATCCTGCGACAGTAATCAAGGTGTTTTCCCCTACGTTTTTCATAGTACCAGCAGCTCTAATGGGACCTTCATGGAAATCAGTTTGATCTTTTACTGCTATCCTGCGACAGTAATCAAGGTGTTTTCCCCTACGTTTTTCATAGTACCAGCAGCTCTAAGGGGACCTTCATGGAAATCAGTTTGATCTTTTACTGCTATCCTGCGACAGTAATCAAGGTGTTTACCCCTACGTTTTTCCATAGTACCAGCAGCTCTAATGGGACCTTCATGGAAATCAGTTTGATCTTTTACTGCTATCCTGCGACAGTAATCAAGGTGTTTTCCCCTACGTTTTTCATAGTACCAGCAGCTCTAATGGGACCTTCATGGAAATCAGTTTGATCTTTTACTGCTATCCTGCGACAGTAATCAAGGTGTTTTCCCCTACGTTTTTCATAGTACCAGCAGCTCTAATGGGACCTTCATGGAAATCAGTTTGATCTTTTACTGCTATCCTGCGACAGTAATCAAGGTGTTTTCCCCTACGTTTTTCATAGTACCAGCAGCTCTAAGGGGACCTTCATGGAAATCAGTTTGATCTTTTACTGCTATCCTGCGACAGTAATCAAGGTGTTTTCCCCTACGTTTTTCACAGTACCAGCAGCTCTAAGGGGACCTTCATGGAAATCAGTTTGATCTTTTACTGCTATCCTGCGACAGTAATCAAGGTGTTTTCCCCTACGTTTTTCATAGTACCAGCAGCTCTAAGGGGACCTTCATGGAAATCAGTTTGATCTTTTACTGCTATCCTGCGACAGTAATCAAGGTGTTTTCCCCTACGTTTTTCATAGTACCAGCAGCTCTAAGGGGACCTTCATGGAAATCAGTTTGATCTTTTACTGCTATCCTGCGACAGTAATCAAGGTGTTTACCTATATGTTTTTAACTTTCTATTTTAATATTGCATCTATTTTTATATTGCATCTATTTCTATTTTGCATCTATTTTAATATTGCATCTATTTTTATATAGTAAAGCTTGTAAATATTTTTATTGTGACAAATGACACATCATACAAAATCTGGAAAACTTTATGAAAAATCATATTTCTAGATGAATCATACAACATGAACAATTTTGTAATTTTTCTTATAAGGAACAAGGGAACAATGAGAAAAATATCTGGATAACAAGGGAACTTCGATCAACCAAAGAGAGCCTCGACACATAACTTGCCCCTAATCAGATTTCTTCTCTTTAACCTGCTGTGCCCTTTCTGTCACTAATTTATAAATATCAACAAATAAGAATGTCCCAACAAAAACAAGAGAAGTACCTACCCAATGATAGAAAGTGAAAGGATTTTTGAAATAAAAAATTGAAACGATTAAACTAAGGAATTTTCGTAAAGTGACGATCAGGGTGACTGTTAATGAGGAGTATTCAACGGTCAGGACATAAACACTGCGAATGCAAATGTATCTGAAAGTTTAGTTAAGAAATCGTTTCAAAGAAGGATGTTTATTTTGATGAAGTTTCAGAGGGGTTCTATTACCACTGGCTTCAATATAAGTAAACACAACGAAAAACTTTACACTGATTTGACTGATTAATTTGATTTTTGAGATCACGCCCGATCAATTTAGCAGGTTCAAATCGTTCATGTCGCAGGTCAGAAGGTGTTTCACAAGGTTCTGTTTTGGGCCCCTTCTGTTTAATGTATTAGTATTACCTCTTAATTTATACATCATTGCTGAAGATTTGTGTTCAGCTCTTCTAAACGAAAGTTTTCTTGTAATAGGTCAGGAAAATCGATCATTTTATCAGAAATCTGTTCAGCTGAAATAGAGAAAAGCTATGGAGAAGTGCATGTTGTTCGTGTGGCTTTATGCTTCAAATTATGACTAAATTTCGTGGCTCTCCCGGAGAAGCAAATAGTAAAATGGAAACTAATTCTGATAAGGCATATGAAAAGGATACTGTGTCACCAAGTTTCCAGTCAAATACAGCCACATTATAGGAATGCTAAGATTGATCAGAGGCATTGCAACTGGTTCTAAGATGAAGAAAATCGGGTATCACATTCGGGTATTGATTCACAAATGTAATAATGATCATTCAAAAATTGATCAAATTGGCTTAACTGGTCCTACATTTTTCGTTGGTCGATAGCTTTTGATCGATTTGTACGAATTCGCTTGAATGGTAATCAATTGAAGGGAATGATGAAAGACGATTTTAGCCATGTTTAAGGTAAATTGCGTGTGGGGGTCAGGAGTTATGACGTTATAAAGCCGCAAAAACTAGGGGGAAATAGGCACCTAATAACATTAAAACGTCCTTCAAGGCAGACTAACTTGCAGGGACAAAATTGTCTGAAAATGCAAGAGTTGGGTGTAGGTTTTGGAAATCAAACTGGTCTGGATATTCCTGCAGACGACACGATCAAAATAGACGATAGGCCCATAGGCAAAATTGATTCTTGTGAAAATCTGCTTCATTCCCTGATCACAATGACCGATTTGTTTTGATAAAGGAATGTTTCTTTAACTTACCAGAATTAGAAAACAAGACAGCATGCTTGTAAATATCTTTTGCTAAGAGCAGGAAGAAAGGTAACGGCAGAGCATGCTGCAAAGAGAATGAAACATTTTCTGTGATACCTAGATGATACTGTCTCAAATGAGATGCCACGAAAAGTGTCCGCAATAATAACACCTAAAGTGCTTTGAATCAGTAACTTTGAGAAATCGCAAATCTCACATGACATTGAATTTGAGACAAACTTTTAAATTCAGGTAAAAACATTTAAAATATATAAACTTTCAAGGATAAAAACATTCGAACACGATACTCAATTATATTATCAACACACTTCTCTGCTCTATGACAGATGTTGTGTTCCAAGTAAACTTGACAAAACCATAAACAAAGACACCAACAGTCAAATTGATTCAGCAAGATGAAGACTCTTACCGAATAAAATAAGCTCTCATCAGGATGTTTGCCAAACTTCGTTGCAATTTCTTCCTGTATTTAGAAACAAATTCACGATGTTTAATAAGGGCTGTGCAAACAGAATGCACTTTCAATTTTTACAAATACTTACTGTAATTCATTAGAAATTCAGTTTAGGATCAGGGAAAAAAGGACATAGTTAGGATAGTGCTAAAAGCTCAACAAAGGATTCTGGAGGGCAGGTAAAGAGGGCCATCTCCGTATACTGTAATTCATTAGAAATTCAGTTTAGCATCAGGGAAAAGGATATAACAAGGATAACGCTGAAAGCTCGGAAAAAGGATTCTGGCGGGCAAGTAAAGAGGGCCATCTTCCTACCTAAACTCAGTTATTTTCCTAAGAAACTAATGCCTGGAGCTGTAGGTAATTGCTTAAATTGGCAGCAAGGTAGAGTATTCTTATTCTTATTAGGAGGGGTCCCAAGCTACTTAACAAGATCTCAAAACAAGTATATAACAACATAATTCGCACTCAAAATAATGTCAAAACAGTTGAACTTACTGTACGATTTCAAAACATTTTTGAATGACCTTGGAAAATTAAAGCTGCAAATTACGAAAGTTTCTTAGCTTTTCACAACTTCTCTAACTTTTGCAAACTGACCCTACAGTTTCTTATAAGTTTTTCTAATGAAAAGATGAGTGTCCTCTGCAATCTCGTCCCCAGAGTGAGTTCGTTGCTCTACCTCTACTCTGGGATACAAGAGGCCGTTCGGTAATCTGATTGGCTATTCGCCATTTTGCGCCGTAACTCCGTTTTGCGCTGGGTAAACAGCCGCGGCATGTCAAAATTCAACGTAAAACCATATTCTTTACCTATTCCGACCACAGGAAGCCCAGGCAGTTAATTGAACTGAACAATAATAAGTTTACAATCTCACGGCCGACAACCCATCATTCGACTTCCGTAGCCTCGTTCTGATGATAATAGTATTTCTATAGGAGCATAATTTTTCTCGAACTTTGGCCTGATTTTTGCAAAGGAAATATATGACCTGTATCAACCAACCTGAGCAAAACTTGTAGCAAATTTATCAGAGATTTTGTTCACCCCAAATTTGTTTTCATTCCAAAAGTTTAAATGACCGGGTATCAATTGTTTTTGAAGACAGGTCATAAATTCTTCTGGTAAACCCCATATATGGTATTGGTTCACCCTTATTTGGCACAACTTTTCCAACATCAAACACAGGGAGCGCCGAAGGCGCGGGAGGGGAAACGGCCAGTGGAGCGCATAGACCGATGTGTGATGCACATCCAAACGAGGCAGCGGCAGAATTTGACTTGAAACACGCGGGAAAAAGCAGGAAGAAGCAGCAGAGTTGTACTCGGATAACTCATTTTATTGGCAATCATGACATACGTGAGTAATTTATGCTGATTTTGATCGATTACTCGAAGGTCAATTTACGTTTTGAGGGTCCTTGCAAGGTTATACGACTATCCAAACTATTCATTTGAAGATGTTTTGTTTGGGCAGGCCAAAAACGTCAGAACTGTTTATCACAGCTACACCTCGGCGGCATCTCAATTTCTTCGTACCAAAATAAACCCAAACGCTAATTCAGATAAATTCTTATGCTAAAATCATACAGTAAGCTGTCTGCAAAAGGATTTCGTTACATTTTGTTACATATCGGAGTTTCAGAGCTTTGAATTTGCTTCGAGTATTTTGCACCTTCAGGTCAGGCCTATGCTATAAGCAAAATCGCGGTTGACTGTGTTGGCCTTCCATTTCTGCAAAATTCACAATCACCCGTTGAATTTCTGTTTTGATTTTATTCAGCGACACTGTTTTCTGTTTGACAAAAGTAAGCCTTGCCCATTTTTTTTATACTTGTCTGTTTCAAGCAGATTTGTTTGCGGTAGTTCACTTTCTGGACTTGCGTTTTCCTGTTGAAATATTAGGCCAACTCGTTGCTCACAACAGACAATGCGATGGCGGCTTTCAATTTTCTGCTAGGTTGCCAGTTACCCGTTGAATTTCTCATTTGATTTCATTCAGTGAAACCCTTATCTGTTTGTATCAGCTAAAAGTTTCATTTTATTTTTTACACTTTTCTGTTTAAAGCAGATTAATTTTGGGCTGTTTTGACTTTGGATCTTCTTGTTGACAATCTCGCCTGACCTTGATAAATGGCCTTCCATTTTCTGCAAAATTTACCATTACCTGTTGAATGTTTGGTTTGATTCCATTCAGTGAAGGTCTTGTCTGTTTACAAAGCTGATCTTTGGACTTTATTTGCTACTTTTTGTTTTCAAGGTGATTTGTTTGGAAAGGCTCAACTTGTGGTCTTGTGGTTTGCTATTGAAATGTTAGGCCAAATCACTGATCACAACAACATTAAGGTGCCTTTCCCTTTTCTACAAAGTTCATTGTTACCCATTGAGTTTCTTGCTTACTGTCACTCCGCAAACCCCTAATCTGTCTGATGATGGTAAAAATATTATTTATTACACTAACGCTAATGCAATGGTGGCCTTCAATTTTCTGAAGAAAAGTCACACCTACTTTTTGCCCTGTGATTCAAATCAATGTAGCAATTTGAAACAATGATAAAGACTTAGAAGGCTGATTTACATAGCAATAACAATTTTACAATAATTGTATGTTTTCATCCTTTTTATCACAAACTCAAACGGAGTACCACATAATGGCTGCATATGAATTTTCACAGCCCCTCATGTTTTTCATGTATATTTCAGTTTGAAGAATCTTGATACTATTGCACCCACCCAGAACTTAAATATCTTGCAATATACAGTAAAATGTTAGTTTTTGTATTTTGGTTGCAGTATGTACAAAGGTAGATCAAGTTCTCACTTCCCTGCGGTCATGTGTAGTCAATGTTGTAAAAAACAGTGTGAAATAATTCTCTTCATTTTGTTGCAGGGGAAGGATCCATTTGCTATTGAGGATTGCATATTTCTTGCAGAAGGTGTGTTAATGTGATGACAGCAAAGTGACCAATTTCATTGCAAACAATTCTAGCTATGTTTTAAAAGAGCTGTCAGCACAGATAAAGTCCACATGGACACCATTTGAGCATTTAGCATGAAATAATTCCCTGTCCAACATGGAAGATTTAATGGAAGATCAAAGATTTTAGGTTTTTGAAATTAAGAAGCTATGTAGACATACTTGGGAGCTATGAGACACCAAAAGTCAAAGTCAACACAATTTCATGCAGATGACTTATTGCATAATTTTAGACCAAAAAGTTTTATCTGGCTTGTTTATCATTCAATAAACCACAATTTGTTTCTTATTAGTTTTTAATTTAACCTTAGTGATGCACTTTTTGTTTAAAAACTGCACCTCATAACCTAAAAGCAAAAAGAGTTTCTTAACCTTGAATTGACTTCTAATTGCTTCCAAATAGTTTCTCAATTTTTGGAGAAGGCTTTTTATTGATGTTTATTCTATATAAGGTGTTTCATATAAAAATGACCATCAGTTCAAAAATCTTTTTAGTGTATCAAATCTTTCAAGTGTATCAATTCCATACCATGCACCAATAGATGATTGCACTAAAGATGGTGGTCAGGAATCTTTTACCATGATGCTTTGTATCACATTGAATTCTTATTGATTTGATCATCTGATTTCTTCAAGACCTCAAAGGATCTTGGTTCAAAATTTGTTGATGCCATCTTTACCGCACCCATCTGTTAGAGGAGATTCTGATGAATGAATTCTTGTTATCTGCTTATACATCCTCATCTTCAAAAAGCAATGTTCCGTATGTGAAGTTTTATTACCAATTTACCACTCACTATGAGAAGCAGCGTGGCTGTGGTGTTGGTGGTACTTGGCAATGCAACAACACTAACCTCTCTTTTGAAAAAGCAGAAAAACAAAAAATTGAAACCAAAGAGAAAGTACCTTGCATAGAGCCCTTGGAACCAATTATCTAATGGACAAATTGTGTACTCAAAAAGTCCTTTTGCAACCCTCTGTCAATTTTCAAAGTTTCCAAATTTTACTAGCACAAAATATGAATACAATTGTGGTCTCACAGAAGATTGTCAAATGAATTTGACTCCTATAATGTTTGTAAGAATATGAATAAAAAATATTTTTCTGTCTTCATTTTATGAATCACAGGCCTAATTATAACAATGAAAATTTACATAAAGGAATAAAGAAGAACACATTCAAAAGTCAAGTAACACATCTCAGCAGTCACAGAGACTATGCCATAACTTTTGCCCAAAATAAAACTAATTCAGAAACTTTCAGTAGGATTGAAATCATCCTTCCAATTTAGAGTGCTTTGGCACATTGGACTACTCAAAAATTTCATGCAAAAAGTTAGATACAGTAGCATGATGACAACACTTGCCTACAAAAAAGCTTTTTCAGTACAAATTGAAACAAATATCAAGTCTTTCTATGACAGAGATTGTCATATCTAATGGAATTTCACTCAGCTTGTTTCATCAGCAAACAATTGTTCAACTGGAAGTTTCTCCCTATATGAAGAAGGCATAATATTTCACTAGCTTATATCAATGTGAACATGACATCATTGAAGTTACTGTACAGAAGACCTAATCAAGTCTGCATTGCAACCCGTGTCAATTGTCATTATGCTCAAAGTGGTGCTAGGGGCTGTAATGTGAAATCTATGCCAGTTGTGGATAACACCACTGCACAACAGTGCTCTCAAGCAGGTCCTCATTTTACAGAGCCAGGACTTGGGGGCAATCAATCGTTGCCAGAACTTGGGGGCAATCAACTTTTTGAATCAGTAAATTAATGTTTTATTTGTTCCGTGTTTGGCTTCCTCTCTCCTTTGTTTCACTGAAAATTGATTTCATCAAAAGTATTGTATCAATTCTTGTTGAGACGAATTGTTTTGCTATTAACCAGTTGATTTCTTGTTGTAAGACTCCGTGTCTCTCACAAATTTCTGTCGCAAACTTAGGCCAAATTGGCATTTCGTTGATAAACAAAGCATGCCACACAGGAATAATCATTAAATTCTTCTGTTCCTTCGGTGAAAATAACTCAAACGACTGCTTTATTCAAAGCTAACATTCTTTTAACCCTCGAACAACAAACTATCGTGCTGCTTCCCTCTGCAAAACCAGCAGTAGCTGCAAAAATTTAGCACTTCCTCTTCCCAGCAAACACCAACACTTTGCAATTGCAGGTCGCCATTAATCGCAGCCTCGTTTTCGAATTTTGCATCATACATCGGAAATCAATTGAATGGCCGTTTCGCCTCCCGCGCCTTCGGCGCTCCCTGATCAAACAGGTCGACGAGCCGCTTCGGGAAGAAAATTTCTTGTCACGGGACTGAATTTTACAAAATATGACACTACTACTTACACAATCTAGGAGTTTGATATTGTATATTCAGCTGTAAGATGATGGATGATATATACATGAATGGTAGACTAAGAGAACACTTCTGAGCCGTGAGAGAGCATAAAATGTTGGAGCGGAGACTGACTGGCCTAACCAAAATGAAGGGAACAAGAGTTGAACCTGGCCAGCGCCTAGTTGATAGGCTCACAAACTCCAATAATAAGCAAGTTATATTTTACATCACGAAAAAGGCAGATAATTTTTACATGGCTTAGGACGTTTCTTTATTCTATAACTTGTCATTTCTGCAAGAAAATACACTCCTAATGAATCAGATCAATTTCTGTAAAATTTGACGAAGCGATAAGCAAATGAATGGCGTGCAAGTTGAAAGAAACCCTAGAAACAAGATAAAGCCAAAACTTCTTGGGAGAAGTGATTTTCGCATGGAAATATGGATATAATGAGATAAAATCGAAAAAAATTGGATACCAAGGCGGCAGAAAGCCGCAAAAACGTTGAAAAATGGAGATGGAGACAGACTGGCCTAACCAAAATAATGGGTACAAAATTCATAGTTAGTCCACGCCTTTTTTATAGGTTTCATAACAACAACAAAAAATATACCAAACTTTAGCTCAAAAGAAAGAGAAATGAATCTTGCATGGTATAGGAAGGGTTTCTTTCTCATAGGACGTAGCATTTGGAAGAAAATTGGCCTTGAATGAAAAAGTGAAATTTTGGTAAAATTCGACGAGCGGAATTGCAGCAATTCAACATGCAGGTGGAATGCAACTTTAAGTTCAGAAAAAGCTACAGAATCACAATTTAATTGGTTTTTGGAAGAAAGTATGAATTTTGTTCCCTGAAAATGCCAACTTATCGATCAAATAGAGAAATTATGACTGAGAAAGAGACAAAAAGTCGAGGTGGAGACTGGTTGGCTTAACAAAAATAATGGGTACAAAATTCATAGTTAGTCCACGCCTTTTTTATAGGTTTAATAACAACAACAAAAAATATACCAAACTTTAGCTCAAAAGAAAGAGAAATGAATCTTGCATGGTATAGGAAGGGTTTCTTTCTCATAGGACGTAGCATTTGGAAGAAAATTGGCCTTGAATGAAAAAGTGAAATTTTGGTAAAATTCGACGAGCGGAATTGCAGCAATTCAACATGCAGGTGGAATGCAACTTTAAGTTCAGAAAAAGCTACAGAATCACAATTTAATTGGTTTTTGGAAGAAAGTATGAATTTTGTTCCCTGAAAATGCCAACTTATCGATCAAATAGAGAAATTATGACTGAGAAAGAGACAAAAAGTCGAGGTGGAGACTGGTTGGCTTAACAAAAATAATGGGTACAAAATTCATAGTTAGTCCACGCCTTTTTTATAGGTTTCATAACAACAACAAAAAATATACCAAACTTTAGCTCAAAGGAAAGAGAAATGAATTTTGCATGGTATAGGAAGGGTTTCTTTCTCATAGGACGTAGCATTTGGAAGAAAATTGGCCTTGAATGAAAAAGTAAATTTTGGTAAAATTCGACGAAGGGAATTGCAGCAATTCAACATGCAGGAGGAATGCAACTCTAAGTTCAGAAAAAGCTACAGAATCACAATTTAATTGGCTTTTGGAAGAAAGTATGAATGTCGTTCCAGAAAATGCCAACTTATCGATCAAATAGAGGACTTATGATTGAGAAAGAGACAAAAAGTCTAGGTGGAGACTTGTTGGCCTAACAAGAATAATGGAATTGCAAAGCGAAGTTGATCCGCGCCTAATTCAAAGGATCTGAAACGGAAGCCAAAAAGATGCAAAGTGCCATATCAAATGAAAGAAAAATGAATTTTGCATGGTATAGGATAGTTCGCTTTTCAAATAAACTCGTCACTTCTCGAGAAAACAACCCTGAATAAAAATCATGAATTTTCGTCTTACGAAACGAAAGAAAAATCTAAAGGGAGTCTTACGATTAAACGCTTCTTGAAAATGGGTAATTTCATTTCAAATTATCCCAAACAAAAGAAAACTAAGTTTGTGATGACTGTTCTTCCAAATAAAATCAAACATCTTTGAAATATCACAGCAGATGGATAAGAAATTCAAGGATTAATGTTGAGTTGCAATCCCGGGCCTACGAGATTTTCGTGAAATCGAAGAGGATCTGCTTACCTGCTAGCATCCATAGCGTTTGCTTCTCTCCTTCCAAATCATCAAAATCTTCAATTTATGCACAGTTTTCATTACTAAACACGCTCAATATCAGATCTTACAAAAATGAAATGTTTTTTGATGTGTACGCGTGATGAAATCAGGAAAAGGGCGCGCAAAAATCACATGACCTCCACCTGCCTCCACAGCTTCGAGGATTCAATGTGACGTCACACGTCAGTAGGGGTTGTCGGGCGTGAATCTTAAAATCTTAAAGTCGTTAATTGTCTAATACCTTTGTGTTTGTGTGTTATTTGTTGCACCTCTCCACAGCTGTGTTGTGTTTCATTGACTTCAGCATTGCACTGTGTAATTGTTCGAATGCGAGAGTTCGATACGATGTAACTTGCTGGTATTCTAATAGGTAAACAAGGAATGAAACTTATCTTCCAGCCAAATTCAATTAACTGTTTTGTCCTCGCTCGTAATCCGGCATCAATGCTCCAAATTCATAACGAAACATATCAAAATATTCCTCAATCATCGAAGAATACTTTCCGATACTTTGTTTCTTCATCTGCAGTGTCCGAAATACAAAAATTTGCAGCTTCTTGATGCAGGTCTCTTCAGATCTGCTTTCTCCCTATGCTCCGGCCATCGAACGGTAACAGAGCGATCGAATTTCGAATGTTTTCGTCAGCCTGTCTTGCTTTTCCTTGCTCAGTATGTACACAGGAATCCCCCGGTCCATCTGTCGATCGATTTAAACCAAAAACGGCGCTCTATGGTATGCCAGGGGGTCCCTGTGTACATTCTGTGCAAAGCTGAACGAGGTTGGCTGACGAAAACATTCGAAATTCGATCGCTCTGTTACCGTTCGATGGCCGGAGCATAGGGAGAAAGCAGATCTGAAGAGACCTGCATCAAGAAGCTGCAAATTTTTGTATTTCGGACACTGCAGATGAAGAAACAAAGTATCGGAAAGTATTCTTCGATGATTGAGGAATATTTTGATATGTTTCGTTATGAATTTGGAGCATTGATGCCGGATTACGAGCGAGGACAAAACAGTTAATTGAATTTGGCTGGAAGATAAGTTTCATTCCTTGTTTACCTATTAGAATACCTGCAAGTTACATCGTATCGAACTCTCGCATTCGAACAATTACACAGTGCAATGCTGAAGTCAATGAAACACAACACAGCTGTGGAGAGGTGCAACAAATAACACACAAACACAAAGGTATTAGACAATTAACGATTTTAAGATTTTAAGATTGTAAACTTATTATTGTTCAGTTAAATTAACTGCCTGGGCTTCCTGTGTTCCGACCATCATTTGCAACTTATTTCCGAAATTCGAAGAATAACGAGCCATTTTATTTTTGAAGCTGCGGTGAAAGTTTCCCGAATTTGCAACTTAGGCCCATTTTCGCTCTTAATAAACCGAGCTTATTCACATTAAACAAACTTGCTGACCCCAGATTATTGTTTAAATACCTGCATAAAGGTTCAAATAAGGTCCTTAAAGAGCTTGTTTTCAATTTCTCCTTCCATCTTCTGCAGAATTAGCACCAGAGCAACGGCCATTTTCTGTAGCTTGGCGTTGCCTGGCCAACGGTGAAATCCACAATGGCTTCCAAATGCACCCAGATTCTGGGCGCATTTCATCGAAGTGTACCAGGGTGTTCATTCGGCTTCGTGATCAGCGTATGACGTAAGAACACCCTGGGAACGAGGTTGTGTCCTCTGAGGTCTTATAATACAGTAGCAAGGAAAACAAACCTGCATAATTCCAAGTCTTGCTGATACAAAGAGTGCAAATAACAGAAGAGAAATACCTGAAAATAACAGAATTGATTGGTTAATTCAATGGAATTCAATGGAAAAGTAAGACAAACTTTGTGACGGGCCCATGACAGGCTAAACTGGCAGGAGAACTGACTTACCAATAACCCACCAAAGGTAATCTAACAGTGAGTCTTCACCAGTGGATGAGCTCTGGAAAAGAAACAAATCACAGACATTAGGACATAATTTTTCAGGCTTCTTTTTCATTTCATGGGGAGAGGTTGACTAAGCGGTAGGAAGGTCCTTTTACAGTATACTTTGCAAGATCCAAATATGTATGATGAATTAAGCAGCAGTGTACAAAATATTTTCATCATTTCAAGCAGTAGCAGAAACTTGGAGGAGGGGGTATGATCACCCTAAAATGTTGGCTATAACTAAGGTCTTTTTTCAAAAACAATAGAAATGACAACTTTTTCAACTGAAACAATATCTTTACCCCCAATATTTGGCAAAGTGTCCACCATTTGCTTCAATGCAGGATAAATAAATGTATACACATTGACTGTTTTCTGTTAGTACCAAAGTTTCAATTACAGTTTTGTCAAATGTTATCCATATGACAATTACAAAGCATCATTTTCAGATAAATGTCAAAAATGAATAAGATTGTGCATACCTCAGATGTAACTGATGATAGAGTACATAATAATATTCCTGCTGTTATCAATGCTACTGCAATAAATTTAGTTCTCGAATATCTACAATGAAAACAAACATTTGAAAAGTCATGGTGAGCATTTATACTGAGTGAGTCAGAACAGAGTTAAAGAAAAAGTTTGGCAGGCTATGGAATAAAAAGTATGTGGTATGTGGCTAGCATTCAAACCTTATGCTTTAACCAATAAGTCAAAAGCTAGCTTTGAGATTCTATTTCTCAAGGGAAAATTGTATTTAAATTTATATTTCCATGGCAAGTAAATCATGGACCAGAACTAAAGAAATAATTATTGTTTCCATGCAAACCAGCATAGAGCTCAAATCTTTCAAATCTTCAAAAAGGTGGGTGTGAAATTGCATCAAATGTTTCCATGAATTGAATGACTTCAAAGAAAGTTTAGGTAATTTGCTGTAAATCTGCCGTGGCAATTCCTTAACATCTTGATTATTTTCAAAATGGCGGCATTTGGATTATTCTTGTAAAAATCCATCAAAAATTTTGATGGAAAATTGACCCAATCTTCAAGAAAACCATAGTTTATGAAGGTCTACAACATGATTGCAAGCAGAAATTTGTAGCTCTCTGGTTAGGGATTTAGAAATTTGATGATGTCACAACCTCGAAATCAATAAATGCCGCCATTTTAAAGCTAATCATGATATCAAAAAATTGCCACGGCAGATTTACAGCAAATTGCCCAAAGTTCCTTTCAAGCACTTTGATTCAAAGAAAAACGTAGAAGAATTTTACACCTGTCTTTTTAAAGATTTGAGCTCTATGCTATGCAAACCCTTACCAGTATTTTCCTAATTTCATGGTCATGAATAATTTTATCACACAAAAAGCCTGTTACAAATGACAAACATTTCAGTTTGAATATCTGCCATAAACTTTGTATGCCATAGTCCATCAAACATTTCAACCTTTTTACTCTCGTGGCATACATCATTAATAATTCTAGATAAGGAAGAATCATAATAAATCAAGAAGATAACTTCAAACCCAATTTGAAACTTACTGTCTTTTCAAAATGACGATACCTAATGCCATATTTGCCAGCAATGATCCCTGGAATAAAAAAATCATACTTCACAGACAGACCAGACAATACAAACAGAGAAGAAGCCTTTGATCAATGCTGATTAGTACAAAGAGTCTTAAAAGTTTTGAACAACATGTTTTATTTAAGTCACTTCCTTTAAGCTTTTGAAATTCCAGATTTAGGAATGTAGTCAATTAAATGACTGGCTGTTAAGACATGATTAAATGTAATTGGCAAGTGTGTTAATGAACAAAGGGTTGAGCATAAGTATCAAATCTATTGAAATGGGTGAAAATGATATGCGCAACGGCAACAACTGGTGCATTGATTTTTCTTTGCTGTTAAGGCCCGTTTTATAAGTCGTGCCGCGCCGCGCCGAACCATAGAAACTCGAGTTCGACTGAGGTTCGACTTGGAGCGACTCTTCTGTTTTATAAGAACAAAACTTTTGCCGTGCTGTGCTGTGCCGAACCATAATGACGAATGCGCACAATACTGACTTAAGAAAATTTTCATTTTAATTTCATATGCTATTGACATTATTGAAATAATTACAGTTCTTTTATGCGCGTGTGAGTATGGTGCGGCACGGCGCAACTGAAATTGGTTTGATAAGTCGCACCGGGTCGACCCAGTCGAGAGACCTTTGGCGTATGGTTTGAACCAAGTGTCAGGTTGGTTTTATAAGCGTCGCACCATGCCAAACCAGGCAAAATTGATCGAAATTCACTTGGTTCAGCGCGGCGCGGCACGACTTATAAAATGGGCCTAATAGACAGACAAATATAGGGTCTGCTGGGGGTAAAATGGTTTTGCTGGGGCAAAATGGGCAATGTTGATTTCTGGAAATAGTAGACCCGGGAATGATAAATCAGCATGATGTTAGGGTCAGGGTTAGGGTTAGGGTTAAGGAGGGTAGTTTAAGCAAGTCTAGCTTGAGAAATACCTGGAGGAAAGATTTTGGCAAAATCTATCCAAATTTTTCACCCTACCCATTTTACTCTCAAGGTACCCATTATACCCCCAATAGCTTTACCACCACTACCTGTAACTTTTATGTCATAGACGTACAGTACTGTACATGCAGTCAAAAACTTATCACTTACCGATCTGAAGATCATGTGCAGTGGCATTGAAATTTTAAAATTCAAAGCAAGATTATTGGTGACTTGAACCAAGAAGAACAGAATGACCATCACAGCATACTGACTGTAAAATGGAAATGTATCAAGTTTGGAATAATGCTCTCAATACTGTGGAAACTTTCTAAAACAGCCTAGACTTGCTCCAAGTCTCGTTTGTTCGAATAACAAACGGACGAAACTTGGAGCAAGTCTAAAAACAGCCATAAATCATGAGTTTTTTCAACTATATATATATATACTAAATGTCAAATAAATCAAAATCAATGTAGACTTTGAAAGAAATAGACATTTGCTTAAATCTACATCTCAAATGTACTCTTGGTCATCCAGATCTCAAATGTGCTTCCAGTGCATTGGCGGTGTCCAGTGTCAGATGAAAAAAGTAATTGAAATACTGTACAGTAGTTTTGTAACACATCATACCAATATTCTTAAGAAAGTGGAGCTTGTAAGCCAGGAATGGGTACAGTCTAGTCTTATGTCTGACTTCACTGTGATACTGCAATATCATTATAATTCTACACATAGGGATTTGGAATATAAAAAACATTCTTGAGTATTTTTGATATTACCTGATAGGAACTGTTGGCTTTTTTCTTCCAAAGTCTGCTGTCAAAATAAACCCTTGAATTGTAATGACACAGAATTGACAGAATGTTATGATATTTCCTGATCCTGATGCATACCTGAAAAGGAATCCAGTTCAGTTCAATTTAATTCCATACAAAAATCTCTTTAAAGTAACACACATACAGTACCGCTAACTAGAATAACAAATACCACAGAAGATAAAACACAAGTGAACATAATAAAATGATGAAAGGAGAGGACAATTTCCTACATTTGAAGCTCTATCCAACCAACTAGTAATTTTGTAACTTGAACCTATGGTTTAGTGGTTTTTGGTAGTGCACATGTGCACATTCTTTGCATTTACTGTGTGATGTCATCACTTTTTGATACTTTTTCTTCACAGAGCAATGGTATTTAGGCAAAGCTTTCTTTGTCTCTCTATCAACAACTGAAAATTTTTAGTGCTTGAACCCTCTTGGAGCATTTATGGGCAGGTCATGCGGCAAAGCTAAAAATGCATTTCATGTTTGGGTTTACCCGATGATGCTCTATCTAAACACATGCAAGGTTTCAACACCTAGATTCCGAAATTTGTAGTTTTCTTTCAAATAATTTCTGCGGAGACAACTGATAGTCAGTAAACTTCTTTAAGATTCAAACTTGTTGAGTAGCATGCTGCACTATTGAAAATTACACCCATCGTTGGACAATCTAGGAAATCAACGGAAAGGAAGTCTTTCCAGCTTTCGCCTTCTGGCCTTCGTAGTCGTTCGTTTGTTTGGGCTTGCCCTTTACAAAATCGTGCAGCAAAAAAATACCTTACCTGATCAAGTGCTCGAGGAAATATACATTACTTCCACATCCAAGAAAGACGAGGATAGTAGCGATGATCGATCGTCGATTCATGTTGACAAGAAGGCAGAGAAGAAAGCCGGGAAAAAACAGCTGCCTCAGGCGGCCATTTTGTGCAAAGAAAAAATTACTCAAAAATTCATTTGTTTCCCTGTTTCACCTCGTTGGCGAGGACAGAAGCGAGGCTGCCTTAGTGCAAACTTTAGAATATAAGATCGGACTAAGGATCCAGAAAATGTAGGATCGAGCAGCGACGACATCAAAAACAAACACGCTCATTTCTGAAATCATAATGCTACTTTCCTTCCGCAAATAGATTTTACACCTCAGAGTGCACTCAATCAAATCAAACTAAACAGAGCAAGGGTAAAATTATGGTTTGCTGCGTGCAGAAGGTGTGGAGCTGTGGAACCTGTTCTTGCGGCAGCAGTTTGCCTTGCCTTGGCGGTTTTGCAAAATCATTTTAGATTTTTACATCGGATATCAGATCGAAAAAAACGTGTACAATGACATCATCGTGTTGCCATAATATTGAAATTTCAAAGAGTGTGGCAAATTGCTTGCTTTTACCTCAAAACCGACAATTATTTACCATTCTGCTGGACTAATTTTTAGATTCGACAGAAGAATGTTGACGAATTTTGCTGGTAACATTTTTGAGACTTGTCTGTTTTTCATTGATGAGTAAATATCTTGTCTAACTGTGGGGGCCGTAGGGAGTCACCGAAAACCGTAAAACCGCCAAAATTTTTCAGAGAAACCGAAAGACCGCCTCAAAACTCAGTTAAAACCGTCATAACATTTTTCCGCAATGTGGATGTACCGCCTTAGTTCAATGGTACCGCCTCGGTTATGTGCTGCAGAAGACTGCCTAGTTATCATTGTTATGACCCAAAAGGGGAAAGCTAATTCTTGTGTCTTAAATCCGCTGGAAAATGTGAAAATCAGTAGAATGTAGTATGCTATGTTCAAAAATTATATGATACTGAACAATCATTCTTAGCTTTTATCGTTAATTTTGTGATAATTTGACTTCTCGAATCATATTTTGTGAACAAATCTGGAAACCGCTGAGAAAGAGAGAAACCGTAAAACCGTAATGGTTACGGCCAAAAACCGTTAAACCGTTCCAAAAACAGCTAGAAACCGCAAACCGTCAGCCCCTACGACCCCCACCTAACTATTTCCAACTCGATCGAATCTCGTGTGTATAAAAATGTATAAAAAATAACACTCGATCCAGGCTCTTTTGCTGAATAGCTAAAAGGTCTATTTTCGGGGTTGTTCGAGCCAGGGAGCGCCGTGAGCATCCAAATCAAGGAGCGCCCGTCCAAATCTAGTAAAGTTGTCAAGGAAACAAAATCATGCGCCTCGTTCTCGATATAACGATGCTAGCTGTGGCAGGAAGTTGCTTCGGATTTGAAAACACATTTCAGAGAGTTAATCAACGATAACTTTGCTCAAAAATGAGTTAAGAATAATTCAGTTTACGCACTGCGAAATTTCATTTCCCTTTTGGCCTTGCTTCTCGTTATTTGCGTTCATATTTAGCTGACATGGCGTAGCAGTTACAGCTCAAAAATGCGAGCATGCAAGGGTTTCATTCTCTCATTTTGCTAAGCTACAAATACAATGGCATCAGTTGCTTTGGTTCACGCCTCAATTGAAAGGGACTAGCGAATGCAAACAAAAGAAGTTCTCTCAAGCAGTAAATCAAAACAAACAATGCCGCAAAATCTCCCTGAAACCAGTACGGAAAGCTCTTGCTTGTTGCGGCCAAAGGGAGGTTTTTAAGGCCCTGTTTATATGAGGAAAAACACCTCACTTGCCAGACCCGGGGCTGAGAGGCGAGATTCCACCTTCCAATAGAATCCTTTGTATTTTCATTTCGCGTTTACATGATGAACGCAACACCACCGGTATAGTGAAATCCCACCTCACAAGAGGTGGAATCTCACCTGGGTGAGGTGAAATTTTTCCATATAAACGAAATACCACCGGTATGGTGAGGTGAAATGAAATTTTTCGTTGATTCTCATTGGTCAGTTCTTTCTGATTTCACGGAAGAGAGACCTCAATTCACCTCGCCTCTCAGCCCCGGGGCTGACAGGCGAGGTGAAAAATCTCATATAAACAGTGACTGAAATTTACCTCGCCTGTCAGCCCCGGGTCTGGCAGGTGAGGTGTTTTTCCCCATATAAACAGGGCCTAAGAGAAGTTAGGTGCTTATAACAAAAGAAGGAGGGTAGATCTAAAGTTCTGTCTCGTGGATTTTGTTTAATTGATCTAGGTGCTAAAGAGTAAGCTAAAGAGTGACTGTTTACAATTGAGCAATAAATATCCAGGAATTGTAATGGCCTCTGCTCGGCTTCTGAATCACGAAAACAAAATCCGCGAGACGGAACTTTAGATATGCCATTCTTCTTTCGTCTTAACCACATAACTTCTCTTAAAACATCCCTTTGGCCGCACCTAAGAGCTCTATTCGAACAACTTGAGAACGGTTGGGCCTAACCACGCTCAGTTGTGCAAATCAGTTGAAGACGAAACAGAAGAGAAAACAAGACAACAAAACAAGACACAAGGATCAAAACAAGGTAGATAAATAATCAGTCAAAAGATCCGTGTCCTAACACCCTTGACTGTACTGAATCACCCGGTGGCTGGATCGAATAATTAGCAATAGTTGATGCCAGAACATCTCATACTAAACGGTATGCCACTATCATCAGCCTTATCATCATTACTAATCAAAAACATGTCATGTGTGTCATGATCAAACGCAGTTGCATGAATCCTCAAACTCGATAAATCTTTAAACGCTGTCTTTTTCGTTAAGGTCTCCTCATTTTGGCTGCATGGGATACAGAAGAATGGTTTGCCAGAACGGTGGACATCTCTGTGATGAATAGACTGATAATATAAGCTTCTAAATCGATCAGGACATTTCTTATCTTCTAAGCAAGGCAATGGATAAATGTAATAAAAATGCTCAAGATAGTCTTCTCGTGTTTTGAAGTATTCCTGACAAGGGCAGTTGCATTTCTTGTGATTGTTCTTCATGTGAACTTCTAGAAGCTTCTTTGCACGATATTTTCTGTTTGGGCAAAAACCGCAAGCGTATTCTTGTAGCTTTTCGTCTGGTATTTTAAACGATTTTTTAACATAAAATTCCTCTTCTTCTGCCGGATCGTTCTCTTCTTTCTCTGGAAGATAGTCACTAAGGACAGTTTCAGCAAAGGAAACATCTAGATCTACTTTCTCACTAGGGATCTGTATCGGTTCTGTGTTTGATGCTGTCTCTACCTTTGCAACAATCTCCGGACTAACTTGTATTCCACGGTCCGTAGATTCTGCTTTCAACATTGCCAGCATTGCTGCAAGATCGATAAATCCATCCATGTCTGTGGAGTTATCAACCATTTCTGGTTTTTTGTTAATAACGACTGCTTTAACCAGTTCCTTATAACCCAAATCATCTGTACTCGTTGCTTTGTTATCGGTTATTTTAACCGGAATAACCTGCTCTGCAATGTTACGGTTCCTGTTTATCAACGACTGCATGCGGTCTTCAAACTCACCAGTGAAGAAAAGCGCCGGTGCAGAACCGGACCTTTGGAACCTCAGTTCCGGAGAAGATGACATCCTGAGCTTGTCAAGCAAGCAGTTGAAACAAATTTTCGATCCATCATCCGAGCACTGGCATTTGTCATTGAAACCTCTCCTGCCTTCGGTGTCATATCTCTCAAGCAACTCTTCTTCAAATGATTCACCGTTAAAATGTCCAGAATAATTATTGTTACGTCTGCCATTTATCCCGTTGTTTAAACACATGCACTGTTCATGACTAGTCATAGGATAGCTCCTTCGTGTGCCCATTCTTCCTCCTCCGTAGCCTCCGTCAAAGTCCAAATCCTCTCCACGAAGTGACATGTTTCGTACAGGGAGTCCATTTCTGTAGCCTTGCTGCTGCCGTGGGTATGAGAAATAAGGCTTCTTTTGGCAATGAGGGCATGAATCCGTATCCACGCCCGCATTTGCTACAATTGTGGACCTACGATTGTCTAAGGCAAATGAACCAATGCCATTCCTCATTCTTAATGTTCCAGCGCCATTTGCATCTTGATAATCTTGTCCCATTTGCGCATTTGTCCCAATCAAACTGTTGCAGCGTGAACAATGAGCATGGTCCGGCATTTCATTCAAATCAGCAGACACCAAGTCTCTGTTGCCTTGGCTACCATCAATCAAAAACTCATTATCGTTCAGCAACAGGATTTTCACCTCAATGTGATCTTGTTTGCTGCGCAGCAATGCTGCGAGTTCATCGCTGCTACCATCGTGGGCCTGAACGAGATATATTCTATCCTTTTGAATCTGTCTCTTCTTCCCACCACTATTTTTCTTGCTACATTTCTGAAGAAGATAAAACATCAAGTCGATTCTCGTAGCATCTCTTTCTTTTGTTAAACTCTCGTGAACTACAATCCATGGGTAGCCTGGAAACCTCAGTTTCTTGCTTTTATCTGCAAAGATGTGAAACTGGATTCTATCCATGTTTCCAGTTGAAAAAATTCCTTCAAGTTTCTTGAGGAGATACTTGCTGTCAGCATTCCAGATCATGAATACTTCATCCATTTTTATGTTTTGATGAAACGATTTCAGCTTTCTTTCCCTCCTCACAGATTCTTTGGATTTGAATTAGGAATACTGTTGGTTATCAGCTTCCTCTCAAAAATGCTTCGAGTTTATGAAACTAATCAAGGACGTATAAGTATCAGTTCAAGAAATAAATGTTTGCAAGACTTCTTGTTGTAGCTCGAAGATAAATAGCCCCTTGCTTCCAGCCAGTAAAACAGTCCTTTCCGAGGCAATTTCTCTTCGGAAAGACTTCTCGCAACCTTTACAAGCAATTCTTCTTTATTCTTGAAATAACAAGAACAGTTCCTCATCAAAGTTGTCTATTAATAGCTGTGTCTCAAAGAAAGTAGCAACAAAGACTTATCATAAAAACAACCAACTTTCCAACGACGCGTCTTGCTTGCTTAGTAGAAGTGTAGCTGTGTCCTCAGTAGTTCAAGTGTCTCACTATGCCTTTCCTGAGAATTAGTGCTGCTGTATCTTCACTTAGAAGCAGTGTGGTCCATTTATCAATAAAATAACTCTTACGAAATTCAACAGCGGAAAATGATTCATTAAAGACGAAATATATCAATTGATAATCTTCAGTAAACGAATTTTCCTTTCACGACGAATTCTAACATCCTTTTTGAGACATTCGCAAAGTGATGCCGCAATATGATATGCTAACAAAGTTTTTATAGTTGCGGCATTTCGAGGTACCTCAAACAATTGTCTTCATCTTCTTGTGTTTACAACCTATTCTTATGAAGTGAATTCTTTCATTTAATTGCAAAATTCGAATTCGCAAGAGTTTCCTTTCCTGAACAAATATTTAGCTTATGTAATATCAACCAGGGGGGAGTAAATTGAGACTTTAATATCTGTCGGATCTAAAACGATGTTCATAACGGCGTAACATAAATAAACTGACTTTTGATATGAAATATTCAACTGGGGGAACTTTGGCTTGTGGTACAATATATGGCATAACTCCGTGACTTTAGTTCGATTTCGAGACCACTGCGAAGGACAATAAATGCACTTGAGATGTTAAAAGGCAACTTAGGCCAAAACATTCTGAAAAGCACATGCGACGGAGCTCTGCAGTTCAAGGGCAGAAAATATGGCTGAGAAAAGATGTTAATATCAAGGAAGACAATTTTATAGCATTTCAAGATAGCCAAAGAATCCAATCCGATCTAATTCAACCTACTTGTGTCCTGCCACTCATGCTAAAATGAACAATTTAGACCCCCCCCCCCCCCAACTTCATAAATGCTTTGGGCACTTATTAAGATATATCTAGGCAACATCTAACACAAATATTCCTTTGAAATTAAAAGGAACATTGTAACAAATAGGCTGTAGGCCTCTGTCCACAAAACTTATTATTGGATCCAAAATTTGATTAAATACTCCATGTTTTAGAATCGTGGTGGTGGACGAACGAGAACAAAAACTCAGAAGAAATATCAAAATGAATGGAAAATAATTTAATATGTAAACCGTCACCTTACATAAAAATATATTTGTCGTTCATGTTTAAGACTTGAAATACGGGGCAAGAGACAAATGAGAAAAAACAATTTTGAAGAAACTTCAAAATGAATGGAAAATAATTTAATATGTAAACCTTAACCTCAAATAAAGATAAATTTATTATTCACGTTTTAGATTTGAAATACAGGGGAATAAAAATGATAATCAAAATTTCCCAGACCGATTTTGGATTTCTTATTGAAACTTGCTAGAATCTAATAAAGATAAAGCAATCAGAGGTTTCCATTAAACTTGATAAGCTTCTTGTATTTGTCTTCATTTATTTCTATAGCAACAAAAAGACAAACTAAAAGAAGGATATATCAGTCAACTTGCACAAGGACCAGGCCACAAAAACATCGTCCTAAGGCCCTTGATATAATAAGAATTCTTGACCCATATGAAAAATTGTAAGATTTTCTAAGTGAGAGTTCTCTTTAGTAAAAACATGTTAAAGAGAGTCGGCAAAACTGTATCGATTAGCCACTACAAAGACGCCAGTGACAATGAAATGGCATGTGCCAAAGTTGTCAAATACAATTTTCAACCTGGCCAGGTTCAGCTGCTAGCCATGGGTTTTATGGACACGATTTGTGTCGATTGTGTCCACAATACATAGCCTAAATGTTCCAATTGAATAAATTTATTTCGTTACCTTGCTTATCTTCAATTCACTGCTTATCTTCGCTTTCTTACTTGGGAGCCAATGCCTTCACTCTCGACAATACTGACATGTACCTAAATTTCCAATGGTATTGGAATTAAGGCTCTTATGAAACTGTCGTGAGGAAAGGCATCGGGTCCCAAGCAAGAAAACGAAGACGCAGTAAGCAATGAATTAAAGACCTGTAACGACATACATTTATTCATTTGGGAACAACATAGGTATTGTGGACATGATCGACGACACACAAATCGTGTCGCCAATACCCATGTTTTATCTATGTTGATATGTTATTCAACGTTGTTCTTTATTGGATTGCAGTTACTATCTTACTGTACAGTGCTTCTTGCAGGACGTTTCAAAAGTCAGGCGACCCTAAATAGAGCGAAATTTGCTAATTTCAAAACCAGTCACGAAATCAACTATGCCTGGAAAAATGATTTGGTCTATGATCTACTTGCCAAAAAAAAGAAATTTGCAGATTCACCAACTAATGAAATTTTGGTGACTTCTCAAACAGGAGTACTTTATTTGGGACACCCGGTACTAAATATAAATATGAAGGAAAAATAATTACACCTTGGCCAAATACATTTGCATTATACATTAGTCCTCTGCAATAAATCCTCCCTTCTTCCAGTCTCAATAGAACAGTTTCATTGAAATCCCACCTATTGTTGGCAAGCAGCAAATGTACTATGTAAATAGAAATTAAATTCAAATCTTACATAAAGCAGGTGTTTTGTCAATTTCTTTATATAAAATATGTAGTTCTTGAGGCAAACTGTTGACAATGTCCTAAAATGGAAGTGATTCAAATTTTCAACCATAGCAATCAAAAGTTTTGTGATCATAACCCACTCTGATCAAAGCAATGATTTGGAAGATACAATAATGGAAGCATCAATTCAAAACCTTTTTTATTAAAAAAGTAAATAGAATTGATTATATAACATAGAGGCACAGGGACCCCAGGAAATTGTATAACCCCCCCCCCCCCCCGATGATAAAGAGGCCTTCCTCTGAGCTTACTTAGTGAGTGCGAAGCTATGATGTAATGCTTTAAGAGAGAGATCGAAAGTGAGGCGCGAGAACGAAAAGTTGCCTCCTTTTGATTTGTTCGCGCACCTCGCTTTCGACCTCTCTCTTAAAGCATCATGTCATAGCTTCGCAATCACAAACGAGGGTCAGAGGAAGGCCTCTTTATCATTGGGGGGGTAGGGTCATACAACTTCCTGGGGTCCCTGTGATAGAGGCCACCTAAGGGATCTTGGGTTTTGCGTCTCCAGGGCATACTTAAATTGGGCTCTGGGCTCCAAATGGCAAAATTTTCGTGCTCCAGGGTTCCATTGCATGCTTTTCAGGGCTCCAGGAGCTCCATCTCTTAGAATTCGACAAAACCACCATGGAAATTTTCTGGGCTCCAAGCTTTCAAAATTATGGGTTCCAGCAACCATCCCCTTTTGGCAGCCTCAACATGCTTTTTCTGCAAAAGACCTCTCAAGAATTCTTGATAGAAATTTCAATAAGAATTCTTGGTTATGAAATTTAGTCTTTCATGTGGCTTGAAAATTCTTCTTACTTGAAAAATTCTTGAAAATTCTTCACAAGTTTTTCTCATATTACATGTGTGCAAGGGCTGTGCTGTAAATTATACACACACACTGTGATAGACAGCCTCAATCATTGAAAGAGACTGGGGAGAGTCATTTGGCTTGTTAAAAATGATGGTTTTGAATAAACATTTACAAGAAAGAAATCGATTTCTTCAAAATTAATAAAATGAAATGGCAAATTTTACAATAGCAAAGTTTCAAACTTACATTTATTCAAATTTGAATCCTTTTGAAGTTAAGTCTTTCCTTGCTTCTTTTATTTGCTGTCAAAGGAATTAAACAAATTTTATATCAAATTTATATGAAAAATTGAAAAAATTTTCCAATAGTATGGTCACATGACTCAAAATGGGTGAAGCAAACCTTGGCCGATTAGGTCAATTAATTCCCCTCTTAGTTAGACGTTCTTTCTTTTTTGTAGTGTGTAATAAAGTGAAGTTATGTGTAGTTTATGTGTTATCTTTGTCTTTCAATGTCGTCACGTCTAGTGCTACAGTATGTTCGCGTTTTTAGTTTTATGTTGCCATTTGGTAGACGTTAATTTTCGCTCCAAATGGTATTGTTTTAGTAGTAGGGTATAGTATTTTGTAGGTAGTGTTATTAGGTAATATAAGTTTTTAGCTGGATATATAAAAAAGATTTTATATCAGATGAAAACATGCTTTAAGCAAAAGCAAAGGGCTCAAATTTTCAAATCTTTAAAAAGGGGGATTTAACATTGTATCAAATTTTTCTATGAAATGAATAAGTTGAAAGGAACTTTGGGTAATTTGCTGTAAATCTGTAATGGCAATTTTTTTATATCCTTCCAGTCATTTCCAAAATGGTGGCAATTTGATTATTTTTGTACAAATTCATTGAAAATTTTCAAAAATCAAAATCATTGTACATCTTAAATTACTTGAGGAAAACTGATACAATCTTCAAGAAAGCTATAGCTTATGAAGGTCTACAATATGGTGGCAAGCAGAAATCTGTAGCTCTCCTGGTTTAGGATTTAGAAAACACATGATGACATCACAGCCTCAAAATTAATATATGCTGCCCTTTGAAATTTAGCAAGATATTAAAAGATTGCCAGTGCACATATACAACTTCCTTTCAATACTTCAATTCAAAGTAAAGTTTAATAGAATTTCACACCCACCCTTTTAAAGATTTGAGCTCTATGCTTTCAGCAGAATGTGAGGACAAGGCTACAGTATATTGCTTCTCAATCAATCTTCTGTTTGACCTGGTTCTGATCAAGCCATCTTCAGTTTTCTGAATGGGCACAAATTGTGACCAGTCTTACTTCAAGCAACAATTTGGATCCAGCCTTATCAATTTACAATAAAATAAATATGCATTGGACAAACCTCTTTTAACTCTTCTGCTGCCTCTGTACAATTGTTAAATGTTGCAACTCTGTACAATATGACAATTACAGAGTAAACCTATGAAGAGTGTGGAGAAAAAACAGAGTTATCAAAACATGAAAATCAAAATGGCACATGTCAATGTTATGTAATGTAACAATACATAATGAGGGACACGTTGTCTCTTTTTTAGAAGTGACAAATCTTGGAAACAGTGACTTGTATTATTTTATTTATGTCTCATTCAATTTAACACAACCATAAGAGCACAAGTGTGTGGGGTCTTTGGAGGGTTTGCAAAAATCTGAACTTAGTCAGGCAAAATTTTGGTGAACAATGGACTTTCATCAGGCAGCCATCTAAATCTCATCTTTCTCAATGCTTGTGAAAGCAAAATTGCAATTTTTTTGGTCAATGGGCAATTGAATGAAGCAGAATCCTTCCAGTTTTTAATAATCTGGTGTCGAATGGTAGGTATGTTAATATATACTTACCCCAAATAATCCAACCAAGATGATAGGTGACTGAAAAATAAGAAACAATTGATATTGGCAACAATAAATAGAAAATGTTTAATATTAGCTGATTATATGATGGAATGGTACAAAGTTAGAAAACTAGCATGCAGGCTGTAACCTTGTAGAGCATGAGCAAGAACTGGTGCACACAGTAAGATGGTTTATAAATATAAGCAGTGCAGTCTCTAATAAACAAACAATCTATTACTTCCAACTGCTATTTTCAAATGTGTAAATAATTAAACTTCATTGAAAATCATACTCAGACCAACAACTTTCATAAATATACATAGTGCAAACTGCAAACTCTGCAGTCTGAATTGGCAGTTTTGTGAATACATTAGGAGGGGTATAGATTATGCTACTTTCACACCAGAGACTTCAATAGGCTATTCAAAATAGACGATAGATAACAAAAGATATAATTTCTCCTTGCACAAGTAAAACAATGGTGCACTCGTCACACTGTGACATCATATCATAGTACGGCTTTAAAAGCAGTAAGGACAGAAAGAGGACTAAACTGCTTGGATTAAAAGTCTTGCAATCAGTGGACACATCCTTGGACAGTAGGGCAATTGTTGCCGAGATCTCATCCTCAATTTTTCACCTAATGTCTCTTTGAATGCTCAAGTGCCACACTTAGGGGCCATCGACTTTCGATTTTCGTATTTTTTAACGGCAATTGGTCGTTATGGGGGGAGGGGGTCTTACCCTTAGGCCGTTAAGAAAATAAAAATCGTACGGAAATCTCCGTAAGAGAATTTTTTTAAAAGCGTAGATAAAATCTTTACAAATAACATATAGAGTGTAGAATAGAACAGTTTTACTATGCCTCCCGATATGGCGTATTTTCAGTTGAAGTCCAGCATGTTCCACAAGATATTTGTTTGCTGCTCCCCAAGTCTTACTTAGGCCAAAGATTTTAGGCCGATCGGAGGCCCGTTTGGTAGAAGGCCGTTAACGGGGAGGGGGGGAGGGGGTTCCGATCTTAACGGCCAAATGCCGTTAAAAAATATGAAAATCGAAAGTCGATTGCCCCTTATCTGTAGTGCAGTGGTGGTTAGGACTGCATCCAGATTGGACAGGTTGCTGTTATGTCACTGTCCACTTTACACTTCAGGAGCAGAGTGAAATTCTCATGAAAAAACAAAAGCAAACAATAGATTTGTTGTTTAGTGACACATACAAGCAGTGCAAATTCAGTAGTGACATTCTCATGTCATGACAAAACAAAAGCAAACGATGGATTCGTTGTACTGCAGTGCAAAAGCGATTTGGATGTAAAGAATCCCCCTGCACATTCCGCAATCTTTCCAATCTGGCTACGGGTTGCATTGCATTACAAAAATGACATGATTTGTCAGTAGTGCAGTGCAGTCTTCACTAGCTCCAAAACTTAACCAATAATAATCCTGCGATTGCATTTGTTAAAAGGTACATCTAAAAAAAATGGGCCTAAGTTTTTGTTATCATTCATAAATTGATGATACTCACAAACTGCAAAAACGTCTTTGAACAACATGATACTTCAAAAGGCAGGGCATTTTTCAGAACAGCAAGGTAAAATATTGCAAATATAGTCAGTCCAAAAACCCATTCCTGTAGCTTCGTCATGTTTTTATCTTGTTTTCGAACTCACTTGCTTTCTTCTGGTTTTGCCAGCTCACAATCTAGTCCACGTTCTTCCCACTCTCGTTACCCTGTGTCCGAAAGAAAACAAACGGTTCAATTGTTCTCAAATAGAGGCAAACAGCAACAACAACGATAACAAAAAGAACCTTTTAAGACTCACGGGACTTCAAATCATTTTGCTATCGAAGATAAATTTCTTCATTTCATTTGAAATGCTCAAGCTGAAAATGTTATTTTGTTGTTGGAAGTGTTTTATTTTGCTTTAATCTTTGAATATTTAAGCTTTTTTTAACTTTTCATTCACGAAAAAAAGCTCATTGCGACTCATTGCAATCTCTCCAAAGTCTACCAGATTGAGGAGTTATAAGTTGAAGGTTTCCGAGGACTCCAACCTCATCCCCAGGGCCTTTTTTCATGTTGGGACAGAGAGCTCAGAAAAATACCCTGAAGTCTCGCTGAAATATGCCGAAAACAGAATGGACAAAAGAATGGGCTTTCATAAGAAACAAACTGAAGTCTAAAAATCTACTGTTTCCAATACCAAAAGAATGAGATCTTACCTTCTACTAACTGTTACCGTCTTCAGAAGGTGCCAAAAATAATACGTCGTTAGTGCATTAACTGTAGAAGATTTTGATACACTTTTAAAGTTTTTCCTGTTTCCTGAAAGTTTTCAAAATATCCACATCAAATATACATTGAACAGATGAACTAAACATAACATACAAGATGCTATTGAGTACAATTTGTTGCTTTGAGCCATACAGAATTGTTTCCTTGCAGAATGCTATGTTTCGTAGAAAAATATATTTTATCAGCAGCGGAAAGTACATCATAGTTAAACCGATCGAAAAATGAAGTTTATTAACGAAGTATTGATGGTATGAAGCAGAAATTTTTCTGATCAAAGTCTTGTTTAGAAAGGGTGGGAGTCCTTCTCAGCATGGTAAGAGAGCCATTTTAAACAGACCGTACCAAACATGAGGATGTTTTATTCAATTCTCACAGATTTCTGAATAAGAAAATCTTCATCTCACTCGGGTATAAAGATTCCACTAAGAACTGTGTCGATTTTATTTAAACAATTAATTCAAAACAGTTATAGCTCATTCACGAACTGCTTGCACACTGTTTCTTTGAGCTTAAGCATTTAGTGCGGCTTTACAACTTACCACAAACCATTAAGATTCTTTAGAAGGAAATTAGTCAGAAACTTACTTTTTCAAAAGCCTCTTATGATACCCAGACAAAAACAAGACAGGTTTTAAAAGCTGAAACTCTTAAATCAAGCCATTAATTATCCTTGCAGCCAAAAGCACATCGTTTCTAGATATATACTTCGATGAAAAGTTGCTTACTTCTAAATTTCATTAAGGATGAGGTCTAACAATGGTCAGCAAAGTTAAACGCAGCTGCGCTTGTCTCTAAGTATCCTTTACCGAAAAATTGATGTGAAGTCGGGTAAACATCTGTGGAAAAATTGGCACTTAAGGTCGGATATATTGTTTTGAAAAAATCTGTATAAGGAACGGGTATGCACCTCCAGGAAGTGGTAGCAACCATAACGCCACTAAATCAAGCATCTATCAGAAAATTTATGAAAACATCGCTCATCAATCCTGACTATTTCTTTTTTAGCTCTACGGCAACTGTGATCGAAATTGCTTTCAGTCACTACTAGCATCAGAGAGAAAGCTCACAGCAAAATTAAAAGCAATTGAAAACAGTCAAGGGACAATACACACAGTCTCTGTTTAAGGTATCAGTTGTAAATATTTAGGCGAAATATTTGTTTTCAGTAAAAAAACTGGTTCTCAGTACAAAAACCTGCCTGTAAGTGAAAAACGATCCAAGGTTCCACGCATTAGATCCTTTAGCAGATGACCAAAATTTGACAACTAATTCTGAAAACAAAATAATCATATTTCATTTTACACTGTTGCACTGTTTCTTTTAACAAGCTTTTAACTAGTTACTGGGCTTCATAACTGTGCGTTAGTTTGTCAGTTGTCGCAATGAGCTGCTGTGTTGTGTGGTAAAAAGAAGACATATTGCTGAAGTTTCAGTCCAACAATTATGCTGAATAATTTGACATAAATTAAAAAAAATGTGTTATGATGTTTTGCGTCTAACTCCTCAGAATCAAATTGAGAAGCTGGACCAATAAAGGTTTTCGTATGACACTGGTCACATCCTATCATTTTGCAAATTGCATCAATGAATAATCTTTATCACAAATCACGGGCTATGAAGTTTTGTTTGATGCCACATAGATAAAAGGTGAGGGTTGCTAGCAGTTGACAAAGTTGGCAGTATTATAATGATAACATTTGATCAGAATATGAAACCCAAAACTTAGGGAGTTGTCATAAAGTTGCTGTATGGCGGTTGATTGCATCATATCAAGTTTGATATCACCTGCATTGTCAGTAATATTCTGACACTTTAGGTGATAATGAAAATATGCCAACTTTTTCCTAATTACGTCCAAACAAGTTTCAAATCTCGTCTATTGTCATCGAATTGAAACCGTTTCAATTAATCACAGGAGAAAACAGTGTTCTGCTTTGATTGCATCAAATAAAGTTCAATATCACCTGCAATGTCTATAATATTCAGACACTTTAGGTGATAATGAAAATATGACAACTTTTTCTTAATTACATCCAAATAAGTATCAAATCTCGTCGATTGTCATCGAATTGACACCATTTCAATTAGTTATAGGTAAAAACAGTGTTCTGCTTTGATTGCATCAAATCAAGTTCAATATCACCTTCATTGTCAGTAATATGCTGACATTTTAGGTGATAATGAAAATATGCCAACTTTTTCTTAATAACATCCAAATAAGTTTCAAATCTCGGCGATTGTCATCGAATTGACACCATTTCAATTAGTTATAGGTAAAAACAGTGTTCTGCTTTGATTGCATCAAATCAAGTTCAATATCACCTTCATTGTCAGTAATATTCAGACACTTTAGGTGATAATGAAAATATACCAACTTTTTCTTAATTACATTACAAATAAGTTTCAAATCTCGTCGATTCTCATCGAATTGACACCATTTCAATTAGTTATAAGGTAAAACAGTGTCCTTGTTTGATTGCATCAAATCAAGTTCAATATCACCTGCATTGTCTGTAATATTCAAACACTTTAGGTGATAATGAAAATATGCCAACTTTCTCTTAATAACATCCAAATAAGTTTCAAATCTCGGCGATTGTCATCGAATTGACACCATTTCAATTAGTTATAGGCAAAAACAGTGTTCTGCTTTGATTGCATCCAATCAAGTTCAATATCACCTTGATTGTCAGTAATATTCTGACATTTTAGGTGATAATGAAAATATACCAACTTTTTCTTAATTACATTACAAATAAGTTTCAAATCTCGTCAATTGTTTTCGAATTGACACCATTTCAATTAGTTATAAGGTAAAACAGTGTTCTGGTTTGATTGCATCAAATCAAGTTTAATATCACCTGCATTGTCAGTAATATTCTGACACTTTAGGTGATAATGAAAATATGCCAACTTTTTCCTAATTACGTCCAAACAAGTTTCAAATGTCGTCTATTGTCATCGAATTGAAACCGTTTCAATTAATCACAGGAGAAAACAGTGTTCTGCTTTGATTGCATCAAATAAAGTTCAATATCACCTGCAATGTCTATAATATTCAGACACTTTAGGTGATAATGAAAATATGACAACTTTTTCTTAATTACATCCAAATAAGTATCAAATCTCGTCGATTGTCATCGAATTGACACCATTTCAATTAGTTATAGGTAAAAACAGTGTTCTGCTTTGATTGCATCAAATCAAGTTCAATATCACCTTCATTGTCAGTAATATGCTGACATTTTAGGTGATAATGAAAATATGCCAACTTTTTCTTAATAACATCCAAATAAGTTTCAAATCTCGGCGATTGTCATCGAATTGACACCATTTCAATTAGTTATAGGTAAAAACAGTGTTCTGCTTTGATTGCATCAAATCAAGTTCAATATCACCTTCATTGTCAGTAATATTCAGACACTTTAGGTGATAATGAAAATATACCAACTTTTTCTTAATTACATTACAAATAAGTTTCAAATCTCGTCGATTCTCATCGAATTGACACCATTTCAATTAGTTATAGGCAAAAACAGTGTTCTGCTTTGATTGCATCCAATCAAGTTCAATATCACCTGCATTGTCTGTAATATTCAAACACTTTAGGTGATAATGAAAATATGCCAACTTTCTCTTAATTACATCCAAATAAGTTTCAAATCTCGGCGATTGTCATCGAATTGACACCATTTCAATTAGTTATAGGCAAAAACAGTGTTCTGCTTTGATTGCATCCAATCAAGTTCAATATCACCTTGATTGTCAGTAATATTCTGACATTTTAGGTGATAATGAAAATATACCAACTTTTTCTTAATTACATTACAAATAAGTTTCAAATCTCGTCAATTGTTTTCGAATTGACACCATTTCAATTAGTTATAAGGTAAAACAGTGTTCTGGTTTGATTGCATCAAATCAAGTTTAATATCAGCTGCATTGTCAGTAATATTCTGACATTTCAGGTGATAATTAAAATATGCCAACTCTTCTTAATTACATCAAAATAAGTTTCAAATCTCGTTGATTGTAATTGAATTGACATCATTTCAATTAGTTATAGGTGAAAACAGTGATTTGGTTTGATTGCATCAACATAAGTTCAATATCACCTGCATTGTCAGTAATATGCTGACATTTCAGGTGATAATGAATATATGCCCACTTTTCTAATTACATCCAAGTAAGTTTCAAATCTCGTTGATTCTAATTGAATTGACATCATTTCAATTAGTTATAGGTGAAAACAGTGACTTGGTTTGATTGCATCAGATCAAGTTCAATATCACCTTCATTGTCAGTAATATTCTGACATTTCAGGTGATAATGAAAATATGCCAACTTTTTCTTAATTACATCCAAATAAGTTTCAAATCTCGTCGATTGTCATCGAATTGACACCATTTTTATTAGTTATAAGTGAAAACAGTGTTCTGGTTTGATTTCATCAAATCAATTTCAATATCACCTTCAGTGTCAGTAATATTCTGACATTTTAGGTGATAATGAAAATATGCCAACTTTTTCTTAATTACATTACAAATAAGTATCAAATCTCGTCGATTGTCATCGAATTGACAGCATTTCAATAAGTTATAGGTGAAAACAGTGTTCTGGTTTGACTTCATCAAATCAATTTCAATATCACCTTCCGTGTCAGTAATATTCTGACACTTTAGGTGATAATGAAAATATACCAACTTTTTCTTAATTACATTACAAATAAGTTTCAAATCTCGTCGATTCTCATCGAATTGACACCATTTCAATTAGTTATAAGGTAAAACAGTGTCCTTGTTTGATTGCATCAAATCAAGTTCAATATCACCTGCATTGTCTGTAATATTCAAACACTTTAGGTGATAATGAAAATATGCCAACTTTCTCTTAATAACATCCAAATAAGTTTCAAATCTCGGCGATTGTCATCGAATTGACACCATTTCAATTAGTTATAGGCAAAAACAGTGTTCTGCTTTGATTGCATCCAATCAAGTTCAATATCACCTTGATTGTCAGTAATATTCTGACATTTTAGGTGATAATGAAAATATACCAACTTTTTCTTAATTACATTACAAATAAGTTTCAAATCTCGTCAATTGTTTTCGAATTGACACCATTTCAATTAGTTATAAGGTAAAACAGTGTTCTGGTTTGATTGCATCAAATCAAGTTTAATATCACCTGCATTGTCAGTAATATTCTGACACTTTAGGTGATAATGAAAATATGCCAACTTTTTCCTAATTACGTCCAAACAAGTTTCAAATGTCGTCTATTGTCATCGAATTGAAACCGTTTCAATTAATCACAGGAGAAAACAGTGTTCTGCTTTGATTGCATCAAATAAAGTTCAATATCACCTGCAATGTCTATAATATTCAGACACTTTAGGTGATAATGAAAATATGACAACTTTTTCTTAATTACATCCAAATAAGTATCAAATCTCGTCGATTGTCATCGAATTGACACCATTTCAATTAGTTATAGGTAAAAACAGTGTTCTGCTTTGATTGCATCAAATCAAGTTCAATATCACCTTCATTGTCAGTAATATGCTGACATTTTAGGTGATAATGAAAATATGCCAACTTTTTCTTAATAACATCCAAATAAGTTTCAAATCTCGGCGATTGTCATCGAATTGACACCATTTCAATTAGTTATAGGTAAAAACAGTGTTCTGCTTTGATTGCATCAAATCAAGTTCAATATCACCTTCATTGTCAGTAATATTCAGACACTTTAGGTGATAATGAAAATATACCAACTTTTTCTTAATTACATTACAAATAAGTTTCAAATCTCGTCGATTCTCATCGAATTGACACCATTTCAATTAGTTATAGGCAAAAACAGTGTTCTGCTTTGATTGCATCCAATCAAGTTCAATATCACCTGCATTGTCTGTAATATTCAAACACTTTAGGTGATAATGAAAATATGCCAACTTTCTCTTAATTACATCCAAATAAGTTTCAAATCTCGGCGATTGTCATCGAATTGACACCATTTCAATTAGTTATAGGCAAAAACAGTGTTCTGCTTTGATTGCATCCAATCAAGTTCAATATCACCTTGATTGTCAGTAATATTCTGACATTTTAGGTGATAATGAAAATATACCAACTTTTTCTTAATTACATTACAAATAAGTTTCAAATCTCGTCAATTGTTTTCGAATTGACACCATTTCAATTAGTTATAAGGTAAAACAGTGTTCTGGTTTGATTGCATCAAATCAAGTTTAATATCAGCTGCATTGTCAGTAATATTCTGACATTTCAGGTGATAATTAAAATATGCCAACTCTTCTTAATTACATCAAAATAAGTTTCAAATCTCGTTGATTGTAATTGAATTGACATCATTTCAATTAGTTATAGGTGAAAACAGTGATTTGGTTTGATTGCATCAACATAAGTTCAATATCACCTGCATTGTCAGTAATATGCTGACATTTCAGGTGATAATGAATATATGCCCACTTTTCTAATTACATCCAAGTAAGTTTCAAATCTCGTTGATTCTAATTGAATTGACATCATTTCAATTAGTTATAGGTGAAAACAGTGACTTGGTTTGATTGCATCAGATCAAGTTCAATATCACCTTCATTGTCAGTAATATTCTGACATTTCAGGTGATAATGAAAATATGCCAACTTTTTCTTAATTACATCCAAATAAGTTTCAAATCTCGTCGATTGTCATCGAATTGACACCATTTTTATTAGTTATAAGTGAAAACAGTGTTCTGGTTTGATTTCATCAAATCAATTTCAATATCACCTTCAGTGTCAGTAATATTCTGACATTTTAGGTGATAATGAAAATATGCCAACTTTTTCTTAATTACATTACAAATAAGTATCAAATCTCGTCGATTGTCATCGAATTGACAGCATTTCAATAAGTTATAGGTGAAAACAGTGTTCTGGTTTGACTTCATCAAATCAATTTCAATATCACCTTCCGTGTCAGTAATATTCTGACATTTTAGGTGATAATGAAAATATGCCAACTTTTTCTTAATTACATCCAAATAAGTTTCAAATCTCATCGATTGTCATCGAATTGACACCATTTCAATTAGTTATAGGACAAAACAGTTTTCTGGTTTAATTGCATAAAGTGAAGTTCAATATCACATGCGTTGTCAGTAATATGCTGACATTTCAGGTGACAAATGAAAATATGCCAACTTTTTCTTAGTTACATCCAAATAAGTTTCAATCTCGTCGATTGTCATCGAATTGACACCATTTCAATTTGTTATAGGTTAAATTAGTGTTCTGGTTTGATTTGATCAAATCAAGTTCAATATCACCTGCATTGTCAGTAATATTCTGACATTTCAGGTGATAATGAAAATATGTCAACTTGTCTTAATTACATCCAAAAAAGTTTCAAATCTCATCGATTGTCATCGAATTGACACCATTTCAATTAGTTATAGGTGAAAACAGTGTTCTTTGTTGATTGCATCAATTCAAGTGCAATATCACCTGCATTGTCAGTAATATGCTGACATTTCAGGTGATAATGAAAATATGCCAGCTTTTTCTTAATTACATCCAATTAAGTTTCAAATCTCGTCGATTGTCATCGAATTGACACCATTTCAATTAGTTATAGGTGAAAACAGTGTTCTTTGTTGATTGCATCAATTCAAGTGCAATATCACCTGCATTGTCAGTAATATGCTGACATTTCAGGTGATAATGAAAATATGCCAACGTGTTCTTAGTTACATCCAAATGAGTTTGAATCTCGTCGATTGTCATCGAATTGACACCATTTCAATTAGTTATAGGTGAAATTAGTGTTCTGGTTTGATTTGATCAAATTAAGTTCAATATCACCTGCATTGTCAGTAATATTCTGACATTTCAGGTGATAATGAAAATATGCCAACTTTTCATACTTACATCCAAATAAGTTTCAAATCTCGTTGATTCTAATTGAATTGACATCATTTCAATTAGTTATGGGTGAAAACAGTGTTCTGCTTTGATTGCATCAAATCAAGTTCAATATCACCTGCATTGTCAGTAATGTTCTCACATTTTATGTGATAATGAAAATATGCCAACTTTTTCTTAATTACATCCAATTAAGTTTCAAATCTCGTCGATTGTCATCGAATTGACACCATTTCAATTAGTTATAAAGGAAAACAGTGTTCTGGTTTGATTGCATCAAATCAAGTTCAATATCACCTGCATTGTCAGTAATATGCTGACATTTAAGGTGATAATGAAAATATGCCAACTTTTCCTTGATTACATCCAAATAAGTTTCAAATCTCATCGATTGTCATCTAATTGACACCATTTTTATTAGTTATAGGTAAAAGAAGTGTTCTGCTTTGATTGCATCAAATCAATTTCAATATCACCTTCAGTGTCAGTAATATTCCGACATTTTAGGTGATAATGAAAATATGCCAACTTTTTCTAAATTACATCCAAATAAGTTTCAAATCTCATCGATTGTCATCGAATTGACACCATTTCAATTAGTTATAGGTCAAAACAGTTTTCTGGTTTGATTTCATCAAGTGAAGTTCAATATCACCTGCATTGTCAGTAATATGCTGACATTTCAGGTGATAATGAAAATAGTCCAACTTTTCCTTAATTACATCCAAATAAGTTTCAAATCTCATCGATTGTCATCGAATTGACACCATTTCAATTAGTTATAGGTCAAAACAGTTTTCTGGTTTAATTGCATCAAGTGAAGATCAATATCACCTGCATTGTCAGTAATATGCTGACATTTCAGGTGATAATGAAAATATGCCAACTTTTTCTAAATTACATCCAAATAAGTTTCAAATCTCATCGATTGTCATCGAATTGACACCATTTCAATTAGTTATAGGTCAAAACAGTTTTCTGGTTTGATTTCATCAAGTGAAGTTCAATATCACCTGCATTGTCAGTAATATGCTGACATTTCAGGTGATAATGAAAATAGTCCAACTTTTCCTTAATTACATCCAAATAAGTTTCAAATCTCATCGATTGTCATCGAATTGACACCATTTCAATTAGTTATAGGTCAAAACAGTTTTCTGGTTTAATTGCATCAAGTGAAGATCAATATCACCTGCATTGTCAGTAATATGCTGACATTTCAGGTGATAATGAAAATAGTCCAACTTTTCCTTAATTACATCCAAATAAGTTTCAAATCTCATCGATTGTCATCTAATTGACACCATTTCAATTAGTTATAGGTCAAAACAGTTTTCTGGTTTGATTTCATCAAGTGAAGTTCAATATCACCTGCATTGTCAGTAATATTCTGACATTTTAGGTGATAATGAAAATATGCCAACTTTTTCATAATTACATCCAAATAAGTTTCAAATCTCATCGATTGTCATCGAATTGACACCATTTGAATTAGTTATAGGTAAAAACAGTTTTCTGGTTTAATTGCATCAAGTGAAGTTCAATATCACATGCGTTGTTAGTAATATGATGACATCTCAGGTGACAAATGAAAATATGCCAACTTTTTCTTAGTTACATCCAAATAAGTTTCAATCTCGTCGATTGTCATCGAATTGACACCATTTCAATTTGTTATAGGTTAAATTAGTGTTCTGGTTTGATTTGATCAAATCAAGTTCAATATCACCTGCATTGTCAGTAATATTCTGACATTTCAGGTGATAATGAAAATATGCCAACTTGTCTTAATTACATCCAAAAAAGTTTCAGATCTCGTTGATTCTAATTGAATTGACATCATTTCAATTAGTTATGGGTGAAAACAGTGATTTGGTTTGATTGCATCAAGTTAAGTTCAATATGACCTACATTGTCAGTAATATGCTGACATTTCAGGTGATAATGAAAATATGCCAACTATTCCTTAGTTACATCCAAATAAGTTTCAATCTCGTCGATTGTCATCGAATTGACACCATTTCAATTAGCTTTAGGTGAAATTAGTGTTCTTTGTTGATTGCATCAATTCAAGTGCAATATCACCTGCATTGTCAGTAATATTCTGACATTTCAGGTGACAAATGAAAATATGCCAACTTTTTCTTAATTACATCCAAATAAGTATCAAATCTCGTCGATTGTCATCGAATTGACACCATTTCAATTAGTTATAGGTGAAAACAGTGTTCTTTGTTGATTGCATCAATTCAAGTGCAATATCACCTGCATTGTCAGTAATATGCTGACATTTCAGGTGATAATGAAAATATGCCAACTTTTTCTTAGTTACATCCAAATGAGTTTGAATCTCGTCGATTGTCATCGAATTGACACCATTTCAATTTGTTATAGGTCAAAACAGTGTTCTGGATTGATTGCATCAATTCAAGTGGAATATCACATGCATTGTCAGTAATATGCTGACATTTCAGGTGATAATGAAAATATGCCAACTATTCCTTAGTTACATCCATATAAGTTTCAATCTCGTCGATTGTCATCGAATTGACACCATTTCACTTAGCTTTAGGTGAAATTAGTGTTCTGGTTTGATTTGATCAAATCAAGTTCAATATCACCTGCATTGTCAGTAATGTTCTTACATTTTAGGTGATAATGAAAATATGCCAACTTTTTCTTAATTACATCCAATTAAGTTTCAAATCTCGTCGATTGTCATCTAATTGACACCATTTTTATTAGTTATAGGTGAAAGAAGTGTTCTGCTTTGATTGCATCAACTCAATTTCAATATCACCTTCAGTGTCAGTAATATTCCAACATTTTAGGTGATAATGAAAATATGCCAACTTTTTCTTAATTACATCCAAATAAGTTTCAAATCTCATCGATTGTCATCGAATTGACACCATTTGAATTAGTTATAGGTCAAAACAGTTTTCTGGTTTGATTGCATCAAGTGAAGTTCAATATCACCTTCATTGTCAGTAATATTCTGACATTTTAGGTGATAATGAAAATATGCCAACTTTTTCTTAATTACATCCAATTAAGTTTCAAATCTCGTCGATTGTCATCTAATTGACACCATTTTTATTAGTTATAGGTGAAAGAAGTGTTCTGCTTTGATTGCATCAAATCAATTTCAATATCACCTTCAGTGTCAGTAATATTCCGACATTTTAGGTGATAATGAAAATATGCCAACTTTTTCTTAATTACATCCAAATAAGTTTCAAATCTCATCGATTGTCATCGAATTGACACCATTTGAATTTGTTATAGGTCAAAACAGTTTTCTGGTTTGATTGCATCAAGTGAAGTTCAATTAAGGTGATAACCTGCATTGTCAGTAATATTCTGACATTTTAGGTGATAATGAAAATATGCCAACTTTTTCTTAATTACATCCAAATAAGTTTCAAATCTCGACGATTGTCATCCAATTGACACCATTTCAATTAGTTATAGGTCAAAACAGTTTTCTGGTTTAATTGCATCAAGTGAAGTTCAATATCACCTACGTTGTCAGTAATATGATGACATCTCAGGTGACAAATGAAAATATGCCAACTTTTTCTTAGTTACATCCAAATAAGTTTCAATCTCGTCGATTGTCATCGAATTGACACCATTTCAATTTGTTATAGGTTAAATTAGTGTTCTGGTTTGATTTGATCAAATCAAGTTCAATATCACCTGCATTGTCAGTAATATTCTGACATTTCAGGTGATAATGAAAATATGCCAACTTTTTCTTAATTACATCCAAAAAAGTTTCAGATCTCGTTGATTCTAATTGAATTGACATCATTTCAATTAGTTATGGGTGAAAACAGTGATTTGGTTTGATTGCATCAAGTTAAGTTCAATATGACCTACATTGTCAGTAATATGCTGACATTTCAGGTGATAATGAAAATATGCCAACTTGTCTTAATTACATCCAAAAAAGTTTCAGATCTCGTTGATTCTAATTGAATTGACATCATTTCAATTAGTTATGGGTGAAAACAGTGATTTGGTTTGATTGCATCAAGTTAAGTTCAATATGACCTACATTGTCAGTAATATGCTGACATTTCAGGTGATAATGAAAATATGCCAACTTTTTCTTAGTTACATCCAAATGAGTTTGAATCTCGTCGATTGTCATCGAATTGACACCATTTCAATTAGTTATAGGTCAAAACAGTGTTCTGGATTGATTGCATCAATTCAAGTGCAATATCACCTGCATTGTCAGTAATATGCTGACATTTTAGGTGATAATGAAAATATGCCAACTATTCCTTAGTTACATCCAAATAAGTTTCAATCTCGTCGATTGTCATCGAATTGACACCATTTCAATTAGCTTTAGGTGAAATTAGTGTTCTTTGTTGATTGCATCAATTCAAGTGCAATATCACCTGCATTGTCAGTAATATTCTGACATTTCAGGTGACAAATGAAAATATGCCAACTTTTTCTTAATTACATCCAAATAAGTATCAAATCTCGTCGATTGTCATCGAATTGACACCATTTCAATTAGTTATAGGTGAAAACAGTGTTCTTTGTTGATTGCATCAATTCAAGTGCAATATCACCTGCATTGTCAGTAATATGCTGACATTTCAGGTGATAATGAAAATATGCCAACTTTTTCTTAGTTACATCCAAATGAGTTTGAATCTCGTCGATTGTCATCGAATTGACACCATTTCAATTTGTTATAGGTCAAAACAGTGTTCTGGATTGATTGCATCAATTCAAGTGGAATATCACATGCATTGTCAGTAATATGCTGACATTTCAGGTGATAATGAAAATATGCCAACTATTCCTTAGTTACATCCATATAAGTTTCAATCTCGTCGATTGTCATCGAATTGACACCATTTCACTTAGCTTTAGGTGAAATTAGTGTTCTGGTTTGATTTGATCAAATCAAGTTCAATATCACCTGCATTGTCAGTAATGTTCTTACATTTTAGGTGATAATGAAAATATGCCAACTTTTTCTTAATTACATCCAATTAAGTTTCAAATCTCGTCGATTGTCATCTAATTGACACCATTTTTATTAGTTATAGGTGAAAGAAGTGTTCTGCTTTGATTGCATCAAATCAATTTCAATATCACCTTCAGTGTCAGTAATATTCCAACATTTTAGGTGATAATGAAAATATGCCAACTTTTTCTTAATTACATCCAAATAAGTTTCAAATCTCATCGATTGTCATCGAATTGACACCATTTGAATTAGTTATAGGTCAAAACAGTTTTCTGGTTTGATTGCATCAAGTGAAGTTCAATATCACCTTCATTGTCAGTAATATTCTGACATTTTAGGTGATAATGAAAATATGCCAACTTTTTCTTAATTACATCCAATTAAGTTTCAAATCTCGTCGATTGTCATCTAATTGACACCATTTTTATTAGTTATAGGTGAAAGAAGTGTTCTGCTTTGATTGCATCAAATCAATTTCAATATCACCTTCAGTGTCAGTAATATTCCGACATTTTAGGTGATAATGAAAATATGCCAACTTTTTCTTAATTACATCCAAATAAGTTTCAAATCTCGACGATTGTCATCCAATTGACACCATTTCAATTAGTTATAGGTCAAAACAGTTTTCTGGTTTAATTGCATCAAGCAGGGGCGGATCCAGACCGAAGTTGAAGGGGGGGCAACTTGGAGAGGGGGCGCCAAAAACACAGTGAAAGATTAGCGCGCCGAAGGCGCGCGAAAATTTTTGGGGCTTTATTCGAGAAAATTCTCTGGTTTTTCTACTGAATAACGACTTTGTTTATATGTTTCGCCGCATTCAGAACGAATCACTGAAAAAAGACTGCATTTGGGTCAGGATAAGGGGCGCTTTTCTTGCCAAAAAGGGGGCGCCAAAGCTGAATTTTCATCGTGAAGGGGGGGGCAGTTGCCCCCATCTGCCCCCCCCTAAATCCGCCACTGGCATCAAGTGAAGTTCAATATCACCTACGTTGTCAGTAATATTCTGACATTTTAGGTGATAATGAAAATAGTCCAACCTTTTCTTAGTTACATCCAAATAAGTTTCAATCTCGTCGATTGTTATCGATTTGACACCATTTCAATTAGTTATAGGTGAAATTAGTGTTCTGGTTTGATTTGATCAAATCAAGTTCAATATCACCTGCATTGTCAGTAATATTCTGACATTTCAGGTGATAATGAAAATATGCCAACTTTTGTTAATTACATCCAAATAAGTTTCGAATCTCATCGATTGTCATCCAATTGACACCATTTCAATTAGTTATAGGTCAAAACAGTTATCTGGTTTAATTGCATCAAGTGAAGATCAATATCACCTGCATTGTCAGTTATATGCTGACATTTCAGGTGATAATGAAAATATGCCAACTTTTCCTTAATTACATCCAAATAATTTTCAAATCTCGTCGATTGTCATCGAATTGACACCATTTCAATTAGTTATAAAGGAAAACAGTGTTCTGGTTTGATTGCATCAAATCAAGTTCAATATCACCTGCATTGTCAGTAATATGCTGACATTTTAGGTGCTGATGATAAGATGCCAACTCTTTTTTAATCTATCGAAGAAAGTTTCAAATGCCTTCGATTGTGATTGAATCAACACTGTTTCAATTACTTATAGGTGAAAACAGTTTTCTGGCTTGATTTCATTAAATGTAGTTTGATCCCGATTGTATATAATATGCTGACATTTCAAGTGCTAATGAAAATATGCCAATCTTTTCTTAATTGCATCCAAATAAATCCAGTGTATTTTCATTGAACTGACACAATTTCAATTAGTTTTAGGTGAAAACAGTGTTCTGGTTTGATTGCATTAAATCAAGTTTATTCTCACTTGCATTGTCAGGTATATGCTGAGATTGCAAGTGCTAATAAATATATGTCAACTTTTTCTTAATTGCATCCAAATAAGTTTCTTTTTTGCATGCACATAAGATCATAAATTTAGAGGAAGTCTTGTCTTTGATTGATTTTTATCTCTATCGGTTATTGGAACCGATTCATGATATATAACCTGCAAACTTGTTTATTGGTTGTGTGTGAATGTACAATTGTTGAAGAATGCAAAGAGATGCTATTCTTGGAACATGCCTTAATTTATAGATCGAAATTGATAAAGTCTGATAGATCACTATGAATAGGTATTCTTTGCTATGCATTTTAGTAAGGGCTAACTTGGTGGTTTAGTTCCTCACTAGACAAAGCCTATTTGATGAGATTCCTGGAGTTGTCATTCCAACACTCCATGATGCTCCGTCATTCCCAACATTCCATGAAATTCATTGAGGGATTGTTGGGTTAGTGGATCCGAGAGGAGATATAATGATCTAGTATCCTTTTACATGGCAGGGCTTGCCATGAAAATTAATGAACAAAACAAAGCTGAAAAGACATTCTCGAGGTTATTCTGATGCAGGCCAAATTTCTTTAGGGTTCCTGGAGCAAGGGCAGATTTTGTAATACAATAGCATCAGTCGCTTTGGTTCACACCTCAATTCAAAGCGATTAGCGGATACAGACAAAAGAAATTCTCTCAAGCAGAAATTGAAAACAAACGAAGCCGCAAAATTGCCCTGAAACCTGTATGGTAAACTCTCGTTTGGTGCGGGCGAAGGGAGGTTTTAAGAGATGTAATGTGCTCATAATGAAAGAAGAAGGGTAAATCTAAAGTTCTGTCTGGGGCATTTTGTTTATTTGACTCAAAAACCGAGCAGAGGGCATTGCAATTTTAGCACATTTATTGCTCAGATATACGCAGTCACTGCTCAGCTCCTGAATCAAGTAAACAAAATGCCCAAGACAGAACTTTAGATTTACCCTTCTTCTTTCATTATGAGCACATTACATCTCTTAAAAACCTCCCTTCGCCCGCACCAAACGAGAGTTTGCCGTACTGGTTTCAGGGCAACTTTGCTTCTTCGTTTGTTTTGAATTTCTGCTTGAGAGAATTTCTTTTGTCTGCATTCGCTAATCGCTTTGAATTGAGGTGTGAACCAAAGCAACTGATGCTATTGTATTACAAAATCTGCCCTTGTTGGTTCCTGGCTCCTCGGTTCCTGATTCCCTATTCCCTTGTGAGAGTTATGACGTCATAGATTACGTGCGAACGAGACTACGCGTCAAAGGGGGTCACGGGACAAGAGAAGCCTTTGCTAGATAATGGCCTACTGCTGGTGCTGAAATGGGCGAACATTGAATCGAAAAGATATTATCAAAAACGCATCTATAAAGCCAGTACAGCCCAAGAACAAACCATCAAAACATAGTAGAAGCTACAGAGACAATCTTACAGTCATGTTGGCACTAATTAATCGCTTTTTAGAATGGGTAAAGAGCCTGTTTTGGAAGGAAGAAATGGAACTCACTTTGGTGGGGCTTCAGTACTCAGGAAAAACAACACTTGTTAATGTCATAGCCGTGAGTATAATTGGCATTGCAGTTGTTATTTTTAGAGATGAAAGGATAACGTCTTAATGTGGAAATTTAATAATATGCCACATTTGCTCGTTTAATGGGTTAGTTTTGGCCTGTTTTGGCTGGAATTTGTCCTTCCTGTTTCTGAGAAATAAGGGCCTATTTGACTCTTCTGACTGAGAGGCCTGAGTGACTGACCTGACCTTTTGTGTGTGTGTTTGCTGTGTGGCTGTCAGCTTCCTCAGAGTTGGCCTAAACTAATTTGAATAAAACTGCAGTTTATGGATAGATCTACTCTGTGCTCTTTGTAATGTAAATGTTATGATTTATTGGTACCCTGGACAGGTGTGCAGAGCATGGCACTTGCACACCAGAGATTTTCAATAGACTATTCTAAATAGACAATAGAGAACAAAAGAAATTTATCCTTGCACACCAGAGATCTTATTGAAAAGTGTCATATTCTGCAAACTGGACTCTGGGAGCATCAATATTTTTGTGATATGGTGATATGCAGTCAGCATGAGATTCATCTCAACTGCATATCAACCTACAGTATCAGAGTATCAGCAAAATGTAAGAGTTTCAAATTATATAGCTCTGTACCAGAATGACCAAAACAAATGGTTCCATATTTTTAACAATAAAAGAAGTACAATATTTTGTTGACTGTTTATCAATGTATCAGTGTATCAGCAAAATGGAACAGCATCACATCATATCGTTCCGTTCCAGAATGATAAAGAAATTGTTCATTAATTATTTTAACAGTAAAAGAAATATTACAATTGTATATTTTCCATCACAGTATTTTGAATTGAAATTCTTTTGTCATTCTTTCTCACTCTAGTCTGGACAGTTCAGTGAAGATATGATTCCAACAGTTGGCTTTAATATGAGAAAAGTCACAAAGGGAAATGTTACAATAAAGGTATACTGTGTTTGACTCTATGGCTTGCCCTGAACAAGGTATTTTCAGAAGGTTCTAAGCCTTTTCCAAAAAACTGCAAGAGTGATCCATGTATGTCTATTGTCTTGAAGGCAGCGCCTATCAAAATCCCAAACTTTTCCTTTCATAGCTATTTTTAGCTAAATATTCTTTTCAGCTAACTTATTATTTCATTAGTGAAAATAAAGCCCTTCTTGACCTTTACAGTACATGTTACTGTATCCTAGCCATCTCAACGTAGAGTTGTGTTATTGAAGGAAATTGAAGGTCTTCTGTATTTGGCAACCTGCATTAAATTTGCTCCTATTGAGATTACAAATCTATGCCTCTTGTAGTATTGTTTTGTTAGCTGCTCTTTTAACATATCCTAATTGTTGCCACAGCTTTGGGACATCGGAGGACAACCAAGATTCCGTAGCATGTGGGAGAGGTACTGCAGAGGTGTAAATTGCATTGTGTAAGTATACAAACATCTTAATAGTTATTTGTTTTGTTTATAATTTCACTTGGTTTGTTTAACATTACATTGCTGCCAAAGAATTTGTTGCCATTAAACTGTCAATAGTAATGATAAAACATGAAAATAGACCTTTATTTGTTTAATTTTATCATTTTTTCCTAGATATATGGTTGATGCAGCGGATCATGACAAGTTAGAACAAACGAAAGATGAATTGCATGTTTTACTAGAAAAACCTCAGCTGGCTGGAATACCAGTAAGTAATGTATTGTGATTTTCTGAAAGCTAGAAAAATGCTGGATGGGTCAGGCAGAACATTGTTTGAAACAAAGATGAGCGCGGAGTGCGTGGCCGAGTGGTTAAGGCGTCTGACTTGTAAACCAAAGGTCAGAACGGCCATAGGTTCAAATCCAGCACTGGACAGTTTGGTCGCTGTCTGTAACTCTAGCCCAGGTTGACCAGAGCCTTGTGAGGGAAATCTGCTAGCTGCGGCGGGTAGCTGCGGCTGACTGATGGTAAACCATCTGTGGCCCCTGCTGGAAATAAGTCTCTCACCATGTCGCAGGCTAGCCACAACGTTAAATATAAAAACTTACCTACGTGCCTATGATGGACAGCCAGTCCTAAAAAATGCAGTAAATACTTTGTGGAGTTTGAAGTGCCCATATTGTATGTATTTAAGCCAGTTAAAGCAAAGGCAATGCTTTGTTAAATGATGTCATCATGTGCTCAGACTGAAGAAACTTCTTAGCTACATAAGCTTTTGAAATTACAGATCAAGAGTTTGGGGCCTACAGAGAAAATATTAGGTGTTGCTTTGTTTTGGAATCTGTTACAAAGGAGCTAGGGGTGCTCAGAAATATGACTTTTTGCTGATGAATATGCTGTTTCCGCTCTATCTGTAAAAGACTTAATTTTGTCTTGCATCTGATTGGCTCACAAGAATCATAATGGACCCCTATACAATGCAATGTCATGCCTTATTTTGTTTTAGTAATACCCTAGGAATTACTCCAGATATCTTCTGACAAGGGCCAGAACATTCAACAAGGGGTTGCAGTTTTTAGGTGTCATTGTGCTAAATTTGCTCCAAATATAGCCCAAAATTCCACCAGTAGAGGGTTTTTCAAATAGTGGGGCTATTGCATCCTTGGCCTACCCTGGCAACACCCCTTTAACAGGGCACCACAGTTCCAACCAGAAGTTCTTTTTGCCTCTGTTTGTTCTCTTGTGACTTTTGTCTCCTTTTGATGATAAAGACCAAGCAATTTGAATATGAAGTGAAATTCATTTCATTTATGCTGTCCGTTCAAAGGTTCTTGTGCTTGGAAACAAAAAGGATCTACCAAGTGCACTAACAGAGAAAGAGCTGATTGAAAGATTGTGAGTATGACCAACAGTGATTGTATCATGCTGGTTTTTTATCTCTAATTTTTAAGATTAAAGAGTTTGGCTTCATCATTAAAGATCGCTGAGCCTCATAATTGTTATTCCTTTGCCAATATCCAGTTTGACGAGTCAATTTTTAAGTATTTCTTTTCCATGTATGTTTAAGCTTAACTAAATTATCAAATGCTTCTCATCCCTCCAAATTTCCTTATTTCTTCTGTTTTCAAAACTTGTGGTCTAAATTTTTTTCTAATTCACTGTCTCATAAAGAAGATTCACGAGATTGAAGTGAATTAATTTCCATTGACATACTGTAGGACTTTTGCCACAACTTAAGACAGTAATGCTTTCCTATTTGACCAAAGGCTTATGATCTATTAATTACTAGCTTCCTATTACTTGGTAACCTTCAAAAGAGAGAGCAGAAGGTTAATGATATCTCTAAAAGCTAGGCTGGTCAAACCATCCATCGTTCCCCCCCCCCCCCTCCGTGAAGGGCTTATTAAGTTTTAGTATATTTTAGGATAATTTTTCTTATCAAATACACAAAATCAACAGAAGTTTTATCCCATGCCATAGCAAAATGGATACGCAAATTTTGTTTAGCTAAATGATAGAGAAGTCCTGGTAACCTCCGGCATTTCATATATGTTACATGTTGCTAGGAGTGGGTTTGATAGAGACGTGGCTCATTTACTATAATTGCGAATGGGAGGGAGGGACTTGTTAGAAATGGGCTAATAGACCATATCATATACCCTTGGTAGTTGCTGACTTACAAATACTGCTTTTTCTGTGAATGTTGGTCAAGTGCATGCGGGAGTGCATGCTGGCTTTCCTTTATCAAAAATATGCATGCTTTGACAAAATCTTCAAACAGTATCATGAGATTTTTTTTTGTTACACTCTTTCTGTTTTGAAACATTTTCGAAGTTTGTTACCCTTTGGCCTTATGACATTGCTACACTGTGTCATATTTACATTGACAGCATATTTTTTCTTTGAAAAACTTCTTTTGGTTTTATTCCATTAATCTTCTCTCTCCTTCTTCATCTCCTATGATATATCTTCTTTATGTAGAAACCTGGGAGCAGTTCAAGACAGAGAAATCTGTTGTTATTCAATTTCGTGCAAGGAAAAAGATAACATCGGTATGATCTTCTACCTTCATCTACATCTTTAAAAATTGCTTTGCAAAGCCATATAACATCAACGCAAAGGGGTCTAAAACCCAGAAAGAAATTATAGCCAACTTTGACAGTTTCATACTGCATGGAAATATTCTTGTGATGCTGCTTAAGTCTGGAGCACGTTGTGAATGGGGAAGTGGACAGGGAATACCATCTTGTAGTCGTAAAGAATCTCTCAAATCAATTTACATGTGTTGAAAAGAAAAGACATACAGTGGAACACCCATTAACGGACAACTCTATACAGCGCACACTTCCGAAACATAGATAAATATTTTCATCCAAAATACAGTGTGACAAAAGATGACACCTCCATACAACGAGCACCTCTCTACAACAGACAGTAACATTGGTCTCACAAGTGCCCATTGTATGGAGGCTCCACTGTAGCCATCGAATGGCCACTATGAATTGGCTACAGAAAAGCCTAGAAGCGAACAACTATCACAACGTGCAAATCGATAAATGGCCTTGTTCCAAAGTACCGTTCCAGCTTGTTCGAACAGTATTTGACTTGAAATGTCAGAAAACTGAGACATACCGACATTGAACTGTCGTTACCCTTATGAAAACTAACAATAGATAGAGGGCTATTTCTTTTTCTTGAACCTAAGCTTTGGAATCAACTTGAACCTGTTGCCAGACAGGCACCTTCCCTGGCCTCTTTTGAAGAGAATAGACATAGCTATATCTCATAGCCACTGTACGCTAAGGTAAAGCAGACAAACCTATTGTTTCTTTAGTTACACAATGAAGCCGGATGTGTCAAATTTTCGAGTTTTGTACAATAGATTATATTTTTGACCGGGCCCGGGCAAGCTTTTTAACTGTGTCGATTGGGGTCGATTCCCTTTAAGAGCAGAATCAAAACCTCACTATGATGACCTTTGGTATTTCCTAGTATCTATGTTCTAATTTGTAAATGTTTTTGAGACCACGGCCGCGTGAAAGGCAGTTATCATGAACTGATGGGGGCTACCATGTCTAAATAAATAAAATGAATAAGTGAATGGAATGAGATTCGTTGCCCAAGGGCCTTTTAAAGACTGAAGCTACCAATAATATTACCTTCTGTTTCTTTTAGATATTACGCTTCAATGGTTGATACAACATTCAAAATCCAGGAGCTGAATCACGCCGAAGGAGTTTGCCTCCCATTGAACTAGTATAATTGTTTCTCATGCGTTCACATTGAAACTATCACTCGGATTGAGTGGATGCTTTAGGAGCATGACATTTTGCGCAAGTCTTGTAATGTTTTCCAATTTGATTACACACTTATAATTAGGATGAACTCTCCACGGACTATTTGCCGTATATGCCATATTCGACGATGGAGGTATTTGAGCTCCATCGTATTGTGTTATTTTTCACTGACATTTTTGGGGGTCTTTTGTCAAGTTTAAGGCAGCGAACGCAAGGGTGGATTTCCTTTGTTCCAGTTTAGATAAATGTCTGCTCAAGGCTATGGATCACTCCCATTAGAGACAAACAAGGACAGATTTTGCAATACAATAACAACAGTTGTTTTAATTGACACCGCAATTCAAAGAGGTTAGTGGCTAGCAGACAAAGGTAATTCTCTCAACCGGTAAATCGAAACAAACACGGCCGCGAAAGTTGCCCCGAAACCAGTAGCGCAAAGTCTCGCCTTAGAGAAGTTTCTGCTTATAATGAAAGAGGAAGGGTAAATCTAAAGTTCGATCTCGCGGATTTTGTTTATTTGATTCAGACGCCGAGCAGAAAGCATTATAATTCTCGGATATTTAGGGCATAAATGAAACAATTACCATACAGTTCCTAAATCAAATAAACAAAATCCACGAGACAGAATTTTAGACATCCGCTTGCACAAGGCGACAGTTTGCCATATTGGTTTCAGAGCAACTCTTGCGGCCATGTTTGTTTTCATTTACTGGTTGAAAGCGTTTTCTTTATCTACAGTCATTAATCGCTTTGAATTGAAGTGTCAATTAAAGCAACTGTTGCTATTTTATTCCAAAAGTTGTCTTTGTTTTAGAGACCTTTATGGACTCAAATTGACCTTATTTATGAGCTCCTCCTTTAATGACCGCTTAAAACCCTTATTTTGAGCTGTATTCTTAAGCAACATCATAAATCTGCTTAAGAGTGCCTGTTTAAACGGTATTGGATGAATATTCGTACCGACGAGAATAAGTATGCTTTGACGTGTTTACACGGTACGGTACCAAGATTAGTCCACTTAGGCTTCCCGATTACGCGAGTTCAATTGAGCTGTTTGTCGCTAAGCAAAAACATTCTAACCAGTTAGTTGCCAAGGCTCGTAATGAAGAGAGCGCACCAGTTAACACAACAGTAAGAGCAACCCGGAGGAACAAAGCAAGCAGCCATCATGATTACGCCTCGTATTGAATGCAAAGCACCCTCATTGTGAGTCCATACTAATGTTGGTACGACAAAAGCGCTTACACAGTGCCGTACGAATTTTCACCAGGCTTAGTTCAAAATTAGTTCGCTCTCGTAGGTGGACGAAAATTAGAACGGATAGCCGTACTAATTTTCATGCGGCTAAGCAAGTCTCGTGTAAATGGGAAGGCTATCTGTTCTGGGTGGTATTTTTAGGGACACCCGGTTGAAGGAGGAAGGACCATTAATTAATAATTTCCTTAATGTTATTATTCAACAGTCCTGGTAAGTTACAGGAATATCTTCAATGTTCTTTGAACCGCGATAAGAAATGCTGAATAACATCGATTGAATGTTTAGGTTATAGTTTCCGTTATTGGTTTTTTGATTTAATTGTATTAGATAGGGTTTGTGACTAAAAGCCAGAAAAGTTTTTCAGTTTGTCTTATTTGTACCTTATGGAATGAATGCTGGATGCAGTTGACCGGGACTATAGTTTGATTACAGTTTGTTGTAAATTTCGCTCCTGGAACATAAATATTCCATCCAAACCCGTTCGCGCAATCTGTTTGAACGAGCAATTTAATTTAATAGACAAGAATAAAAAGGTAAAATGATTTTTGAAATTGTGCGGCTTCGAGTGAGGTCAAACTCCGGATGGGTGACCTCAGAGGCCTGACCTCACAACGCACCTCGTCGTCCTTCGGAAGGGTCGTTTAACTAGGGGTCCCATGCCTGGATGCGGCATGCACAGTAGTGGGCCTAAATTAGCTAGTTAACTCAAAAGTGCACTCAGAAAAATTTGAAAGCAAAAAAAAAACAAACTTACTCTAAGATTCTTGGTAGTGTTCAGGCTAATAACTTCAAGCTGAAGTTTTGTATTTTCTCACGGATCATCATGTCTGACACAATTTCTCATTTAATCCCTCCTTATAAGGATTGGTTCACCGCGAGTAAACATAGCGAACATCTTGTATCGACGTAAGGTCTGGGTAAGCTCAGATATTATCTTATTCAGCAAGGGAAACGCTTCAAATGTGAATTCCGCGTGACAAGGGTACATTGGGTACTTATGAGGTTAATGGTGTCGCAATTTATTCTTATTACCAGCAGTTTTTTCTGACCTTTAGAATACGCTTGTTGATTAGCTTTTTGAGCAGTTGATGACTCATGGAATTGATTGACGTTAGAGTCTGTAAGTTTTAGGATCACGTTGAGTTCGACTATTTGCTGTCATGATTATGCCGATCGATAAGATGCCCTCAGCAAGAGGATGAATAGGAGCTCCCTTTTGGGGGTAGTTATTTCGATACAGGATAAATAGTGTCGCTGCAAGGGAATCCGATCATGAGCGATAGGACAGCCAATGTGTTGCAGTTTGAAATTTATATCAGAAGCGAGCCACCTTAACTTGCGTTTTTTTGTGTTCTCAACTTATTTCTACTTGGTTTTCAACTACCTCTCACTGTTTCGTAATTCTCGGTAGTGAGCCACCTTAAGTGCAGGCCCACCTTAATTGTAGGGAGTTTGGAGCTCTACAATGAAGGTGGATCTGCAATTAAGGTGGCTCACTACCGATAACTTCAGAATTACGAAGCAGTTAGAGATGGTTGTATACCAACTAGAAATAAGTTCAAAACACAAAAAAAAAAACACGAAGTTAAGGTGGCTCGCTTCTGATATAAATTTCAAACCGCAACACACTGGGTATCCTATCGCTCATGGTATCATGGTATGAATTACTATCAAACTGCTGGTACTATCGCTCATGGTCATATTCTAAATTCTTCGACAGCAGATGAACTTTACCCCTGAATTCTGAGCAGCAGGTGCCTGCAATATACCGATCTGTCACAGTTATACCCTCCCATGAAGTCGAAAAAATAGCTTCTTGTCTGCTTTTATATTGCCTCTTCAACAGAGTTGTCAGATTTCGTTGAAAGTAAATATAAAATTAACACGGAAATGCATTTGTATGTAGAATAAAGTTGAAACAACGAGTTGACACCGTGCAAGTTCAGTTTTTTTAGAGCCACAAGCTGGACTGAAGCTCAAGTTCTGGAGAAATTTCATTGGTTTTGCCAAGAAAACTAAAGGTATGGTGAGAACCTCTTGCGTTTAAGTTTGATTGCAAGCCGCAACTCCTCAGTTGCATTTTAGAAGTTGGCCTTGCAACAAGACTAAATTTGAACTTGGATAGTTAGACACTGCAGTTATGTTTCAGCATATCTGCTTCTTCGGAGGAAAATTTATATCTTTCTGTGGAGGAGGTTGTAATTTCAGACGCTAGCTTCTCCATAGAAGTGAATGATTTCGTCCTCTGCAAAAGAGCAAAGCTGTGGCAATGATAAACAATTGGAGGGGTCTAACCAACCGTGATTCGAAGAGCAGCCTTATCTGCTTTTGAGTTAAGAATAAATCCTTTTGATGGTTAGTAATGGGTATTTGATGTGGTTGTTTTTCATTCTAGGTTGCCATCAGATCTCTTAAAATGCAAATCCTTGTTTTCCTCACCATCTTTCTATCGTCTGCAGAATGTCTCCTTCGAGAAGATCATGGAGGTAAGAAATTAAACACCTTTCTTTCAATACTTTGCAATGGCAACAGTTTTCTTGTGTAACAGAGCATATACTTCACAAGTTTGATAGCCTGCGTGCAGCCCCTTCTGTTTCCTTTGAGTTGAAATTTCCCGTTGAATTGAATTCATTTGTCAGAAAATGAATTCAATTCAACGGAATTTTCAACTCCAAGGAAATTAACAGTAGGGGCTGCACGCAGGCTAAGGTTTGAGAGCAGGAACACCGCAATGCGACAAAGAAAAACAGCAAATATGTGCGAAATTAAGAAATATATACTAGATAGCTACCAATATTTCGTTTACAGCGACATTTTTAACTTGCATTATTTTACGTTATTTTACTTACATTTCTTATTTTACGGTATTTTATTTACATTACGTGTTCTGTTTTATTTAAAGAATCGTTCATCGAAGAGGACGTTCATAGCAAAAATGTTGTTCTTGCTGGCTTCTTTGGCGCTCATCAGCGTGGAACGCTGTTTCGTTGTAGCAGGATCATTGATAAAGCAAATGGAATCTATCTCATTGAGGCGATGCGGTATGCTATCAATAACATCAACAAAGTGAGCAAAATTCTATCCGGAAAGAAACTTGGATTTCGTATTTACGACACTTGCAGATCTACCCTTCTAACCCAGACTCGCACCAGTTGGTTGACCTCTTATCATAATCCAAAGGGTGCGTATTCTTTGCCGTTTGTTGGGGTAATCGGGCCCCCGACGTCTAATGAAGTGAGACTGTCATACCCTCTGTTTAAAAAATCTGATCTTCCTGTTGTCAGTTACTCTGCAAGAAGCGAGGATCTCAACAACAATGCTGAATACAAGATGTTTCTCCGTACAGTCCCAGATAATAGTCAACAAGCTGGTGCTTTGCTTGAAATTATAAAACACTTCAAATGGAAATTCATATCAACGGTGAACTCACAAAATTTCTTTGTACGAGGAGGGATGGATCTTACAATTGAATTGCTGAAAGCAGAAGGGATATGCTTTTCAACTAGAAATGTTTTACCACGGAATCCTTCTCATCAGGATTACGATTTTGTCATCAAAAATCTTAAAAGGGATCCAGTCGCGCGAATCGTTGTTTTGTTTACAACCCCAAAAGACACGCAAATGCTGCTGAAATTAGCTGGACCAAACTCAGGATTCCAATGGCTTTCTAGTTCAGCATGGGATGCGAATATGCAAGCAGTCGAGGGGGTAAGAGAGGCAGCGAAGGGCGCTATTTTACTTAGCCTTGTTAACATAAACAATAAACTGTTTCTAAACCATTTTAAGGGCCTAACACTAAACAAAAACAAATACAGCTGGTTTGAAGACTTTTGGGAGCAACAGTTTAATTGTACTGTCCGAAAATACGGGAACTTTACAAAGAAACAATGCACAGGTGAGGAAGATTTGCGAGAAAGTGATTTTTACGCTGACCATGCAGCTTCTCAAGCAGTAATCGACGCCGTCAATGTATTTGCTTTTGCTTTGAGATTCTATATAGAAGAAAAGAAACGAGGTGGCCTCCTAGGCAGCATGGATAATGACGGGGAATCTCGAGCAGGAGATGTCCCCCTCCCCCCACCACCCCCACCTGGCGGTGAAGGACATGCTATAAGGACATCCAATGTATTTAGACATGCATTAGCATTTTCGGATCAGTACAAAGACCCCTTCAACCTTTCCATACATTTTCATTACAAAGGCTACTGTGAAAGAGAGATTTCAATATTAAACTTTGACGGTGCTACATATAAGACAATTGGCTCTTCAAATTCAAAAAATGATACTAAAAAACCAACCTTATACATTAACAATAAATCGATTGTTTGGTACGATGGTTCATCAACACCGCCAGAGTCGACTTGCTCAAAACCATGCAAGATTGGAGAGAAGAAGATCATGAATAAGCTCAAAGAGTGCTGTTTCACATGTAAAGCTTGTGGAAGGAATGAAATTTTGAAAAACAATGAATGCATCTCCTGTGGCAAATTCAGCAAACCCAACGGCAATAAAACGAACTGTGACAAACTTCATGAATTGCGAATAAACACAGCAAGTCCTTTTGGATTGACGATTATTGCTGCATCGATTCTCGGTCTCATTTTAAATACAATGGTCCTGCTTCTTTTCATCAGATACAAAGATTCCAAGATCGTCAAATCATCAAGTCGAGAACTTTCTTTTTTCATGCTTGCGGGATTATATCTTTGCTTCATTTCACCGTTCATCTTCCTAATGGATCCAACGAAAATCAGGTGTGGCCTAAGAAGATTTATCTTCGGTATTAGTTTAACAGCTTGTTACACTCCTCTCATGCTGAAAACTAACCGAATCTATAGACTATTTGCAGCCGCTCGTGTCATGATATCAATGCCACCTCTTGTAAGTCCACGCTCTCAAATTGCCATATGCTTCGGTTTGCTAGCACTGCAGTTATTTGTGTGTATTATGTGGGTTGTTGGTGCACCTCCTGTGATAAGTCGATCCGTTGTCTATGATGAAATGGTAGTTGATCTATGTGGCGCAACTATAGTCACAATCGTTGTCAACATTTTGCCATGTTTCTGCATGATGGCAGTCAGCACAGTGTACGCATTCAAATCACGCAAATTCCCCAAGAATTACAATGAAGCTTCCATCATAGGGGTTACAATGTACATCAGTTTTGTCCTATGGGCATTGTTCATCCCTTTCTTGTTATTGGTAAAAGCTCAAAGTTCCAGTCCATATGCCCAAACATTCGTTATCGCTAATTTTACAAACGTGATTGGCCTAGTCACGTTGTGTGGTTTGTTTGGACCTAAAATTCGTCGTTTGTTCACTGTTGATGAAAACCAAAACGTCGTTCAAGCTACGTTCAGTAATCCGTATGTGAGCAGAGAGTGCTCTTGTGACAACACTATTCGACGACCACTGCCGGTTGAAGACGCAAAAGAGCCTGAACCCAAGATTGACATTAGAGCTGTCAGCTGTACAGAAGCATGACATTTGGAGCTCTTCGTGTTATGAATAGTTTAGGCCCCGTTATGCTATGCTTTTCAAGTTTCATGCTGTTTCAGGTTGTGCCATATTCAAATACATTTTCGTTTGTTGCCGATAGAGAGCGATGGTTTGATTTTGTGCCATTTTCATTTGAGCACAGACTCGTTTGAAGGGACGTAATAAAGAAGCAATATTTTGAATTGTAGATTCCCTAGCGAGAAACAGTACACTTTTTCGCCGTTGTAAGGAATGGGGTTGTGTTTGAAATATTGGCTAGTTAGAATCCAATGTTTCGTTAATTACTTTTTTTAACTATTTTGTGAAATTTACTGGCGAAAAGTATCGTCTAGTGGTTGTCTGGATCTTCGTCACACCCTGTTTTTCCTTTGGCATGAAAGTAAAGAGAGTTGGGGACTCTCCTCGCAAGGGACACACTTAAAATGTGAAATTTATTTAACAGGGTACGTTAGGCACTTATGATGGCAATAATGTCGTAATTCCCCCCCCCCCCCAGCACCACTAGTTTTTTTGGGACCTTTAGAATGCGCTTGCTGATTGGCTTTTTGAGCAGTTGATGACTCAAGTGATCGAATCAAGTAATCTTTGGTAAATTCTATAATTTTGTATAAGTGCGGGGGGCTTAATAGAGAGGGGGGCTTAATAGAAATTTTACAGTATACCGATATGTCACAATTCGACTCTCCCCTTTAGTCGAAAAAGTAGCTTCTTATCTGATTCATATCGCCCATTCAACAGAGCTGTCAGACTTGGTTTACAGTAAACATCAAATTAACACGGAAATGAATCAGTTATAAGTAGAATAATACCAACAAGGTGGCACTTAGCAAGCTCAGATATAGCAATAATTTGGATTGAAGCTCAACTTCTGGAGGAATTTTATTGGTTTTGCGAAGAAGATTGATGCTATGGTGAGATTATTTAGCTTTTAAGTTTGACTGGATTACTAAACTAGATTACTTCGTGCAAACACACGAACGCAGCTCGCAGGCACAAAACATTATCACGCAGTAGTCACGCACCTTTACTGCACTTGGAGAGCATGTTCCCCCAACTATATGCTCTCTTATATACACAGAATGTTATTATTAATAATTTCTTTATAGTAGGCGTTTAGGATAGCTACTACAGCTACTTGATGCCTACTAAAGCAAAAACAAACAAATTTAAGATAAAATAATTACAAAGTGCAAAGTCAAATCTAATTGATTTAACAATAAAATGCATTTTATTGCATTTTATCACACAAGAAAATGGATGGGTGAAGAATGCAACTGCCGATTGTGCAAGACATTTGTAGCACAGGTTGGGTTCTTGAACTAATTCATCTTTATCTACTTTGAAAACTCACCTGTAAATATGTATTATCTGTAGATATCTGATATCTACAGATAATACATATTTACACGACACGTGAATTTTCAAAGTAGATAAAAATGAATTAGTTCAAGAACCCAACCTGTGCTACAAATGTCTTGCATAATAGGCAGTTGCATTCTTCGCCCATCCATTTTCTTGTGTGATTTTTGAAGACGGAAACATTCGGTGACTGTTTAATGTCGTTTGAGAGTCCATGCCACAGTTTACATCCCAAGAAATCAATGCTTTCTATCCAAACTGAACTGTTCGGGCCTTGGGCATCTGTAGGAGACTTTTGTTTCTAAGAAGATGGGCATGATTCTTCTCAATGAAAATTTCTGTCATCATAAAGCTTGGGGCATATATTCGATTTGTTTTGAAGATCTCTGTCATCAGCAACTGCAGATTCCGTTTGTGAACAGACACGGAATTATCTCTCAGCAATGCGTCAAAGTCAAAAACACCATCTTTGTATGCGATGCTCAGTGCCTTTTTATGGATATGGTTGATTTTGTTATTAAGATGTCTGTTACAGAACATCCACACCAAGGGACAATAGCTAAACTGGGGTAGATGAAGGCACGCATCGAAATGAGGCCTGATACACATTTTTATCTTTTGAATGTCCGTCCTAATTGATTCGTTGACGTCCGTTGCAGTTACTTCTCTCATGCATAGCTGCACATTTTGGAAAACCACTCGACAGGATCACTGATATTTACTGACTTCTTGCCGAAAATAAAAAGCGCAGAATGCTCCCTGTAACTGACATTTGGTAACCTTCGTGCAATATTCGGCTGTTCCTCGCTAAACAGTTGGATTCAGTTGCTGGTTTCCAAACTGTACAAATAGTTGAAAACTTAAATTTCAGATAAGATTTTCGGTAGGATTCGGCTAGTGAACAACTGATAAATTTGGACGATCTTTTAGCTTGTTTTTATAATAAACCAATTAGAAATAAGACTCATTACTGAAGGTGAATTTAAAGTTAGTATTTAGCGTCAAGCTCTTGGATTGTAGAAGTACCTAATCCCACAGATAAGTCGCACTCTGTCAATTCCATTTTACAAGTCTGCCTTGCAACGAGCCAAAATTGGAGAGCAAGTTTTCTTGTTTTGAGTTGAAATCAAATCGTTTTTAATGTGGACAAACTCGCTGCGCGAAATGAAGTGATTTGAATTCATTTAGATGTCTTTGTTCTAGGTCGCCGTCAGACTTCCGAAAATGCAAGGGCTTGCTTTCCTGACCATCTTTATATGCTCTGTAGAATGTCTGTTTCGAGAAGATCCAAATGGTGAGGAATCTATATTTTTCTTTCAAAGGGTCTGTTTCATCCAGTATGCTTTGCGGGTGCGATCTTTGGTGACAAGAAACGCCACCCAAGAGACGGCATGTACAAGCTGCAAGGCATGCTGGATAAAAGAGACCTTTTTTCATGTTGCGTCAAACAGTTTAGAAATTATAATGGTTCAAAGTTATTGTGGAAATTTTCCTTGAATTCTCGAAAAAGAAGAAAAGCTCTCTAATTATGAAAATATCAAGTATTTCAGAAAAGTTCAACGGCTGAATTATAGCAAAATAGCAAAAATTTGTTTGAAGTGCTTCAGTTCAAAGAAATTGGTCACTGAATTTCACACCCACCTTTTTAATTGGAACCTATGCTATATACGACCAATTTGTTATGCAACTGTAGGTACCGCAGAAGCTCTATTAAGCCCCCGGGGGGGGCTTATTTAATTTCGGACCTTGCAGAGGGGGGGCTTAATAGAGAGGGGTTTTATTAGAGAGAGGGGGGGCTTTTTTCACAAAATCAAGTGACAAGGATATATTTGGTAGCTTTTCAGTTCTTTTATCCCATATTTTGCGGAATCAACATACAATTTTTCTACTCAAATACATAAATTCAACACAGTTTTTATCCTAAACCATATCAAAAGTAACATGCAAGGTTATGTCGCTAAGTAAATGGAAATATTTGGTAAATTCTAGACCTTTGCATAAGTGGGGGGCTTAATAGAGAGGGGGGCTTATTTCAAATTTTGACTCATTGGGGAGGGCCTTATTAGAGAGGGGGGCTTAACAGAGAGAGGGGGCTTAATAGAGCTTCTACGGTATTTTTGGAGTTCAACGAATGATGGCCAATAATGCGCCGTATTTATACCTTGGGAGTTAAAGTTGTTACCTCGATATTACCATAATTTTCTTCGTTGTTTTCCTTTTGGCCCAGGCTTAACCAGTGCCAGAAATCAAATTCCAATGGCTCCTGCGCGTTTGAACTGTTTGATCTTACACTTTGAAAACTGCCCAGTTTGAAACGAGGATGAACGCTGTGTAGGAACTAACTGTTCAGGTGCGCGGGAGCCATTTGAATCTGATCCCTAGCACTGGTTAGGTTTCAGCTGAAGAGAAAGCGACAAAGTAAAGCAATAATATCGAGGTAATAAACGTTGATTTCTTAGCTTCAAACACAGTGCAATATTGCCCATGAACGAATCAAGGACCCTAGAGGATTCTTCCATAAAGGCCTTGACAGCACAAGTTTCTGTTGATCACAGTGGTAAACATTTTGACAACAATTTCTGTCGGTAAACCCAGTATGCAGCACTCCCTGACTATTGTTATTGCTATATGTTTCATCTAAAGGCATGTACATTGAAGATGGTCATGGTGACAAAGATCTTCTACTCGCTGGATTCTTTGGTGCTCATCAACATGGAAAAGGTGCAGATTGTAGCAAGATCATTGACAAAGCAAATGGAATTTATCTCGTCGAAGCGATGCGGTATGCTACCAGCAACATCAACAAAGCAAGAAAGATTCTTTTTGGGAAGAAACTAGGTTATCGAATATACGACACTTGTAGATCTGTAGAAAGATTTGTCAGACAAATGGATGTGCTGGCTAGCTACGCGAATCATTTCGGAAACTTAGTTCCATTCGTTGGAGCAGTTGGCCCCCCGACGTCAACCGAAATTGAAAGGTCATATTATCATTTTGAGTTTCCTAACCTTCCGATCATCACCTATGCAGCAACAAGCGCTGCCTTCAGCGACCAACCAAAACGCAGAAAGTTTTTCAGTACAGTCCCAGATGATAGACAGCAAACTAGTGCTTTATTGGACATTTTGAAACACTTCAAATGGAAATTTATATCAACAGTAAACTCTCATAAGTATTTCGTCAAAGGTAGGATGGACCTTGCGATAGAAGACTTGAAAAAAGAAGGAATTTGCGTATCATCACGGAGTGTTTTGCACAAGAAACCAACAAAACAGGATTTTGATTATATCATCCGAGATCTTAGTAGGGAGCCAATAGCACGAATTGTTGTTTTGTTTACGACCCCAGAAGATACTAAAATGCTCCTCAAATCTGCCGGACCAAACTCGAAGTTCCAATGGCTCTCAAGCTTAGGATGGGACCCGAATATGCAAGTAATTGAGGATGTAAAGGAGGCTGCGAAGGGCGCTATTTTACTTAATTTTGATAACGTAAATAATAAGGAGTTTCTAAACCATTTTAAGGGCCTAACGCTAAATAAAAACAAGTATAATTGGTTTCAAGATTTTTGGGAGCAACAGTTCAATTGTACAGTCATGAAAAGCGGGAACCTCACAAAGAAACAATGCACTGGTGATGAAAATTTGCGAGAGAGTGATTTCTTTGCTGACCATGCAGCTTCACAAGCAGTGATCGATGCTGTCAACGAATTTGCCTTCGCTACACGATCCTTCTTAGAGAAACATAGGAGAGGTGTTGGAGACACTGGCTGTCTTGGTCCCCCTGCCCCCCATGTCACGGGCTGCCAAGTCAGGCATTCTAAGGAATTTAAACAGGCCTTGAAGAAGCCTAATTTGTCCAAGGACCCCTTCAACCTTTCCTTGAAGTTTGACTCAAAGACCCTACGCTATCATCGAGATATCTCAATTTTGAACTTTGATGGCGAGACATACAAGGCAGTTGGCATTTGGAAGTCAAAATCTGGCTTGAGAAAGCCCATCTTAGATATAAAAGATAAATCGATTGTTTGGTACGATGGTTCATCAACACCGCCAGAGTCGACTTGCTCAAAACCATGCAAGATTGGAGAGAAGAAAATCATGAATAAGTTGAAAGAGTGCTGTTTCACATGTGAAGCTTGTGGGAGAAGTGAAATCTTGAAAGGAAATAAATGCATCTCCTGTGAAAAATTCACCAAACCTAACGGTAATAAAACGAACTGTGAAAAACTTCATGAACTGCGAATAAACACAGCAAGTCCTTTTGGATTGACGATTATTGTTGCATCGATTCTCGGTCTCATTTTAAACACAATAGTCCTGCTTCTTTTCATCAAATACAAAGATTCCAAGATCGTCAAATCATCAAGTAGAGAACTTTCTTTCTTCATGCTTGCGGGATTATATCTTTGCTTCATTTCACCGTTCATCTTCCTAATGGATCCAACGAAAATCAGGTGTGGCCTAAGAAGATTTATCTTCGGTATTAGTTTAACAGCTTGTTACACTCCTCCCATGCTGAAAACTAACCGAATCTATAGACTATTTGCAGCCGCTCGTGTCATGATATCAATGCCACCTCTTGTAAGTCCACGCTCTCAAATTGCCATATGCTTCGGTTTGCTTGCACTGCAGTTATTTGTGTGTATTATGTGGGTTGTTGGTGCACCTCCCGTGATAAGTCGATCCGTTGTCTATGATGAAATGGTAGTTGATCTCTGTGGCGCAAATTTAGTCACAATCGTTGTCAACATTTTGCCATGTTTCTGTATGATGGCAATCAGCACAGTGTACGCATTCAAATCCCGCAAATTCCCCAAGAATTACAATGAAGCTTCCATCATAGGGGTTACAATGTACATTAGTTTTGTCCTATGGGCATTGTTCATCCCTTTCTTGTTATTGGTAAAAGCTCAAAGTTCCAGTCCATATGCCCAAACATTCGTCATCGCTAATTTTACAAACGTGATTGGCCTAGTCACGTTGTGCGGTTTGTTTGGGCCTAAAATTCGCCGTTTGTTCACTACTGATGAAAACGTCGTTCAAGTTACGTTAAGTAAACAGTATGTGACCAGAGAGTGCTCTTGTGACAGCACTATTAGCCGGCCACTGCCTGTTGAAGACGCTAAAGAGCCTGAACCCAAGATTGACATTGGAGCTGTGAGCTGTACAGAAACATGACATTTGGAACTCTTCGTATTTAGAATAGTTTAGGTCTCGTCACGCTATGCTTTTTTAGTTTCATGCTGTTTCAGGTTGTGCCATATTCAAAAACATTTTCGTTTGTTGCCGATAGAGAGCGAAAATGGTATGATTTTATACCATTGGACAAGAAAGTCAAAATATGATTTCCTCAAAAATAGTTTTTCCTTTGGGTGTCATTGATTGGTACCAATTCTGAAAACGGTAGCCATGGTAGACTCGGAATTTGTCCCCAATTAGCCTGTAAGCTAAATATTTTTGACACATTAATAAAGATTTTGATTGATTGATTGATTGATTGATTGATTGATTGATTGATTTGTGTTTGATTGACTCCCATATTCCGAAAACGGCAGGTTTGGTAGGTTTGGAAGGCCTGCAGAACCTTCCGCTCCAAAAGGCAGAAAGTTTGGCAGACTCCAGAGAGATTATCGTTTTCATTTGCAAAACTCTGAAAACGAGGCGAATTTGCTCGCTTTGCTACAGCGTTGCCAAGCACCTTTCACGTCTTCAAGCTGGAAACCTCGTTTTCACCAGGATGAATCTGAAACCTGCCGCAATGAAGAATTTTCCGACTCTGCAAAGTATACCGTTTTCAGAATTTGATAGGTCTGGAGTTACCAAACAAACGTTCCCTAAGTAAACACTTCCTGAAAGGGTTCTGTTGCTGCGTTAGTATTTTCCTACAGTTTAAAAGGGGTTAATTGCACTGTTCGCTTTATTGATAATACAAAATCATTGAGCCATTTTCAAACGGAGAATCTATGCTAACCATCTACGTACTTTTGACATTTTTCGAGCACAAAGATAATGCAGTTCTTGAAGCAGTCACTTTTTCCAATGCCATAGTCAGCAAACAATCATCCGATTGGCTAAAACTAGGTCTCAAACTATAAGTCGAAATCAATCCTCTGCATATCTTCAAGAATGGAGCAACAGAGCGTCCAGCTCCTCCGCAGCAACCAGATAAAGGAAATCAATGTTTTTTTGGAATAATCGGTAAATTTTCGTGATTTTTCAACATCAATGATTAGGGTGGGGCAACAAGAAATGTAACTCAGACATTGTGATTCATCCTTGATAATGTCTTTTCAGTAAATGTCGATTAGGCCATTAGGATTGTTTGACTTGCTTTTAGAAGAGTAAGCAAAGGTAACAATGTGAATTGATCCATCTCTAAAGCGAGAATATGCCATTTCTTAAATCTAGAAATATTATTGTAGTAGTATTTACGTTAGTGGAGGTAATACTCATTGACAGTTAATGTGCCTCTCCTATGGTTAGGCTTTGCAGGGGAAATTCTCCAACAGTGTAATTTTGGTTAGAAGCTGCTTAAAAATCTGTCTTAACGGGAAAGTTCTTGACATCAGATCTTTTAAAAGGGAGCATCATGTCATCAGAAAATTGGGCTAGCATCAAGGCCTTGGAGGCACATTCCTGTATTATTGTGAGTCAAACTGGGGGTGGCGCCAGGATAGAGCCAGAGAGCTACAGTCCCTCCATCGGAATCATGTAGCCCCCCCCCCAATCGCAGGATATTTTTGGTTATATTTGCAAGGAATTTGGCAACACAACGTATGAGAATTTCATTTATCTCCCCCTCTTTCACAAGGTTTCTGGTACCACCCTTTGAGTCAAGTACCCCCCCGCCCCCTGTAGCTGGTTGAGGAAATCTATTGGACCCAGGCCTCTTTGGTTACCATCTTTGTTATCAATAATGTTCCCTACCCTGGTATGTAGGTGTGCCTTCACATTGGTTATGAACAAAGTTATTCTCATTCCCTCGTCATAACAAATATCGGGAAAGCTGCTGATGTCTAAAGAATCCATTCTAATCCATTTAGAGAAAAGACGGGATTAAACATCGCCTATTCAACAACAAACTTTCGACGTTGAGCTCCAAGCGAGCTCTTTTCCTCGCATGATCCTAAAAAGTTTGTTTCGGAAACCATTGATAATACGAACACACAAACATCAAATCCTTCTGCAACGGAACAGTTCTCATTTCTTGTATGATCTGCGTAATTAGTCAACAGAGTCAACAAACCAGGAGCAGAATTTGGAGACGTGTATGCGATCAAAACCCTCCCTTAGCAGATCAGGAGAACAACTCCCGATGAACTAAAGAAATCCACTAATTTCCATAATCAATGAGAAGAGCGCTCCAGGACAAGACAAAGCTGCTCATCAAACTGAATAATTATGCATATTTAGAAGATCTCATTTGTATGCAGTACTGGCCTGCTGGAGAAGGATCCTGCGAATGTTTGCTTGTCCTGTTCTCTCAAGCCTGTCACTGAAATATACAGCTGTTTTGGTTTTTCCATCTTCAAATTGCTCCATTTATTCAAGGTAAGGGTGTAACTTTATATTGCCTGTTTTTATTTCATGTTTGACTTTATCATTTCCTTTCAGCGAACAACATCTGTCTAATCGAAAGTTTTTTCGATAAAGATTCGTGCCTGAAGAATGGAATTCCTAGCCTAAAATTTTCGTCTTCAAGAACCAGAATTTTTGCCTGATTTTTCTGCCTCTTAGTAAATAAATATACTGTATTTTGGTGCCAAATATTCTTCAGATAAAGGGCAGAATTTCTGTGAGAATCATAGCGTTTTGGGGTTAACCCAACATTTATCTGTTATAGAATAACAAGATCATGATTTCATTATCATATCATATCATTTTGATAGAAATGCAATTAGCGTTCAAACACATCCGAATAATTGGCCAGTCAATAGATGATACAATCAATCAATAAATTTTCATTCGTATCTCTCTCGTCTGTCACATCAGTATGATATTTGACAAGGCAGGGCGTTCTTACCCCTTCCGTTACGAGAGAGTTGCTGTGCCTGCTCTGCCTTTCCAGAATGTTAATTAGGAAGTAGAAAGGGACCCCGCTTGGAATGTTTGTTGGTTGAGATCGATTACAGTCAAGATCCTGTTGATTCATTTCAAAATAGCAAGTGGCACACGACAATATTTGGGGAGGTGAACAGAAGTCAAATATCTGGAGTCAAGAATTCAAAAGCTTCACTTGGAAATTCAAAATATTCTTTTCAGCAATACACTGCATCATTCCAGGAATATTTAAAACTCGTTTTCGCCTTTACTTATCTATCCTCGTGAGAGTGACACTGGTATCAAATTTTCTTGGCTTTTGCACACAACGTTTTGATCTTTTGATTGAGCCAAGTGGACTTTAAAACAAGCAAATGCTGCGAATAAGTTTTTATCGATTTCCATTTGTTTTAGACCCCAAACTCTCCGCTGTCACTCCAAAAACTAACACAGGAAAAGAGAGAAACTACGATCTACAGGGGAAGGATTATGGCACCCCTTTTTCCATGAAACAAGATTGAGTTATTGAAATGTAAAGCAAGGAAAACAGCCAAATCCTATTCCTTTGTTCGCAGATGAGTTGATTTACAAACATCAGGAACCTTGTTATGATTTGTCATGATTATAAGAAAGGATGTGGAAAGTAATTATGAATGGGGATTTCCTAGCTAGTGGGGAAGACTAAATAGGCGTTGAAAAACATTACTCTCGACTGTTTATGCTTAGTTTGGATATTAGCCGGGAGATAACGGGAACTGCATAGAATGAGGACTGTCCAACTACCTAGATTTTGTAAAGGAATGTTGTACAATGCAGTAGCTTCTATCTGTATGGATAGCTACTGCTTCAAGAATTCAATTCATGGCTAAGAACACACTGCAATAACTGCACAAAATTTAGGCCCAATTTTATTGTTCCCCAGCTTTGGCCTAAAAAGTTGCCTTCATTTGCCAACAAAGTTAGTTATGAATAAACAGAGATGGAAAGTCTAATTCATCTTGATGATGTCAATGCAGATCAATGGAAGTAAAGCTACTTTTTGAATTTAAAACGAGCAAACATCTCAAATTCTTGGATATTACTCAGAAATGTTTGCATAGCAATGATACCACTGTAGGGCCTCTCTAAATCTAAACTGATGAATTTCTTCTAAGCTTTGCTCCATTGAATTGAATTGTTTTTAATGGGCATTGTTAGGGTATCGTTGGGGGTAAATGGAGCGAAAACAAGGACTTGTGTAACAAGTCTAGAACCACTCCATCCGGCAATAAGGCAGAGTTTGAAAAGGGAGCAATAGCAATCCTGTGCCGGAAGGCCTATTTTAAATGATACAAAACAAAGGCTTCATATTGAGGGACTTGGCATCTGTACGTCAAAATTTCAGAAAATAATGCTTCCAATTACTGGCTGCGTGATGCAACAATGCACTTATTGTTCGTCAAAGCTTCAATGTCATGATCCTAAGACCAAGATTAACCTTTCGTTTACGCCTTTCATTCATCTTAGATTGTTTATCAATTTAAGTTCATCGGCGTTTTGACCCTGGATTACTAATCTTAAGTAATCCTTCGGATTTGATAGAGGGAACGTCGGTGAGTTGAATAGGATTTGAAGAAATCCAAAGTGGGATTACCGACAAGATAACAATCCATATTGTTCCATAGTTTTGCCACAGTATCATTACCCTGTGTTCCTGTAGTTCGGAACTGGGGCCTGGGACGCACAGTATCATCTGGTAACTTTTTGCGGTTGCTGTGAAAATGAAACTTTCCAGGTAACCTTAAAGATCATAGACGTAGGAACCAGGGGGCACTGGGGGCACGTGCCCCCAAGATTTTGCAATAAACAAAGAAGTGCCCTTTTTATTTTAGAAAATCCCCCTATTTTCTTAAGGAAAAAGTGCCCTCGAAGCGTCGTGCCCCCCAAGTTTGACATCCTTCCTACGTCCCTGTTAGAAATCACTATTTCACAACAACAGCAACGATATTTACGATCATTAGCATAAACCTTTTAGAAACGAAGAACTCTTTTAGCAACAACATCCGTAATCTTAACAATAAAAGCACGTTTCGCACTCTGTCACATTTTAAACTGAATTGAATGGTTTCTGTTTATTAACAGTGATCACTGATATAACTACGACCATGTAATCAGTCTGTGGCATCAGTGCTGTTGTAGAACACAATTTATCTTTCCTCCTACGATATAGCCTATGCTCTTATCTTCTCTTGATATCTTCATTCCACATGTATCTCGAGTGAGGTGGCTATCTATATTTCCTCGATCTTCTTGCAGTCTACTTTGACTACATTTTGGCTTGAAGAAATCCCTTTTTAATCGCTAATGTCTAGTGTTCTTGTGTTAATCAGAAGCGAGGGATGCTCTCTCTCTCTACGTGCCATATTCTCTAAGAACATTGGCGACCATTGACTTCCACAAGTCTCTGTCCTTTGCTGCTCTCAGTATCTTCAGTCTTGCTACTTCCGATTTTTCTCTTTCATCAACCTGTTCTGCGGGGGATGCTATTTACCCAAAAATTGCCATGGTTTCCTGTAATACAGGCAGAGAGCAGTTTATTTCCACAAAATTTTCTTGTTTTTCGTAAAATACGAAATATTCATGAAAAGCAGAAGAAAAAATCGTGTGAAGTAAAAGTTCATTGCTGCATTATTGAGCAAAAAACCTGATAAATCGATTAAAAGATAGACTAATCAAGATCATCAACGATTAATCAAGATTAGCTAGCGTTGATTTAGATTTGATGGCATTAGTTAGTTTACAACAAGCGTGATCCTAATCTGGAATTAATCATATTTTAAAGGATTGTGGCGAAAGAAGAACCGCATCGATGCTTTCCTTCTTGCCAGAAACATAATCTGCATTCAGGCTGGATTTCCGCTAAGTTGAATATGTCATGGGGGCCATATTTTCAACTTATTTCATTGGCTAACAAAGAGGAAATGACAATCACAGACCAAATCCTTTTGTTATTAAATAATGGAATGTCGTGCGCTTCATTCTCGATCAACTTGATTGGCGAACTCAGAGAGAATGTGTCAATCAAAGAGCTAAACCTTTGTTGTTGAACAATGGAATTTTGTGCGTGCTACCTTTTCGATTTATTTGATTGGCTAACTCAAAGTATATGCCAATGAAAGAGCTGAACCGATTTGAATAGGATATTTCTAGATTTTTTTGCTCTGTGCAAAAATGCAAGTGTTTACCCTTGCACAAACTGTTTAATTTGTCCTTTTGTCTATAATTTGTTGCTTAGATTTTTCATTTTTGCCAACGCCTGCCAAATCGATTGCATATTCGTGGTTATCGCTATTGATAGACTTATAGACGCTCAAACAAGAAAAGGTTGTTGTTGTTGTCATTGTAGTTGCTGTTGTTGTTGTCGCGATAACTTGGGACTTGGGACTGAGTCCAAACCTGGGGGGGGGGGGGATACTCCCATACTTGACTTGACGGGATGTGCCGCTCAACAGGGTATCCTTTTACGGTAAAAATTATGCGACAGGGTATTACAATTGATAAGAAAATTATGCGACAGGGTATCATGTGGAAGCACACCTTTTAGAGTTATCATGAAACAATGCATTTTGGCAAGATTTTTATGCGACAGGGTATACTTTTGGGCAATTTTTTATGCGACGGGGTACAGGGTGTTGAGCGGTTTGCCACACACCCCCGTCACTTCCCTAGTCAAGTACCCCCCTGGGTCTAAACGCCTTTTGCCAACAGTGGTGCTAATCTTATTTTCTTTGTTTCTCCGTAGATTCAAAGTGTGAAGTCAGAAAGTAATTTGCCTATCTTCAACCAAAAGAAGGAGAGTCCGACAAGAATGAACGTAGTGAAGAAATAAGAAAACACAATCCTTGAACACAAGTACACTGAACGATTCCCAAGAGAAACAAAAGTTAAAAGAATATGCAATAAAATGTCAATTCGAATAAGTACATCCTCTAAGAAAACAGGATCCAATCCTGTCGTAATCCGGCCATCTAAACCGGCCTATGATTATGAGAACGAAAAAGATGACAGCCCCAAGGAACTGAGTGATGACGAAGACGAGAGGGATTACGCAGAAGAGGCATACCAAAGGGATAAGGCAGCAGCAGAGAGAGACAACCGTCATGAGGACAGCGATGAAGACATAGCTGACATGAATAATAATCTCGATGACAGAGATAATAAAGGGAGGAGGCCACGCCGAGGGGAAGAGAGCGAAGAGGAAGACACTCAAGAAAATGGATATCAAAACGGAACACAAGATGGGGAACACGAGACGGAGACCAAGCAGCGAAAAGCACCCCCACCTGTAGCCCCTAAGGATCCAAAGAAAGTTTCACCAGCTGTCGCGGCCAAACCAAGCTCTATTGTACCAGCGTTGCTTCATAAAAAAGAAAAATCCTGGCCCCCACCTGCCCCTAAGAAGTATGACGCATTTGCGGTTGAAGGCCATGGAAGAATGAATCCGTACACAAGGGAACTGATTCCGGATGAGAAAGATGAAGAGCAGGTGGTGGAAGATAAACGGTGTGAGATAGATGAAGGGCATACCGCACCGGTCAAGCAATTACGACAAAACTGGCAGGGCAGGAAAGAAGCGCCAAGACTTGGTGTGATGAAACCGGCAGCTAACATGAAAGGGGAGACAGACTGGATCAAGCATGTCAAGCCTCAGGTTGAATACGAGGAGCCACCCAAAGAACCGGAATGGCTGCAATTAGTACGCAATCGACGTTGGAATTCTACTGTCCGAGCCAGGTTCCCATGCAAGACGGATGATATTGTTGATTTCGAGCGACGCTCCACAACTCCAAAGAACTGGAAACGGTTGTTGTTGGATAAGAAAGCAGTCCGTACTATCGGACAGATTACAGGCATTGGTGCTGAAGGGGAAGAGCTGCTTTGGCGCTTGGCAAAACAACGCGGAAAGGTGGAGGAGGGAAAAGAGATCTCTATCCCTGGTGAGCAAGATATGTTAGCCTATGAGCATGTGAAAGGGAATCTGGAGGCAGCCGTGGCTGATGTTGCGATGCAAGCCCTGGTGGAGGGTAGTGAGCTAGGTGATGATGGTGGCGAGTCTGTAGTAAGTCAGGGATCATCCGGCGAGAATCGTGATCGAAAACAAAGCACAACATCAACCCAAGTATCCGCTGCAACCATCCGCCAACGTTTGCTACGTCTTCATCCAGAGGAATTCAAGAAGCTGCTTGCTCTAGACCGAGCCCGTGATGCACATCTCCGTTGGCAGTTTTCCACCGATCCGTATGATTCGGTTCATGAGCATCAGCTGCAGCCATTTGAGATTGCGTTACTTGCTGGTGAAAGAGAGAACAGATTACGTCATCTTCTGAGACGCCTGCTGAAACCTGAAGACATGCCATCCGGTGTTTCATCTGGCACATCCACCCCAGTGTTCGGACGGCAGAGAGGAAGATCCTATTCTGGAAGCAACTATGGATCTGATCAAGAGAGCGACTCGGGTTCATCAGAAAGAAGCCAAAGAAAGTCCCGTGCCAAGAAGAAGCCTCCTGTCCCCCTACCAAGAAAAGGCCGATCAGTCAGTCCGTCTATGAGGAATTCAAATGAAGATATCGTCCATGGCTTCCTTGGCCCAGAGGATGAGCAAATTACATCAGAGCTAAAAAGGTTGGAGGATATGGCTATGGGGATGGGGTTGCCGAAAGAGATAACAGATCTGCTAGGCCCTGGTTCAGATAAACGTGACACAAGGAAGGAGCGGCCTGAGGATTCTATCTCAATGGGGTTAGAAGATCGAGTGAGAAGCTTGTTGTCAGAGGCAGACGTGAGGAAGCCAGCTCCAGCTAGGGTTGAGAAGAAGGATGAGCCAGATGCGGAGATTACAAGATCTCTTGCTGACAGGAAGAAAGGATTCTTCACCGAAGCGGAGAAAGCAAAATCATTTAGGAAAGAAGAAAGTGAAGTGGAAGATTCTGAGATTGATACTGAAGAAATATCTTCAAGAAGAAGGAGTTTTTTGAATAAAGAAAAAGAGGCACAGCAAGGAAGGTGAGATTTTATTTCACTAAGAGTATGCTCCCGCAGGAGAATGCTCTGATTTTATAAACTGAAAGATCGGTTTCTAACACACAGCCTATTTGAACATGTTCATTATCTGATGATATATTTCATATTTCATATTTTAAACATATTTATACAGGGTACAAATTCAATAAGTATATTGTTTTACAATTTGGCCCTGTTAAAATTAAAGTACCAAATAAACTATTTACAAATAAATTAATAGATTAGCAATAAACAAAATTAAAGATTTTCGTACCCCAACTGTCTCAACCTTGATTTAAGAGTATACCGAGGGGGCCTCTTTGATACTATTGTTAAACTTGCTCCACACTTTGGTACCACGGTAAGAGAATGCCTTTTGGCCACTTACTGTTCGCATTAACGGTACTGCAAGATCATTTTTGGTGTTTCTTAGCTCTCGTGTGTGGAAATCTGATAGTCTAACGAATAGGTCACTACTGTGGTGCAAGATCGTTTAGAGATTTATACATCATTGTAGATGTCTCTTTCACAATCATTTCTTTGACGGACAACCAGCCAAGTTCTTTGCGTAATGGCACAGAAGGTGCATCATAAGAACTACCCGTAACGATACGAGCAGCCCTGTTTTGTAGTTTTTGTAGAGACTCTATTCTCGTAATACCACTACAGCCCCAAACGGAGCAGCAATAGGCAATATTCTAGCCATCATTATTGCCTTGATAGCCAAAGAGCAGTGGCCCCCCAAATTGTGATTGCTTTTATTTTACTCACCCGATGGAAAGGTATCAAAGGGCAACTGATGGTTTTTTTAATCATTCATGAAATTCAAATTTATGTATTTATTTTGTTTAATGGATAGGTGTGTAATTTGCATTTCATTGGGTCATTTTAATACCAAGCTGGAGGCTTTGCTGTCATAAATGCCAGGCAAAACTATGGGTAGCTAGACACCGCAGTTTAGCTTCAGCATCCATGCTATTGTGGAGGAAAATTACTGCTTTGCGGAGGAGGTTCCTGCCAGCTTTTCCATAGCAACATATTAATTTTTCCTCCGGTAAAGCATAGAGCTGAGGCAGTCAAGAAAAACTGCAGCGTCTAACCATCCATAAACAGTGGCTGACACTTAGGGGGCAATAGGTGCGATGGTGCGATGGCCACCCCATGTTGATCACAACAAAGATCTTTATTGGGCAAAGTGTCCGCCACTGTTCGTAATGTAAAACATAAGGCAAATCAATTGTTTAGAAATCTAGCTCGTTGGAAGCAAAAACTCCTCATTTCTTTTATCATTACAGCAAAGTGCCAGAAAAGACAAAGGGCAGACACAAAGTACAGCGAATCAAGAGTGACGCTGAATTATATGCAGTGTTGTCAAAACGCCGTATGGCTACAGATGACGAGGACACTGCTGCGGAGGAACCTTCCACTGAAATGAAAGGTATTTTAGACGACATCACAAAAACATTTGGCGGGGAGAAATACAGTGGCAAAGCAAGACGAAAGCCTCGTATGCAAAGCAGTGATGAAAGCGAGACAAGATCCTTCGAAGAGAAGCAAGAGGAGGAATTGAATGAGGAGGATGAGGAGGAGGAAGCCCCGCAGAGGCGTTCAAGAAGAGATGCAAGGACAAGCAGCAGTGGAAGGGGAGCAAGAAGAAGGGCAAGGAAATGGTCAGAAAGTGAGGATTCTGAAGAGGATGATGATGATGAAAGGTAAATGGCGTGTACGATATTTTGAGTGGAGTTTGGTGTTCATTACATCGAGAACTACTACTTGATTCCACGTTTATAGAATTAAAAATGGTGCTAATACCATGATCATTTAAATAATGATAATATGAACAAAAAATTTAAAGTAATAATTACATTCGTTGTCACATGTTTAGTTTCTTCACATTGTCAGTGATTTAGCTAAGGCATTTACGATAGATTTAAGTTATCTGGGTATATCTGCTGTCCATTGATAGCTATGAGCGGTTACCTAGGAAAAAGGCTAGGCAACTTCACAGAACGTTAGTGAGGAGGGCAATGATTTGTGTATCGGGACCAGTTCTCAAGAGGAGTCTGTAGAGCAAGTTTGCGCTTTTTCTGTCCATGTTGGCAACTGAACGCTATCAAAGATGGCTGCCATGTCTTAGATGTTAAAGGATCTTTTATTATTTTCTTACTATTTTAGTTATCTAGTTATGCCCGATATGACGCTCAAGAACCTAGATGGTGCCTGAATTCGAGCGATAACGAAACGTAGTACTTCATTCATTAGGACAAGGCATATCTAATCTTTTCAATGCTGTTTTGGGTCAGTTTGAGAAATGAAACTTCTTAAACCCTCCAAAAGAAAATTTGCTTCAAACTATGGGTAACAATGCAATGCATCGTGTTTGTAGGTTGGAAATTAAAGTTCATTTCCTCAATATTACTGCTTTTCTTTAATGTTTTCTCTTCAGCCTAAGCCTAACCGTGGGGGTCATCAAGGGGGTTAGAAATCCGCCGTTCCGCGCGATTTTCAGTTAAAATCCGCCGTCCCGGTCATTTTTAGCCAAAGTTCCGCGTCCCGCCACTTTGTTATAAAAGTGATGGCACAAATTAGTATTGTTAGACATTTTCACCCATCCAGGTGACAAGAGGAGGATAATGGCACTTAAAATTTTTGTGCAAAGCTTGGAAAATATTCTCATAGTGCTGACCAGAAAAACAGAGGTGTGACCAAGACCTCTTTTTACAAGACAACAGATGAAGGATCCGCAAATCCATGAAATTTCATGAAAATTCCGCATTCCGCTTAAAATTTTTGAGAAAATCCGCGTCCCGTAGGAGTGGAGAATTCCGTCGTTCCGCCGAGAAATTGCTAGAATTCCGTATTCCGCAACAAATTTTCTTCAAATTCCGCTGTTCCGCAAACCCTGATGACCCCCACCTAACCAGTGACAGAAATCAAATTTAAACGGCTCCTGCGCTTCTGAACAGTTAGTTCTTACACAGAGTTCATCCTCGTTTCAGATTCCCCTTATGATATGAGAGGAAGTGTGAAACGAAGATGAACGCTGTGTAGGAGCTAACTATTCAAACGCACAGGAGCTTTTTTATTTCAAGCCCTTGTTAGGATTGGGCTGAACAGAAACAACAAAGAAAAACGGTAGTGTCGAGGTAATAAACTTTAATTTCTAAGCTACAAACACAGTGCATTGTTGTCCAAGTTCAAACATGTGCTGAAGCCTTTACTCCTCAGTTAGAGTTAGGACAATCCCTATATGTCGTTGTTTCAAATATCAAGATATGTTTGACATATCTTTGAAGCCAAGGTAATGCCTGTTTATAGTCATAGGTATCGCGTTCTGCATTACAATGCCTGCTCAAAACAATGACCAAACAAAAGATGGCGAGGGGGGGAGTCCTTAAATTCTTAGACTGGAGATATAAGTGTATACCCAGACTTTTTCATTACATTTTTCAGATACCATTTTACCAGTTTATTACATTTGTGGCATTTACCCCCCTCATACCCTCCCTTTGCAACGCCACTGGCTCAAAGAATAGAAGGTAAGGTACTGGGTGTCGTGAAATAGAGATAACAGATTTTAATAATTCCAGCACTGAATTCATGTGATTACCTAAATCCTGGATTCTTATGTTAAGGGACAAGTCCGGGGTTGATAAAATTATTGTTAAAAAGCAACCTTACAAACTTCTGAATACCAATCGTGACTTATTTCCAAGTTTTGATGCCTCCAATTTTCATAAATTAGTTAATGAATCTTCGTAAGTTAGGCCAAATATCGCCGCCATTTTGTATTTTGTACGAGTGTGCGAAGGCGTGATAAGGAGGCTAGCAATGTGATAAACACAACTGGCAGCCTCGTTCAGGTCAACATGAAGTGATGTCATAGAAAATGACGTTATTTCGCACGTCTTAGCAGATTGAAATGTGTAGTTTCGTAGATTAAAAGAGGAAAAAATTGAAAAAAGTACTACACACCATTGACAACATTGTAACTTCTTGAATAATCAACAATTATACCAACCCCGGACTTTCCCTTTAAACTTTGATGCCTGACTTTTCAACATCTCTGCTTTTGTTGCTGAGATAGATATGTTTTAAGATGAAAAGAAGACTATTTTGCAAAAGCAATTCCTTAAGGCCGTGCTCCACTGGCAGTAGTTTTGGTCGGTGACTAGTGCACGTCGCTAGATAGTGCACGTCGCTAGACAGCATGCGTAATAGGCAAGCACGTAGGTCGCCGACCAAAACTACTGCAATGGAGGTTGACATTTAAAGACAAATGACGGATATATAGCGGCAAGTTTAAAAATAGAACAAAACTTGGGCGCATGCCATCATTTGTCCAATTGTTTTGATATGATCTCTAGAGATCTTCAAATACAATAATGGAATACAATAGACTATATCTAGATTTCCCAGGGCCCTGATTTAAGTTGTCTTAGATTATGTCTTATAACGCCTAGCTTACAAAAACAGCAAAAGATTGCCGCCTGCCATCATTTGTCCCATTATTCTGACAATCTTTTGAGATCATAAAATATATAGGAATACAATAGGCTATTTTTAGATTGCCCAGGCCCTGATTTAAGTCGCCTTATATCTCCGTCATTTGTCTTTAAAGGGTTTGTGCAAGGCTAAAAGCCTGCATTTGCACAGAGCAGAAAAATCTAAAAATAGCCCATTGAAATCGATGGCTCACACGTGTTGTGGATAATTGATAGCTAAAGAAACAATGCTGTGTTGGCGCATTTTCTTTGTTCTATTTATAGAGAAGCCTATTTACCATTGCACATTCCCTTTAATCTCAAATATAAACTTTAAAGATGACCAGCTCAGCATTGAAGGCACCAACAGGATCATTTGTTATCATAAGTAAATACCATTGTAGCAAAAGATTCCGCCCTGGATTGATTGGAATCTGTCACACTTATTTTCGAACACGCAGTATGTAAGTTCAGTCGTGGAGAGTCACAGCTGCATCTCTTGTAATAGTATAGCCGCTGCATTTACTCCACATACTTGCAATAAAGACAAAAGCTAGATGTGATCATTGGCTACAGTTAAATAATGCACATTTTTTATATTTAATATGGTAATCAAAATGAAACATTTTTAGCTAGCGAACATACTTGTTTTCATTCTAAAGCTGAATTCACACTGGAAGCGATTTTTGTTTCCGTAACCCAAATAAGGCTCGCGTTATGTGAAACTAAAGATTTTAGTATCCTTTACGACAGAAGCGATTTGCAGCATAAAGAAACGATTACATGTCATCAGGTTTTGCGCGCTACTGCAAAGTACTTATGTCTATCAAATGAGCAAAAATCTATTTGGTGTTACGAAGTTTACCTTTGTTCCGCTAGCCAAATATGGATTGCATTTTGCGAACCTGCTGCTAACTGCTAACGCGTTTTGCCGATAGACCTTTTAGCTGTTCCTTGAAAGGGCTTGGATCACGGGCTGTAGTAAACACAGAATTCGGAAAAAGATATATGTATGATACTTCGAGTTCTTCCTATCCTAATTTATCACTTCATTCGTGATATATCGACTTGTTTTCCTTCTTTCCGTACTTCTCCTGTGAAGGCGCCAGTTTGATCCTTTCGCGTGGCGGCAGATTGACATGACCTCAAGTACCCTGTCACTCAAGAGTATGTCAATCAGCCGCCACGCGAAGGGGTTAAAGTGGTGCCTTCACATGAGGAGTACAAACAAAAGGAAAACAATTTGATATATCACGAATGTTGTGATAGATTGAGGGGGGTGACAGGGTAGTGGTACCATGGTACCAGAGGGGTGGTACCTGGTACAACATTGTGCAAATGTGGTGGAACCTGGTACCAAAGGTAGGGGTACCGGTACCAAGCTTATATGAGTCTGTACCAATAAAAATTTCGTCCATGGATGATTTTGGAATTCCTAGAACGAATTGTTAGCTTTAACGGTACAGACAGTGACACAGATGCTACGGTGACGTGCTCAGGAGTGGTTTGGTCTTGCCCATTGGTCTCACGAGGAACTGACGAAGACCTCATTTCAGAATTCGTCATATTCATGATTAACTGTACTTTTTTAAATTGTTCCTTCCCCCAAAATTGGTGGTACCAATACCTTCAATTTGGGTGGAACCTGGTACCTTGTGAGTTGGTACCGGTACCAAAGACTCCCCTTGTCACCCCCCTCTAGATTAGAAAGGGAAAAATCGATGTATCGTACTTGAATCTTTTTCCCAATTCTTCCTTTCATACAGCCCGTGCCTCGGTCGAGCAATATTCATTACACATATTTATAAATGATGTTTGAATGAGTGGCGTTAGAGCTTCTATCACTATCACTATTGTGAACGTACCAAAATTTCTACAAAATGTATCCAAATATCGATTGATTCATGTTACTTTTGCAATAGCTGAAAGGCCTGTGGGAAAAACACTCGAGTCTTATTTCGCTATTTAAAAATCCGCTTTACAGCATTGCATTTAAAATCATGACTGGACGCGATTTGATTGTTAAAGATGCTTCCAGTGTGAACTTAGTTTTGTTGCTTCTTCTTTGCTACTACTTACCGCGTCGCATACGATCATTTCCAGTGTGAATTCGGCTTTGAACCGGGCCTATCGCCTATCATAGGCCAAGACCACTCAAAACAGAAAGTGGTCTGTGTGACTGAGCTCGAAATCACGTTTCACCTAACTGCTCTTCTTTGAATGGTCTAGAACAGAGGATACCATATATTTCACCTATTTGTAGCCTCAACAGAATGATTACGCCAACGATTGCTTTGAGGAACTTTCTGCTGAGATGCATTACCTTCCAAATAAGAACCTTGGATGACTCCACAGGGCTTCGATGAAAGAACGCAATGCATCTAGGTAGAAAGATTCTCCCACGGTAATCAGCGTAATCGTGTTTTGAGAGGACTTCTTAAAGCATGGACCAATTTCCACATTAATGCCGGAGGATATTCGAATTTCAGTTTTTCTCAGAGCCCCTCTTTCACTCGGTCCGGACTTCAAAACTGCAGTTCGAATAATAGACCTAATCGGCTAAAGTTTTATTTTACCCATTTGAAGACATGTGACCATTCTTTCGGGAAGTTTCAGTATTGTCATGGGCAATGATGCACCGTAATGAGGATGGCACAGCTTGAAATGAGGATGAACGCTGTGTAGGAGGCAACAGTTCAGACGTGCAGGAGCCATTTGAATTTGATTTCTAGCACTGGTGAGGCTTGGACCAAAGGGAAAACAACGAAGAAAACTATTATGATATTAAGGTAACAACCTTAGTTTCCAAGCTACAAATACGGTGCATTCTTGACAATGGTATTAGGCTACTTTTTACTTTCTTGAGACAACTTTGCGTGGCACGAAATATGTTAGGCAAATCAATAGATTTGTTATCTGATCACATGACTGATCACATGACTTGATATGGGTGTAAACAAATGTTGGCAGATTTTGTCTAGGGTAAGCCGGGGTAATTTGGGACAAGGGAAATTTGGGACACCCATGGGGTAATTTGGGACATTGTTTAAAATTGCATACTATATCACTTATTGCAATCATTTATTCTTTTAAGCAAGTTTTTCAACATTTGCATTGATGTCGAGTACTTTTTCGATATTTTGAATCATTGATTTGACTATGGCTACTTTACCGTACATTTATGAAAGCGGCCATTTTTGATTAAATTGGAGTGAACTGTGGCAGATACAACATTTTCTTATCCAAATTTGCCATTAGGTATGAATATGTATCATTTGCAGGTGGAACTCAGTGTTGTCCCAAATTACCCCATCTTGGGGTAATTTGGGACAGCATCATTTACACGCTATTGTATGAGCAACAACATGAATTAAGAGAATCTTTTACTCAATATAAATTATTCACCACTCAAATGTATATAAAAAGCTGAATTAGTCTTATTTAAATATGCAACGAAGCAGTCACGCCTCAAAAATGACAAAATTGTCCCAAATTACCCCGGTTTACCCTATTGGCATTGATCTTGAAATGAGCTAATAATAAGGTACAAAAAAAGCAAGCAGCTTTAATTCGATGAATATTCTGTGATAGTTGTAGCAAACTTATCATTTTCAAACACCTTATGAACCACTGATCAGCTGAAGCTGAGGCAGAAATCACTTCAAATTTTCCGCCATGAAAGTTAACTAACAGTCCCTCCGCTCCTTGTGGTTGTCAGTTTTTGTCTCTGAATAAAGGACACAGGGAACAAAGGTTAAAAAGTCAACAACAGAAACTGTGACAGTTTTGTTTCAATGGCGGACAAATGAGGAAGCTTCGATGGCAATGGCAACGACAAATACAACGAGAACAAACAAACGATGAACAAACATACAGTAGCGAAAAGAAAGGAGATATACCACGAACAAACTATCAGTCGTCGCTCTGTGGTCTTTGGTTTGTCAGGCTCCTGAAATAGTATATGTTAGTCAACTGCATTTCGCTGCATTTCCATGCCCTAAGCAATGGCCTAAATTACTTCGAGCAAACGCATGACAGTCAATGAAAGTGGACATATGGACATTCCTGTGATGGTTTGTAAATAGCGAAAGAGGCGCATTGATTCATCTGGCAAATTGCAACAAGGAAGGATGTATCAACTTGAGGTGCATTGATTCGGAGTTAGCTCGCAGGTAAGCGGGCGAAAACTTTGCAGTAGATTGTCCTTGCGTTTCTGGTACCCAGTGAAAATGGATTAAATGTTAGAGACTACCACAAGCCATTAATTTCTGACAGGAAAGATACGCAGGTATTTGTTTAAGGAATTCGGTTATTAAAACGGAACCCGCAAATGATCAAACTAGTAAGAAACTCTGGTACAGGGAAAACACATAACTCAAGGAACTACTTCCCTCGACAAAGGAAGTCCTTCGCATTTTTACTTTATTTTCACTTGTATAATTCTATATCACATAACTTGGTAGGTACTTTAGTTATGTGTAAATCACTAGGGAGTCTCCAAAGAATTTTTCAGAATATTCAGGATGGCACAGGGATGAAGATTGTTGTGGAACCTTTAAGAAGCTCTATGAAACTCTGAGTACTCAAAATCTGTTGCTCCAGCTCTTAGCTTCTTGGAAAAAGATATATGTACCCAAGGTCGAGGGGCTATTTTTGGCTTGGTCGCTGTTTTGTCGAATACCAAATTCCAGAGGCTAGTTGTTTTTGTGAACTTGTAAAGAAAGAGGACAACTGTGGATATATTTTCCTCGTTGTGGTTTTTTAAGAGTAACAAGCAACAGTGAAGATTTGAAATTTGGAATTTTAAGTCGATAGATTAACAGAAGAGTTCTGCAACTGTTAGTGAATGTTTGTTATCTCGTCACACAATAATTTGACTTTGTTTTTGAAAAAATTGCTGGATATTTTGCAGCGATCTGTTCCAAAGCAAAACTCATTTCAAGCTAACAGATTTGCCCCCAATCAAGCATAGAGTCTTGAATTTTGTTTGGCCAGCAACTTCGCTTTCGTGAATTGACAAATGACGTTGCAGGAAACCAGGTATAACGGACGGAAATTTAGGCTCATTTTGCACTGGTGTACAAGAAAAATTTCTCCAGAGAGAAATACTAATGTGGAACATAGATTATCAAAGCATCTTACAGTATAACAAACATCTTGCTCAAGGTCTGGAGGAAAATATCGTACTTGGGAGAGAAGATTTGGAAAGTAAGAGTCGAAATGATTCTCTTGGAGCAAATTTAATTACTGTATTCACGGTCTCTCCTGTCGCCAGTGTATTCGAAATGAATTTGAACAAATGTTTGGGATCTGTAGAGCTGGTAGCGTTCATTCACTGTTTTGAGAGTTGAGATTAGTTGATCTTAGATGAGGAATTTCAGATGAAAATTTCGGAATTTGAAAAACAAACATGTCCAATGTTTGAAATATTCCAATTTCACTTCAAAATTTAGTGAACATTTAGTGAATTTAGTGAATGATTTAGTGAACAAAATTTAGGAACATGAAAGTGGTGAAACAAAAAAAAAGCTAGAATAAACCAGAAAAGAAGTCTCCATTTTTCAGCACGATTTCAGATTTTCTTCCCATCCCAGAGAGCGAAACGTTCTTGAGAAATGCGTAATTTGGGGGCGTGAAAAACTCCCTTCCGTTTGGCTAGTTTGACGTAAGTGAACCTCTGCGGAGGAAGGAGGAAGGTGACAGTTTCAGAATGGTTTCAGGGACGGGGTCCTGCATGACAGATGTCAATCTCATCATCACAATGTCATGGCGTAAACGATTTGTAGCTGCGAAGTATCATGTGTTTCATTCATTGTGAATGACGCTAAAGGTACCTCACAGTGACTTTCCTTTCAGCCATGACATTGAAGTATGGCTATTGATTGCTGAGTGATCAAGGGCCTTCGCAGTTCCGCTTCTTGATAACCATGACATTGAAAAATGAAGCTATTGTAATGCCAACAAGAAGAGCGTACTGATAAGCCATGACATTTGATAAAGTCATTGATATGCTGATAAACAAACAAAGCGCGGTCTGTTTGATCGATTTCATTTCTTTGACTCTCATTGAGAAGAAAGAAGGATGAATTTGTTATGACAAGATAAATCTTTGCTGCTCAAAACATTATTCAGTAATCGATGTTTTAGCGATCTTATTGGATCAATGAGCAGCAAAACAAACAAACTCATATGATAGTATTTGCACAGATATTTGAGGCTTCAAATCTAATTTTTCCCACAAAACCTGCCTGGCTTTTGTCAAGTTGTGTTAAAACTGGATGCTTTGGCTTGGAGTGAAGAAAACTTTGTCATCAAATGGAAAATGGAACCAACGACGATTTTGATATATTTGATGAAATTTGTGAAAGCGCAAATACAGCTCACAGACGCAGGTATATCTTGAAATATACGACTTGTGGTGTTTCTTTTTGAGATGTTGTTTTCCATGCAAATAGATTTGATTGTGTACCTACTAGGCCATCACATCAGCAGGTCAGGGTGTGAAAAGAACCCCGCCTAATTTTATGGAGCTACAAAATGAGGGTTATTATCTTTGTAGCCGCTGGAATTTAATTTGAATTTTCAGATAAAAACTTGCAGAATCTTGATACAAAACCCAAGGTAGAAACAACGTCTATCAAACAAGGAAGGGGCTTGTATCTTTGTTTTGCAAATTTTTTATGCGAAATCCCGCGAAATAATGCAAGAATCAATTATGTCTAAACAATGTATTTGCATAGGAACGCCTACAAATAAAACCAAGGGATTAGAATTTATTTCTTCGACACAAAAGTCTTCTTTGTTTGTCTCTGGAGATGTTCTGCATCTGCAGACTTCTCTTCAAATGATGATATAAATCAAATTATAAACGCTAGCCTAACCATGATAATGATTGTTGACACTTTTGTGGAGTGGACCATCATCGTTTACTTGAATTTCAGACAATAAGTAACAATCGATGGTTAGATATGTAAACTGTACATTTATCAAAGAAATTTTGTTTTTAAGAAATTATGTGGTTTTCCCTTCCACACGCTTTCCAGAAGGAATTTTTAAGAAATTTTACAGCCTTGAGGCAGGTAGACAGTAAGAATTAATAGACACAGGACAGGCATTACACAAATTGTCTTGACAAGTAAGTGTACAAATTGCCAATTTCCTAATGCTCTTGTTAACAACTTCTTCAGGATGCTCTTTTGTAACAAATTTCCCCCAAAATAAGGAAAGTGAAAATGTGGTAGCCAATTCTTCTTGTTGGTGAAGTTATCATATTTTGCAACTGACAAGGTTTGCCAAAAATAATCTAAGTTTGGTCAGGAATTTGATTAACACACTTGAAAATAAACTGATTAGAAAATGTAATAATGGGATGTGAATTGATTAGAAAATAATGTTGTTTGGGTATGTGTACCCAGGCTAAGATATTTAGGACCTTTCCAAGATTTGAGTTTGGAGTTAATCCAAACCTTGTAAATATTTTAATGTAGGCAGGAATTCCTATGGATTTTTTTAATAGCAGCTACCCTAGCTTCTGGCGCTGAGGAATTGTTTACCAAGGTGCACTGCGTTTGGAATTCCTATAGAATCGTTAAAGATTTCTAATTTGAATGCATGCATCTTGGTAAAAATTCCTTGCCGCCATCTTTAGTGAGTCCTCAATTGAGTTTACTTCTCCAGTTAAGCAGTGTAAACATAGGTGGGAGTGGTTCAAAAAGATTTTACTGATGTCATTCATGTGAAAGACTGACTGCGTCTGTTAAATCCCTGGTACTGTGGATGAGCTGAAAAGCAAGATTTTGTGGTACAGAGGACTGCATTTGATTAAGAAATCAATTTGCTCCAACAGTCATCATCTAATACAGGTTAAAACTTGGCAAAGAAATCTGAGCATATGTAATTGCAGAAACTTGGCCATGCTCTATTGTGATGAAGTTTGCAAGTTTGTGTGGAGTTTCCACAAATTTGCATGTTTACAGGAAGCTTCATGCAAATTTGTTACAAACTGTTACATATAGCAGGTTTAGTGCAAGATTAAAACTCTTTACGAAAGTTGCAAACTCGTAAATCTTAAACTTACTCAAAACAAACTCACAACAAACGTTGCAAGAATTTGCTGCAAAATAAATGTAACTAAATGCAATCCCCTGTAACCAACTCTAAAGAAAGACCAAAAAGTTGTCTCTAATGTGCATAATGTTTTTCTTTGTTTTTGAGAGAAGTTAGATGTGCTCCAATATCTTTATTCCCTTAGGGAGTGTCCCCTTTAAATTGGAGACCTTGGAGACACAAGCAGATTTTAATTGAAAGTTGTGGCCAAAGAGATTCGGTACTCTTAAAAGTCACCGTTATTACTTTAAATTTTCAGATATGATAGAACATAAAAACCAAAAAATTAATTAGTGAATGTTATGAATTAGATTGTACAACCAAAATTTGATTAGAAAAAGAAATTTCATGGTGTTTGCAAATGAAACTTATTGACCATCCAACAAAGGTTAAATGGACTTTACAAGCTTTAGATTTTGGCTACACATAGAATTGTCCATTTGCACTGTTTCTTATTAGACCAATTTGAGTTTCTTCCTGTTGTTTTCAGAACTGCTTCTTTAAACATAATGCTGAATGTTTGTGAGAAGGGTTGGATAATTCCTTACAATCCCAAATCCACTTTATGGCTGGTGATGCCCCTTAAAACCCCTCAAGCAGAAAATGCTCAATTACCAGGAACAGCAGAGTGAGATGCTGAGGGGGACGTGACCACCCCTCCTGCACTCCCAAAAATTGCCTTATTATTTCATTTTCCTATATTTGTTTCCCAGTGCCCATTTCTTTCGCCTATGAATCCTTGGATGTACCAATGACAGAATGCAAAATCTGAGGCCCTTTTGAACTGTATGTTCCTTCAGTGAAAAATTCAATTTGTTGATGCTTCACTGTTAGGTTAATGCTCTGTTGCTCTTTTTGGAGTTTTCAAGTTTGTATGGAGTTTGTGCAAATTTGCATACAGGCTGCTGCAAACAAACTGTTGGTTTTGTTGGAAAATTCAAGTCATTACAAGAAATGATACACTGATCATAATCTGAAATGAACATTGCACAAACTTTGCATAGATTTAGTGCAAACCAAATGCAAAATGATGAGCCTAATATATATTTTTTGAGAACTCAGTTGTTTAAAAAGTGCTGCAGTGATGTTCAAGTCAGTTGAGGGTGAACTTGTTTCAGAGGACAGATAGCCTTTGAAGAGGAAAAGTACTTTTTAGCATACACACAGCACTGTTGGAAGCAAGATGGATTTTTATTGTTTTGTGATTAAAGTTTTATTCTGTTATTTGCATTTACTGACGCTAAGTGCCAAAAGTTTGTTGCTGCATTATACCAGAAAGATGTAAGGGTTGATTTGCAGTGGAAAGGGAGGCATTTTTTCTGATGATGAGCCCCCCTAGGGATCTTGGGCTCTGAGTCTTCAGGGCATATTTAATGGGCTCTTGGCTTTCAAAGGTAAAATTGCCGTGCTCCAGGGCTCCATTGCATGCTCCAAGCTCCATCTCTTAAAATTGGAGAAAACCACCTGAGGAATTGTTTGGGCTCCAGGGCTCAAAGCTTCAAAACGATGGGCTCCAAGGCTCTACCGACCCCTACCGACATAGATGTGCTCCAGGCTCCTTAAATGGCAATGGACATAGGTCTTTGATTTTAAAGAACTCTTATTTCAATCACACAAACTTTGAAAAAGAGAAGGTCTTTGCCACCCTCATTGACAACATAATAAAAGTGTTAGTCGTAGTTAAATCAGATGTATTTTATTAAGAGAGAAACCGAAATGATTTTAACCTTTGGTTTGACGATATAAATTTGCAATTAACCCGATGAACCTTGCCTTAAAAAGACTCGAATTCGTTGCAAATATGTGAGCAGTTGAGTTATGTCTGTCATTTCCAATTTATGAATATTCAATCATATTTTGAAATGATTTCAGCTGTTGATGAAAGTAAAATGATATTATGTAAAATGAGTGGTTTTGAAACTATTTGGTTGGAGTGAGGTGCTAAAGAAGGTTGGCTAGAGATTGCTATGATTTGAGGTTTCCAAACAATTTAGGATGATGATCAGCCGTGGTAATCAGAATAGGTGCAATGTAGAAGTTGCCAAGCAATAAGAAACATTTTAGCTATTCCACAGAAGAGTGTGGATCCAGCGGTATTTTAGCCTATTTTCTTTCAAGAGGCTTGTCTGAACGGCAAGGCCGCCGAGAGCTTCTGGAGGCCCAGGGACAAAACTGCAAAATGTGGCCCCCAGTGGCCCTGCAGAAATTTTTTTTCGTTTGCCATTTGGCTTAAAATGCATTTCAGAGCATTTCCTACATTCAAACCTCAAAGATCTTCAGTTATAAGACCACTTAGACCTTGAGGCCTGGGGCAAATTGCCCCGCTTGCCCCCCTCTCGGTGGCCCTGCTCAACGGTGGTAGAGCTATCAGGACAGTGCATATTTAAGAACATCGTCATTCAAAAATTAGACTTCTGCAAAATATATGGGAAAGTATCGCTCGTTCAGGATTCTTTTTTAAATAGATAAACAGCATGCAGTTGTGACGACACAGTTTAAAAACTCTTTAGAAATCTTTACGACCCAGTTTAGGAACGGCAAAGTTGCTGGAATTTTCGTCCAACCAAAGTTCTGGATCTGTCGAGAGTTCATAAATTCATTTTGTCTTCAAAGGCGGTCCATAAAGATGTGCCAGCGTCTCTTTAGTGATGATTTTCACCACGTATTCGTTAAAAAGGTGCACTTTTGTTGAGGTCAGGACAAGATTAAAATGGATTCTATTATTTCAAAATGTCACTTCGTTTCATCTTTTGTTATTTTATAACGTACCAAGAAGTTGTCGATAAAACATATATTCCTTTATCATTTTAAAAGCAATAAAACCATTGATCAGGGAGTCAGCTTTTAAATCATGTTGTCAGGTCAAATCTGCTTACTTTTTGGTTACGTTTGTTCGGTTTCAATAGTTAAGGACCCGTTGCTAACCATGATCCTTTGCGTGCTAAAGACAACTTTCTTGTGACATGAAACTCGTTTCTGACCTAAGTTTTGTTTGTTTTGCTTTTCATTCGGAGCTTTTGATTGAAACTTAGAGACAACTACAGGCTTACGAATCTTTAAGCGTTTATTGACCCACCAAAGCGTCTAAAGTTGTGTCAAGTAGATTTCACGTTACGATAACGCAAAATTCCTTATGCGCCACACTGCAGTTGTTGTTCTTCGCGGAATTTTCACGTGATCTCATGACATCAAATTTGAGACAGATCATAGTTAGAGCCAGCTCGCATTGAAGAATACCAAACAGACTTGAGATGGTTTTTTGGATCGTCTAGTTTACTTTGTTTGTTAGTAAAAGGAAACGTGAAGCAGAAACTGGGATGGGCCGTCGGCTCACGTAATATTTCTCCAGTTGGTACACATGAAGAACCGAAATGGTGAAAAGATATTTCAGTCAAAGGGAACCTGTAGATGATTCATAGTGTAACAAACGCCTTCGTCATTCAATGTTCTTCCGAGTAAAACCTGCTTGCTTGGTGTTGATAGCTATCTATCCAAACAAAAATTCTCTTGAAAACTGTAATGTAGTTTGCAAATGTAGCCAATTTGAACAAACTGTAAGAACGTCAGATTTGGAATGGTTTTAGGTGCTTAATTTCGTTTAACAGGCTTGCCATATCCCTTAGGATCTGTTTTCCAAGGCAGCCTGTATTTCAAGTTAATATATGTTCCTTAAATCCTTATTGGAATTTACCGTTTCTCTCAACTTCATCAACCCAGCACATTGAGCTGTGTTAGAGTTAATGGGATCTCTGTGTTTTGTTTAAGAGGAGAGAAAGATACATGAAATAATTCCTTGAGCTTGTTTTGATTAACAAAACATCCATGGAAGATATTTTTGAACTTAAGAATAAAATCCTGTTAACCTGTTTCGTACCATTTCATATTATTTGAAGTGATTACAAGAATTATTTTTCACCATGTAAAGCAACGAAAACTACGTATGCCTATTAATCGATCAAGGAAGGTTAAATTATATGATTAAATCGAAGCCTTTTATCTTCGGTTTTTATTTATTCAAATAGGTGTTGTTGTGGCCCGGGATCCTCTGACTTTGCACACATAATAGTAAGCGGGCAAGGTTAGATCCTAGGTGGAGCCCAACCATTTGAGCGTCGTGACAAGGTTTATCTTTACCCTCGATTAGGTCAGTATAGGTTTCAAATCTTTAAAATGCTGGGTGTAAAATTCTATGACCTATTTCTTTGAACTGAACGGCTTCAAAGAAATTTGAACTATTTTATAGTAAATCTGCCGTTGGACTTTTCTGAAATCTTCAATATTTTCAGAATTACAGTGTTTTTCTTCTTTTTTTAAGAATTCAAGAAAATTTTCGAAAAAAAGTTAAAACTATCGTAATTTCTAAACCTGTTGACAAAAGATCAAATAATTTTCAAGAAAACCATAGTTTATGGATGCCTACAGTATGGTATCAAGCAAAACTCTTTCACTCTCCTGGTTTGTGATTTAGAAATTTGATGACGTCACATCATAAAATGAGCTGAAATATAAAATAGGCTTTAATTTCGACAAATATTAAAGATTTCTGAAAAGTCTAACGGTAGAATCATAGAAAAATGGCTAAAGTTTTTTTTCAATTCATTCATTTAAAAGAAATAGGTCATTGAATTTTACACCCGCCTTTTTTCGCAAATTTCAAGATTTGAAACCTGTGCTGATTTGGCCCTCTCTCCTACTTCCATTCCAGCTCTTCGTCTTCATCTTTATGGGGGTATATGTATGACAAAATTCATAACATGCAAATTGATTGATCCATCACTCCAAAACACAATTCCATCATTTCAATTCACATGGTCGTTGCTTGAAATCTTTGACTCGTCGTCCAGTAATACATCGATTCGTGATGTTGAATTCATGACACTTCAAGTTATTTCATATCATTCATCAATTCGTCATCATCGACTCGTCATCATCATTCGTGTATGAATCGTGTATGAATCGTGTATGCATCGTGTATGAATCGTGTATGAATCGTGTATGCATCGTGCATGTATCATGTATTAATCGTTCACTCATCGTCTAGAAATACATCGATTCGTCACTCTTCAAGTCGATTCATATCATCCATCAATTCATCATGTTACCATCCTTTACATCAATACATCAAATCATCATCATCGACTCATCATCATCCATCGTGTATCCATCGTGTATGAATCGTGTATGCATCGTGCATGTATCATGTATTAATCGTTGACTCGTCGTCTAGAAATACATCGATTCGTCACTCTTCAAGTCGTCTCATATCATCCATCCTTCACATCAATACATCAAATCATCACCATCGACTCGTCATCATCCATCGTGTATGTATCGTGCATGCATCGTGTTTGAATCGCGTATGCATCGTGCATGCATCGTGTTTGAATCGTGTATGCATCAACTAAGTCGCTGTTCTGTTTTTGTAATAGTGCCCTGAGCCGGAATCCCTTCCAAATTTTTTTCAGGAGTTGACTTTACGCAACTTTCAGTCCTGACCCGGCCTCGTAGTTATAACACACTTGCACATCCCTGTCTTCTTTTTCTTGGCTCAGAGATGAAAATTTTTCGATCGACTTTGCTCTTTTTTCAATTCACAAAAGCTCATTTATTCTATCTACACTCATTATTGCTGTAAGAAACAGCTTATAAGAAACGATAAGTTCAATTTTTAGGTTCAATCGCACGGTAATTGGAACTGTGTAGACTAGGGGGAGCCTGTTTAGGCATTGGTGTGAATACCCATTGTATTTCAAGCTGAAATTCACAAATATAATCACAGCCAAGGAGGAAATTTCTGATCTCTGAGCGGGCTTTATTAAAGAACTGATGAGGTGCAAAAGATGTGCCTGTCTACTGCACTTGATCTTTTTGTTTGTAAATTTTTTGAAGTCACCCCCTGAAAAAAATTTGGAAGGGATTCCGGCTCAGGGCACTATTACAAAAAACAGAACAGCGACTTAGTTGATGCATACACGATTCAAACACGATGCATGCACGATGCATACACGATTCAAACACGATGCATGCACGATGCATACACGATGGATGATGACGAGTCGATGGTGATGATTTGATGTATTGATGTGAAGGATGGATGATATGAGACGACTTGAAGAGTGACGAATCGATGTATTTCTAGACGACGAGTCAACGATTAATACATGATACATGCACGATGCATACACGATTCATACACGATGCATACACGATTTATACACGATGCATACACGAAAGATGATGACGAGTCGATGATGACGAATTGATGAATGATATGAAATGACTTGAAGTGTCATGAATTCAACATCACGAATCGATGTATTACTGGACGACGAGTCAAAGATTTCAAGCAACAACCATGTGAATTGAAATGATGGAATTGTGTTTTGGAGTGATGGATCAATCAATTTGCATGTTATGAATTTTGTCATACATATACCCCCATACATCTTCACCTTCAGTTAGATTTGTAGCCTAGTACATAGCCTTAAAGAATTCCGTTGTTCTCTCACATTAGAACTTTCTTCTGACAAGTAAACCAGAACCAATGCATGAATTTGCTTATTTCTTTCTTAGTTTTGTCGTTTATTTTGTCTTAGTTTCGTCAATGAGAATTGCCAAACCAGAAACTATCAAATCTCAATCAAGGGCGTCTTTGATTGGTAATTCCATACCTACTAAGTTATGTAAACACAGTTCTAATCAAACACAAACTTCTTCAAGACAGGAGGTTAGGTTTCAGATTCCTTTTAATTTTTTTTGCTAGGGTGAAGAAAATAGCGGATGACAGAATAAGAGTTAAAGCTAAAGGGAGGCATGCAGCTACGAAAAATCCAGTGAAACAACTTCAAGACAGAGATGATCTGAGATCAGATACAGATGAGGTATGTTTGTTTTAGTTAAATTTTATTAAAAATTTGGAAGCTATGAGCCCATGAGCATAGGTTCCAAATATTTAAGAGGATGAAATCTTCAAGAGGATCAAATCTTCAATGACCCATTTCTTTGAATTGAATGACTTCAAAGAAGCTTTAGGTATTTTGCCATGATTCTGCCCTTGAAATTTTCTGAAATCTTTGATATTTCAGAATTAGGAAACTTTTCTCCTTTGTAGAGAATTCAAGGCAAATTTTCAACAAAGATTTGGACCATCATAATTTCTGAAATGTTTGACGCAGCATGACAAACTTTCCAGGAAAGTCATAGTTTATGGTTGTTTGCACTATGCTAGCAAGCAAAAGTCAGTCGCTTTTGTGGTTTTTGATTTAGAAATTTGATGAAGTCACATCCTCAAATCAGCTGAAATACGAAAAACTAAGTAATTTTTAAAAATTTTCAAAATTGATCAGATGTCCAACGATAGAATCATGGACAGGTTGCTAAACTCTCTGTGACAAAACTCCATTAGAAGAAATAGGTCGTAGAATTTTACGCTCATCGTTATTCGCAGATTCAAAGATTTGAAACCTATATTGAACCCATGCTCCTCGTCCACCAAAATGAAAATTTATCGTTTCTGAAAGTTGAAGATTTTTATGATTCTTGATATCCCCACAACCAAAGAAGATGCGTTGAAAGAAACGTGATCCCACGTGATTAACAAAAATTTGTCCGATAGAGATTAAGCGAGGCTATAAACAGTACAAATACTTGCAAGTACCTGATCTAGGAGCTCACTGAAAAGTTTTCATTGGATATGTAAACAGATTGAAATGACAAATCAAGAGTTATAGGGCCAAGGAAGAAAATATCTAGTGTTGCCCAATTTCGGGATCTATTGTACGGAGCTAGTTCAGGGGGCTCAAAGTTGCGAGTTTTCGCGCATGCGTGTGCAATTTCTGCCCTGTTATCATGAGTAGGAAATGTATTTCATCAGCCCAGGGAGGGCTTCTTGGTCTCCATATGAATAGACCATTTTGACAATTAAGAAAGAGACTGGGGAGAGCGGTTTGTTCTGGTAAATGGCTGCCACGGAGCTAGACTGATGACGATGAGTCCCTTGTATCCCTGCGGTAAACCTTGCTCAAGAGGGACTCATCATGAAACAGTGAAAAACTTGGCCCTGTTTTCTTCAATCATCAATGGAATTAGGAAAGAATCACAGCTTCGAATCTCAATCCCATGGGAGTGTTTCCAATTCTTCAATCGAATCGAAAATTCTATCACATTTACACGTTAACAATAGTAATTCACAAATCTCGCAATCTGATTGGTACTGAAGAAATCGCTCAGTTTGGGCCTAAAAAGGGCCGAGTTTTTCATAGTAATACTATGAGTCTCTATTGACCGAAGCGCCATCATCAAGTCAAAGAGCACAGGGAAACAAGAGACTCATCGTCATAAGTCTAGGTTGAAACTACAAATCTTTGAGAAACAAGAAACAATTTGATTAGAATTAACCAATTAGATAGCCTGCTTCATATGGCAGTAAATAACGTTTATGAAACTGCCGCAGGAGCTAAACAGATGTGATAAGCAACGATCGTAATCTTTGCTAACTGAGGAGGACACGTTTTTTGGCTATCTTATCTCCTATCCATTCTTTGACTATCTTTCTTTGCTTGTGGATTTTATCTCACAACTTAACTAAGACCTGTCACTGTGGACAGTGTTATTCAGCGAGATTGTCTGCAGAAATTTTCAACAAGAATGAACTTGTGACTCCTTTTTAGGCCATCATAGGGCTCGAATCTTTCAAATCTTTAAAAAGGTGGGTGTAAAATTGTATCACATGTTTCCTTGAATTAAAGTGCTTGAAAGAAACTTTGGATAATTTTCTCTAAATCTGCTGTGGCAATTTTTTGATATCTTGATTATTTTCAAAATGGCGGCTTTTTGATTATTTTTGCAAAAATTCATCAAAAATTTTGAAGAAACTAAAATTATCGTAAATCTTAAATTACTCGAGGGAAATCGATACAGTCTTCAAAGAAACCATAGTTTGTGAAGATCTACAATATGGCTGCAAGCAGAAATCTGTAGCTCTTCGGGTTAAGGATTTAGAAATTTGATGACGTCACAGCCTCAAAACCAATGGATGCCGCCATTTTGAAAGTAGTCAAGCTATCATAAAAATTTATGTTGTAAATCGCAATCTAACTCTAATACGCTAGTTCGAAACATATATTCATGAACCAGAAATCTTCGAAGAGAAACTCAAGTGTACGTTTTATGCCTCATCATTCAATCTCATCTTAACTTCATGACAATAATCTTGCGTAGGCTCTTGATACATCAAAGGGCTGTTAAGTTAGTCAGTTTCCTTAACCTCGTTTACATCTACATGAATATGAGGCACATACGTAAATATAACATTATAACAATAAGGGACCAGTCATTATTAATGGTGGGGGGTGGGGCGGAAGATATTAAGGGGGGGTCACCAATAATTTTTCTGCCTAGATGGGGGGGCCAGATCAAAAATCAGACAGCGAGAGGGGGGGCCATGAAAAATAATCAGTTAAAATTGACAAGTATCTTATTCAGAAATAAATGACAGTTCACATTATTATTATACAAGTACAGCTTTTACTTGTATTCTCTTGAATCTGATGGCTGATCTTGCCAAAAAACAACCTGGATTGTCCGCTTCTTTCAACTCTGTTTGTTTTGCTGAACTTTGCTTTCTAGCCTCTGCAACATCTGTCCTCTTTGCAATTGCTTTCTGCACCGAAGTGGAAACTATGGGGAGTTGGAGAGGTGACTGCCCTCCCTCTCACAATTCAGGAATACTTGGACATTTTCTTTGAACGGTAAGAAATTCGTTGGGTGGGACTGAAAGTGCACTGAACGAGAAGAAGGTGGTAAGAAACAAGTCACCATCGAGAATAGGGAAAGTTTCTATCTTGAAAAAGCATGTAGTTGGACATAGGAAAGGGTTAGCAGTATTTCTCAGAGATATTGGAATGTGACTGAGACAGGCGCTCTAAGCCAATGTAAAGGAAGTCCTTAAAAAATTTCGTTAGGACGCTTAATAATGAAGACAAAGTACCACGGAATTTTCAAAGTTTCCATGTGAGGAGCAGGCAAAAATAGAATTGTGATAAGCATCCCAAGACAAAGCAGCAGTCCTTCATGCAAAAGTTTTTAAACATGTTACTCATTACAGTACATGCTACTCCCCATTTTTGTTACTCATGCTTATCAAATTTTCGGCGTTTGTTCTGGCAAACAAGTTGAAAGAGGTCTTCCAAGCCAATGTAATTATGTTTACTCTAAACAGAGAATCTGTTCTAAACCTTCCTTGGGATGCTAGTTTATAAAGATTGTGACAAAATTTTCCACAATAGCAATTCATGGGGCTGCGAGAGGCAATCTAAGCAAAAGTAGAAAGCGTGTCGTCAGAAAATTTCTGGGAGCCTGTCCCCCAGACTCTGTAGTGCTTGGATCTGTTTTTTTGCAATATGTTCTTGCCTGTTTCTATCAACTGGTGAGTATGAATAGTTTTAAAATCTGATATCGTGCACATTTTAAGGGCCCTAATTATGTCAGGTCTTTCAGCAATACACCTCAAAATGAGAGCGTTATCGTCCGAATCGGCAAATTGATGCGCTTGTCCCTCCACTCAAAAGATGAATTGCGCAAGTGGTGGATCCCCTTCTCAAGATTTTACCAATTCCCATCTTTTGGGTACGAAAACTGACGGAAACTAGGCTTCATATATCTGAACAGTTTTCTGTCCTAATCTCCCATAAGCGTACGAGGCGAAAAATTTCCAGAAATCAGCCCCATTTGGGCAAACTTTTGTCCTTAGTCGCGCAAAAATGTTGGCAAACGATTAGCTTTGTGTCGCGCAGCTCCCCCTAGATTTTTCCTTCCCGTACGCTTATGTAATCTCCATCTCAACTCTCGGTGATATAACAGTAGCATCGTGGTTCTTCAGGTCATACGAACTCATATAACATCTTTCTACTTTTTAGGGGGGGGGGGCTACAAAAACTTATACTTAGATTTAGGGGGGGCCACATTTTAGTTGCATGAAAGCAAGGGGGGGTCAAGAAAAAAATCACACTGTTCCAAAAATATCTTCCGCCCCACCCCCCACCATTAATAATGACTAGTCCCTAAAGAAGTAAAATATTTTGAGTCATAGAAGTCCATGCCGCAACATAGCTAGAATGAATGAACACTTGACAATACTGTAATTTCTATGCGCGCTGTTGAATCCCCCACAATTTACAGCAAATTACCCAAAGTTCCTTAAAAGCACCATAATTCAAAGAAAATTGTAATAGAATTTTACACCCACCTTTTTAAAGATTTGAGCTCTATGCTTTTTAGGCCCAGTTGGACTATCCCTTGAGCTCTAAACTGCTCCTATCCTTTTTGTACTAACAGAGCAGAAGTAACTCTTGTTAACTGTTCTACCGTTAATCGCCCAGGCAAATACTTCGGGATGATTGGCTGAGCGGCTTAAACAGTTTCTGTCAGGTGACTGAAGTTAAGCTCGGCTGAGTAAGGTCAAACTTTGGATGGGTGACTTCTGAGGCCTGACCTCACAGCTCACCTCGCCGTCCTTCCGAAGGGACGTTAAACTTAGGGTCCCATGTCTGGATGTGGCTTGCATAGTGGGCCTAAATTGGCTGTAAGTAGCAAGAGATCCTGACAAGCCCACTCAAAACAGATTGGAATCAAAAATACTTTGTTCATGATTTGTTAATTAAGAACTTCAAGGTCTGCCTTCTGTCTTTTCTTTTGGATTGTAGTGGACTTTGCTTGCTTTGACCACTTTCGGATGAAAATAGCCAAGAAACTGAGCAGTTGTTTCGTTCAATTTTCTTAACAGACCTGCCAATACTGACTTTGCACATAAACGTATTTTCTTTCATAAGAAATGAGGGTCCGGGACTGGTTGGCAGTTTATTAAACTTGCAGGCCATTTTGCCACCAAGCATTTCTTACGTGCTAGACTTTTACATAAAGAATTTTTAAAGGGCTTCCAAGGTAAGAAGTAAGATTTTAAAGAAACTATTAACAGAACTGACACTCAGAAATATTCTAGTTTAATGTAATCATTCGAGCACACATCTTTGTGGCAGAACCAAGTTATAACACAACAATTTCTTTAACAAAGCAGCAATCAATCTTTGCTTATTTTTTAACTGGGAAAACTAAAACTGAAAATTGCAAAATTTTGTTAGCTTTTTAAAGCTTTTTAAAGTTTCTCGACTTTCGAAAAAATTAAGCCTACTGTTTCTTGTAAGCCATTTGTTAAAGAAAATACGTGTATTTGGAATTGACCAATCAAAAGTCACGCTCAATATTTTCTCACGATGTGTCCCAGAATTATTTGCCAAGTAGACCCAGCATTTTGCTTAAGGCAGCCATAAATCTACCTAGGATACCTGGCTTAAAATAGGATTTTGTAGGGATTTAAGGGCCTCAATTTGATGAGATCATGGATGTTCTCCAGCCATATTAAGCCTACTTTCAGGATCATATTAATCTCCTGGTAAGTAACGAGTCTACATGAAGGATTTGATATAGACATTTTGTGCGAAAAATAGGAAAATATGGATGTTTTCAAGTCATATTAAGGCCTCTTCTTAGTCATATTGGAACCCATAGAAGCTACGAATGTAAAGGTTTCATAAAGGGTTAGTCATTTATAACACTGGATACTGGGCGACTTACATTTCAAAACCTTTTAAAATTTCTCATACCCCTGCCAACATTCCCTGGAAATTTCATACCCTATTGAAACATTAAAAAGTATTTCATACCCCCTGTGAGCAAGATATTGGCGAAAAAATAGTCAAAAAAGGGGTGGTTTCCCGCTAAAATTCATCATAAAAGTGAGTATGATGGTAAGTTTCGATTAGAAGAGGGTACCTTTCTGAGAACCGGGCGGGAAACCCCCGTTTATCCGCAAGTCATGTACCCCCTCTCTGGGGGGAAGTTACACACAAATATCGTGGAAGATTTGATGGCTGTTATCGAAAAATAAGCTTGCCTCGCAGTTGTGTGAAGATATGGTATTCTATGAGCCTTTGCATCTCATTGAATAAATTTCGTAAGAATTCACCTTGAAAAAGTTCACAGCTACTCAGAATGTTTCATACCGCTAAATTGTCTTTTTGAATGGTTTTCATACCCCCACCAATTCTAACCCGCCCCATAATCGAGCGCTGAAAGAGACTGAACCTGTGAGGAATTTAGGATAGAATATCTGGGATGTGCAGGGCCGTAGGAAGCAGCTGCAGATTGGTGAGGCCATTGTTCTTAGATCTATAGAGAACAAAACATCTAATTAATGCTTCTGACTTTGCACCATTGTTTTCAAAGTTATTGGGAGGGGGGCTTGAGCCCTACCTGCTCCCCGCTTTCTACGGGCCTAGGAATATGAAGGCCTAAATTTGATGAAATTTGGAATCTTGTTTTCTCGGTCGGATTGGCAATGATTTTATTTGCTAATATCATGGATATTCCCCACTACACCCTTTTCAGGCTCTCTTTTTGAAGAGCTGATTCGCCAAGATTGGATTTCATTAGGCTAGTCTTGCAAACAAGTTAAATATAACTCGATAAGATATCCTAATCCTTTGAAGATGAAAGCACATTTTTGGTTTCCGTTTAACATTATATATCATCATTCCCCGGTCAATGTTATATTTATGGCAAACATACCCGGAGGATTTTAGTCATAACTCACCGAGCTATCAGTTAGAATCGTGTAGAAACAGAGGTCGACGAACACTTATTGAGGGACCCGAACGGAAAGATCAAGCATCCCAATGCTTAGATGTTTCAGTCAGGATAGTTTAAGAATATGCTACGCTGATACATTTCACGTTTTGTTATGTGGTATCGAGGAACCGAAACAGAAATAGTCGAATTTTTCAGAGCAAAGAACTAATAATCACGATATGTTAGTCTCACGCCAAGTTACTGAAGTCGACGAAAAATCATCAAGAAGCGAGCCGAAACGGAGAAATTCGAGCCTTCCATAACTGGAAAGTATCGATCAAGTTAAGAATACGCTACATTACTGAAGTCAAAATTTAGTTACGCGGTATCGAGGACCCGAAACAGAGAATATCAATTGTTTGAAGGCTGAGAAATATCAAATAGGATAATTTGCATTCGATGAAAGATTACGCGGTATCGAGGAACCCGAAACGGAAAGCATCGAATATTCGAAAGTAACGTCAGTCAGGATTGCCCAAAAGTATATGTTATTAGATTGGAAATAAAGTTACGCAGTATCGACGAAAGTAGTCGAATGACCGACAGTGCAGAATTATGAAAATTGTTAAAATATGTCACGTTGTTAAACTGGAGTTGGCGTAAAGTCTTTATTCAATCTTGGATCCGAAGCAGAAAAGCGAAAGTATCTGCAAACTGAGAACTAATGTTTAGATTGGTTTGAAAATACATTTCAGTAATCGAGGGGGAAGAGACGCTTTACCGATAAAGAAAAAGTCGAATTTTGGACAGTTGAGCAATAATGAATGTTAGTTGCGTTGGAGTCGCTCAAAACCATCTGCAGTCAAAGGTACCATATTCCGAAAAATCCTCATACCCGTTGAATAGCGAGTTTTAAGAGATTTTGTTAAAAGGGGTTTTAGGGAAAGTTTAACATTTTTGAGTTTCTGTCATTTTTGTCACTGGTGTAACTTCTTGTTTTAGTTGGGTTGTCAGAGGGTTTTATCGTTCCTTCGAAGGAACATACGAGACTTTTTTGAAACAAAAATGCTCTTGTGGATTTTTCTGGAAATGAAGAGGAGTTTACGATTATGTCTTGAGAAAATGGGATTTTGCCGAAGTTGAATGAGACTTTTAAGAACAAATTTTGGAGACATTTGGTTATGTGAAAATTTGATATAGAAATAGTGAAACGTATTCTTTGCAAACAGTTTGGGCGTCATTGTCGTTGTAAATTCATTTCAATTTGATATTGTGCATACTGAAATTTCTTGTGAATGAAATTAAAACTACTGCAGACTCTACATTTACATTCTGGGCCATTCCACTGCTTTATCAAGAATTCAAAGCTTCTCAGACTTTCTCTTTCTGTGGATTGGATTTCATTTCGTTTGTTAAGTCATTCCTTCTTTGTGGGCCAACAGACTCAAGACTGTTGGGATTTGATCTGATATGTCTTAAGACTTAAGGACTTCTGGAAGAATAATTCGAAGACTTAGATCCAAAGAAACTGTCAACTAACTGTATTTTTGCGGTGCTCTTTTGGAGTGGCCAATGCATCAACAGTTGAAGCGTATAAAATTTCACAGGGCATGAAGCTTTGAAGGAGACCAGTGCATTTAGTAGTGTTATTGTTATTGCGAGTTTATTGGCCTAAGGGCATGTTCCTTGCGGTCAACTTTCTTGCGGTGCTCTTTTGGAGTGGCCAAAGAAGACTCTTTGATACTCCGTGATATTCAGTGCATTTTGTGGCTTGTTTGTATTCCACAGTTCTGCTAAACGATTAAACCCAGGTTAGCTATGCCTTTGTTAAACCAGGTTTAGCCAAATTATATTTATCTTCGCTGCTTTGAATCGATTTGAGTATTGTGAACCACTCGAGGCTGAACCAGGTAATGTTCAAACCAAGTTGACAAAGCAAACTAGGTTAGTTTTGAAGCCACATAAGTGGACTAATGTAGATTGGGGAAGGTGTGAACCTGGTAAGCAGGGAAGGCCTGGTAAGCAAGATTTCAAGAGCGAGAACAGAATTCCAAACTAGGCAGGATATTATCGAATGATAAGGCCAGGTTTGATCAAGATACATGCATTTTAGAATTTTATTTCAAGACATTTTAGAAAAGATAATTTAGTATTAGCTTGTTCCTGTCCGTCGTACTTAACGACTTCACTTGGGCAGAGGCTACACACATTCACATTTCTATAATTGTTTATTGTCGTGAACTGACCATTTTGATTGTACCTTCTAACTCTGCATGACTCTGCATCCTAATTATATTCACTCTGCATCCTAATTATAGTTTTGTCATTGACGCAACGATATAAAAATTGCATTGACGTAAGAGTATTCCAATTAATGACCACAGGAAGCAGTCCCTACTTTGAGGGGCGCAGCCTCTAGGGATCATATTGTTTTGAACTGAAGGCAATCTTGTATCAGCTTGCTTGCTTTCCAAGGCATCATAGAGGAAGCAGACATAGTTGTGCTGCATCTGTTTTTATTGATCCGATGAGATGCGGGGTGAGTGATCGAGCAGGTTATGCAGTTTTCGTCAGGTGACTGAAGTTAAGATCCGTCGAGTAAAGTCATACTTCAGATGGGTAACCTCGGAGGCCTGACTTCGCAGCTCACCTCGCCGTCCTTCGGAAGGGACGTTAAACTAGGGGTCCCATGCCTCACCGCGGCATGCATAGTGGACCTAAATTAGCTTTGAGTGGCTAAAATCCTGACAAGGGCACTCAAAATAAATTGCTACTACTACCTCTGGCGTTTGAAAGCAAGGCCCAATCAGAGGATGGCGTCGGCTCACTTTTTCCATCCCCACTTTTACACTACTAGGTATAAATCACGTTCTATCCTTCGATTAAAAGACTGTTATTTATATTTTCAGTATCTTTCTGTTGGTTCATGTGGATCTCATCATGAGGTCAAACTTATTGGCCGAAATAAAATTGTGGCAACAGGGAAACCTCAAGGTATGTCAATATTTTTTTACATTTGTGGATAGAGCATCATTCTTACCGTAGGAGTGGCCTACGAACAATTCTATTTTGCCTTGAATTCCTGTCAAAAGAAATCTTACAGTAAAGACCCACATTTAAGAACCTTTATTTTAACAAGTCAGCCTAACTAGGTTCTTTTATATTGGGTATTTAGGGGGGAAATGAGGCTGTTTATGTGCTTAAATTGGTTTTTATTATATTCAGGATTTTCAAGGCTTCTCATTGGATCGTATGAAAATTTCTAATTCTTGCACAACTTCTGTTGTAAATACCAGATCTCTTGAACCCCAGTGCTCCTGACATGATGTAGTTGACACACTATCAAAACTTAAATGCAAACTTGCGTAGCGAAATATTTGGGAAATCTATGATAATTTCTGGAAGTTGGGGCTTAATAGAGAGGAGGGACTTAACAGAGAGGGAGATTAATAGAGCTTTAGCGGTACTCGAGATTTTGTGGATTCTAAATATCTTTAAAGGATATTTTACAACAGTTTACGAGATTTTTGAAGTGAATTACCTCTCACTCCAGGCCTCAGCTTCTTGTGAAAATTTGCATGTAGCTCACAATGGCGATACATGCGAATCAAGTTCATACTACATCTTATTAGAAGTTTGCACCCAAAATTGATCAATTCAGCAGGCCCTTCGCGTCCGTCTTGCTTGCTCCAGAGACGAGCTAAAAGAGGATTTGTGGGAGTCTGGGCTCCAATGTGATTGGAGATTGGGCTCTAATCCAGTATTAGATCTATGGAGATTTTATGAAATAAAATGAACTATTCTTGGCGAAATTAAATCCTGCAAGCGTAATTCTTGCTTCTATTTTTCTTTTAAGAGCGGAGTGATTTGGCTGATGATGCAAAGAAAGGTTTGGAAAGCAAGGAAGATATTAAAGAGGCATCAAAAGGTCTCAAGAGAACATCCAAAGATAAATCAGGAATTAGTACAGAAAGAGTTAACCCTTATGATGGAATCAAGCCAGTTATGCTCTTCCATGTTAAAGGTAACTATTTCATGGCCTGCTTTATATTGGATATCGGAACGATTATTCGTGTATATTTCCTACCTGACACTGTTGGACGTGTAAAGAAATTGATCCCAATTTGAACAGCTACTGTAACCTGGATATGCAAACTGAGTGCAAAAAAGTGCTACAACAGTGTGCCATTTTCTTAATTCAAACTTAAATGGAAAACTTTTCAAGAAAGTTCTGCGATGCACGATGCTCCTTTGTGATCAAAACAACAATGCAAACGGTGGGCTACAGGAAAAGTGCTCGATGGAACCGCTTCGACATAAAACACGAGACAGTAATTACTGCTGAGGTTAATGAACAAAGTTTTAAAATTTGTTTACGAATTGAGTGAAAAAAATTATGTCATTTTCATGTTTGTATTTCAGGAGCACGAAATGTCCAGACCAGATTAGTCGAGCCTAATGTCGAGTCAATGAACAGTGGTGATGTTTTCATTTTGGTCACACCAAAACAAGTTCATCAATGGAATGGAAAATTTTGTAGTATCATGGAGAAAGCCAGGGTTAGTAAATTTTTATTTGATTTTAGAACGACGTTCATGAGATATGTCTTTACGAGACAATTCAACTTTTGTCGTTAGATATGAGAGCATTAGGCTGCGTTCACATTGCACAATCTGTTGTTCATTCATTCATTCATTCATTCATTCATTCATTCATTCATTCATTCATTCATTCGTTCATTCTTTCATTCGTTCGTTCATTCATTCATTTATTCGTTCATTTATTCATTCATTCATTCATTTCATTCATCTATTTATTCATTCATTCATTCATTCGTTCATTCATTCATTCATTCATTCATTCGTTCATTCATTCATTCATTCATTCGTTCGTTCGTTCGTTCGTTCGTTCGTTCGTTCGTTCATGCATGTATGCATCCGTCCGTCCATCCATCCATCCATCCATCCATCCATCCATCCACCCACCCACCCACCCACCAACCCATCTATCCATCCATCCACCCGTCCATCCATCCATCCGTCCGTTCATTCATTCATTCACTTGTTCGTTCGTTCGTTCATTCATTCATCGATCATCTAAGTAAGCGTTAGATTTATTACTATACAGGGTACAGAAATCTCCAGTGTCATCCACCAATGGAAGGAAATGAATTGTGAAGCAGACTCAATAAATGTCATGGACCAGGGAAAAGAAAGAGCAAGTAGGATGACGAAATCATTTTGGAATACTCTTGGTGGAAAAGCTACTATCAAAGGTAAATTTGTTTGAATATCCCCCTTAGGGATTCAGGCCAGCTTACATGTTAGACTTATGACGACGAGTCTCTTGTTTTCCTGTGCTCTTTGACTTGATAATGACGCTTTGGTCAACAGAGACTCGTAATATTCCTCTGAAAAACCTGACCATATTTAGATCCAAACTTCGCGATTCCTACAGTACTAATCAGATTGCGAGATTTGTGAATTACTATTGTTACAGTGTAAATGTGATAGAATTCTCGATTCGATTGAAGAATTGAAAACACTCCCACGGGATTGAGATTCGAAGCTGTGATTCCATCATAATTCCATTGGTGATTGAAGAAAATAGGGCCAAGTTTTTCACTGTTTCATTATAAGTCCCTCTTGAGCAAGGTTTACCGCACGGATACAAGGGACTCATCGTCATAAGTCTACTTGCATACCATTAGAATTTCAAGCTATTCAAAGATGAGGCCCCTAAGGGATCTCGGGCTCCAAGTCTCCAGGGCATATTTTAATGGGCTGCTGGCTCCCAAAGGCAAAATTATCGTGCTCCTGGGCTCCATTGCATGCTTTTCAGAGCTCTTTGAACTCCATGTCTTAAAATTCGAGAAAGCCACCATGGGAGTTGTAAAGATATTGTTTTTGCTTCCTGTGATTGTATGGGAAACAATGATTGTCACTTAATATTGCTTGTAACCGCCACCAAAAATTCACATGAAAATTTCTTGCACATTGTTTTTTGGAAATATTTTGTTGATAAAAGTTATGGGAAAGTTTCTTTACTAAATTTGCTACTTTAAAGACGACAAGTTTGCAAATTTTTGTCACGTTAAGAAATTCCAAAATTTTATTTTTCGTTTCAAATATTTTCTTTCTCGTTTATTTGTAAAATCGTTTTTGCGTTATCTGAATAGCACTTTGCATCATATGATCAATTGTGTTTTAGGTTTATGTTAAATGCCAGGGGGTAGTCGTGATATTTTACTCCTCCTGGTTTCATCCTTGTGGTATGGTATAGTAGTTCATAGTTAGTGTCTTCATTGTAGTGACAATTCATGCATTCAAAAAATAAGAAACCAATTAAGAAACTTTTAGTACTAAAATGGACGAAATTCCTTGTTAAATTAAGAAACTTTTAGTACTATGGCCTGATCCTGGTTTCTTAAAAAAAAACCTGTATTCAAGCCAAGTTGGTAAGATTTTGGGACGATTTAGTTGTCCAAAATTTAACCGTTTCTAAATGTTAGTATTTGACATTTATACATTTATCTTTGTCTTTCATTTGTTCATTTCTTCGCAGACAAAGATGAAGTATTAGAAGATGCTGATTTTGAAAAGGGAATTCTGGAATCAACGAAGATTTACGAAGTTGAGATTGGAGATGATGGTGAATCAGAACTGGTTTTATTAGATGAATATTTTGGGAAGGTTCCTTCCAAGAAATGGCTTGCTAGTGATAAAGTATGTGTCAGTTTTTAGTCTGTCATCCTTTGCTTGGAAAGTCCTTAACCATGGTTGCGTCGAGATTAAATGTGTTTGTTTGCAGTTTGGAGGAGAAATTTTTGCCAAAAACTGATCCGCAATTTCTTACAAGAATAGCACACAATTGGAAGAAACCACTGCGCCTATGCTCCCAGGCAAAGCCTTTCCTTTTGATGACCTATTTGGCGAAGTTAGGATTTTGAGCCAGATGAGTTAAATCGTAAATTGGGTCACATTTGAGTGGCGCAAAATTGAATTTTTAAGCCTTTTTATATCGACTTCTTCGATACTAGGATTGTTTAAGAAGTGAACTTTTGAAATTGTTCGTCTTCGTTTCTATGAAATCTATCAAAAACTCTTTTTCTCCAATCGACTATTTTTTATTTGCTTCCTATGGTCTGCTGTCTGACTTTCGATGTGACCATTCCTCTTTCTATTTTAGGCATACGTTCTTGATTTTGGATCCGAAGTTTACACTTGGATTGGACGCGACTGCAAGGGACAAATGAGGAAGAAGGCTGTCGATCATGGCCTTGAAATATTTGAAGAACCTTACAAAACATCCTCCGAAGTTAGCCCACTATTCCCAAATGAACAGAACCCAAAAATAAAGAAGAAAGTTCCTAGGCCTGATTGGGCAGTGTTTGGTAAAATGACAGAGAAGTCAGAAAATGTCCTCTTCAGAAGAAAATTTTATGATTGGCCTGACCCTGTTGATTTGAAACCGAAAGGTGCCGAAGCTAAAGTTCATGAACAGGTTTGTAATTTTATAGTTAATTCCTTGCTGTAATCCGTTAAAATTCTATTTAGCCCCATCTTTGTTAAGTCCCCCCTCTAAGTCTCTAATAAGCTACTCCCTTAGCCAAAATTTCAAACAAGGCCCCTGTCTTAGCCTTGCTACCATAAGGACCCTCAATTTACGCTCATCTCATTGAGTTGAATTGTTGTTGTACTTCAAGGGCCTTAATAAAAGCAGTACTTGCAGCATCAGGGGTGGAAAATATTTTTCTCTTTCTGGGACCACAATCAGAAATTGAAAAATTTTCTGTAGCCATACAAGAAATAAAGGCAACTGATCGTTAAAAAACTGACTACTTGGTATTTTAAGCAGGAAAGTATGATTTTGAGAGATGAAATTTTCAAAATCAATGGAATAAAGTCCATAAAATGGTTCAGGAGGAATCAGTTTATCCATTAGTATGCAAGTTTATAATCATTGAACATGGCTATAATCAAAATATAATTGAGCAGGTATCAATTCATTATAAGTGTCAAAATTCCACAATTTCTGCAATTCCTCCTTATTAGTCAAAGTGTTTTAGAAAATTTGTTACATTGGAACTGATCATCTCAAGAATTCCTAAGAATTCTCAGGCAAGAAAAACAGGGTGCTATTGGCTATATACAGTATCTGTTGCAGCACATATTAAATGATGTGATTCACAAATCATTGCTATTTTATTCACTGATTTTTGTCTCATACCTTCATGTTTTAAATTTTCTTTCTAGAATGTTGGCATATTACATTGCACATTCTTAGGTGTGATCTTTTTCTTTCTTGGAGCAGCCAAAATATTTTCTGGGACCAATGGTCCTGTGGTCCGATACTTTTTCCACCCCTGTGCAGCATTGACAAAGTTTAACTTGTCTAAATGCAGTAAACACTTGCATATAAGAAATTACTATTTATGGAGTTAGCTTGGGTTCTTGTTCAGTGAAAAGAATGAATTCGTTCTTATGAATAGGGGTTTAATTTGAAAATTGTAACTTCTTAAACCACTGGATTCTTAAACGCGTGTGTTTACTGTATTTGTCTTACTTTAACTCCACATTACCGTTAAAGGCAGTGTGTCCATGTAAGTAGAAGGCTTTGAGGGGGTTATCTTGGAAACATGTGATCTTTTGTCGTTTTTTCATGTGACCAGTTGTTTAGGCTTAGGCCCTGACTTTGTTTTCGAATCGCCACACACCCTGAGTCCACCAATACTGTCCGCGACATTGCTTTCCAATCTCTGTTCATCCCTCCTGCGATAATGTTTTTAAAACTAACTGTGTATCGTCACTATCATTGCCAAGCATCAAAGACGTTCGCTTGGTCGAAGCTTGCTTTGCCGCCATTCCGCCATTGCTCGTATGGTCTTGACAATGATGCCTTATTTTCATGTGATCAGTTTAAAATAGCCGGCTCATAGCCAATCAAATTCTTGAACAGTTACATGTATGTCAGCAGCGTGTCAGCAGTTTCATGGTTCGTGCATGCAACTTATTTATATATAGATACACTGCCTTTAAAAATCATTGTTTCTTTGAAGACATGTTCGTTTTGTATATAGAATTTTGGGTTAATGTTGTAGTTGACAAGAGATGTGAATGATTATCAAGCAAGTGTGGAGTTGTTACCAATTGAAGGTGAAAAGTTGGCGAAACTTGCAGACGAACCAATTTTAATTGTTAATGGTATGCATCCGTCATTTATACTCTTTTAGTAGAACCCCCGGGGTGGGGGGTACTCATATATTTTTCTGTCCGGGGACGTGCCGCTGAACAAGGTATCATTTTCAGGGTTCCGACTCCGGGACAGGGTATCACTTTTGTGAAATCGGCTCCATGACAGGGTCCATATTTGTCATTTTTGACTCTGAAAGGTCGTTTTAGGCCATTTGCAGTCTGCGGATGTGATTCAAATCGCTTAGATGGCAATATTTCCACATTTTTCGATAGATTTCATTCAAATTTCCTTGCAGAGCACAATTCTATCTGATGAAACTAAAGGACAAGGTATTGTTTAAGAAAATTTGACTCCGGGACAGGATATCATTTTCAGGAATTTGACTCCGGGACAGGGTAGCTTTTTAGATTTTCCAGCGGCACCTCCCCGTATGTTCGTAGGTCAAGTACCTCCCCCGGGGTAGAACCATAAATAAGTAGCTAAAGTTTCTTTCAAGCTATCCAATTAAAAGAAACAGGTTTATGTATTTTGTGTGGTTCTATAACGGCTCGCGTTTCTTGTTTGTTTCCAAGACTACGTTCACACGATGCTGGCACATTTTGATGACAGTGAAAAATGTGACGGTAGCAAAATTTGAGCTGGTGTTCACACGATACCGGCACAATTTGCAATTGATAGGAAATTTGATGGTAAAGCTCGTAGCAAGTCTTTTAAAAATGTCTGTCCATTAAGTTCTGCAAGTCTGTCCTTTAAGAATGCTGTGCGATATTTTCACAAAATTCCTTTCTTTTGACAGAAATGCTGATTGGGAGAGGTAAAGGAGGACAGGATATGGAAACACTGTTTAAGTATGCTGTACAGACAAATGGAATTCAAGTCTGGAGGATTGTCGAGAAAAGTTCAAACGAAATTTCTGAAGAAGAGGCTGGATTTTTCTTTGCAGCTGAATGTAAGTGGTTGAAATAATTCCCAGACTCACCACAGGAGGCCCAGGCGGTTAAATGAACAATGATAAGTTTGAAATGCCAAAAGTTTCAAAATCTTTTACATCTTTTAGACAACAGCAACAACAACAACAACAACAATTTTTACAACGACGACAACAACATTTTTTACAACATTTGGACCGAACTGAATTCGTAGTTGAATGTTCTTCAGTCTGTCAGATAACAACGAATATGTTATCAGGCCTTCTTTTTTTTCTAGAAACTCTACAGTAGGTATATAAAGCGAAAGGATAAAGGGATAATCACCGTTTCCCATACACTCGCAGACGCAAAAACAACATCTTTACTATAACTAAGACCAAAAAAATTACCGAAGGGACTAAATGTGAAGAAATTCGAGGAATGAAATGAAGAGGGGTAATGTACAATGAATGAAATTTGTTGCACCTTTGAAATGTCGTATATTTCCAGTCCTCATAAAATCGCAAGAAAATTGCAAGTATCATTTCAATCTCTCAGCTGTCAAGCAAACTTAATTTCATTCAAATCCTTGGCGCCTTGAATTCTCGAAATGGGAGCTATTTCGGGAACATCCGGTATGCGATGTTAATACAAATATCTTATTTCCTCTAGCATATATCATTCGTTGGAGCTTTCGCTACATGCGCACAGGAATTCGTAACATAAAAGGCGGCAAATCAAAGCAAGACGACACAGGAAAGGATTGCTTGTTATATTTCTATTGGCAAGGCAAAGATTGCACAGTTGCCGATAAAGGAACCGCCGCCCTTATGATGTCTGACATTGACTCTGACGAAGGACCGCAAGTAAGTCATTGCACTTAACTGATCATATTTACTTCATATGCGCTATTAGCTTTCTTTCTTTCTTTATATACTTTCTTTCTTTCTTGCTTTCTTTCTATCTCTACCCCTCCTACGAAAGTGCCGTTTTAATCCTCGCATGCGACAGATTGACGTGACCACTGCTTTATGCCACATGCCATACAATTGTCATCATCATCATCATCATCATCATTAATTTATTTACAGTAGGCTAAAAAGTTTTAAAATAGCAACATTACTGCTAATTAAGGCCTACTACTTAACTTAAAATTAAAAGAAAATATATTTAAAGTGTATTCCGTTTGAGTGACATAATGGCTCCAAGTCACGTCAATCTGTCATGCGAGGGGATTAAAGTGGTGCATTCGTAGGAGAGGTAGAGATCGAAAGAAAACATGAATTATGACTATCTCGATGTATCAAAGGAAAAAACTAATCCAGAATTTCCTAAAGCCCGTGCTTCAGTGTTTCCTTAAAGGTCTAATATCACCATTTCTGAAAATTTGTAATATGGACATTCTATCATCGCTGAATTCGATACCATCACTCAAATCGTGATATTTTGACAAGAAGTGCCCCTAAAAGCCCCTGAAAGATGGGGTGGTCTGAAAAATTACCGCGCAAAGAAAGAGACTGGGTCGAGTGTTTGTGACGTAACAACAGGAACCACGCCACGCGCAAGTATCCAATGCTTTATTGAGGAATTTTGAAGCGTGTGGATAAACCGTGGGAACAAACTAAGTAGATCTTCAAAAATGTCGCAAACATTGTCTGAATCATCTTGGAAATAGAAAGATGCGTGGTATTCTGCTACAACGTCGAAGAATATGTTGCTGAAGAAAAAGGCGATGCAGCAACAGTGAGCAATGGCCGTAGTACGGCAAACTTCACATTGTGCTTAGACCCAGCTTTGCACATAAAAGATCTATGTCAAGATGACACTGTTGCCGACAAGGAATGGATAAACAAATGACTAAAGCATGCTAAAATGACAAGAAACCCACAACTGATTTTAATATGAAGGTTCTTACCTCAGTTTGCAGCGGCAATGCTGAGTTCGCGGCCGAATAATAAGATTCATCACGGGTTCTCCAAGAACAAGCCAAGATTTATGCCTCTACGAAACGGCACAGAGTTCCTCAACGCTTCCCAACGTTCCGCTTTGCCCTCCTCAAAAGCACTTCTGCAGATGATAAGACATCACTAAACTCAACGTATGAGTTGTAATTCCTATAAAAATTTTCATTGATTAATCGTCAACACTCTTGTCCTTGGGAACTCTCATGATCGAAAGCCAGATCGCACAAGATCATGACCTGCTGACTGCACGCCCATAATAACCGCAAATTTTAGTGTAAGATATATTAACATTTGACACCATTCGAAAGAAGATTCTTTGAGCTATTCATACATGATTATTGTTTCCTTCAGCTTTCAATGTTACCCCGGAGAATTCTCTCTTCTCTGCGGAACGCCACATATAGTCTTTAGGGAAACGGTTCTTGTATTGAAGGGAAAGCTTTCACCTGGCCTATGTGATTATCCTGTACCTTCAGCGCGACTTTTAGGCTAGCTTTAAACCCCGATGTCATCTGATGTCAAACTTCTTCTGTATGATAACTCCATCCCGGGAACAGAGGCACACTGTATCGATCTCTTCTTGTATGAAAAAGAAATGCTTCGCGCAAATGACGGAGTGCTTCTTTTCGGTTCATTTTGGCTTCTCTCTCTCATCTCTGTGTAAGTTCCGTCACTTCTTCCTTCGTTCCTTCGCTTCAGGCTTGTCATCTCCGAAGAAGCCAGTTTATGGACTGAAATACCTAACTCTTTGTCATAGGTAATTGCTGCAACCATAAACCATACATCTCTCAGGCATGGCTGAAAAACAGTTTTGTGGGAAGAAACAAGATGCAACCTTGTAGTAGTGTTTTCAATGAAGGCCTGTGCTGTGATTCTTTCGTGCGTTCCTGCCGTGACGTTGCAGCGCTCGTTACCAGTCTTCTTTTCTCTGCGCGGTAATTTTGAAAAATTTCCGCAAATTCGCAACTTTGGGGGGCTTTTAGGGGCACTTGTAGGCAAAATATTGCGATTTGAGTGATGCTATCGAATTCAGCTGTCAGAGGACGTCCGTATTACAACTTATCGAAAATGGTGATATTAGACCTTTAAAGACAAATGACGGATACATAGCGGCATTTTTAAAAATAGAACAAAACTTGGGCGCCTGCCATCATTTGTCCAATTGTTTTGATATAATCTCTGGAGATCATCAAATACAATAATACAATAGACTATATCTAGATTTCCCAGGGCCCTGATTTAAGTTGTCTTAGATTATGTCTTATAATGCCTAGCTTACAAAAAGAGCACAAGATGGCCGCCTGCCATCATTTGTCCCATTGTTTTGACAATCTTTTTAGATCATAGAATATATAGAAATACAATAGGCTATTTTTAGATTGTCCAGACCCCTGATTTAAGTCGCCTTATATCTCCGTCATTTGTCTTTAAACGATAATACGCCTCCTTCGAATTACGCTTACAATATCGGGTGCCTTAAAAAAACGTCAGCGTTTCTCAAAAAGTTCTAAGAATTATGCACTGATTTGAATGAAATACCAATCATTTGTGGCGTAAAGTCTTATATCCATGGCCGGCGTTTTCAACAAGACGAAACATTGGTATATTACTGGGCGCGCAAAAGTTTCTAGCGTTTGAAAAATCGTAGCACCTAGATAGACTTATGAAGATGAGTCCGTTGTATCCCTGCGGTAAACTTGCTCAGCAGGGACTCATAATGAAACAGTGAAAAAGCTGACCCTATTTGCTGCAATCTTCAATGGAGTTATGTATTTGTATTTGTAGATGCTAGTGACTCAAGGCAGTGAGCCTCCAGCATTTTATCAGCTGTTTAATGATGAGTTGGTGGTCAATTTAGGAAGGTCAGTATTGATAGTGTATTATCTGAATTATGGATGGCCAATTGTTACATTCTACGGATTGTTTCAGAAAAACATTTGAATAGCTGTAATGTACATTATCTGGAAGCAACAAGGACAGATTTTGTAATGCAATGGCAACAGTTGCCGTAATTGACACCTCAATTCAAAGCGATTAGTGACTGTAGACAAAGGAAATTCTCTCAAACCTGTAACTCAAAACAAACACGGCCGCAAAAATTTTCCGGAAACCAATAGGGCAAACTCTTGCCCTGTGCAAGCGATAGGTGGTTTTTTTGGAGAAGTTATATATGCTTACATCGAAAGATGGAGGTTAAGATCTAAAGTTCTGACTCGCGCAGCTTGTTTATTGATTCAGAAGCCGAGAAGAAGACATGAAGAAATTTTGTTTCGCAAAATCACTCATCATTTAGACCCAGAAATTAGGAAAATACTGATAAGGGCATGTTTCGGAACAAGGATTCGACATTCCATTCTGGTCCATAATTTACTTGCTACTGAAATTAGAATTCTTTTTTTGAAACTAACAATGATGAGATTGGAAAGTGGAATTTTTGATTCCTATGCAAAACCTAGACTTATGCCTTTTCGTCCCTTGTTTCCCTGCGTTCTTTGACTTGCTGATATCACTTGGTCAATAGCGACTCATAATATTACGCTTATATAATGGGCCCACTTTTTCAAAATGGCCTAGAAAGGTGGGAGTTCTCGTACACTCAACAAAATCGCTTCAAAATCTTGTTTAAAGGGCTCGAACATTAAAAAGCGAAGTTTGAGTACAAAGAATGATGTTGTGTTGACCTACAAAGCGCAAAATGCATACGTTTCAGGCAGTAATCTTCCTCTGCAGAAGCAAAATAGATCCATCGAAGCTGCGAGAACTCCAGGCTGCTTCAACCGTTCTTTAAGGGCAACAACAACAACATTCTGAATAGCGGCCCCTGATTGGTTAAAAACTGAATTCTAGCGATTTGATTGGTGAATACGGAACCACCCTACGCGGGCCTAAAGTGGGCCCACTTTTTAAGAGTAATGTTATTAGTCCCTCTTGACCAAGGAACGCGGGGAAACAAGGGACGAAAAGGCATCAGTCTATGCAAACCCCTTCCATGTATTTTGCCTAACTGTTCGGTCTTAAAGATATGTGATTTTACCAGACAGGATTTTCTTATCTAAGTTAGCCTTTGACTGATAGATTGACAGTTTAATTTTGAATATTGTTCACATTATTTTTTCATTCCATAGCCTGCTAAACGCATAAAATTGTTTTGATTCACCCTGTATATTTCACCCTGTATATTTATGATCAAAGAATAGAGAGTTTTTGAATATTTGATACAGTAAAAACCCGCGTATAAGAACCTAGTGATTAAGAACCTACAGGCTGAAAATTCTGAAATTAGACACCCAATATATAAGAACCTATTCAGCTTTAAATTTGAAATAGGTTCTTATTCGCGGAGATCAACGAACTAAATCAAATTGTAGTTGCTTTGTCATTGAGCCTATACATACTGATTCTGTCATATGTGCAAATCTCAAAGAGCTCCAAAGATACTTTAAAAGCTTTCATTGTATTCTGTAAAATTTCTGATTCTTCCACAAACTGATGTTTTGAATAAGGCCTCATGAACTCAGGTGTCTCTCAACTGACAGTAAATAATGGGCTTGAAGTTTCAATCTGAACAAAAGAAATACCTGGAAACCCTAAATGAAATAAGAACCAATTTAAGAGCCTGAACATCCTTATTTCCTACTAAATACTCAATACATAAGAACCCAATCAGGCTGACTTGCAAAATTGTAGGTTCTTATACGCGGGTTTTTACTGTATTCTATTTTTGAAACTAGGCATTCGGAAGACACCAAATTCAAGAATACAAGGATGTATTTTATGAGGAACGAAGGTGAAGGAGAGGCCTGCATGGTGGAAATACCGGTCACGTGAGTAAACAACCAAGTTGATGTAACTTTGGTACAGTATTGGGTGAATCAGAAATACGCATCGCATTGATGACTACTGTCCCGTGATTATCACAGCTATAATATTTGTTGTTATTTTGTTGCATCGCTGACATGTTGAATTGATTTTAAAGATCTTCCTGGATGAAATCTGTTACTCTTGTCCGAAAATAGAAGGTATTTTCTTGAGAAAACCCCCTCGATTATCCTTCAAACACGATCAAATCCCTCTACAGTTTCTGCCCTACAACCATGACTTTCACATGCTGTGTCACGTTTTGTTTTCTTTAGAGACAGTTATATTTGAGAATTCTATTGTCGGACACATATTTAGAGGCAATGATATCAGCAGTGATCTCTTCACGGGAATGGTCTATGGAAAGCGAGGAAGAGGAAGACCGAAAACCAGATTTAGCGACAACGTCAAAGAAATAGAGGATTGCGCTAAAGATGGCGGCGAGGAATTTTTTACCGAGATGCATCTTGTTAGAATCGCAAATCTTTAACGATTCCATAGGAATTCGATAAAAGAACGCATTGCATCTCGGTAAAAAATTCCTCGCCGCCATCTTTAGCCCAGTCGTCTATTGCAGGTGGCAGAGGTCTCATTGATTTGCACAGGCTAGCGCAGGACAGGAGATTATGGAGAGCCACGGCGGTTCATCGACATGGACCTCCCGTTACATGATGATGATTCTCTCAAGAGGATAACATATGTGCGAATACGTTTAATTGTCATTGTTGTTACAAAGGAAAGCCGATGATGTTTTGATTGTCTTTTCACTTGTTTTTGCAAGTTTCGGAAAGGGGGCTCTGCTTTAAATCTCCCATAGCCACGGAGAGGAAGGACCCATTAATTCCGCGAAAAATTCTAAACTAGAAATAATACCGGATGCGCTAGAAAAAAGTCTCACTTTTAAAAATTCATAGCACCAAAAATATTTCACAGATTTGAATGATTCATCAATGATTCATCAATGATTCATCCACCTGGAACTTAGGCCCCGGGTTCCCTCTCACGTAGGAAATGTAACTCACGCTTGTTTATTACTTTGAATCACTTGTTTGTCTTAGGGTATAAATTACCGTTTAACACTTTATTATTTGCTGAAGATGAACCAAGTATGGTTCGAAACGTTCTACCGATTTTGTCTTTAACTTAATTTTTATCTTAATAACATGGATTTGTCAACTGGATGTGTCTTATAATCATGGACTTGTCAAACTAATTTGGTCTAACTGATGAATGATGAAAAAACTGATAATGATTGTCGTCGCTTGCCTCATTCTTTCTTTGAATGATTCAAATTTCATTGAAGGCTGAAAGGTCAAAGTATTTCTTTGATTTTTCTCGTCGTCTTACTAGCAATAGTAGTATCGGTAAACTTAACTCTATAAAAATCTCATTGAGACTACTTCCAAGCTTCGTTCTTGGGTGCACAGATAAATCTGTGCATTTCCGTGAGCAAAACTATAAAATGTTGTTGCTGTTGTTATTACTGCTGTTGCTGTTGTTGTTATTGTTGTTGTTGTTGCGATAACTGGGACGATGTCGTAAGTCTTGCCTTATACATTGAAAGCTCCAGCTCCTCCATAGTGGCTACAGAAACGGACACAATTTATTGGGACACTCTTTAATTAAACTTTTTGAATTATAGATCCGCAAATCTGAGATCAAGAGGTTCAATTATCGTCTGTGATCCACCAGAGAAGACGATCTATGTATGGCATGGAACAAAAGCGGAAGAGAGACACCAGGAAAGGGCTGTTAAATGTGCCAAAGCATACAGAGACAGGTAATTCATTTTTCCACAGGGAATCACTTGAACACTACATTGACTGATCATCATTCCCATGTATACCTTTGTTAAACATGGCTCAAGAAGGACTGTCCCCAGCATTAGAGGGCCCCCATCCCCAATCTGCAAACGACTCTGGGAAAAACTTTTTTAGGCAGTTTCCACAGTTGTCTTCAGGTCTTTATTGGCTTCACCCAACTTACGAGTACTTTTATCCAAGCAATCTTAAAAGATAGACAAGGGCAGATTTTGTAATAGAATGGCAACAGTTGTTTTAATTGACACATCAGTTGAAAGCGATTAGAGACTGCAGACGAAGGAAATTCTCTCAACCAGTAGATTTGTATAAATACAGCTGCAAAGGTTGCCCCGAAACTAGTAGGGCAAACTCTCGCCTTGTGCAAGTGGAAGGTAGTTTTCAAGAGACTTTTTATGCTGATAACGAAAGAAGCGGGATAAATCTAAAGTTCCGTCTGGCGGATACTAAAGATTATAAGCTATTCGATACACGTTCTTCTAGTTTATGGAGGATAAAATGCCTGACATCTAATGTGAAACAGAATTACAGAGAAAGAGAACATTTACGTTAACGGACTTGATGGTTGCGTAGCACTGAAGCTGCAAAAGATTTCATCAAATCGACTAGTTTCTTGGATAGAACGTAAATATAATTCGACTATATTTCTGTTCAAGTGATTAGAAATGTCTTGATGACCATGCATTATGTATTTTTGATTTTACAGGGTTACGAAATTATATCAGAAAAAGTTCAAAATTCAGGAGGTAGTCGAGGGTGAAGAGGATGATGCATTCTGGGATGCACTGGGTGACGATGAAGATTATGTGTCATATCTAGGAGGTATGTACAATTTTGAAATTCAAAATTTTGGATTTTATATCCTTTTTTGCTAAATTCTCTTTCGTTTAGAGGCAGTCTCCTGTGAAACACTCTAGATGATGAATTAAATAGAGCTGATACCTTGGGAAGTTTTAAAACGGGGATCAAAGAATGGGATGGCAAAGGATGTAGCTGTTTACTTTGTAAATAATTTTGTATATTGTAAATAGTTGGTTGAAATTAGTTTTCAGTAACTATTCTTTCTTTTAACCAACTGTAAATAATGTTATGATTGATTGATTGATTGATTGATTGATTGATTGATTGATTGATTGATTGATTGATTGGGGGGTGTCTCTGCCTTCCCAATCACCTAGAACGTCGTATTTGAATTTTTGGCTGAGATTTTGCCAGACTCATTATCGTAGGTTTTTTATAATCCAATAAAAATGCTACAAAATATATCCATCACTTGCAAGAATTACTTTACAATACTACTGGGACGAATACGCCAGGGAGCAAAAGGCTCTGAAGGGAATTGATTAGATATTGGAACATGAGTGGTGGGACACTAGTAAATTAGATTAAGTTAATTTAGCTTCTTTACCTACCTTGAAATGCCATAAGATTCTCTTCCTTGACATTGGCAGCCTTTCTCAGCCATAGTTCTTGCCTTGAACTGCAGCAGCGCTCCTGAACGTTCTTTGCGTTTTTTGTTTAGGCCTAACTGAAATGAAACATGCCATCTCTCCTGCGCATTATTGTCCTTCACAGAAGTTTCGAAATCGAACCGCTGCGTAGGTACAGCAATGTGCAGGAGATGACAAAGGTCGTTTACGTTTAGGCCCAAACATTTTGAAAGCACATGACATGGAGCTCTTCGGTTCAAGGCGAGGAAGTTTGGCAGAGAAAGGCTGCTAATGGCAAGGAAGAGAAGTTAATGGCATTTCAAGGTAATTAATGCTACTTTCAAATTCTAGATTAACCTAATCTAATTTACTAGTGTCCCACCACTCATGATTGGAAAAGAAAGAACTACACCACTAAAAACAACACATATGTGGATGATAAGAACAATTCTATTCTGAAGCCTGCTTCATGTTAGACGTCAGAACAACTTGATGGTAAGGAAAGGTAACTAGTGGAAAAAACTTATCTAAAAGTTTCTTCATGAATGTTAAGAAAGCCACCTCACTGGCGAAACATCGCATTAATATGCAACGTTATGCATCCCACCCTCAGTTGGATCACAGTGCACCGCGCACCTGCCGTCCAATAAGCAACAGATTTACAAACGAAAAGACAAATAGCGGACGGAGCTTCCTGGTTACTTCGAAGGATGAGGACGACGATAAGAAAAGGCATTTTGTGGTGACTTTGACATTGACAATCCAGTTATTATATTAGAGAATTTTGATAATCCATTAAACAGTTGAAGTTAAGAAAAATTTGACAGTCCAATTGAAAATCCATAATTAAAGAGAAGTTTGACAGTCCAGTTAAAATTATGACATAATTCAGTACGTTTCGACTCTGGCTAGAGTCACCTTCAGCAAAGAAAATATGTGCACGAGGGCCTTTTAAACTAAAACGAAACACGGCATGCTAGAGGAGAGGAGTACCTAATAAGGTAAGATAAACAACAAATAAAGAAGAAAAACAAATAATAAAATGTGAGATGAAAAAACAAGACCTAAATCTAAATTCTTGGTTGTTGTAGTAGTAGTAGTAGTAGTAGTAGTAGTAGTAGTGGTAGTAGTGGTAGTAGTGGTAGTAGTGGTAGTAGTGGTAGTAGTGGTAGTAGTGGTAGTAGTGGTAGTAGTGGTAGTAGTGGTAGTAGTGGTAGTAGTGGTAGTAGTGGTAGTAGTGGTAGTAGTGGTAGTAGTGGTAGTAGTGGTAGTAGTGGTAGTAGTGGTAGTAGTGGTAGTAGTGGTAGTAGTGGTAGTAGTAGTGGTAGTAGTGGTAGTAGTAGTGGTAGTAGTGGTAGTGGTAGTAGTAGTGGTAGTAGTAGTAGTAGTGGTAGTAGTAGTAGTAGTAGTAGTAGTTGCTGTTGTTGTTGTTTTTGTTGTTGTAGTCAGAAATGATCTTTCTTGAACCGACCAGTTTGGCAGGTGAACTGTAGACTCAGGTTTAGAATATTTCTATGTGGTCGTAACAGAACTTTTCATCGCCATTCAGTAAAAGCGGACCTTCTTTGAAAGATTACTATGTCCAAAAGGTCGTAATAAATCAAAGACTCTAGCGAGAAGATCTTGTCATTGATCATAAAAAGAAGGACAAAGCAACAAGAACTGTTGCGCATCCTCAATGCCATCATTCGAAGGGCACATTGGGTTTACAGTATCCCCAAAATTGTGTTTGAATTTGTGAAAGTTTGATTTGCTTAACTGACTCTAAAGCGTATTGTCCACCAGGCGGAAAATTCCTCTCGCAAAGATCTTCTTTTGTTTGCAAGCATGATTCCGTTTGAAAGTTGAGTCTTCTGCGTATTGCGAGCGGAATGTTCTGCCTGTTGCGAGCGGAATATTCTGCCTGTTGCGAGCTGAATATTCTGCCTATTGCGAGCTGAATATTCTGCCTGTTGCGAGCGGAATGTTCTGCCTGTTGGAAATCAGTTGAGTAAGAAAATATAAACCTACTAAATTATGAATTCCGAAGGCAGGCCTTGGTGGAGGTGGGTGGATAATTGACGAAGTCTTGTTCTTCAAAACAACAGATGGTTAAAGTCCGATTTCCAACTTCCATTCATTGAGTTGAGTTGATCTTCTAAAACAGTGGTTCCAGACATAATCGACGAGAGACTGAATCTGTTTCACAAAGCAACCACATGCTGGAGGTTATCGAAAACCTGTTCAAATCCCATTTGGTTCACCCTGAAACAATTGAGAAATAACAGAAACGATGGCCTATGGGATTTTTACAATGCCTTTTCGAGGCGTTTGGTTTCAGCTGTTGGACAAACTTGAACTTCAAATGCTTGTAACTCCATGAATTTTTTAACGGATTCGCAAGATTCTTGTCTCAAAAATTAATTTAAAATCTCAGGAAAAGGGTCACTCTACCAAGTATTCTTTCATCGTATCGTTATTTGTCAGTATTTAATCAAACATCGAACAATTTTTTTGAGACACCCCGTAAATCAACAGAGGAAGAATAGTAAAATCTTTAAGAAAACCACAGTTTATGAAGGTCCACAATATTATCATTAATTCCTTCATAGTATGCGTATAGGTACCGGGTGAGTCAATAAAACGCCCGGCGTTTGAAAAAATCCTGCTTCCTGAATATCAAAGCTATGATATTGAAAATTGTCTTGTTTTATTCCCGATATGTCAAATTAGGTTCAGTAGTTTATTCGGCTTTAATTGGCCATTCCTTCCTGTCGAAATAGGAGGTTTTATGCAGAAAACCACTTTCGAAAACCTGCAAAATCGAATGAAAACACTAAGCAAGATTTCCCGTTGTTCTCCTTCTAAGCAATGATGACTCTTGAATGTGTTCATGTATTTTGTCCGCTTGGGAGAATTGAATTTGCCTGATTAAGTTGTTCACACTTGGGGGAAGACTTTCAACCCGTGAAAAGGAGAGCACGTGCTAAAGCGTGCTGAAAGTCATTGCGGTGAGGTTAACACAGTAGGGAATCTTGCTTGTAATTCTAGCATGTTTTTTAAGGTTTCTCAAAGGGATTCATTTTAGAAAATCGCGTACAGAATTTGAACGAAGTGACCGATGTTAGTCAGGAAAATTTCTAAAAATCATTGAACATTTTAGCTATTCAATCAGGTATTGCAAAATATCATCACTTATATACTCAGGGAGCAATAGCCTTTCAAACGCCGGGGTTTTTTTTTACTCACCCGTTAGTTATGATACTACTAATTGATGCCTACTGAAACAAAAAACAAACAAACCCAAGATGAAATAATTACTATTTATCAAGTTGAAAGTGAAAAATCTAATTAATTTAACAATAAAATGATATGTGTATGTAATACATATTTAGTAGTAAGCAGAAAGATGTCAGTTCAGGATTTAGGAATTTGATGACGTCACAGCGTCATTCATGCTGAATACGGCCATTTTGAAGCTGAGCAAGATACCAAATTTTTTTGCTGCAGATTTACAGGAAAGTGCCTCAAAGTATCTTTCAAGCCATTTCGAAGATTATTGTAGTTTTACAGTAAAACCCCGCAAACAAGAACATACTTTTCTAATAAACAGACTGGCTAGGTTCTTATAAATAAGGTACTTATGACATTTTCAAGGTGTGGTTCTTATCGCAAGGACACTTGTTACTATGATGATGAATACATAGCTATGTGTTAAGTAAACTTGAGGGTAGAAGGACTGTATTTAGATATTAGAGGGTATGGTATTTTGTTGTTAACAAAGCAATTAACTGTATATCATACAACTTGATAAGACAATTTGCATGTCCCTGAAAACTTTTACAGGTGTTCAGTTATCAACAGCTGGGAGTTTCTTTTCATTGATATGGTGAAATTTCTTAACTAAGTGTACTATCTCATAAGAGCATTGTAGATCAGTCTGTTTTTGGTTGATGTCGACCAACGGAAACTCGAAGACCAAAGCAGAGTTTCAAGGAACTTAGCTTGACAGAACAAAGTCTTACGAATAAGAATACTATGAAAATAGTTAGTGAAAATGTCAAACAAGTAACTAGGTACCATTTTGTTACTTTCGTTAAGCATTTACTATGAAGCTTTAAGATCAATATGTTTCATTTGAAAAATACGAGTGTTTGTGTTTTGCCTAGGCCCGTAAGCCCTTATCGCAACGAGGTAGATATAATCATTTCAAAATAATGGCGTTTGGTTATGAGTCGTAGTTAGAAGCATCCGGCAGCCTTTCAATAGGGATAACTACGGCCATATAATCAGTCTAATTTTTTCCTCATGACTTTCAACTATTTACTGCATAATTTTTGTGCGATCTTGAGACGTTCTCTGTCCATGAAACAGCAAAATAAAAGTTGAAGTATATCATTCCATTTCATCTTTTCTAGTTTCGAAAGAATTTGATTACACCCCCAGATGTTTTCGCTTCCAAAGCTTACACAACGAATTTATTGCCACTGAGATAACAAGTTCGACACATCTGCCCTCGGTCGTGTGTCCGTTCCCTCTTTTACAAGAAACATTATACGCTGCACAGCAACCAGGTAATTTGCCTTGAAATTTTTTGTATTGTCTTGGCCTCTGCGCAGCCTCAGCACTCCTCCACGAGTGGTGTTGAAGCTGCGGGCAGGCAATAAATGTTGTCTTTGCAGCGAAGACTCCACCGTTACGCGTATTTTGTTTACTAATTTGGTATAATAACATTGTTGGTAAGTGATTACTTGATTTTCTTGCAGGTTTAACAGCTTTCTCGTCAGTTAAAGGTTTATCCTATGTTTTGATTATTGTTCTTATGTTCTTTTACAGTAGTTGATAATGTTTCTCTACAGGTCACAAGTTTATTGCCCCGCGCCGAAGCGGGTCTTATGCAGAACAACGCACGTAAAGAGAATAAAAGATGCTGTGGGCTCAAAATCTCGAGAAATTTCAGCCGGTTTCCCATCAGAAAACAAGTCTGAAAAACTAGTTTTTCTTGAATTTTCAAATACATCGCTTAAGTGGCCAATCATGCTTCATGTAATACAACTAGAAATAGTAAATACTATAGTGCCCCTTGCCTTCCCCAGTATTCGACTTGATCAGAGTGAAGTCATGAATGAGTTAAGAGAGATAAAACTTCTCTGCTTCCACTTTTCCACTTTTCTTTTTCAAGAGAAAACTATCCGAAAACTTCCCCGGGCCTTGATTCCTCGATCCGATTGCAGTTTCATTCCCCGTTCCCCATTCCGTGTTTTGAAGATCGCGAACCAAAGCAACCTCCTTTCATCACAATTGCTGCTCTCTGAGACTTCCTGTAGGAACTGGTCTGACCAGTTTCCAGAGCTGCCATTGTATTACCTGACGCATGATTGGCCACTTACACGATGAAATTGAAAATTCAAGAAAAACTAGTTTTTCAGACTTGTTTTCTGATGGCAAACCGGCTGAAATTTCTCGAGATTTTGAGCCCACAGCACCTTTTATTCTCTTTACGTGCGTTGTTCTACGCAAGCCCCGCTTCGGCGCGGAGCAATAATAGCTCTGGAAACTGGTCAGACCAGTTCCTTAAGGAGAGAGCAGCAATTGTGAGGGTGTATTGTCTTTTCGATCATGAAACAAAGGCTATCAAGTCTTTCCAACTGAAATTACACAACAGAAATATTTAAGAAATTAGCTGATAAGAAAAGATTTGTACTTCGTTGCCACTGACGTCAACACTGTCTTGCGATGAAAGGAGGTCGCTTTGGTTCGCGATCTTCAAAACACTGGGGAAGGCGGGGACTAAGTATTTACTATTGCTAGTTGTGCGTCCACGTGCTTATCATGATGAGTCTTGTTGGGGAGATGAGCCTCGGCCTGCATTGTTCAAAACAATCAAAAATCGTGTAAGTCCTGGCCAATGAAAACTTGAGTCTTTGAAGCATGCGCAGCGCATAGGATTTTATAGACTGATAACCTGATTTTAAGTTTTGTTCCTGCGCAGTTACTGATAGCTTTGGGATTGCTTGTTAGAAGGAGCGACAGCCTTGACTCACAGTAATCAGTCCATTCCCGGGCTAAATCACAGCATCAGATATTCTTGTAAATAGTTCCATTTCGCAGTTCACTTGGCAAGGCCAAATTGGATTTTGTTTTCTTTGCATGCCAAAAATCCTTGAATATTTTTATTCAATGGTGTTTCCACGAGGAAAGAACTCCTATTGTGATTCACTAATCGATTAGAACAGATAACAAAAGCAACATTCGAATGGTCTCGAATTTCATGAAACCGTTGACAAATATCTTCTTCCAAATAGTCTAAAATTTGTGGTAGAGAAATTAGCTGGAAAATACTTACTGTAAACTCAACCACAGAAGGCCTATCAGCCAAGGTTCTCAGGCTTGGTCAGTTGATGGCCTAATTTCTTTTCGTTGCTTTCACACTTCTGTATATTTTCATTGTGTTCATATGAAAACAAAGCTTGCTGATGGATCGTGTTACCTAAAACAATACATAGGCAGCCTTTATACCATCCCCTTATCCATTTGTGTGCTGTATCTGGACAACAGCTCTCTGATTTCTGCCGCCATTACTCCAACCGTCATTTCAGAACTATTGATTTTGAAATTCCCGCGCTTCATAAAACCCTATTAGGCATGTGCCAAAGACTCAAAAACGACGTCACTTCAAATTCACCGGACTTACCGAGGTTCATCTCCCCAACAAAGTCTGCTATCTATGGATATTTAAAAACACAACTGATGATAGAAAAAACAAAACGTGTCTGGGCTTACCCTGCATCATTAACAGTTGACTAATGACTAATGGTATGGCCTTATTCTTTTAGTTTTTACTTTCTATGGCGTCAAACTATTTTTAGATATATCTTATCAATTGTTTTTGGTATCAGTACGTCGACGCACGTTTCGCAGTTGCATGATAAAATTATATTTAACTATCATATCTTGTCTTTCTTCCCCGGGGGGAGGGGAGTAACTACCATACCGTAAAAGCTCTATTAAGCCCCCGGGGGGCTTATTTAATTTTGGGCCTTCCAGAGGGGCTTATTAGAGAGGGGGGCTTATTCACAAAATCAAGTGACAAGGATATATTTGGTAGCTTTTCAGTTCCTTTATCCCATATTTTTTTGCGGAATCAACATACAATTTTACAGCTCAAATACATAAAATCGACATGGTTTTTATCCCATACCATACTAAAGTTAATATGCAAGGTTGTGTAGCTAAATAAATGAAAAATATTTGGTAAATTCTAGAATTTTGTTTAAATGGGGGGGGCTTCTTTCAAATTTTGACTCAGAGGGGAGGGGCTTATTAGAGAGGGGGGCTTAATAGAGCTTTTACGGTACATGATAAAATTATATCTAACTATCATATCTTGTCTTTCTTGTCCGGGGGGAGGGGGGAGTAACTACCATATATGTCGGTACAGGATGTGCTGTTTTTGGGGTGCCTTTTTTCGAGCAGCAAATATATTTTGGTACCATTTATGGTAAAATTCCAATAACCATAAATTTTAGGGTGTCATTTTAGAAGAATAAATCTTTACGTTATTAAAATTTTGGATCGTTGTCACCATTTTAGGGTATATAATTTCAATGGCCCGTAAATTTTGAAGTGTCGTTTTCGCAAAAATTTATAAAGTTTAGGGTGTGATTTCAGAGATGTCAAGTGGTCAAATGGCACATTCCCGTCACCCTCTTATTGAAGTTACCCCCCCCCCCCGGCTTTCTTGTGCTATAAATGAGCAACTACTAGTGAAGACTCAAACAAGGCTGTGAAAACTGGGTCAAAATGGGCGAAAATGAAGTTACATTTCCTCAATAGCAGGCGCACAAACAGGGAACAATATTTTGAAAGACCGAGCAACTTCAGAGGGGAATTAACATTCTCTCTCTGTGCCTTCATAATGCATTCTGTAATCTGACACAGCGCCCCAATTAGGTATTTACATACTAGCAATAACATTAGTTAGTGAGTGCAGCGTTTTGGGGAATGGGAAGAAACTACACAATCATATGGAACGGAAAATAGAAGTAAAAGGCGTTTTTCATTCAGTGTTCAACAAAATCCCTCAAAAGTCCGTAAACATCCTTTGTTCTGAAGAAACCTCGTACATTTTTTGAATGAGTGAAATGCCCCCCAACTCTGCCAAGTAAAGATAGTTTGCAACCGCAAAATTGAAGCGGCTATCTTGAAAACATGGAATGTGGAATACTGGAATGGAATGGAATGGATTGGAATGGAATGGACTGGAATGGAATGGATTGGAATGGAATGGACTGGAATGGATTGGAATGGAATGGAATACTGGAATCGAATGGCCTTATCAGTAGACTTTGCAATTATTGTTGCAGTCATTAGGCCTGTGAACAGGTGATGTGAAAAGGCGGGTTTCTTACAGGTAATGAGATTTAAATGTATGTGTCAGTTGCCAAATGTTGTAAAGCACTGATTTTTAATACTTTTCAGTATTCCAGAACTATTCCAGACATCTTTTCTTGGTGATTGATTGCTATCTCTTCGTTGCTTTATCAACCAATCATTCTCAATGATGTTTGTTGGAATGACAGCTATTATTTCTCTTATTTCTTTTGTCAAGGAAGTAAATACCTCTTTGAAATGAAACACTGCGATTGAAAAGTTCAGGAGATGAAATAAATAATCATCTGCTTTTGAAGCATTTTTGTGTTTAGCTGTGTGTTGTTGTTGCTATGAAGCTCTATTGCTGTCTATTTGGTTGGAATTTGCAGCAGATAAAGAAATGAAAGACTTTGGGGGCTAGATTAGATAACAAGCCACCAATGAAGAAGTCCTTCAGAAATCCTTTACTAATGAAGTAGTAACAGTTATCTATATGATTGCAGAGTATATCAAGAGGAACTCGCTACTAAAACTGTGAAATCCTTAATTACATGTCTTGTGTAAAATTTGACAAAGGCCTGTCAGAAGCTTTTTGTTAGAATTACTCTTAATAATGTCTGCAAATTTTGGGTACATGTTTTTCTCAGTAAATTTGTACTTTGGAGCATTCATTCCCAATTATTGATTAGAACTTGACTGATTCTATCCTGTAACATAGAGCTGCTCAATAAGTTTTACAAAGAGATACCCATTTAAAAAAAAAAACAAAACTATTTTGGTCTAAGTTTCTGATCAGTGCGGTCTTCCGTCCAAAACATTCGTTCGATAGGCAATGCAGGTCCCTCTTTCTCATTAGCAAATGGTCACCTTTCTTTCTTTCTTTCTTTCTTTCTTGGTTTTGGAAACCTAAACGTGGCAGCCATTTCAACCAGCAGTGATCATCTCACTGCACGTGGAACAGTTCAACAGAGTAATTATTATCCCTACCTACTTGCAAGAACAAGGGGGTACTGTACCAGAAAACTTGTTTTCAAATGTGGTATCTTTTGTTGTTGGGATCCAAGTTATAAGGCCAATCTAGGAGTTTCTGGGTTGTATAGATAGAAAAAAAATTAGATTTGAAAAAAATTCTTTGTTTGAAGCATAGCTTGACATTATTAGAGACAGGGCTTCCATTACAAGCAGATGCTTGGAGTCTTAGACCTATGGAAGCAACTTGCCCCCGTCTAATACCATACCCACTGATCGATCGTACCACTTGGATTGGGCCTAAGGTTTAATTCATCGAAAATTAATTGCTGAAAGGATAGGTTGGTCAGATGAAAAAACATTGCGCAATTGATTAGCTGACAACAAGCGTTATTGAATGATCACTAGAAACTTCTAAAGAACTTCCACCTTATGGATCAAGTGAGTTGAAAGCGCCGTCAGAGATATATTGGTTCATGTTGAACTAACAAAAATTATCTGATCATGCCATGGAGAAGTATTTCATAACCTTTTGTCTTCTTCGTGTCATTGGAAAAGGAAGTAATAGCTGCCACTTCGAAAACATCACTGAGAATAATTAGCTGATAACGCTGAGAAAGAGATGGCACTCGAAAAAAGAAGAGATGTCTGGGATATATCCGGAATACTGGAATGTGTCTGGAATGCCACTGGAATGTGTCTGCAATACTGGAACGGTTTACAACATTCAGTAACTGACCGATACAGTTTAGTTCCATCGTTAATGGGAATCGACATAGTTAAAAGCTGGCCAGGGCTGAGTTAAAAATATAATCAATTGAATTTTGAAAACTTCGACACGTGCAGCTTCATTGTGGAGCCAAGGAAACAATGAATGCGTAGAAGCTTTCGTTAGCCTATTTATAGCAACTACGAGATATAGCTATGTCTATTCCCTTTAAGCAAATGAGCGGAGACACAGCGAGATAATCTAAACATAGCACAACAGAACGGCAGGCGCCGCTTATCTCCTTATTGTTTTCATAGATCGAAAACATCAAATACAATAGGTTATATTTAGATTTACCAGTCCCCCTAGCTAAGTTTGCTTTTAACCCCGTTGATTTACTTTAAATGGCCATGTTTACATTGTACCAGTATAATTTTGATCCGTATAATTTGAAAAGCGTTTGCACAGCTCCTGAGCAAATTTTTTCTGTCGATGAGAGGAACAAAATGTTGCTGACTAGCTAGAACAGTATAAAGGAGATTCGCAGCTGTCACACTTAACCCTTTCACGCCCGGCTAAAATTAAGCTTAACAGGAAAACCTAATGTAGATTGTCGTTTTCCAGGGGGTATCATTATCAGTGAGTCAGTAAGCAATAGAGAAATGCAATGTGCATAACCTTTCAAATCAATCAAAATTCCAAATGTTTTACCCCCTGAAAAATTAGCAGATCTCAATGAATACTGTTGGGCCATATGGCCCTTCCGGGGGTGAAAGGGCTAAGTTCAAAATAGCCCGGTTGTACTGGAACAGTGAAAGCAGGGTCTTGAAAACTCAGTTCCCTGCCTCAGCCATTTTTTCCCCTTGATCAGCCCTTTGTTTTCCAATTGTTCTAGCAAAATGAAGGGGTCTGAGTTTCTTATAAAGTCGTTTTTAAAAGGTAGGACTTTGCTCTAGTGGAACGATCGCGTAATGGTTCCTAATGTTCTTACGTGTCATTTTCTACTGTTCTAGCAACAATAACTGCGAAGTCTATTAATAAGGCCATTCCAGTCCATTCCAGTCCATTCCAGTCCATTCCAGTCCATTCCAGTCCAATCCATTCCACTCCATTCCATTCCAGTATTCCACATTCCATGTTTTCAAGATAGCCAATTGAAGCTGCAAGAACAATATCTCAGACCCAAAATGCAAAATGAAATTTCTGATTACAATACAAACTCTCGAAAAGCTTTATTATCTGTGATATCTCTCCCAGTGAAAACATGGTAAAATGGAAAGGAAATTGTACACAAACTCATAATTGGATCACAAGCTCAAGGTCCAGAATGTTGATATTGATAATTGACACTAACGCCATCTTACAATTGTTTTTAATCTCATTAGTCCATGAAAGGGCCAATTTCCTGCCTTGCCTTCTGCCGTGACTGATTACATATCGTACTTGCGGTTCTGATAATCCCTGAAAGCCGCTATCTGTGCTGTAATCGTCGCCCAATCATCCAATTCAAGTAAGCCGAAATTGCAACCGAAGTAGTTAGTAAACGTTACGTTCTTTCGCTGCGACATGTCGTTGTGGCCTCGTTTTCGTTTCCGCCTCGTACCGCCCAGTAGCCCGCTTGGTGCATTGAATTGAATTGGTGCTACCTCAAATCGACAGAGATGAAGATATCGCATCTTGCTACTGTTTTGATATATAATGCAGCTAACGCTGCAATAATGCAGCTAACGCTGCAATTACCTCGAATTTGAAAAAACATTGTTTCTACCATTCACTGATGGTTAATAACTTGTATATTGATATACCCATCACCCATATCCTTACGATCTACCCTTATAATCTACCTACACGATGTACCTTTCGATACAAATCATCAGCCATTTTCTAATGACCCAAATGTTTATTACGATCGTTAGTATTCAAGACTTTATACACTGGTGTGCCCACCAACCCTTCCCATACGATCTAGCTTTGTACACTTTGCCCTACCTCTTTAATTTTGCCCTCTACCGTTACTCTATCTACCCCTCTACCTTATGTTGCAATCTACTCTGAAGATACCACTAATCCCGACAATCTACCCGTTACCTTTCCTTACCCCAAAATATTTACCCTTCTTCAGTCCCCCTTTAATTTCTACCTCTACACTGACTCTTATGACCAACACCTCTAACTTAGCCCCTACTTTTTGTTTAAATTCTTTTTATTATTTACCGAGAGTTTACCAACAGTCACAATCCAGTTTACTTAACTGTTTCACAATTGAACCTACTTTACAACTGACAATCTACCTTTACGAAGTATCCCCGTGGGATTTGTCCCTCCGATGTATCCCTCCACCTTACCCTTACCATCGGTTCTTCTACTCTCACCTCACCCCCACGATATATCATTTTACCTTTACCCCCAAAAGATCTATCTCTTAAAAATGGGCCCCTTTACCCTTACCCCCAAAAGATCTATCTCTTAGAAATCGGCCCCTTTACCCATACCCCCAAACGATCTATCTCTTAAAAATGGGCCCCTTTACCCCTAACCTCAAAAGATCTAACTATTAGAAATTAACCCCTTTACCCTTACCGAAAAAGGATCTGTCTCTTAAGAATCCACCCCTTTACCCTTGCCTCCCTTGAAGTTTACCCCTGTACCGTTACCCCAAGAAGATCTATTTATCGTTCCCTTTACCCCCTAACCCCAAAAGATCCAACTCTTAGAAATTAACTCCTTTACCCTTACCCAAAAACCAAAAAGGATCTGTCTCTTAAGAATCCACCCCTTTACCCTTACCTCCCTTGAAGTTTACCCCTGTACCCTTAACCCTAGAAGATCTAACCCTTTTGAGCCATTTCGACGACTGCATCCACTTGGTTGTTTGACTGTCGATAAAATGAACTTCGTACATATGAGCGCAAATCGGAATCCCCAAAAATCGTGGCAATAGCGTAGACTGTAGGGCTAAGAAGGACTGGTAGAAAAGCATATCTGGATACAACAGCAACAGCATCCTTGCTTGCTATTCTGGTGATGACAACGGCAACAATAGCTGGGATCCACGTGACAAGCTCAATCATGAAATACGTAAATGTCATGCGTTTAGATTTCTTAGCTATTTGGAGCATTGATACTCTCCAGTTGACTCCAGCGGCCAATTGGGCACAGCTTGATAGCTTTCGTATCACATAAACCCTCATCATTGCGAGAATGATGACAAATATGGAGACAATTAAGTACCATCTTACCGTTGTCGTGGTAACGATCAAAACCAAGAGGGCTGCTGTGGGCCAGAGAGCTGAGACCTTTAATGCGCGTTTCTTGGTATTGTTTGAATTGAGTAGTTGATCATGAGGACGTGCGATTTTGTGAAGGATAACTGCTTGGTTGAGACAAATAACGATCAGTGTCAATATTTTGACGAATGTGAGGAAGTTGAAGGCAAGGCCAAGAATGTTTCTTGCTGAGCAAGATGACGGATCAATATTGTAGGCAGCTATGGATATATACATTATATTTCCAGGAATCAGATACGCCATTAACAGATTAATTATACAGATATCGAATGTACGGAAATGTCCATTCCTTGTTCTTCGGACAGAGTAAACGGTTGTCGAGTTGCATATTGTCGAAATCAGGCAAACGAGTAGCCAAAACACAGTCATGGCTGCGACAGGTTGCCCTTGAACGTTCCATCCCGGTAATATCTTACATTCTTCAACATAGGTGATATTTAATGCTTCACTGTTGTTCATTTTGCCTTCTTGGTCTTTGTAACCTTCTGACTGCTGTCTAACATTTAGTGGGAAGAGTGAAAAGTCTGTAAGATTTTGCAGCTGTCTATACACGAGGTCTTCAGTGGTTCGCTTTTGTTTATTTGTCCATAGCGAGTTTGCTGCAAATTGCGAGCCCCCGTACTCTTCGCAAGCTTGTTTGGTATCGTCTGATTGTGTCTATTTTATTCTGATATTTAGTCGAAAGAGTGCGAACCTTATGATATTTTGCAGCGGTCTATTCACCAGATGTTCAGTGGTTCGATTTTTTTCATTTGGTCCATAGCGAGTTTACTTTTACTTGCTAGTCTTCTTGACCTTCGTCAGCTTGTTCAGTATCGTCTTCTTTCGATGACTGCAGTCTGAGGGTTAGTGAAGAGAGTGCTAACTTTATTGCAACTGTTTATTCATTAGATCTTTTGTGCTTTACTGCTGCTCATTTTATCCATAGTGATTTTACTTTAACTTACTAGTCTTGTTGCTCTTCATAAGCTCGTTGGGTATCGTCTTCTTTCGACGACTGCAGTCTGAGGGTTAGTGAAGAGAGTGCTAACTTTATTGCAACTGTCTATTCATTAGATCTACTAGTCTTTTTGCTCTTCATAAGCTCGTTGGATATCGTCTGCTTTCGATGATTATAGTGGATGGTTAGTGGAAAGAGTGCTAACCCTATTGCAAATGTCTATTCATGAGATATTTAATGCTTCACTGTTGTTAATTTTGTTCCTAGTGAGTTTACATCAACTTATTAATCTTCGTGCTCTTCGTAAGCTTGATCGGTATCGTCTGCTTTCGATGATTGTAGTTTAAATTGGAGTAGAGGATGGCAAACGTTTAGGGGGGAGGGGGCATAGTATAGATGTTTCCCAAATATTATGGCTTAATGGAAATAAGGTTGTCGGAATTGAGCTTGACATGGCTGTAAATTTTACCATATTAGGGGAACTGTAGCCTATAGCCGTCTAATATTTAGTTGAAAGAGCGCTTACCTTTAATATTTGATTGGCATACCGTTGTTCTTTTGTCTTTTGCTAGCTGCTTCCTCGTCACGTGCTTCTTCGATACAGCACTTCAACTTTTAATCTGAGAGATTCCTAACCCGTTACGTGCTGAATTCAAGTGACACACGAGTCCTTAGTGCTTCACTGCAGTTCTTCTTTCTTGAGCTAACTGCTTGCACACCGTGTGCCTCGTCCATACAGCAGCTTAATTTTCAATCTAAAAGTTTCCAACTTTGCAAAATCTTGAATTTATCTAGAATATGAGTCGTAAGTGCTTTACTGTAGCTCTTTCTGTCTTTATATGGCTGCCTCCACTCCGTGTGCTCCTTCGATACAGAAGTTTACTTTTCATTCTAAGAGATTCCAACTTTGTAACATTTTGCATTCATCTCCCAAATGAGTCCAAAGTGCTTTTCTGTATTTCTTTTCGTCTTTATTTAGCTGCTTTCTGACAATGTGCGTCTTCGATACAGCTCTCTGATTTCTAATCTGAAAGATTGCATTTACGGATGCTTTGCTGCAGTTCAGTCTGCCCGCAGTGTCACCTGCATGCCTTTCTGTGTGCTTTTAGCGTTCATTGGCTGGTTTTTGTTCAAAGAATTCTAACTTTGTTGCATTTTACTGTGATGTAGAGGTCCATGCACAATGAACATTCTGACCCGCTTCCTCGTCTGCCTGTATTTTTGCTTGTTCAAAGCAGTCTAAATCGTTTATATTCTTAATCGTTCCTAGCCTGGTATGTTTCTTGTCTTATCTTTGATCGGAAATATTCTGACCTTGTGATACGTCACAGTCATTCTAAGAGTTCCTTACTATATTTGCTTCGCTTTATCCAAACCGAACTAGCTTTCCCCATGATGCCCCTGCGAAGTTCCTTACATATGCCTGTACTCTTTCGGTATGATCTAGAGTAAATACTTAAGCCTACGTTTTAATTTAAAAAAAATCTAACTTGGTAATGACGTCCAGTCATCCGTGGAATCATTTGCTGTGTGACCTTCCAGCTTCTTCGATATTGTTTAACTTGCCTTGCACCAAAGACAACTTGTGTAATTTCATTTCATTTTTGCACCTGCTTCTCGTGACCAGACTTGGAATTCCTAACAAGAACAGACGGGCATTTGAGGGAGAAAGAAGAACAAGGCCATGGCCAAATTATTTTTCGAGGCATAGTTGACACATTTGGGGGGTCATGGAATCAAAAGTATGTGGCCGATATTCAAAGCAAACCCCGCCGGGGGGGGGGGGGGCTCACTTTTGATATAAATTTCAAACTGCTACACACTGGGCGTGCTATCGTTCACGGTTGGACTTTTCTAAAATCTTCAATATTTTCGGAATTGCTCCTCCCTGAAGAGTTCCAGAAAAATTTGACATTTGACCACAGTTGAAACCATCGCAATTTTTCTAAACTTATTGAAAAACACAGACGAATTTTAAATGTACTTGGGCGATGCCTAAACATCGGGAAGCTGTCAAAAGACATTGTCTTGACAAGTTCAGGAGGGCGCACTAAGTGAACATGAAGACTGCTATGGAAGCTTCAAGAAACTCGTAAGAAATTCTGAGTACTCAAAATCTGATAATTTTAAGAAACTCAGTACTGGCCCAAATTCTTAGTTTCTTATAAAAAAGATACGTGTACAAAAAGAGAGGCAATGAAAAGTTGCAATACAGCTGTACTGAATGTGTCAAAAAAGAATTTATCAGAAACGTACTTCATTGTTTTCTTTTACCAGAAACCTCGCTATCAGATTTGCAGTAAAGCTTTGAGCACACATCGTGGAACTGCTCTTTCTCAAAGAATCTTAAATGTTTCATGAACTGAATTTAAAGCTTTGAGTGCATATGGTAGAACAGTTCTTTCTCAAAGAATCTTAAATTTTTTATCGTAGAACAGCTCTTTCTCATAAAATCTTAAATTTTTCATGAAGTGAATTTGCGTAATATTCCATACTGCTTTAGCACAAACAACCTACGATATTCTCAGCAACTGCATTATACGAATACTCAAATATCTTAGGGTGGGGACAAGGGTGTCAGGACAATGTCAAGGGTGGTAGGACATGGTTGTTTTTTTTGAGTGATTATTCATTTAGCTTTTTTTGATCCAGATGTCTTGTTTTTCCGTATTTTTTCTGCTTTTTCGCCTTCAACTGATGTGTGCAACTAAACATGGGTTTAGGCCCAAGTACCCTCAAGTTATTCGAATAAACCTCATTGTATTTCTGTGTCCTAAGGAGACATAGGAGTGCAAGGTAGTTTCATCCGAATAATTTGAGACCACTTTGGCCAAAGCCCACGTTTTGTTGCACACATCAGTTAAAGACGACACGAAGCAGAAAGCAAGACAGGAAAACAAGCCAAAAGAATCAAACAAGCTAAGTAAATAACATTCGTGTCTCAACACCCTTGGTATATTTTAGGAAATACCCTGCGGTATCCCTAGGGTATGGTTAGAAATTGAGCAGGACACAGCAAAGTAAGAAAAGCGAAGATAAAAAGTTTAGTACTAAAATTTATCTATACAATGCGTTGTTCGATCCTTTTGTAGCACTTTTCTTCATCGATGCAAAATACAAGATGTACTTGTGGCAAGGATGGTGGCCTCTAAGTGACGAAGAACATGAAGAGGAGGTTGGCCCAACAACAGCTGCCGAGAAACATCGATTTGACGTCAGCAGGAGGCTAGCAATGCAGTCCATTGTATCCTACGCTGAAGGTATGCAAGTTTTTTAATTACCAAATTCTTGCTGGATAGATATTTGTCTGCAAGGTACATGGACTGTAAGAAGATACAAATGTTGGCCCCAAGCCCATGCTGCTGCCAATCTTTTGCTGGCTTCAAAGCATGCTTTATGTGTCCCAAGGTTCTTGTGTCCCGAGGAACTCCCGTCTGAAAATCACCAGAATTTGATTACACGGCCGATCTTCGAATTTCTTTTTGTTGTCAAGTAGATCAAAGACGAAGTTATTTTCGTGTTTTACTTCATTCACTTTATTTTGTATAAATTATTGGCATTTGTAAATATATGATTTTGTAACTTGTAGCTTAGATTGTTAACAGGTCAGTTTGAAAACCAGATATATATGGTGAGTCAGAAAAAACGTGGGGTGTTTAGCGGACTGTGACATCGAGTTTAGCCATCCGATTGCTGTAAACAAAATTTTTCCATAGAGCCAAAGGTCTAACTTAGATCATAAACCTTTTCCCGCCGAAATCAGTCATTTGGTGCATTTGTTAAAAAAATTTTCTTTCGTAAGACTTTGTATGGGAGTCTTGCAAAATGGCGAAATCTTTTGCCGATCCCCTTCCGTATTTTATCTTGGCAAGGTTTACAGGTACACTTGGTATTATCAGAGGAAAGTGAAATAGCCAGGAGATACTGTTTTCTCCCCTGGGATGTCTTATCATAACTTGCCCTGAGTGAAAAATATATTTGAAAGACATTAATAACGTACACTTCCTTGTCTTACGAAGAGGTTACTTCAAGCAGATTAACGCTATGTAAATCGCAATGGGACTGCTTGCAGACAACACTTTTCCCTAAAGCCTGGTGCACACTAGGTCTTTTGAGTCCTTAGAGTCGTGCATAAAACTCCGAGTCTTTGTCTTTTGGGTCTCTCTGCACGACCGCAATGACCCAAACAACCTAGTAATGTGAACCAGGTCTAACTATTTCAGTTTCCCCTGATAATACCACATGTACCTGCAACCCTGGCAAGGCTAAAGTGCTGAAGGGGCTTGGCTAAAGATTTCATCAGTTTGCAAGACTTACATACAAGGTCTTACGAGGAAAATCTTTTTTAACAAATGCATTAAATGACCGATTTCGATGGGGAAAGGTTATGATCTAAGTTAGACTCTTGGCTACACGGAAAATTCAGTTCACGTCAATCGGATGGCTATGTGCAGCGTTACAGCCCGCCAAACGCCCCACGTTTTTTCTGACTCACCCGGTATATAAATATTGCTCGGGACGGCAATTACATATATATATATGTAAGTATGTATTGTTGTGTTGTTTTGACTTTAGCACTGAGCTTTTCGTTAGGGACACACGCTGTTTTTTTAGGGTTTTCTGTTCTGCCAATCCGCTCTCGGATCTTTCTATTGTTTGTTTTGTTGTAACGTGCTATCTTTTTTAGCTTCGGCGAGACAGACACAGCCACCGACTGCAGCAGTTCTTAACTCTGCGCTTTCTTTTATCTTTCTCCCGCCACCTTTGTATTACCGGCTGCTTTAACACATTTATATTACGCATTGTAATAGGTAGGACCCGCTTAGGCTATTGTTGTGTATCGTTTTTGAAATTCGAAATCTATACGTATGCTCCGTCGGATTTTGGAAAGTCATACTGATGAAGGCTTTGGCCGAAACGTTTAAACGAATGTGTTTTTTCTGAGTTTCTATATCTATTTTTATTACATATTGAGATTGAGCTAATGAGTACATATATATACGAAAAGTGTCTAGGTACTGTAAAATACAAGTCGAAACACAAAATGTCAACAAACCACTTGAGACTCACTAAATTGATTTTATAAATAAATTCTCGCAACTATATATATATATATATATATATAATTTTGAAACTTATTCAATCTGTATAATTATTTTAAATGATGATGATGATGATGATGATGATGATGATGATGATGATGATGATGATGATGATGATGATGATGATGATGATGATGATGATGATGATGATGATGATGATGATGATGATGATGATGATGATGATGATGATGATGATGATGATGATGATGATGATGATGATGATGATGATGATGATGATGATGATGATGATGATGATGATGATGATGATGATGATGATGATGATGATGATGATGATGAAAGATTTTCATATCTTTCTTAGCTGTCGGACGTCCAGCATCGAAAGCATTTATAATATACGCAGGATTGGAAACAATTGAATTCAAAAATCTTTTCCCGCATTGGGAGGATGAAGAAGAGATAGCCGATTTGATGAGGAAGGTAACTTGCTAAAATTTTCCGAACGTTAAATGTACAGAAACGAACGAACGCCAAAAATAGAAAGGGTTCTTCTATGTTCTGGAGTTTACGAGACAGGATTTAAATTGTTTTAAATTTTTTGTTAAGTTTTATTTTTCGTCCAGGCAATTCCATAGTTTAGCCTTCTCCATTAATCTTTAATTTTGTTATAACATCACAACTGTATTGTAAATATATCTATGTTACTAAAGGCTATACCAAAACCTGTCCACTTTGTATTTTGATCCGGCAAAAGTGTTATCTGATCTCCATGATCTGTTTCTCCCCTTGAAGGGACCAGTACTTTGGTATAGCCTTTAGTCTCTGTATTGTGTTTCGTTAATTTCATTTAGGGCAGCCATGCCTATCATGCTCCCAATGATATCGTTGATGTAAATATGTTTTGTTAAATTGTAAATTTTTAGATTGTGTATATAAAAAAATAGTTTAGCCCCTCTAAAAGAGAAGTATATTTGGCCACATGTTGTTCGTAGAAACTGGACATGTAGATGGGTTTCGGTGTTTCAAAGTTCTTGGCTACTGGTTTCTGATAACATATCGAACAGGCATGCAGGATACAAGGGAGCCTCATCATTTGATCACTTGTAAACCATTTTCAGAGTTTCTTTTGCAATCAAGTCATTAACTGTCTGCCAGCCCAGTTTCTTTTTAATTGGAAGAGTAGAAGCGTTGTAAGGGCTATCGGTTACGATTCTGGCAGCACAATTATTTAGTTTGTGTAGCTTGTCTAGTGCCGTGATTCCGCATACCCTCCATACTGGGCAACAATTTCGAGAGTACGGCTCTACAAGACTTTCATACATTCTTTGCACTAACGCCTTAGAGATCTTTTTTGATCATATTAGCTATCTGCCGTAGCTTGCTAAAGAATTCTCAATTTTTGCCTGCTGCTATTATGCTGTATGTTTTGGTAACATTTCGAAATTTGACACCATTTGATGCACTTAAGGCGACCAAGATCATCCTTAATAGCATCGATCGTTGCACATTTTCTACCTAGAGAGATTAGCCAATTTTTAGTTTTTCATCCGTCAGTTGGGAATTTTTCCAGCTTAATGTTAAAAATCATTGGAAAACTGTCCAGGTCAAGTAATACATGGGTGTGCTTATTTGCATTATTCTCAGGATCAGGCGAAACCAAAGCGTGCAAGTATTATTTTTCACAGAATGCCTGGGAATTCAACGCGAGAGGTGGCATTTATGCAAATTTTTGACTTTTCATGAATTTTAATGTCGACATTTAATTTAACATCTGACAAAAAATGACGCCAAAGACTTTTTGAAAATATGATTTATTCGCACATCAACAAGTGCATTTACTTTTACAGCTCAGTTCTTGCATAACTTAACCTCCCAAAAAGATTCATGCCTTTCGTCCCATGTTTCCCTGCATTCCTTGAGTCGTCTGGCCGAGCCTTAAAGCTGATATAAAAGTTAAGATCGTGTAAAATTGCCAGATAAATCTTTTGAGAAGCATGGTGTTTTTTTATATTCTGTTCACCTTCAGGCTGGTAAGAAGAAAAGTGGAAGGCTAAAGCTTCAAGATGAGCTGGCCAAACTTCTCAAGTATGTTTCCTTTTTTATCCAATCTTAAAACGTGCATATTAAACCAAGTTATCTGATCCAATATCAACCCAGATTTAAGCAATCAGTCAACCGGTTAATCGTTGTATCAAATTTTGTTCATTTTCGTTGAGAAAATCCCTCATAACCAGGAACGCCGGAGAGGGGGGCGAAGGCGGGGGGCAGGCGCCCCTCATGCCCTTTTCTCAGAGGGGCAAGGGGGCAGAAGTGCCCCTTCAATGGAACAATATATTTCTTTAACAACGTTCAATTCGATATTATAAAAACCATGATTTGAACCCGTAAGTTGAATAATCATTGCAACTTGCATTGGTCAAACCTTAATATGTAAAAGAGAACGTGAGTTGCTTCGGTTATAGAATATTCTTGATAGGACTTTAAGTGAATCTGAAAGGTGTGGCCGCAAACATTTTTCCGGAGGAGGACCCCAGATCCACCAAATTTTTGGTTCGCTTCCCTCGTCATCAGTCTACAGTGCCCTTGCGTTCCCATTCGACCCCCTTCGGCGTCCATGCTTATAACTTCAGAACGGGCTAGCCAATTTCAGTGACGTAAATTTTAAATATATTTCAGCACAAAATATCCACTGTTGAATGATGTACAAGCCAACATAATCGAGTGATGTATCACTCTTCCGAAAAGGCGTACGAGATTTTCTAAAAAAATAGGATTTTGGAGATTTTTAACTGATTTTTCTTCAAAAAAAAGATTGTTGGCAAAGGCGTACGAGATTTTCTAAAAAAATAGGATTTTAGAGATTTTTAACTGATTTTTCTTGAAAGAAAAGATTGTTGGCAAAGGTGTATGGGATTTTTACAGAGTGACACGGTCCTCGAACATCATTACCTGGGACCTGTGGCCGTTCAAACAAGGCTTTTTTATTTTATTTATTTTTTTTAGCTTCAACGCTCTACCTAGTACAGGCATGGCAGCAATGTTAATATAAGGAAAAAACAGACAGAAAAAACAACAACAACAAAAAAGAACTAAGCATCAATGTACAGCAAAAATAGAACAGTAATCGGTGTGGAAAAATTCACTGTCCTAGGTGGTTTCTTCGGTTGTCACTTGCTTCCTTTAGAAAAGTTGACAAGGCCCCAATAACACTTGGCTCATTACTCTGCATTAAGTCTTGAAAATGGGCTTCATTTGAGGTCGAATTTATACCAGATACCTTATAGAGTACTTCTCTATGTGCAGCATATGCAGGGCACTCGCAAAGGAAATGAGCTTGATTAATACAATCAGCTGCTGGCAGATGGTAATATTGCTTTGCAGTTACACAACATAAGGGCGTTTGAGCCTGCTGCGTGTCTTTAAAATGTGCGTGGCGTGGTTTTTAACGCATTGCGTGTTGTTAACGTGTTTGGTTTTATTTTAACTTGTTGTGTGTTAATTTAACTTTTTGATGGGCTGTTTACACAAGTGCATCGTTAAATTCTGCCTATTTTCCTTCCAAGGCCACATATCACTGTGCTGTTAGTAAAACTTGCTTTCATGTTTGTTTCTTGCATCATTTTTTAACAAGTGTGGTGTGTATTTAATTATAAACATCCATTTTGAATCTTTGCCGGATATGTCAAAAACTTTCATTGTCTCGTTGATAGCCCTTTGAAGAAATCTCGATTCTTTCTATCAAAAAACTTGCTCAAACTCTGATTTGTGCCCGGGGGGGGGGTACTCCCATTGTGGCCTGACAGGGGGGTCCAGTCAGGGCTAAAGAGGGCCAAAGCAAAAATTTTGAAAAAATACCCTCAAATGGTAGTATCTTTTTACAAAAACCCTCAAATGGTAGTTCATGAACCTGAAAAATGGGTTATTTGGTAGCATTTAGAGATGAAAATTCTCTACGGTTTTTCAAGATGTTTTATTGAAAAACTGATGGAACAAAGGAAGAAATTTTTCAAAATTCATTTATTATTGATGCTGTAATGACTAAATTGGTGTGCCTAGGAGCGTACCGGGTTGAAACATAATAAATGGCTTCGAATCTTAGAATACCCCTAATTGGTAGTATGTGGTTGACAAAAAGGGCCATTTGGTAGCCAATTGGTAAGACCCTCAAACTGACTGGACCCCCCTGTTAGGCCACAATGGGAGTACCCCCCCCCCGGGGGATTTGTGAGAAAAATTATGACCTGGGATCCCTTGTTTCCCTATGATGCTTTGACTTGATGATAATGCTTCTATCAACAGAGACTAATGATATTACTCTGAAAAAAACCTGACCCTATGTTTAGGCCTAAACTCTGAGCATCCCAGAGTACCAATCAGATTGCAAGATTTATGAATTACTATAGTTGCGGCAAATGTGATATAGTGTACTTTACTGTAAAAAAGACAAGTAAGTTTTTGCACATCCGGTTCCGGTATAAACCCTGAGTGTTTTGATATGAAATAGTGGTGTGGTGTGTGAACTCAATTTAAATTCAGAGATGTAAAGATTTCTTTTAAAATTTCATATAATACGCTTGATAATCGAAGTGTGATTTACAGTATCATTGCAGGCCTTGTTGAATTCATGCAGACCACATGTCACGTGACTTTATCACTTCGCGCTTGAAAATCAGACTTAGCGTAAATGAAACCATTACACTAAGGATAATTACATTTGGAATTTGAACGTGTTTCGTTTATTGATCGAATAGATCAATTCGAAAGTGATCATACGAGGAGCGTTTTCGAAAATATCCCCGTCCACCTGAAAACCCTGTGATATTCGAAATTCGATATTCGAAATTCGATAAAAGAGAATAGATAAGCAAAATATCCTCTGGTGATCAAGACCCGAGCGTATGCTCATGGGTGATAAATCGATGCTGTGACATTAGTCTTTGGAAAGGCTCTGTTTTCACCTATCAACACGACAACAGGAAACCAGCGTTTTGCAAAAATACTCAATATGGAGAACGTTTCGAACAGCCTTGTTTTCGGTGACTGAAAATGCCGTCTACGTGTGGTCATGAGCCCAAAACAGATAAAAGGATTGGTTTTCAGAAATATCCGGATACGTGTGCACGTGGCCTCAGCTTCAAGTCGTAACCATCATGCAGTTTTAATTGTGAAAACTAGGACTCATGTAATCAGTCCGAAGTTTAAACCCTTCTCACCACCAATGACTTTCTTTCATATCAGTCCACTCACGGGAATACACAACGTTGCTTGCCGCTGCAGACTGTAAAGAATAGCTTTATTACAGGAATTCATATACACTGGAACAGTTAATGGAAAGGCCTTTACCAGAAGGTGTCGACCCGACTAGAATTGAACAATATCTACATGATGACGAGTTTATGGTAAGACCATGGGCAATAACACACCTTTGATATGGCCTATATTATGATCAATATTGTATTCTTACTGGCTGTGTTGCTTCTCTTCCTCTAGATTGCGAGAAATGCTGGTCTTCTTTCGTTCTTCTCTTGTCTTAACCAGGCTGGAATGCGGCCATTATTCAAACTGTATTTTGCGCCTGAGCTCCTATGCAGCGATGCTTTTCAAATGGGTTTTGGGAAACGTGGAAGTTGTTCTTATTAGATTAATTATCGTTTTAAAGAATCAGAACTGTCAGGCCTACCTTTGTGTTCTTTGTTTTTCCATCCTCTCCGTTGTCCTGTCGATTTAGCATTTTCAGTCTGCTGTCATTCACTTTCCTGATCGCCATCTTGTTTTAAATGTTTCAACAGCCTCGTTTCGGTCTGTAGGCTCCTCTGTAGCTCCGCACTCTCCCCATTGAAGAAGCTCACAGACCGAAATGAGGCTGTTGAAAACATTGAAAACAAGATGGCAATCAGGAAAGTGAATGACAGCAGACTGAAAATGCTAAATCGACAGGACAACGGAGAGGATGGAAAAACAAAGAACACATAAAGGTAGGTCTGACAGTTCTGATTCTTTACAACGATATCTAATCTAATAAGAACGTCCACGTTTCCCAAAACCCATGTTCAAATTTGGGAGTTTGAAATGAGACGTATCACTCGGTAGGAGCTCAGGCAAGGAAGTAGTTTGAGCTTCATTTGAAAAGTTTGAGCGTCATCGGCAAGCTTTTCTCGGAATCCCATGATAAAGAAACAACACAGTTAGTGAGACTACAATTTTAAGCATAAAAAGGCCACATCAACATTGCATTATTGGCTGTGGTATGAAATACGAGATAACGGACTTCAACTTCTACAACAGACTTTTGCGAAATTTGGGGAAAAGGCCTGAGGAGAGCGCGGCCCATTCTGACAGCCTTGGCAGAAGTACGAAATTAGGGAATCATTAGCGTCTCGGTTGCATCTCCTTGCAAAATCGAGTTAATTTCGATTTATTTGCACTTTCGAGAGTTGCATGATACTTGTTTGGTACGGCAAGTGTTTGCTCTCGATTATTTAGGCGTCTTGCCATTCTTCTGCCAATTTTTGAGTGTATTTTGAGCCACTTTGTTGCATGTGTTCACTCAGGTTTGAAGTTAGGCCTGTTGATAGGTTGGGCCTAAACTGAGCCGCTTCAATACTGAAGACACATACCTGCAATAAAATGACTCAAAATACATTCACAAATAGGCGGAAGGATGGCAAGGCGCCTAAATAATCTAGAGAAAGCACTTACCATACCAAACAAGTTCCATTCAACTCTTGAAAGGTGTAAATAAATCGAAAATAACTCAAGTTTTCAGGGAGATGCAAACGAGCTGCAGGGAGAGGATTCCCTTGATGTCCTACTGCTGCCAAGGCTGTCAGAATGGGCTGCGCTCTCCTCAGTCCCTTCTCAAAATTGTGAAAAGGTCTAAAAGTTTATTGCATCATAATCGTTGATATATTGATCAATCATTACTAACTCGGCAGAATAAGAGGGCGCCCTAGCCAGTTATACCTCGTTTATGTGGTTGCTGTGGAGGAGCTGTAAGAACAAATTGCGTAAATACCAATTTACGCAATAGGTTTTGCATACGTTGTACTTGCTATTGTAAAAATCACATTAAAATTGCTCAGGCATTGCCCAGACGTTCGTCAGCAATGGGGACACTTTTTGCGCTAACCTGTTTACGTTTGAATTTCTAACGGTGTGTTTTTGCGTATTCAAGTTTATAACCATGGTGTGTTTGCTTTAAAGGTGTGGTTTGAGATCTTTGTTAGCTGTTGACTTCTTTAAACTCAAATTTAAACTTTGCGAGGATAAACATAAATTTGTAGGGATCATCTGAGTTGATCAGCTAACTTTCGGCACAGTTAAATCTCTTAATTTCTTTCCACTCAAAAAGAAATAATACTTCAAGGTTTGCAGATTTCTGTAGGCAATCACAGCTTCCTTCGGCTTTGCCTTGCTCTGCAGTCCATCGGCTAGAATTCCTTTCACACTTTGCCTCAAAATGTTCGCCAATGACTCCTCTTTGCGGCTGTAGACTTCAAATTGAACTTGTGTCTTCGTGTTGACCTTTGTATCACAAAATTTTCATCGTTGGGCTTACCTGGACAAAGTTAGCGAAGTTGGCAAACACTCAAAGTAAAATGAGAGCTACTTGTCATTTCTACTAACTTTTCCCCACTACCTATGCATTTCCTTTATTACCATATGCGTCATTCGTATTCTGCTCCCGTCCATTTTTCCTTCAAGAGTGCATAAGGATGATTCTCCTTCAACCCCTCCCCCCTGTAGTGATGCCACTTTCCTTTCTCTAACCACTGCTCTTTTCCCTTGCAGCGAATGTTCAAAATGACAAAAGATGAATTCAACAAAAAGCCAAAATGGAAACAAATACAGTTAAGGAAGGATAATAAATTTTTCTAGATTTTGTGCGAGCGAGCGATTTCACAAATTTTTGATCAAGTCATGTTATTCAGCTGTCATGTCATGTCCACTTAGTGCTCCTTCCCAGCTTCATGTCATTACGCCATTTTCCTGGTTCTGACATTGTTATGCATACACTTTGCCCCATAATTGTATGTTTTTGCTATGCAGAGGTCCATGTCCGTCTCCAAATGCCGCTGAGAGAAGAGCTGAGGGAGGAGGAGGTTTTCCTCAGACCCAAAGTGCGAAATAGGTAGTTCTTTGTGCGTGGATCCCTGCTCGTGTCATCAAAGGTAGACGCCTACTAATCTGAGGCCGCCTTGTGCTGTTCGATAACGGCACAGCCAGTGAGTCTTGTATGAGTGAGTCAAGGCATTGGAAACTTTCACTGGCAAGGTAGCACCTTAAATGACTCAAAATAGAGCCTTCCTGTGAAGAAAAGCTGACGCAAGGTTCGTTGGTGAATAGGGGGGATGTGGGTACTCCTTGCATGAACTGAAGACCAGAAAGTTTTATTTTTTGCTGCAGGGATGCGGATAAAATTTTGGCACCAACCTACACAAACTTTACGAATTTGGTATTGGTCCCTATTTATGCCCAAATCAAAGTCCCACATGACAGCCGTACAACTTAGATGAATGTAGGTGCATCAAAGCCGAGCGTCTGTCACCCTGACGGAAAACTGTCTTCTTTGCATGGTTAACCCCCCCCCCCCTCCCCGCAAAATAGCCTGGCGAGATTTTGTGCTGTTGGAGACAAAACGGCACAGCCAGTGAGTTTCTTGAGCCCCTGCGATGCACTTAGTCCCCAATTAGTTTGCCCCTGTAGCTCCTCTCAATATTGAAGGCTTTAGTAACTCCTGCTCCTGATCCCTCCGTCAGAAAGGGTGAATTTTGTAAATCAAAGGATACAGTTATCTTCAAAACAAAGCAATTTGGTAGTAGCCTGTGTTCCAGCCAGGCTATTTGGCTGCTGCAAGAATAGATTTCACATCTTAAGTACGGCGAACTATTATATTTTGCTTTCTCTGTTTAGTTTGATTTGATTGAGTGCACTCAGGATGTGGAAAGTATCTTTCAGAAAGGCAAATTGCTTTGTCGTTTCTTCGGAAGCCTGAATATTTTGTTTTACAAATTTTGCCCTTGCTGCTTCCATACACAAACCCGTATCTGTTCTTCATGTGTTGAATTTTTATCAATGTAAATTATTTAAAAAGCGATAGAATTTAATTGCGTAATTTATTTAATTACTTGTTCTGCTTGTTATTCTTGTTTATTTGCCGTTATTTGAATTCATATTTAGCAATTCATATCCCCATTTTTCACAAAATAGAATATTGTTACATTATTTCATACGGCGGGACTTTTTTGGAGAAATAGAGGTCTTGCAGATTTCTGGTGAGTGAAAAAATAAAAGTCGCTGTTAATAAAAACCCTGCAAAAACTTTGCAACGAATATGTAGGATTCAAAATCCTTCAGTAATTTGTCCGTCAGTTATTCACTGCCATGTATTTTTATGTTGTAATGTACCTTTGCACAAGAAAAGTCTCAAACCGCAGGGCTTTGCGGTTTGAAACCTTGTGCGAAGGCGCATTAAGACACAGAAATGCAAGGGAGTTCTATTCGAACAACTTGAGAGCGGTTGGGCCTAAGAACACTCAGTTCTACACATCAGTTGAAGACGAAACGGAACAGAAAACAAGACAACAAAACAAGACACAAGGATCAAAACAGGGTCAATAAATAATCAATCAGAACATCAGTGTTCTAACGCCCTTGGTTTTACCGAGCGATTTTTAGCAGTGCATACTTTTTTAATCATTCCAGTGCCCATTTCAAATTTTTCGCGCAGATTTCTTTGATTTAAACATGGGTCCTTAGACACGGCAGTTGTTCTTCATTGTCGCATTGTTCTTTTGCGGAGGATGAAATTAGTTGCCTGTACGGAGGAGAGACGGAGGAAGTAACTCCGATACCTCCTCCGCAGAAACATTAATTTTCCTCCGCTGCTGCATGTGCACTGAAACATAACTACGGTGTCTAACTACCCGTAATTTAAAGTGCTGTTTTTAATTCTTATTTATCGAAGTTTGTTATTGATCATACTAAGGTAGAAAAGCAAGCATTTTAGTTCCCCGTCACAAGGACTTGAACGGGTTGAGAAATACCGAAGCTGATCTTACCAAAAACTAACAATGGGCAAAAGGCTATATCTTTTCGTGGACCAAAGCTTTGGAATAACCTTGAGCTTGATGTTCAACAGGCACCAACTCTTGCCACCTTTAAAGGTGATCTGAAGCGAAATTTTTTGTTGATGCAAATGAAGGGCCCTGTCGATTGATAAGAAATCCTGTTGAAATTGTTTTGATATCTCATCTCGTTTTTAATTTAGCCAATGATTTTAAGTGTCAGTTGATGACGTCATTTTGTTTGCAAATTATTAGGATTCTATATGGAACGAAGCTGTATCTGATCTTTGGAAGGTAACAGTTTTAGGAGACACTTCAGCTGAGCAGAGTAAATGCAATAAACATTGTTTCGTCAACTGATGTGACCTTTAGAAAGGCATTTCATTTGAAGGAAAGGTCGTTGACTTTATTTCTCTTTGGAAACGTGGTCAACCTTGTATACTTTCTCGTACTGTTTGCAAACAAAATGACGTCATCAGCCAATCGTACAAATTAGTGGATAACTCGAAGATGAAACAAAGTATCAAAAAAAATTTAATGACATTCTTCATCGTTCAACAGTGCTATTCATCTGCATCAATAAAAATTTTCTCTTCAAATCACCTTTAAGAGAAGAATCAAATCGTTGTCATCTGAAAACGTGCATGCTACGGCCCCCTGAAAAGCAGTTCTCATGGACTGACGGGGCTACCGTGCCTAAATAAATAATTAAAAGCGAAAATGAAATAAAGGGCAGGAGTGTGCCTGTTTTCGCAACAAAATAGAGTTTTTCACGTTCCCAAATTTATGGTTGAAACGAACGGCTCTAATTGTTAGATTGTCAGTATCCAGTTTCCAAACAATTGGGGTCGAGTTTGATATTCTGTTATTTTCCAGAAAAAGCAGTTCGCTCGAAGTATGCTCAAAGCTTTTTCCCACTTGGTTAAAGCGTCTCTTTGCTTAGAAATCCGTTTTCAGGAGTGTTTTAACAGCGTACTGAAAGGGACGCCTTGAAAGTCTCATCTCCCGTCGTAAAATTTGGCATTTGGAAAATCAGCGAACTGTGGTTTTGCTATCATCTAAGCCTTCAAAAGTGAGCAAAGTCCGCCTCCCCGAAATTTTAGTGATCTGTGATAAAATTGTTCAAGGTATATATAGAAAGGTGTCAAATTTATGTCTCTAAGAAGGCAACGTTCTGTTAACTATGGTACTATTTTCATTCTCAAAGCAAGGTTTTTACACCTGCGTTGACTTAGCCACACACAATCAACTATTTTGTTTTGCCTGGAAAATTTTTTGATAAAGGTTTCTTCCAGAAAACCGTGTTTTATCACAGTCTAGACCTGTTGCTAACTACGATTCTTTTTGGTGCCAAACTAAACTTAAGTGTTAGCTGAGAGTTATCCTTAGGTTTATTTGCCTTGTTCTGTTTTTCACTCGGCGCACAAAGGATCATGGTTAATATCAGGCCTTTAATGAGATCAAGGACGTGTTTTGATCGCCTAACAATGAAGATATTTTTCAGCTTATGTCTATGGAAGTCTGTCCTTTGTAGCACCATTAGAAATCTACCTACCTAACTTTGAGCTTAAAGGCCTACCTCTGCTGCAGTTTTTGGTCGGCGACCTGCGCTCTTGCCTATTACGCATACTCTCTAGCAACAGAGCATGCGCACAAAGCGAGTTCTCTGGTCGCGCACCAAAACTATCGCAAATGAAGGACGGCCTTAATTGATTTGAAGAGCTGAAGTTTTTGAAAGCTGTTTACTTTTCTGTGACGGAGGAAGAAACTTTAATTCCGTTTATAAGCACCTAAACTTCGAAGTCTTTGTGTCAGAGGGGATCCAAGAGATTGCTAGGTTTGTTTTATGAATTTAGTAGAGATACTCCTTCAGCCGATAAACCCAATTTTTCAACTGATAAAGCAAGTTTCTCAGTGAGGAACCCACTTTTTCGCTTGAAAGCCTTTTTTAAACGAGAAACCTACTTTATCGCTGAAAAACCAACTTCATCAGTTGAAAAACCTACTTTATCAGTGAGAAACCTACTTTTTTCAACGAAAACTCCACTGTATCGGTTGAAAAACCTACTTTATCAGCGAGAAACCTACTTTTTCACTTGAGAAGCTACTTTTTTAAGCAAGGAATCCATTTTATCGCTGAAAAACCAACTTCATCCGTTGAAAAACCCGCTTTACTGGTTAAAAGGCCTACTTTATCAATGAGAAACCTACTTTTTCGACGAAAGACCTACTTTGTTGTAAGCCAAAATTTGCAATAATCTTGCCATTTTTGCCATTTTGATATTAGCTAGAAGCCTTCTGTAAATGATTGATTGATTGATTGATTGATTGATTGATTGATTGATTGATTGATTGACTGATTTATCACTGAAAACGCACGTTAGCGGTTGAAAAACTTACTTTATCAGTGAGAAACCTTTTTGACGAGAAATCCACTTTTTTGAATGAGAAACCCACTTTATCACTGAAAAACTATTGAACTTTGTCGGTCGAAAAATCTACTGCAGCAGCGAACCTATATCCCCTGTCGATTTCATAACTAGATGTGGAAACAACGTACGAACTCAGGCAATGGTGGATCGGCCTAAGTTGCCGGCTCGAACGTCCAATGCTAAAACACCTCAAAATTCAAGTTTACAATGATATTGGCCTTGAACAAGAGCCGCATTTATCCAGATGAATGTTACCTCGTTCCAATAATCAACAAATCTTTACTGTGAACCAGGAGTTCCTCATTTTTGAGGCCAATAGGCTTCCACCAACTTCACCGCAGCAATGAGAAATTCCAACTGTGGAGAATGGCTTGCCTCGCTTCTAGGACTACACCTTAGCCTCGTTTCAGAGTGCACACCTAAACGTGTTCATCTCCGCCTGAATTTTTTAAATGAAAGTCAATAAGTCCCAGTTTAAGCAAAAATAATCGTGAGTCTATCATTGTGTATCGGATTGGTGCAGCACAGACTAACTCAACCCCCTTCCGATTGCTTGTTTCGTCTTTGTGTTCTAATTTTATTCATCAGAATCGACACAATAATTTCAAAGCACAAGTGCTTATGAACGGAATGTTCTCTGCATTGTAGCTTATGTATGCCTTAGGTTTCTGAGATACTTTTTTCTAGTATGGTGACATTTCATCATTTTGTAGTGTTTTAATTGCTATTTGCTGAAATAATTCGTAGTATTTTCCCAAATATACAGAATAAGTTGAATCATTTGTTCTCGTATCGCTAATACCCCCCTCTTCTAACTGCCCTGGTATATAAGGTTCGCTGGGTTCCTTGTGCGATGCTCGAAAATATGTGAAATTTTCGCCGAACAGCTGTAAAATCCGTTTGAAATGAGATGTTGCGTGAGATTTGCGGTAACGCAAAATTAATCTCTTGTAATACTTCAATATTTTATTCGCGGACATTTTCACGTTTCATCTTGTTTATGGAGGACTGCTGAATTTATGAAGGGGATTGTATTAGCGTTCCTCTACCCTGGGTACCAGAGCCTAGCAAAGGTGGGAAAGAGAATATGATAAGATAAACAGGAGGGAGAGAAGAAGAGGAATGACTGTTCTTTCTTCTTCCCTTTTCCCTCCCCTTTCTCCCTCCCTTTTGAGGCTCTGGCACCCAGGGTAGGCATCCTCAAGAATCGATTTGACACCTTCAACGCAGCAAACCATAAAAGAGCTGTCATTTTTAATCGTGGGTACTGGGGCGGAGGATAATTTCGCACAATTAGAGAAAATCACATACCCCACTTAGAACATAGAAACAGTTTTCTTCGTTCACCACCATCTTTCAGCAAATTGGTTTAGAACCCCATCTAGAAATCTTTCTGCATAACACATAGATATATGGACCGATAACCAAGTTGTCTCATGCAGTTTTCATACCTTTCAAGTGATTCACAATTTCCAAGTGTCTGTTCTTTCAATTTTTGATCAATGAATTCATCTGAAATTTTTTCAAGCAAACTGGTTTTGTACCCAATGAAAATTTCCTTTAACATTCTCGTATCTCCTCAAAATAGTGGCAAAAAGTTTCATACCCCTGTCAAAAATCCTCCGCCCCGGTGGTGCCCAGGATTAAAATTCAGCGCTCCCTAATGTTTTGTTTTCTCTGTTTATTTTGATTTTAATGTGAATGCAGCCTACCTCATTGTTTCACCGGGGAAATCAACGGGGAAGATTCTGCCTGGGCATTTAGATGGGGGTGTACTTACTATTGTAAGCTTGTTGCTTAGAACTTAGGTAGAAATTTTTCACAACACAAAAATACTTTGTAAATGTGTGCCAGAATGCCCTCTTCGATCTTCATTTTTGCCTGTAATTTGTCAAGAATCTTTGCAAATTTACCCTTGAAACTTTAGCCATTTGGAAGTTGGTTTATTGCTTTTCTGGACATCAGATTTGTGGAATCAGGCATCTAGCCTGGTCTCTCTGAATCAACTACAGACTAGTCAAGGGGTCTTTTTCAACCTGCGTGTTTCACACATGTCATCTCTTATTCTCTTGGGCCATGGGCCATAGGCCATGCAATTGTTGACAACAAAGGCCAACCAAGAGATGGTATTTGCAAGGCATGCTGGGTGAAACGGATCCCTTACGGGTGACCTGCAAATCGTCTGGTGATTCTGTCAAGCTGTTCGTCTATCCAGACCATTTTTCGAGGACGATTCGGCTTGCCCGTCCATACAGATTTTGTCCGTCGTCTAGCATGATAGCACAAGCGTACCATGATCAAATGTTGGGGGCTACTGTTCTTCAGACGATAGAATATAAAAATGCAGTTTTCGTATGTCTTCGCCAAATTCTCCCGAGAATAACCTAATATTTCCTGCAACGGGAAGCTAGATGCTTCCAACGGAGGGACTGAAGCCACCCCTTACCCTACCCTTGCGCTAGCCCAGACTGATCATGCGTGTGGCAAATTTCTGTATGCAATCGAATAATGGTTTGAAATAGAAAAAACAGATAAAGAACACTGAACGAGAGCAAGGAATTACGTCGTCAGTCTAGCGCCATCTCCTGAACAACTATTGCAGTGAATTTAAAACTTCACTGTTTGATTGAACTTCCAAATTCGAAACTCAACTTCGACTGATTCTGCAAAACAAAGCAACGATGCTGACTTTGGAAGAGGAACACTAAACCAAGAAGAGCGTCTAGGCATCGGAGGTTTTTGGTTTCGGACACTCAGGAGGCTGCAAGCAGATAGGGAAACTGGAGTATGAGGAGACAAGGAGTAAGAAAGAACCATGGATTATGGAAGAAGGAAGATGCTGACTCTGCAATGCCGCTTGATGTTTTCGTACAGGGCGTTGGAGGAGCTACACCTACTCCTGAGAGACCGAAGAGCCGTGAATTTAACTTAAAGGGAATGTATGTACCAAATTCTTCGATTTTGACTATCAATTTTGGACGAGTGCGGTGTAGCAGGCTCCGTTAAAGGTCATACTTCTTTTGAAAATATTGAGCTAAACAAACCCCTCAAACGTACCCTTACTAACCCTATCTTACCCCCACCTAACCCTGACTTACCCTGAATAGGCCAATAGTTAGTGTTAGTAAGGGTAAGATGTGGCTAATTAGGGACCTTGAGATGTATGTTGCTTGGTCAGTTTAAGCCATAAAGACTTTCCGAAAATCAAGTCTCCAAATGATGATCATTTATTCATTTCTCGGACATTCTCGTTCTTTACCAGCCCTTATTTTGGAAGATGTCCCCTGTTCCGGTGCAGTTTTGATCCGTCATAAAACTGTTAATAGACTTGCCCCTAGCCTATTTCGTCGTATGTAATAAGTCTGCCTGAAAGTGAAAGATGAACCCGGATTGGTGGTTTCATGTAGACTTGCCTCAAGTCTATTTCCTTGCCTGTAATAAGTCGTACTTGGGTCTTGCAGAAAGGCCCAACAGTCAAAGACGCAGACGCTTGAGGGGGCTTGAGTCTTTGCCTTTTAAGTCCTTTTGCACGACTTTAACGACCCAAATGATCTAGTGTTAATCAGCCTTAATCCAGACAAATTTTGGAAACACTAATTTCTTTACCCTGGGTACCAGAGCCTCAAAATTTAAATGAAAGGAAATTGGTAAGAGGAAAAGAGAGAAGGAAGAAAGGAGAGAGGGAACTTTCTTTCCTTCCTTATTTTTTTCTTTTTATTATTTTTGGCTCTGGTACCCAGGGTATAATTTCTTAAGCCTGGCTCATAGTATGTCTTTTGGGTGTAAGGGTCGTCAAGAGAAACCCAAAAGGCCTGTCTCATCTTACTCAACTCAGGGTCAACTCAACCCAAAAGGCAAGTGATTAAAACTCAAAGTCTTTGTCTCTGGGTCTTCTGCACGACCCTAACGACCAAACAGACCCACTGAGACCTAACATTTTTCCAACTAACTTTCCCCATAAACCTGTGTTTTTATCGTCGTTCTAGAAATGACCCTGACTTCACAAAAGCGAATGCACCGAAAAGAAAAGCTGATGCAGTTTTGACTCATGACCCCTCAGGACTTGACAGAAAGTTGAAGATTGGACAAGTGGAGAGAGATGAACCAGTAAGCGTTTTATTCTTAGACCGCCTTTACGCTACACCTGTACAGTTTTGTTCCGCTACAAAGTTGTTCTGGTTCAAGAGTAACTCCTCTGAAACAAAATTATTCTGTAAATTGAAAGAGCAGACGTGTCACGATTTCGTAGCACCACTGCCACCGAGAGATTTGGGAGGCTCATGGACAAAACTGCGAAATCCCGGGGGGGGGGGGGTACTTGACCTAAATTTGTACGGGGATGTGCCCACGAAAAAAATTTTTTTCGCCCTGCTCCAGAATTTTTGCCTTCAAATGATACCCTGTTCTAGAAAAAATCGGTGAAAAGTATACTCAAAAACACAAAAATTGGACTAAATAATAACCAGTTCTAACAAAATTTCCTCTTTTTACATGTTTTGACAACCTGCTCCAGAATATTTGCCTTCTTGTGATACCCTGTTCTAGGAAAAATAGGCGAAAATGATACCCTGAAAAACGGCACATCCCCGTCGGTCAAATATACTAAGTACCCCCAACCCCCCCCCCCCCGGGTGCAAAATCCGGCTCAAAACGAAGCGAGTTGAAAATTTTTCGATCACACTCTTTACATTGGCTTAAAATGTATTCCAGAACATGTTCCTGCAGTCAAAATGTTTAAAATCTTCAATTATAAGGCCCCCTATACCCCGAGTCCCAGGGGCATATTGCCCCTGCCCCCTTCCTGGCAGCCCAGCGTAGGAACAGTGTAGACGTAAAGCTGGTTCGATACACTTTGTTCTGGATCCAAAGACGAACCGTCGCAGTGTAAACGGGCTCTAATTCCATAGAAATGTCTAATTCTTAGGTACGGTATGCCGTGCCGGTACAATATGAAACCCTTCTAGGGTGCATCAAAACAAAGGCTACCGGCAGCAAAATCTAAATTCTGAAAGCCTCATTCCTGTGCTTTCACTTGAAATATCCCCGGGAGGTAACATGTTGAGGGTACGGTATGTGTCCCCCATATGAGTGGGTTTTTAGGTCCGAAATTCTCTAAACTAAGGATCCTTTTCGGTAGATTTTCCATTAACATGGGTGGGTTTTGTGTTGTGAACTTCGCATAAGATAGTTTAAGATAGGTAATTATCAAGGAAAATTTTGGGAGTAATTAGTAATTGCTAGACGCAATCAAATCTGCATACTTTTTTGGGGCACCCAGAAGATTGATTTTGCATCTATCTGACATGTATAGAATCACAGAATTTGTTGCAAAAAGCTCTCTGGACTCTCGTTTGCTCGAATGTCATTTAGCCGAGTTTTCGGCTTTGCATTCAGAACATTAAATTTATGTTAACTTTTATCAAAATGTCAACAGCAACATGATGCCCGTTTCCCATTGCTGAAAGAATTCTCAACTCTCAGCCAAGGAGCAAAATTAAAGAAAGGAATAACGAAGAATGCTGAGAATGTGCGTTTGGGTAAAGAAGAAATTGCGGGGGAGCAATTGGATACCAAGGTTTCAGTCAGTCAAGGCGCAGAGAAGATTCTGGATAATAACTTGCCAAAAGTGAACACTGATAGATTCAGTGGCTACCAGCAGCGATACCAGAATAGCAAGGACAAATTGCAGACAATGGGACCTGCTACTGGAATTCAACCGCAGGGGAAATTCGAACTGCCTGCTGTAAATCCCCCTCTGGTAGCCTTTGGTATGCCTGAAACATCCTCGCAGCGAGACAAAAATACTGATCGTAAGGTTGGGCTGAGCTTTCCTCCTTCAAAGTCAGACTCAAAAGTAGCGAGAAGAGTCAGCAAACAAACCGAAAAAGAAAACAGAGGATCGCTCACGGATGTCAAAGAAGTCACATTTTCAAGATCGTCTGTTTCCTCAAATTCACCCCCACGTATGTCATCAAGCCAGAAACTGCTGCAAGATGAGGCATATTGCTTGGAGAATTTACGGTTCACGACTAATTTCACATTTTCATTTTTCGAAACGCCACCCGCATATAAGACGCAGACCAACATGCTGCGTGCCAGTGTTAATACACTTGGGGAGAGGGGAAAGCCTAAATTCTCGCAGAAACCTCCGAAGAGCCCGAAGAAGCCAAAACCGGAAAGACAGGAAAGTGTGAAAGAATCAAAACTGGACTTATAAATGTTAAAATATAAAAATTATACGAGTTTTGTAGACACTGAATCCTCTATTTACTCCGACTGTGCACCTACTTCCATAAAAGGGCTTTGGTACTTGGCAAAGCCATATGACATCAACGAGCAGGGGGTGTTCCTTCCCTATAATATCAAAGTATTTCCTGCCCCTTGAAGCTCATTATGCCACATGTCAAGTTGGTCTCATCACACCAACTTATCTATAAGAATCAAGAATTTGAGCCATTTGACCGAAAGTATCTTAAAATTATAAGATCTTCGTGCTCAAGTTTCTCATGAATTTCTTGCGAGTTCATAGCAGTATGTTCACTACCTATGCCCTCGTGAACATTTCAAAACAAAGTTTTTTGACAAGTTTGAAGCCTTACAAAGACATTACTCAAGTACCTCCCAAGTGATATGATTTAAGGAACTAGTGAAAATGAATTAGAAGACCTAAGGATTTCCTTGGATCAACATGAATAGTTTCCTGGGTACATGTTTTCAAGGGTTCGCCTGTTTGCAGCCGAGGTTTCACTTGTGGAGTATTTTGTACCGGGAGATCCACAGCTGGTCCGGGGACTGATTTTGCTCCAAATTTTTCACTTGGGAAATCACCGGAGTACAGGTTTTTTTAAGGTAGGGGACCAGGCGAGAATCATCAAATTTCTGAAAAAACATCGAAAATTTTTTTCACCTCTTAATTTATTTTTTAGTTACCTTAGATTTGTAATATCTATATGATATGCCAAGAACAGCAGCTTCTGAGGAATAATTTGACATTTTCTTTTGGTGGGTCAGCATTAGCGAGTAATCTACTGCTAATTTTTGACCAAAAACGGGTGCACTGTTATGTGAGTTTCTTCTTCTCCCCTTGATTGCATCCCAAAAACCTGGATACCATTGGAAAGCTCTCTCTTTGGTCTTTTCGAAAATGCCGCTCTTTTTAGTACTTTATGTAAAAATAAGCTGAAATGTGGTGCTTTTTATCCCTGTACATATCCTTGTCCCAACCATTCTGGTAACGAGGCTGAACTTAAGCAATCTGATTGGCTGATTTGCAAAATGGCGAAATCTTATTGGCTGTTGTGAACAGCTGATTTCTGTTGAGCCGCTTGCGACTATATTTCCTCAATTCCATCTTCACTTATCATAGCTCGCTCGTAAAAAGTTCTAAATAACAAATTATCTTCTTATTTGTAACGAAATTGTCGATCAACATGGGAAAGACCAAGTTTAATCGTTTTAAAGGTGCTAGAAAGAGGAGGAGAAACAAGCCTGTTGTTGTACAAATGATGGTTGAAGAAGCAGCAGCAGAAGCTAGGCCAATCCCTGCTGAAGAAAATGGAATAAACAACGAAGCCCCTTCCGCCAGCTCGAAGAAGCTTGAATTCTTTGGACTCAAACTCGATGAAATGGTTAAAATGACAAAGCAGACTGAGCCAGAGAGTCAAGACAAGTATTTCTTGATGGTAGACAAGGTGTCTCTGAACAAATTGTTGTCTTTTTTATGCTGCCCAAATTGCAACATGCCAGGTATCGAATTCGACACCTATGAAGATAAACACATGGGATTTTGTGCAAAAGGGTATGTTTACTGTGGTTCATGTGAAACAGTGATCAATGAAGGCTACCTTAGTGAGAGAATAGGCGGCTCTCATTCAACAAATAGGCCCTTTGAAGTGAATACCAGATCAGTTTTTGCGTTCATGGGAATTGGTTGTGGATACACTGCAATGAAAGACTGGTCAACAATTATGAATTTTCCAAACTGTCCAAATAAGTATGCGTATCAAGCAACTAAAGAGAAATTGATAACTGCCAGCAAAGAAACATTTGATGAAGTTGCAACAAAGTCAGTAGAAATAATACGCCAGAAACATGCAGAACTTGGTGAATTGCCAGATAAGAACAATATTCTTGACATTGCTGTTTCTTATGATGGCAGATGGCAAAGAAGGGGACATTCTTCTCACAATGGTGCAGGCATTGTCATAGATCTTTTGACAGGCTTGCCTATTGACTACGAAGTTGTTTGCAACATCTGTCACCAATGTTTCAAGGCTCCAGGGCATGATGACCCAGAGTATACTGAATGGCAAACCAAGCATAAAGCAAAGTGTGCAAAAAATTATGATGGCTCAGCCAACTCCATGGAACAAGAATGTGCGAATCGAATTTGGCAACGATCAGTTGCAAAACATGGCCTGCGCTACACAACAATGTTGTCAGATGGTGACAGTAAGTCCTTTGAGCATCTGAAACAAAATCAGGTTTATGGCAAAGAAGTTGAGATATTTAAAGAAGAATGTGTCAACCATGTATCAAAACGGATGGGGACTGCTCTGAATAATGTGATACAAGAATGCAAGGCACAGAAGCAGTCAATTTCTGGGAAAGGAAAGTTGACAAAGGAGAAGGTTTTAAAAATCCAAAATTATTACGGGCGGGCAATAAAAGATAATGCCCATGATCCTGCTCTTGCTAAGAAGAGAATATTTGCCATTCTCTTTCATTTGACATCTACTGACAGCAATCCAAAGCATGTTCATTGCCCACCAGGTGAAAAATCATGGTGTTTTTGGCAGAGGGCCATTGCCAGGCAGGAGAGCCCAGGGCCACATAAAGAGCACGAAACCATTGCAGAAGATATTGGTAAGAAGCTTGTGCCTATCTTTCAGCGATTAACTGATGACAGTTTGCTGCGTAGATGCACAAGGAATCGCACACAAAACCCAAATGAATCTTTGCACAATGTTATATGGAGATTTTGCCCCAAGGTAACTTTTGTTGGCAGAAACACCCTTGAAAGTGTAACCTGCATGGCATTGTGTCAGTTTGCAAGAGGCGCTACCTTTCGAGAGACTCTGTGTGAGTTTTTGGGAATCAATCCAGGCCATTATTTGAAGCAAGGATCATTGAAGAAGTCAATTGAAAGATTAAAGAAAGCTAACAAAGCATCTACTGATGAGACTAAACAGAAAAGAAAGAGACTTAAGTATGCAAAGGTGACCAAAGAGAAAACAAAGAAGACAAAGGAAGGTGATACATATAAAGCTGGGTCATTTGCTTAGATTTGCTGCAGAAAGGACTGATATTTTGACAGTGACATTGAAATAGTAGATAGCTAGTGGTCAGACAGCATTTTGGCATCTAGTATCTTGTTTTGGTCCATTGATGTACTTGTCTTATGCTCTTGTTTGCAAAGTACATGCAGGAATATGTTGTTAGTTTTTCAAATGCATTTATCTCAGTTTTGGTTTTGCGCATACTGTACCAACTCTTGGAAAGCTAATCTTTAAATTGGCTGGAAGAAAATCATCATCCTATACACCATTTTGTAGCTTAGTTTCTGTAGAGTGCAGAGAAGTATAAAGATTGTTTGTTTAAGAAACATGATAGAAGAGATTGTAAGTCAAAAGTAATAACATCCGATCAATTTACCAACAACTAATTAAAAGTGCAAACTTTGAACAAATGGTGTACACTACATCAAAATAAACCAATTCTCTGCACAGAGCAAGGCTTTAGCTTTAAAATGACACATTGCACATTTCAATATCTGATCAAAGTTAGAATATTAAGGATCCAAGAGAGAAATGACTCTTTTTCTTTTGTCTCTTGGTTTCCATGGCAACCAAAGGCTATTTTAAGAAATTATTTACATATTCGTAATCAGCATATTAAGTTTGTGCTAGTAGCATAATTTCATCTCTCTGGGGTTTAAAATGTAGAAATTAATTTTTCGCCTGGTCCCCTACCTTAATAAGAAACTTGGATCAGGCCATAGTACCATAAGTTTCTTAATTTAACATGGAATTTTTGTCCATTTTAGTACTAAAAGTTTCTTGATTGGTTTCTTATTTTGAAGATATGTTTGCAGATATGTTTCTTGATATTTAAAACATCATATAGGAATAAACACAAATGGTTAAATAAGACTGCCCAATAATAAAGGTTCAACGATCTATTTGCTATAAAATTCATGCTTTTAAGTTTGAAAAGTTTCTTAGTACTTCTCAGACACAGTACTAGAGTTTCTTAAGATTTTGGCCATCTTAGTACCAGTTTCTCTTATAAACCAGTTTCTTATAAGAAAAAACGTCTAGAATCTACCGCATCACTTAGACGGGGATGCAAATGAATTATGAAATCTTCCATATCTCGGTCCCGAAAGTCTTCTCTATAACTTCACTGAAAGATCCCTAATTTCAGAGTATAGAGCCAGAAATCGTGGAGATCTGCAAAGGGGTATAGTCTGCAGGGGCGGATCCAAGGGGGGTTAAAAGGGTTCTGGAAACCAGTCAAAATCTTGAATTTATAAAGACTGAATTCTATAAATCGCAAGCAGGCAGATATCTTTGCCTTTGGTTGAAGTAAAATCGTAAACCAGTAGCGCTATTCATCGCCGTACATTGAATTGAATTATTTGCAACGAAGCGTGGCAATGACATCTTGAACCCTGCAAAACGTGCGCATATGACGATTTCAGGACACACTGCGCAGGTTGAACCCTCCTTGCAGGGTTACAGTAAACTCATAACATGCTTGATTTAATTTTGACAAAAGCTGTCCCACAGCAACAATGCGAAGACGAGCCAGCTTCACTTTCACACACAGCTCATGTTAGGCCAAAAGAAGATGGTCGACTCGCACACTCAGTTGCCTCAGTTGTCTGTCATCGAGGCCCTCAAACTTGCTACGCCGGAACGCCGGATAACATCTCATTCGATTTTTAAAGATGGAAAGATTATGTCATCAAGTGTGCGGAAAATGCACCGAAGAATTTTGAAAGCAGAGTCAAAAGGAAAAATCCGGTAGGCCGCGAGGTAAAATGGTAAAATACAGATACGATTCCTTTTCCCTTTAAAAAAATTGCGCAAGGAAACCGTGTTTATCTGAAGGGAGCTCTTTACTTTGTTTTCAAAGGGCGTGTCCAGTGTTCGGAAGGGCATGGTCTCAAAAGTTTTCCCATGTAACCCACTCAGCTAAAATGCTGGATCCGCCCCTGATAGTCTGCACGCAGGCTACAAAGTCCTGAAGCAAGGTAAGAGGAAACCAGCAAATTCCTTAAGTTAAGTTGGAATACGGAAAGTGAAGTTTCTTCTCTTGTGGTGTCAAAGACTGGAATGGTATCTCTGACGACATTCCAGAGAAGACTTTAACGCAGCGATTTTAACGACTTTAAGACTTTAACGCAGCGATATTATCCTACGCCGAAGGGAGCATCGTTTGTAACCTGCAACATTTGAATGATAAGTTGGAAATGAACGAGCAATGAACGTAAGTCAAACTCTTATTTTTGCATGATTCAAATATAAATATGGGTGCACAAAACCTGACGCTCCTTCTTCAGCAAAATTTCACCAATAGAAATTTCTTGTCAGAGGCCTGGAACCTGGCCACCTGTTAGAATCAACCCACAATGCATCAGGTTCTCCCATGATGCATTTGTACTCCTCCTCCATGCTGTTTGCTTCGAAGAGATGGTTCTTCGCAAGTTGGCTTTGGATGCTCCTTCACAACTTCGATATTCAACAAAATTTCATCCAAAATATCATCACGAAAACTGCTGTCAACGGTTGAGTTAACGTGTAAGTATGAATATCAAACTTAGTGCTTTATGTTTATTGATAATTAAAGACTTATTCCCCTTTGTTATGTCATAACTGATGTGTTTTTATGGTGCCATATTCGAGGCCAAGCCCGAGTTGGTGTCGTCTCAAAAATGGCCGCTGGGTGGGAAGCTTTGACAATTTCAGTGTTGTTTTGATGCCGCAATTCTTGCATCTCCTGCACAGTGTCATTTAAATGTCTTTCTCTTGTTTTCCCGCCGTTGCTCAACCAAATTTTTATTGTGAAGGAGAAGAATACTTCATGGAATGGCATCAAATCTTGGCTCCTGTTTTTTGGAGTTAATTTGACCGCCTTTCACTGATGTGGTTAGGTTAACGCAGTAAACCGACTTGGCGCGTGACCACAGCGCCGAAGTTTCATTTATTTAGTTTAGGCCTGTCTGCAAAATGTCGTCTGTCAATGAAAGGCGTTGAATGATAAATTTTAGGTCTGCTAGTAAAAGATCTGAATTTTACGAAAATCACTTTATTGCTGATAAATTTCTAATAATTTTGGACCATCAATTGTTGACAAAAATGTTGTCAAGTATGTATGGCTGTGTGTGTGTGGCCCACATCCTCTTTTTTGCACCATAATTGTGAAAAAATGCACATTGTGAAGGCCTGTGAAATACACCAGGAAAAGTTTTTTTTTGGGGGTTATGAGATTGATGAAAATGCATAGGCTAGGACTTTTAGTTAGAAAACTGTAAGAAAGTCTGATCAAAGTGAATGCAGGAAACTTTTGATTTTTTCACTCACTCCCTCTAAACTCCCTGGGATGTTTTGCATGAAAGAAATCAGTTTAATTTAAACTAGCCAATTGTCAGCTTGAAATTGGCCCAAACTAGCAGAAGCTTTCCTCACAAAATGTAAATTTTTATTGAAATACATAGTAGCTTCGGACACCAGCTATCATGTTGCACTGACTTTACGTATACTTTTCCTTTAGGATAGTTCATTATAGGGTAAATAGAGAAGAGAGACACTTGTGAATCATGGAGTCTGAAGTTAGCGCCCAGTCGCTGGAATTCAAGGAGCAAGAAGCAGTTGAGATGGAGGACCAATCGAAGGAGCCAATGAATATTGAGAAAGATATCAATGAAACATTTTCAAAGGAAGATGCTTCAAAGGCCAGTGAGGCAGTTCTGAACGCTGTGAAGACATTTGATGACAAACCTAGCAAAGGGTATCAATGCGATCATTGTGGAGTATCACTAACTACAGAAGAGTCACATGCTGAACACATCAAAGAGCATTTGATAACTGGAGCTTTGGGGCCAGATGGTGTTGATGAAGGTGTCCAAATGGATGGGACTGACCAACAGGTACATCTTTAGTGACGCATAAGGAAAGTGTTCAGCTTTTGACAGAGACATGATTTTGGGTTGAATGAGCTTGAAATGAGCTTGAAATGATACTAGGGGCAGAAAGTTTTGTGAGAAGAAGAAATCATGAAATTAAGGGCATAAACTTTGCGAATGATGTTTTTTCCCACAAATTTGATGACAAAAACTTTCATGATCTAGAAAAATGATGCATTTTTGCGTGAAAAACTTTCTCAACTGAAGAAAAGTGAGGGGAAAACACAATTCTCTATTCATTTTCAGTGCTACTCACTCTCACGGTGACAATTTACAAGGTTTTATAGTCCAAGAGACTGAAGATCTGGGTGATTTAGGAACATTAAGGAACAGCAAAGCAAAAACTTCAAGAAACAATAAAAATTGGCTAGAAAAAACTTTCGCAAGTTGAGAATTTTCTTTAATTTTGCGAGCAAAAACATTTGCTAAGTTTGAATTTAGATTATGCCTTGGCAGAAACTTTTGTGAAAAATGCCAAAAATGTGAAAATCGCGAAACTTTCTGCCCGCAAAACTTTCTGCCCCTAAAGTATGTTGACACAATACCAGCCAGTTTGCATGGATAATCACAGCTGGATCATGATTGACAGTAATCCAATGCTAAATTCTCAAACACACTGAAATCAAGCATGATTTAGTTTGCTTTCAGTTCAGAAGATGCATACTGCAAGCAAGTGCAAGCACTGCAGAATCCATTTGAATCAAGCTTGCAAAAATACTCAAATCATGCTCAAAACAAGTTAGTATCAGGCTTGAAGCATGCAGCAAACATACCTCAATATTTACTGAGATCCTTCCATATTCCTTGCACTGTAGTATTTTACTTTTCAAACTCATTATTTGCTTCCACCCCTCCTATGTGAGTTTCATTGTTTAAGATTATACTTAGCTTGAAAGTTGTGGGAGATCTCTTCAAGATTCCACTGACTTGCTTCCTTTTTATAAGCAGGTTGGGCAAGAAGTACAAGACAGTGAACAAAACTATGGGTTTAATATCTTCAAGATAGCATCACTTGATGGGCAAGAGCAGAGAGTTGCAAGCGATGAACAAGCACCATCTATGGTTGCTGTTTTACATGATACTGTAATGGAGGTGGATGAGGATGATAGTGCAATGCTGGAAGTGAAGAAGGAACTTGGAGAGGTGGATGGAGAACAGAAGGATGCTGAAGCTCAAGGTGGGTGTTAGAGGCATGTGGCTGGAACCTTGGCAAAACTTTATAATTACTCTCAAGTACCAATTAATCGTCCCCGTGGCTTATTACTTTTTGAAAAATTTTCCAACCCCTCACCCCGCCTTCTCCACTCTTATTCCAACCCCCCTTTTAGTAGTTTTTGGAAAAATGAAGTGATAGTAAAACATAATTTCTGATTAAACGCAAGTAAGAGTTGCAAGAAGTGCATTCAACAGAACCAGAACTCGAAAGTAAATGTATTACATCACTATTCACATAAATATATAAAGATTCATGTTTACATAAGAAAATAACTATTTTCTATTTCTGCAAAATTATTCTGACCCCCCTGATTATTGTTATATTCAACCATTTCCAACCCCCCTGATTATTCTCACCCCTCCCCAATTTATTTGGTACTCAAGAGTAAATTTGTGAAAATGTTACCCAAGATAAAGTCCTAAAGGGCCTGCTTCAACCAGTGCGCCTTGCATGAACCATCTCTTGGTTTGCCCTGTTGTTGCCATTTTCATGAGCCATGATGTTCCAGCGATCAGGGGTGGCACAAGAAATCATCCAACAGGTACTGGAGCTTCAAACAGGGGGCTAAACGGCTAAAAAATACAATTTTCATAGGTTGTCATCAAAGTTTTCTTCTGACAAGAGCCCAAGTTTTCATCTGATGGGGGGAGGGCTAGATGCTTCCGATTGGGGGGGGGGCTGTAGCTCCCTCTAGCCCTCCCCTGGTGCAGCCAATGCCAACAATGATAGCAACAAAAACCAAGCAAGAGATTGCGCATGCAAGATATGCACTCCAAAGATGCAAAAAACAGCATCTTTCTTACTTTTTAACATAAATACAAATGTAACTTATGAAGACAAAAAATAGCAAATAAAACGTACAAGAAATTCAAGGACTAAGGAGGTATGATATGATAGAAAGACAGAAGCCAAACATAGTGCAGTAAAAAAGGAGAAAGTGTAATGAAACAAATCTTGTTTCACATTTGAGAAAGTATTCTCCTGTGCAAACCAGTAACAGTCTGAAATGTTACTGGTTTGAAAACTGCACTGAATCCTTGGGGGGGGGGGGGTAAATGTTTTGAAAATTCATCATTGATGGTTGGAAGATCATATATGATCATGAAAATTAATGTTTTATTTTCTATTACATAATTTTTAATTGTAATGTAATGTATTATCAAAGTAATGTTTTGTTATACAGGTGACTCTTGTCTGCACAAAGTTGATGAAAGTTTGGATAAAGATGTAGAGAGCCCTGGCACTGATGAAAAAGATGGTAAGAAAAAGACTTACCAATGTGGAACATGTCACAAATATTTTAAACGTTCCAGCCATCTGTTTGTTCATAATCGTGTACATACTGGAGAGAAACCATTCCAATGTGAAGTCTGTGGCAAGTGTTTCAGCCGCGTGAGTAACCTCAAACCGCACATGCGAAGTCATACTGGTGACAAACCCTTTGAATGCGACGTATGTGGCAAAAGGTGCAGCCGTTCTAACGATTTGACCCGGCATAAACGAATTCACAGCGGAGAGAAACCGTTTGTTTGTGAATCATGTGGGAGGTCGTTTGCTCATAAGGGTGATATGGTACGGCATGAGCGTACGCACACTGGTGAACGGCCTTACGGCTGCAAAATCTGTAACAAAGGTTTCATGCGGACAAATGATCTAGCACGGCATGTGAAGTCACACAAGGACCCAAAGGCGTGCGGTATATGTGACAAATCGTTCGAGACGCCGGAAGAGTGCGTGGAACATCGTAAAGAACACGGGGACGAGACCGGCGAGGAATCTTCAGCAGCAGATACAAAAGACGGAATTAAAGAAACAGTTGAAGGGGAAGAAAATGGGACTGAAGGGGCTGAAGATGACAAAAATGGAACCAAAAGAAGCGCACAAGAGCTTGCAAGAACTCACATATGTGAAGAGTGTGGCCGCAGTTTCAAACGCTCAAGTCACCTCATCGCACATAAGCGTATACACTCAGGAGAGAAGCCATTTGAGTGTGATATATGCGGCAAACGGTTCAGCAGAGCAAGTAATTTAACGCCACATAAACGAAGCCATACGGGAGAGAAACCGTATGCTTGTGATATATGTGGAAAGAGATGCACACGATCAAATGATTTAGCAAGGCATAAGAGGATACACACCGGAGAGAAACCTCATGAATGCGAAACATGTGGACGGAAATTCGCACATTCTGGTGATCTTGTGAGGCATATACGAACACATACTGGAGAAAAGCCGTACACTTGTGAGGTAAGCTGCTGCTGTTCTCTTTGAGCTGTTAAGCGTATATATATTCTAAGTAATACAAACAGTTTTTCGCGAGTTTTCTGCAGGAAGCATTAAGTGAGCGTAATACCGTAAAATTCTTTTTTTCGTCATCTCATTTTAGTTCTCTGCTTGTAATAGGCCCCTCCCTTCTGAGGCAAGATTTTAAATGCCCCCCCTTCTCTCTCCAGCTCCCCCCTCTCCGAGTATCTAACGCAAGGGTTTACCAAAGGTTCCCATTTATCAAGCTGAAACTATTTGAATGTGATTAAAAAGGCGTTGACATTTTGTATTTGACGCACAAAATTTTATGTTGATTGAAATCGTGAATGCAATGGCCCGTTTTTGTTACTCACGGGCTTGTCTGCAAAACTTTCTGAGAGTTGTCAACTTTAGCCAACTTTTCAAAATGTCTCACGATTTTGGAGAGGTATTCTGTCTTCCGTGGAGAGGCCTTATCTGTCTCTATTTTTATGCCATACTTTTTATTTTGCGATTCATTCGAAGTATTCTCAGGTCACCCATAAGAAGTGAAACTTGTATTTATGTATGTATGTATGTAAATTTTTGCCAAAAATAAAGATTAGAATAAGTCTATTAAAAACAAATAAGTCTAATTACAGGCGTGTGATACTAAGTAAAAACAAGATTTAAAAACATTTAATCTAAAAACACCCTTGGTTAAAATGGCAGGGATAGCATTAAAAGGTCAGTGTGACCTTGTTTCCATAATGGTCCCTCCAAAGGTGTCAATAAATGAAAAGTTTTCATAAAAGAAAACGAAAGTTTTTGAAAATGTTAAAGCCTGGTTTTCATTACATCGTAATTCATCGCCGATCATTGTCTCAGAGCATCGCCGATCATCGCCGATCATCGCCGATGCTGTAAGACAAAGATTGGCGAGGAATTACGATTTAATGAAAACCAGGCTTAAAATGTAGCTGATACCGAAATCGAGCGTAAGAGAGGGTGTACAGTATCAGTAGAACTTCTTGCAAAAGCACAAAGAATTGGCTTTTGTACGAATCTTAAATTCTGATGCCGTACAGTTAAACAAAGGCACAAAAAGATTTTTCAAATAAGTAGCATAATCAAACTGCAGGAAGTTTACAAAATTGTCACTTTCTCAGTCACATCTTAGGCCCGTTTTATAAGTCGTGCCGCGCCACGCCGAACCATAGAAATTTGAGTTCGACTGAGGTTCGACTTGGAGCGCCTCTCCTTTTTTATAAGAACAAAACTTTTGTCGTGCTGTGCCGTGCCGAACCATAATGACGAATGCGCATAATACTGACTTTGGAAAATTTTCTTTTTAATTTCATGCATTTGAATACATTCGTTCATTAAATGAGAAATTCGATGTGGCTCGACTAAAATTGGCTTTATAAGTCGCACCGGGTCGACCCATTCGAGAGACCTTTGGCGTATGGTTCGACTCAGTCGAACCAAGTGTCAGGTTAGTTTTATAAGAGTCGCGCCGTGCCGAACCAGGCAAAACTGATCGAAATTCACTCGGTTTGGCACGGCGCGGCGCGACTTTTAAAACGGGCCTTAGTATGGTCATCTTCTTTTCAGTGTGTTTTTGTAGATGTCTCCGTTACCCCGCTTATCAATTGATTAATCAATAAATCAATTTACCTTTTAATGACGGCTATCCAAATTACTATACAATAAGCGATGGCTATTTGAATCAAATCCAGAAGTTTCTAAATTTGCAATAAGGAGGTCATGATCCAGACAGTCATATCCCTTGGATAAATCCATTAGAACAGTCCCTACTATGCCTGATGCAGCAGTGGCGGATTTAGGGGGGCAGATGGGGGCAACTGCCCCCCCTTCACGATGAAAATACAGCTTTGGCGCCCCCTTTTTGGCAAGAAAAGCGCCCCTTATCCTGACCCGAATGCACTCTTTTTTCAGTGATTCGTTCTGAATGCGGCGAAACATAAACTTCGGCGTTATTCTGTAGAAAAACCAGATAATTTTCTCGAATAAAGCCCCAAAAATTTTTGCGCGCCTTCGGCGCGCTAACTTTTCCCCTGTATTTTTGGCGCCTCCTCTCCAAGTTGCCCCCCCTTCAACTTCGGTCTGGATCCGCCCCTGTGATGCAGCGAGACATTTCCTCCATTTTTCTATCAATCGTATCAAAGCATGTTGCATAAACCCCTCTTTATCCCTCCTTAAAAGCACATAATCTTTGGTATTTTTCCTTGTTCGCCCCCTGAAGATGCTTTGCTGTTATGTAATCCCCTTTCCACCATTTCTTAGGATAGTGTGCTTATATTTCAGGTGTGCGATAAAGTATTTGCCCGAACAAATGACTTAGCAAGACACAGACGCATTCACGCCGGTAAAGCTTTGATCACCGTCACAGTTGAAGGAGAAATTCCGACACATCTCATCTTGCAAGCTGGCACAGACGCCGTCATCGACCACGCCCAGGTGCTGAACCACGCCCAAGTTCTTGAGCAGTTACAAGCAGCCAGCAACTCGCAAATCCTAGGACAAGCTCAAGTTGTTAAGATGGTCAGTGAGGGACAGATAATTGATGCAAGCCAACTCATTGGTCATGTTTTGGAACAGAATAGAGCTGTTGGACAGGAACAAACCATGGATCAAGATCAGATCATGAGTGAGAGTCATGTCACAGGTGAGAGCCAGGTTGGTAGTCAAGGTCAGGTCGGAGATCAAGTTCAGGTGTCAGGTCAAGGCCAGGTTGGAGGTGAAGGTGAGGTCGGGGGTCAAGGTCAGGCTGGAAGTCAAGGTCAGATTGGAGATCAAGGTCAGATCGTAGGTCACCTTCAGGTCGGGAGTCAAAGTCATGTCGTCTCCGAAGGACAAGTTGTGAATGAGGATAAAACTCTGGATGGTGAGAGTGCCAGTGAAGGGCAGGCAATTGTGCAGGGTCAAGTTATCACGGAGAATCAAGGGGTAAATGAAGGTCAGGTCATAGTGCAGGGTCAGGCCATAGTTCAGGGTCAGAGCGTAATGGTGGAAGAAGACGGGATCATAAGCCAACAGGTCATGGAGCAGCAACAGATTTTGAACCAGAACCAGGCTGGTGATCAAGGTCAAACTATGCAGGAAGGGATGCAAGGGACAGAAATCATGAACCACCCACCATCCATGACCATGGAACAGAGTATTGAGCTGTCACAAACACATGCCACCGCACAGATTTTAACAGAAATGCACCCGATCAGTCAAAGCCAAATAGCAGCTGCTGAAGAAGTCACTAATCAAAATCAAGCTGGTCAAGAGAATAATCAACAAACAACACAGATCGTCGATCAGGAGCAAATCATTGATCAAGATCAAATGATTGATAAATCACAAATCATCAATCAAATGATGGAACAATCACAAATCATCAATCAGTCGCAAATGCAGGGAGTTGATCAAACACAAGTGTTAAATCAAATACAAGTAATGAGTGGCGAGAGCTCTGTTATGGCTGAGGAAGAAGCTATCGCTCAAGCATCAGCAATCATGCAGCCAACCACAGACTTGAGCAATACTGTTTCTGTCAGCCAGATGCATGCTGTGACTGAATCATCAGATAATGATCGACCAGTGATTAGCCAAGCACTGATTCATAGTTTGCAAGTATGATTCTTTGTATTTAGTGAACTTTTATTTATCCCTTTTAAAGAGACTAGTGGAAGACGAGTATTATGAGCATAGTTAGAGCTTGGGTAGTAAGACACTGTAGAGCTATGCTTTAGCTCATACGGGTCTTCATGGGAAGATTCATATCATACTTTGGAAGAGGTTTCGACAGGCTGGATACAACGACGAGAAGGAGGATTTCTTTCCTTTGATCTCTTTCGTAATCCCCTCCGTAGCGGTTTATAAATAGACCTTTGTACTTCTTAAAAAAGACGTTTGGCTTGAGCATCCAATTCAGGTAAATTTGTGAGAGAAAACAAAAGCATAAAGCCAGTTCTCCGTTCTCGGAATAAACACTGCTGGCTGTGGGAGGAAGTTGCTTCGGACTCTACAACACTTTTCAGAGAGTTAATTATCGACAAATTTGCACAAAGTGAGTTAGCAATGGTTCAGTTTACACAGAGGCAAGTGTTATTGGTCTTTTTGCTTTGTTTCTTATAATTTTCATTCATTGTTAGCTGATTTTTCTTTCAATTGAATAACGATTGAAAACAGCAAACTTCGATTTGCAACTCGCAAAATGAAACCTTTGCATGCTCGCACTTTTCAGCTGTAACTGCTTTATCACGAAAGCCGCTAAAATAAGCGAAAACAGCGAGAAACAGGGCCAGAAGGCAGATAAGACTTCCGATGTATGAACTGAATCTCTGAAAATTGTTCCAAAATCCGAAGCAACATCTTGCTGCTGCAAGCATTGTTATACAAAGAACGGGGGTCATGCTTTTATTTGCTTTCAAAAAATTACCAGACCTGGATGCTCGAGCCAGATCTCCTTTTTAAGAAGTAAAACAGCCTATTTTACTCCGCAGGAGTGTAAAGCAGCTGCATTCACGCACAACTGCGGCGTCCAACCACCCATAATTGAAATAGCTAGGCTGCCAAGAATTGCTACCTTTGTTCCAATCATCGCTATCTAGCAGCAACAGCAACAACATATCTTTCAAAAAATGATCGAACAAAAAGAGACGATAACGCAGTGAATGGAGAACGAGAGCTTTTTACCAATATGTATTGTGTTCGAATTAAGCAAATCTTTAATACTTTTATGGGTGATGAGAAACGCAATAGTTGTTCCTGCAACGGTTTTATACATCCGGTGTCTTTTTGCCCATGAACTTTTTTATTCTTGTATCTTTCAAGCCCGCTTTTCACTAGACGGAATATTCCGCTCGCTTGTTTGCGGGGTGAATGGCCTAGCTGCTTCGTCAGGTGACTGAAGTTAATCTCGGTCGAGTGAGGTCAAACTCCGGATGGGTGACCTCGGAGGCCTGACCATACAACTCACCCGTCGTCCTTCAGAAGGGACGTTAAACTAGGGGTGCCATGCCTGGATGCGGCATGCACAGTGGGTCTAAATTAGCTTTCAGTAGCTAGAAATCCTGACAAGCCCACTCGAAACAAACAAACAAAGCGACCTTCTCCGCTTGCAACGACCATCTGATTGGCTTGCGGAAAAGCGACGTCACTCAAGTAGAAATCCATTCAAATTTCAAGCGGAATCGTGCTTGCGAACAAAAGCGGATTTTTGCGAGAAAAGCTGGTCACAGGGAAACAGGTAGGAACAAGAGGGTGAAGTTCTGTTTTAATTGCCTAACAACAAAATGATCCCCATTGTCCGAAAAGCAGTTGGCTCAGTTATTTAACGCTAGACATGCTTGGCACAGTAATTGATTTGCTAAATATTTAGCTTGTTTAGCTTTTTACGAATGCTATGTGTGTCCCAGATTGTAGCTGCATAAAGACTTCAGCCAAGGGGGGGGGGCGGCTTTGTAGGGGGTTAAGTAGTTGAACTCGCAAACCCGGATTGTAGTTGAGCAAAATTTTAGTGTAACTCGCAAACCAAAATTTACAAAAACCCGAAAAGCCGGAAGCAAAAAACCAAGACCTGAAACTGTCCTTCTGAACAAAGATCGTCTGTTTTTTCGTCAATATTTGATTGCAGGATTTTCGTTTTCACTGACTCTCTGTGCATCGTTTTAAGCATTCGAGGCTGATGTTTCGGTCTCATTGGCTGTATAACCTTGAAAACCTTCAAAATAAGATTTTTTGAAGGAGATACCCGATACCCGAGCACAAAACTTGGCCAAACCCGCAACCCATGACACATATCAAAATCCAAAACCCGAAACTCCTTCGCCTAGGCAACAGTAAGAAATGAAATAAAAGCTCAACTTATATTTTTCGTAAATTTAAGTATATTTATTTTACGCTAGTGTAGTGATGAGTAGTGCTGTTCATAAGCGTACGAGGTGGCGGGGGGGAGTGACAGCCCCCTAACTTTGGAAACATTCTCGAAAATCAACCCCACTCGGGCAAAATTTTGCCCTTAGTTGGGCAAAACTTTTAGTAAACAATGGGTTTTCTGTCGGGAAGCCCCCCTAGAATTTTTCTTCCTGTACGCTTATGGCTGTACTGTAGAGGGCCTACCTCGAGTGTTGTGTTCAAACTTTGAAGCAGGCTGGTCTGGTTGGCTTGATCTATTTGTCCAAGTTTTCCTATTGCGAAAAGGCAAATAATTGATGAAATGTTGATTACAAAGAAGAATTTTAGTCGTTTCAATGCCACTTGACACTTTTTCGCTGATAACTTGAGACTTCATTTGTTATTGTGATGTGCTATCGCGTTGACATAAGCCGTATTAAATGGCTTACTGTGACTTCTACAGTAACCACCTCAATCGAATCGAAGGTGCTGATCACGTTGCATCTCAGTCCCCCATTCACGTCATTGCTCCATGTTTCAAGATTTGAACTCAATTCCCGGGTTGTAAACTTTTGATGTCTACTTCATGAGAGATACACGTTTTTTATATAAGAAACTGGTTTATAAGAAACTAGTACTAAGATGGCCAAAATTTTAAGAAACTCTAGTACTATGTCTGAAGCCTACTTTCCACTAGGCGGAAAATTCCTCTCGCAAAAATCTTCCTTTGTTTGCAAGCACGATTCCGCTCGAAAGTTGAATGGGTTTCTACTTTTGAGCGACGTCCCTTTTCCGCAAGCCAATCAGATGGCAGGAAAAGGTCGCTGCGAGCGGAATATTCCGCCTAATGGAAATCAGGCATGAGAAGTACTAAGAAACTTTTCAAAGTTAAAAGCATGAATTTTATAGCAAAAAGATCGTTGAACCTTTATTATTGGGCAATATTATCTAACCATTTGTGTTTTCCACATAACAGAACATTGTTTATTCCTATATGATGTTTTGAATATCAAGAAACATATCTGCAGCAGTGTTAGCGACCACATCGACAATTCATGCATTCAAAAAATGAGAAACCAATTAAGAAACTTTAGTACTTAAATGGACAAAATTCCTTGTTAAATCAAGAAACTTTTAGTACTAAGGCCTGATCCTAGTTTCTTATAAAAAAAAACGTGTAGATGCAGCTTTCATTGACATTCACCCTTGTGAAACTATTTCCTTTTACTTGTTCGTATCTGCTGATTACGGTGGTCGAAATGGGCCATCGCTAAACTTTTTCAAAACTAAGAAAAGTTTTTCAAAATCGAGAAGAGATTTTCAAAATCGACAAGAGATTTGCAGAATCGAGCAAAGATTTTCAAAATCAAGAAAAGTTTTTCCAAATCAAGAGAAGTATTTCAAAACCGAGAGCACGCAAACACGATCAAGAACACGCAAACGGTATCGAAAACACATAAGAACACGATTGAAAACACGCAAGAACACGAGTGAAATAACAGAGAAATATTTTTTTATACACAATCTAAAAATTTACAATTCAACAAAAATTAGAAATATTATCGGAGACGAGAAAGAATATTCTCAACTGAGATCGTAGGAAACACAAATCGAAGTTTTGATTTTGAAATAGGTTCAAATTGCAGAAAAGGTCGCAACAAGAAGAGGTGAAATTTTCTGTGGACTGGAAAGTTTATCCAGACTAATCTACAACTGGTTGTCCGTTTGAGCCTTCTAATTGGTCCAACCAAAAACCTTGAGTGCATCTGATTGGTTGAAATCTTACCTGGTTTAGCCAAAGCTGGTTTCAAGGCACACTGTCGTGATTCTGATTGGATAAACAAGACAATCAAAAAGAAAAGAATTTGGTCAGATTCAGTAATTTCGCTGTACAATGAAATTCACGAAGATGATAATGATCTGATCCCCGTTATTCTCGAAACATATGTGATTCAAGGTCATAAAGGCTTAGTAATTACTCAAAGGCCAGAGCTTTGTTTTTGATTTCAACATCACAACTAGCCAATGACAACCACGACAGTTTGCTTTTCACCAAGTCAGTGCGTGTGAATTTAATATAATTGGCCAAGCAAGGCTAAGCTAGCCTGCGTGCAGACTCTACTGATCCCTTTTCAGACAGGTTCTCCTCCTGTAGAGTCTGCGCATCAGCGACCAAATCCTTGTTGTCAGTTCATGAGAAACATGGAACCTTTCCTGATTGGCTGACGCATATCCCCTTTCTTTCATGAGCGTCGCTGTCTTTGTTCGAGTCTGCAGGTATTTAATTAGCTCTTCCATGGACAAAGTTGGCAAATGAAACCTTATTGTATGAGAGTGTTATGCCTTCCCACTCTATAGGTCGCTCTATTGAATCCAATTCAGTGACTTGGTTCCTCAAGAGAGGGAATCGCGCGTGGCTCAGAACAAGGATTTGGTCGCCGATGCGCAGACTCTACTGGAGGAGAACCTCTCTGAAAAGAAATCAGTAGAGTCTGCACGCAGGCTAGGCTAAGCAGATTCTTCTTTCATGAAACCGAGGTAGCGTAATAGAAACGAGACTAATCAAACAGTTGATTAAATGTTGTTTGATTGTGATTGAAAAAACCGGTCAAGTACCATGCTGCACGATCAGACGATCATATCAATTCCATCATTTCGCATTGTTCTGAACATTTTTAACCTGCCTCATTTCGACGCGATCGTGATCATCAATCTTAACGGTAAATAATTCCAATCTTTGTGAAACGTTTTATTTTAATATTTCATGAATTATTTTTCGATAGAATATTTCAAAGTAAAATGTAACATTCACACTCTTTTTTCAAACATGGTGACAAGTTGAATATAGAAGACGAGTCAAGACTCGGTTCATGGATGACACATTGGATGGCAAAGTTGTTCGTGTATTTACCAAACCTTGATTTCATTGCCTGCCTTGTTCGTTGTCTGGGTGATGCTTCCTTCTGAAAACAATCTGATGGCCCAGCGATACAATTCAAGAAAGAAACATTGCATTTAGTCCACGTATTACTGCAGAAATTTGAGTTTTGTTTGCAATCGATCCTTGAAGATTTGCAATTGTAAAAAGCAAGAGGATGACTGCGTTACACTCGCAGTTCGGCTCCGACACAAACGGTCACATATCTTCAAATGCTCAGATTTGCCTAGAATTTAGGCGATCAAATCTTGAAAGTCGTTTTAACGATCTGCGCATTCTCTTGCCAGAACACGCATTTGAAAGCTACCTTGCTGGACACTGATACAACTAACAGAAGGTGGCCTTTCACACAGAATTCTACCTACAAGATATCGCATTGCTATTAGTTTGTACGTTCGCAGTTGGAGCGCGCATCACAAATTTTGGGTGTGTTTATCGAGCTGGAACTTCGTTGCTTGCAATATTCATTCCATAGCCTAAAGAACCATTGTAAAACTATTCTATCGAGCGGCAAACTATCCTACGGATTGCCAATACTAATGCAGAACGATCCTTTGCACAGGCGAGATACGATACATCACCATTTTCCCATACATTATTGCACCAGTAAAAACAACAACCAGTTCTGTTACACGTGGCCTTTGGGTATGAGTTGCTGGTTATCTAGGCCATGTTTTACCGGTTGAATGAGCAGCAATACTTTCGAATTCGTTCATTAACGCCCTTCGATTTGGGGCTGCGTGAAATGTTGTCAGTTCTTGGTGAGAAAGTATATATTCCTTGCTTCTGGTTTATCCATGTAATGCAGATTGCTAAAAAAATTGTGACTACGGATATCAACAAGTTAAATATTGCTATTCATTCGTAATTGAGCTATCTCATCAGATTGCTTTGAGATGCCAAGAGGGGCCTAAGTACTCTTCTTGAAATCGCCTCGTATATTCAAGATCTTTGAAGATCTTTTACCGTTGTCATCACAGCTCGTTATTTGCGTGGAGAGTGTGGAACATAGACTATTTACAGTTCTTGAATGCAGTCGTTGCCTTGCACTCGTAGCTGAACTGTCTCGTAAGATTGCAACCAACAGAACATGATGTACAAACTGAAATCGAAGGGACCTAAAATTTAGAATGTATCGCCTTGAGGACCTTTGGCATTTCTTGGCTGTTGTTATAGTTGATTTCGTTTGGCGCGTTATTCTTTTCTCGAGTTGAGACCCTGTTTGTGCATGAAGATTTCCTTGGTGAGAGTAGTGTTTACTTGCTTTGATTATGCTTTCTTTATATGCTTTGTTGGTAGTGCCATTCAGACCACCCAATGCTCCTACTAACTTCACCAAGTCATCATGCCTGGTTATGCTTAAATTATTTTGAGGAAGAATGAAAGGTAGTTTGCTTGTTGAAAGAATAAAGGCCAAAATTATTGGCCTTATATTTTGGCACATACTCATATAGCATGGGTAGACGATTTCTTTGCATGACAGCCATGCTGTTCGTAATAATATACTTAACAGTGAGCATCTATTTCGCCGATAGATTTTTGCACAGACTAAGAAGTAAAGGGTTCTTTTCTTCAATGCATAAACGAAACTCCAAGGCTTCAACTAGATATCGTGAGTTTGGTATGAAAAGAAACAGAGCTGCCAAGTCTGTTATGATTGCAACGCACCCAATTTTAGCACCAGTCATGGAACAGAATTTCACTCAGAAGCTCAACAATTTACTGCAATCTGATTCCATTTCGCGAAGACCAAACGACAGGAAAGTTGACTTCAAAGAAATGCATTCTACAGATATTTCTCCAGATCATTCGCCAAGCTTTCTTGGAAAATATGCTCCTCTGAAAAGTACACTTGAAAAGACTGGCCTCAAAACAAAATCAGACGTTTGCAAACATTTAGTATCAGGAAACGAACAACTTCGACAAAAGGCCATACGAAAACTCAAAAAGCAATCGAAGTTAAGCCATCGTACGGACAAGAACATATCGCTTACATTCAATGGATGCCCTGAAATTTATAGCTACATAAACAGAACTTTTTCAGAACGACACGAAAGTATACAAAACAGGCCCATCGCATATTCTATCGTACTGAACAAGCCATTAGACCAAACCTTTCAGCTGCTTAGAGCGATATACAATCCTTCAAACATTTACTGTCTGCATGTACACGCCAGCGCAACAAAGCGGTATTTCGCAACTATTAACAAGCTAGCTAAATGTTTCCAGAATATTCTTATTTCACCGAAACGATTTCGAATATTACACGCAACTATCGACAGAGTCGAAGCTCATTTATCATGCTTCAGAACTTTGCTGAATTCGACAATTTCATGGAGGTACTTAATTAGCATTCCGGGTTCTGTTTTTCCACTCCGCAATAACACAGTTCTACTGGACTACTTAGAGAAAAGAGGTTACCTGAATAGCATTACTTACGGGGACGCTACGAGCGAGAGTTTCTTGAGAAGGACACAGTTTGTACATGAATATTCTGTAAACTGGAGAGGCTATGAAATATTTTCAAAGACAACCAGGACTAAGCTTCCGCCTCCGGAAAATGTGACAATTTTCCGTGGAGATAGCTCGTTCCTAGCGACTAGAGATTTCGCGGAATATAGTTTAACCTCAAGGATAGCTCAAGACTTGTTGGAATGGAGTAGGGATACGAAAAACCCCGAGGGATTTTATTGGGCAACCCTTAACCGTGTACCGGGCGCCCCTGGTGGTACCCCTCACAGAATGGACACAGAACTTATAAAAGAAGATGATACGGGGATAACTACAGAGGATATTTCGACGACATCTGAGAGTGACTTGATCGCAAGGTTATGGAGGACTCAACATAACCACAGATGCGGCGGAAAATACACAGCGAATTTATGCGTGTTTAATTATAAAGATCTAAGATGGCTCTTAGGCCAGGATTGTCTATTTGCAGATTCATTTGATTTGAAAATTGACAACGTTGTTATTAACTGTTTGTATAAGAATTTGAAGAAACCTCTTGTGGAAGACGTTGACATGTTTACGTATCACGAAACAATTTTTTAGTTTCAAGCTTGATTTTTGTATTTTTAACATGAATTGAACATTGCTCATTGATCACTGAATTTTTGTGTTTAAGAGTATAATTTTAACTGATTTTTTCTTGAATCGGATATCATTTGACGGGAAAAATTCTAGAGCTGGGAAACATTTTTTTTTTTGGGTATTGATGTACGATAATTTAGTGAGTGGATACATTTTCTGGCTAATCCTGTGCACTTAGTGGAGATCACCTTTGCACTGTCGTTATATGAAATAGACCCATTTCACAACAACATTCAATTCGAGGCAACAATTGAATCCCTGTGCAGCGAGAGAAATCTACATCGTATCATTATGTTGCAACTACACGTACAAAAAAATTTCATGCGTTGCTGAGAGCAATGCCCGCTTTTGAGATTTTGATCCACATCAAACCGAGGCAAGTGATATTCCTCGAAGAATTTCAAAAGAACCGACGTCATTGTGAAAAGGGTCTGTTCGGGTTTTTGTGTCACATGTTGTATTCGTTTTGGCGTTGGCTTTATTCATCAGAAGGCGCGTCAACTAAACAGATACTTCTTTTCGTCGTTTCATGAAGTGCTAAAATCTTTTCGAGCGACATTTCTTTTGAACTTTATTTGTTTGGTTTGCCGTGATTGTTCTGTTTAAGTTGACGACATTTTGTGAATGAAAAAGGTTCTCTTCTTGACAAAGAATCGTACAGATGCTTCACATCAGTGGAGGTTTGTCCACATTTGCAACGGGAAAGCGAAACGATCTTGAAAGAAAATTTTCAAAATCAGAGGTGGCGCCAGAAATCTTCCGACAGAGGGGCTTGAGCTTCCGACAAGGGGGCTGAAATGACCGCAAAATGCAGTTTTCGCATATCATTTTGCCAAATTTCCTCCGACAGGAACCCAAAATTTCCTCCGACAGGAACCCAAAATTTCCTCCGACAGGGGGCTAGATGCCTCCGACAGGGGGGCTGTAGCCCCCTCTTGCTCTCCCCTGGTGCCACCACTGTTCAAAATACTGTACAATAGTACAATATCCATCCAAAGCGTCACAGGACAGAATACGAAAAAACTGCGTAGAGCCAGACTTTAAAATCTTCCATAACAGAGAACTATGAAAGTTCTATACATGTTTGGTTTTACTAGTGTAAATTTTGACAGTTAGAAACCGGCATAAAGGAACCTAGGTTTTTCTTGGGCAACCTGAATGCCAGCCTGCAAAGGTTCTTAAAAATGTTCTTATGTACAGTGGACACCTTGCACACATTACTGTTTTCCATCACAAAAATGCTGCAGAGTTTTTGAGAGAATTCTTGAGAACATATTTAGGTTTTAGAGTTCTTGCTTAAAAATCTGATAGCCTTTGTACTACTGAAAATTTCTGATCAGAATATAGAGAATTCTTGAAAATTCTGAGGAATTCTGAAAACATGAAACCTTTACATAAGAACATCTGCCAGTTTCAGCCTCTAGGGCATTCTTATTTAGCAGGAGGTTTAAAAGATCAAATTTCAGCCTTAAAGCGAATACAAAGACCAGCAGCCTTTGCAATCATTTGTCTTTGTTTTTGTGAATTTTGTACAGTCAGTTCTTCTGGAAGCTAAGGCAAAGCAAGTCACTGACTTTGTTCAAAGCATGCTGGTCCTTGTATTCTCTTTATGGTTCTTACAAAAACAGGTTCCTTTATGCTTGTTTCTACTGTGTATTATTCTCTAGTTTATTGTTGCAGTATACTAGCTTTAGCTAATCTGTGAATCTGTGTTTCCAATTTCCATATTTTATGTTTTCCCTTGACAGGAACTTTGATCAGAAGTTCTAGTGGATTCTCACAAATAAAAACAAATTCAGATCCAGACTCAGTTGTATCTCCATCCATCTTTTGGTACTCTTCTTGATTCACACAATCAACAACATCAACACAGCCTAGAAGAGCTCCTGGGGGGTAATTCTCAGGAAATTCAACATGCCCATCGTAAAGAGCTTTATACTGATCTTGCACAAATTGGATTTGTTGTTGATCTGCGGGTTTTGCGGTTGATGCAATCCAGAGCCTGCCACGATGTGCAGTATACCAAGATCTCCCCTCTACTGTCTTGATACCCATGACAAGTAGACTTGCCCATGGTTGATGCATACTGAGACACAAGCCATTGTCACTGACTTTCTGGATGTCATCATCTTGAATCCGAAGAGAACTTTTCGCATTTTTCTTTGGAATGCTTGGGCCATTGTAGAGCTTTACAGTGTTGTTGAGTTCCATGAATGTAGGAGCATTAGTCTTTATTTTAGGGTTGACATTGCCTAGCGGTGGCAAGGTAGCATTTTGATTTTCATTCCTGTTCTCAATCTCCATATAAAATTCCATATCTTCATCAGTCGGAGGAACATATGTATTCATTGGTATGTCTTCTCTAACTTCTCTCCCAGCAAAATCTAAGACATACTTTCTGTTCAACCTTGACTGATGCTTTTGCTCTGCTAATTCAGTCTCTTTCTTTTTTGCAACTGCTTTCTGCTTTTTTGTCAACCATTTGCTATCTGCTGAATAGTAATCTGCTTGGTCATCGATCACTTTGGTCCTTCTTGCACTCGTTCTGTCAAAATGGATCAATTTATCTTTCAAAGCTTTGGCCTTTTCAAGCTCACACTGCCTCTCTTCTGGGGTTTTCTTCATCAGTTTCTCAAAAAGCTTTTCACTTGCTCTTGAGTTTCTTGCAAGGACTTCTTGCTCCTCCCCTGTGCAAACTAGATTCCCACAGAACAAGCATGGCCCAGAACCCTCTTGCTCACAAACTATTCTGCCACATTCAAGACAATTTGAGATCAATTTGTGTTTCTGTCCTGCACATTCACAGCCATGGCGACCTGGTACGACCATAATCTCTTCTGCCCTGCTCTTCCCCTCAGCTGTGTATAAGGAAACAAATTTGGGGGGTTTCCTTTTTGCTTTGGAAGTTGCTTCAAGAGTTTTTGCTGAATGAATTGGCTTGGGACTCTGTTGTTGAAAGTGGCTATTGTTTTTATTGGCTGTCAAATCTTTTTCTTTATAAGGAACTGAAGTTGCATGCTCTTTAACAGTCATTTTCTGCACATCTCTCTTTTGTGTCTTGATCTGCTTCACATCACCACTTCCATTATTCTTTTGCTTCCCTCCTTTGCCTTTCTGAAACGAAAACAAACCGCCATCTTCAGACCTCTGTCTGGCTAGGCCATGCATTGATGGTTTCCAAAATGACAAACATCTCTCAACCGAGGCTTTATTCGACTCAAATTCCTCGCCGAGAATATCCTTGATGTAACTCTCGAGGTCTCTCTTGTTTTGAAAAGTCAATGCATAGGAAATGATTTCGTCTTTTGGTGGCACTTTGAGCAATGTGCAAAGTTCGTCAATGAAAGCATCATCCGCCATTTTGTTCTGAGTGGTGCAAGAGAATCGAAATCACAGGGAGCCAAGGGATCAAAAGGGATTTTAAGCGAAGATCATCACGTGATCATAGCTGCTGTTATTTTAAAGCAATGTAATTGGTTGGATTAATCTGACTGGTGAAGTCAGCCAATCAAGATTAGAGACTTTCGAGTTCGAATTCAAAGAGAAATCGAATGAAAAATTCACAGGGAGGGAATCAAGGGATTCTTAATTTTACTTTTTTTAAATCACAGGGAACTAGGAGATTCAAGATCAATCGAGAGCCTCCTATTGGTTCAGCCTCGTTTGATTTTCGCGGTTAGTTTTCGTTGGAGACACAAGCTGTGTTGGTTGCTGGGAAAAAAGATTGAATTTACGATGGCATCAACAAGCAGATCTTCAAGAAAACCTAAAGATGTAAGTGTGAAAGGATTCAGGAGTATTATTATGTAACTTTGGTTTCTTAAGCTCAATTTATAAGTGCGTGATAATGTGTTAGCTTGGAGGGCTTGAAGAAGGAAGGCATCACAACTCACAGCTTGCATCTGCGTTCCTTTCGCGTTTTATTTCACAAATTCACACTCGCTAGATTTCAGTTAACTGTAGACTCCCGTCATCATTGACTATTGCAATTGGCATAACTGTTATGATCATAGCAATTTATGCAATATGTTTCAAAGTGCAGACTAAATTTTCTGCTTCCTTTGAAATGAGGCAAACATCCACATCACATGTTTGAAAACTGCATGGAGAGGATTTTCAAACTGGGATAAAAAGGCGCAGATAGTATGGAAATTTGAATTGAGAATGTGCATATCAGCATAGCACAACTTACATAAAATACAAATAAACTAAAAGTACAATCCTTTTTCCAAATTGTATCTTGCGCGTGTGCAAAGTTGAGATGTCCTAAGCAAGATTGTGCAGAAAATTCGTCCTTGAGAACAATAGATTAAAACAGTAGATCCTTTGTTCATTTCCAACTTTGCGACTCAGATTGAAAACCGTGTGCCTTTCTACAAACGCAATATCCTGCATGCATAGTACAAACTTTCCAGTCTGGGGCAGCGCATATTACACACCATTCTGCATCGGTCATTCCTTCCATCAAAAGACATAATAAGCATTGGCTACACACCATTCCGCTGGAACAGTATGAATGCTTATCATATTCATTACTGATTTATTTGAAAATAGAGCAATGTGAATGGGCAGGTTTTTGATCTACAAAAATGGATAGAAACAAAAATGGAACAGTGTGTATTAAGCCTTCCCACATATTTTATGTTACACGCTTGGAAGATCTTCTCCAAGGAGTTTCATGTGTTGCAAGAACAACAGACTTATTGTTTTAAAACAATAGCCAGGCACGCATTTACTGTGACTGTACTTTGCAAATTTTGCAGTCTGCCAGGTTACAGCCCTATATATAGATTCCTCTTTTTACCCTATTTTTCACAAAATTTATCTTTCTCTTGTTGTTTTAGCCACTCAACAAGAAAATTCCAGAGAACCCAAAATACAAGCATATCCATGCTACTGTGGACACAGGTATTTGGTTCTAGATTTTTCTTAGTCATGTTGAACACAGCAGATTATAGAGATCCGACTTTTAGAATAGAGGATCTCTTTTGGATCACTCTTAATTGGCCACATTTTCCTCCTACTTTGACCAAAATCCAAAATGTGACTGGTTGAAGAATTATGATTTTGCTTTTTACAATTATCTGGTGATGTAAAAAATGTATGAGATGTGATGGTGTTTGTTCAGAGGAAAGCTTTCATATTGAGATTCCAACAGACTTAACTATAAGAATTACTGGAAACAGAAGACCACAGAATCCAAAATATACTATATTCATTTTGTGCAGCTTTTGCGATCTCCTATACTGTACATTTAAAGGACAAGTCTAGGGTTTGTATGATTGATGATAAAATACGAGAATACCGTTATGGGTGGTGTATCACACTTTTCCAACAATATGTAATGTATATGTATGTATAATTTTGCCATCAAAGACTAAATATAACTATTGATAAAAGAAAAGAATTAATCTAATTACAATATCTATAAATTTAAAATAATTACAGGCAAAGGCTGTAATTTAATAATCTAATTTAAAAACACCCCATGGTAAGAGATGGTAGGGATAGCGTTAAAAGGTCAATGTGACCTTGTTTCCATAATGGTTCCTCGAGGAGTGCTATTCAAAAGGAAAAGGAGAGAAAAGTTTTCAAGAAAAGTTTGATTTGGGGTTGGCATGATTGATGATAAAATACAAGATAATTACTGACTTATCAAATGGTGCATCACTCTGTTCCCACTATTTCTTGCGTTCTCCTTGGGAAATAACTTATTCATTTATGCGATCATTGCAAAATGAGGCCATATCATGAAATAAAAAACAAGGCTGTCCATTGTCTTTTCTTGCCTCTTAATTGTTGGTAGCCTTCTTATCTTGTGCACTTGCAAGAACACAACAATGTAGAAACAAGATGTGGCCTAAAATGTCAAAAACATTTTTGGAACTGACTGGTGTTGGAATGCTCAAAATATGAACAAAGGCAAGAAGTTTTGTCAGTAGATGATAAGTTTCCTTTGTACCAACCTTGAAAGCTTATTATAGTTAGCACCGAACTGGAATCTTCATGGCTTTTTTGATCCTGTGCAGCACAATGTTTTGAATGCAGGTTCAAGTGTCACAAAATACTTGGAGAAAATTGAAGACCTCAGGAAAAGTGAGTTGTTTTTAATTTTCATTACAAGAACATAATTTTGTTGCAAGATTCTTGATTGGTCCAGTTTGGTCATTTATAACAAATAGATTGAAATAATACTGCAATACAAACATTTATTACCTGAACGAAGTTTCAAAAACGAGGCAATACAGAATCCCGCAACTCCTATTGGTTAATCACACTTTTCCCACGGGTTTCCCGTAGCTTTGTATAATACGATACAATGACGCGTTTTTGTCGCCACAGCAACTGCTTTAGGCCTATGAGATTTACAATAAAGTCAAATGACATGGCAGTAACAAAATGCGTTGACTAAATGATACGAGTTGAGATGAGAAGCTATCAGGTAATAAAACTCATACTAACCGGTTTTGTTGTTGTACAGGAAAAATAAAGCCCTCGGTCTTAATGCACAGACCTCACAAGCTCAGTCTGTACTTTTAAGACCTCTGGCTTTATATTTTCCTGTACAACACAAAACCAGTTAGTATGCACATAATATGCTGTACTTAACCTCATGCTGTGCTGTCAAAACTCGTTTGCTTTGTTTTTCACTTTTAAATGTCTTCCTTAACAGCATGACTGATAGACAAATTTAGTGCCCAGATACTGTCATTATTGAGTTCATTTCATGTATATATCTAGTATTGGAATAGAATAGTATATGTACATATATCTATTTCTGGAAAGTCTCAGGATTTGTTGAAAATTCTTATCAGATTTCTTAATGTTGTGTTGCTGAAGAACTGTATTTAGTATTTGATCTCTTTGATCAAATTTGTATCCTATGATCAGTAACCTCCCCCTTCAGAGAGAGGGAGAGAGAAAGTGCAAAGATCTTAGGGGCTGCAACCTTGTTTGTCAAGGGGTTTGTCAAGTTGTCTAGATGTAAATGTATACTATTGGAGTTTCTTGTAGATTACAGATTGAGAAAAGATGAAATATTCAAGAGGATGAAGCCAAGCACTTATGCTCAGCTTGTAAGCCTATTTTAGATTATATTAGTCTTTTAAACAGCGTTTAAGGTAAAGATGGTTTTGATAAGAATGGTTGATGAGGCCCCAAAAGCTCCTCACAGTAAAAGAGACAATGCTAACCACCATGTGACCTTATGTTGGCATTTCTGCTGTTTTCTTATCAAACAATTCTTGAGAAAATTTTCAGATATCAGTGAATCAGAAAATGTATAGAACGTTGAATGTTTCATAATTCTGCAACAAGCCATTCAATTCCTATGAACTGATGACATTTGTGAGCTGACCTATCAACCAACGAGGACATATTTTGTGACACAATAACATCAGTTACTTTTGTTGACACCTAAATTCAAAGCGATTCGCAATTGCAAACAAAGAAAATTCCCTCAGCCAGTAATTCAAAACAAACAAAGTGGCAAAAGTTGCCCTGAAGCTCAGGTAGCTAGCTCACTTGTTGTGCATTCCGGAAATGGGTTTTACGAGGAAACATGATGATATGCAGAAGAAAGATATATCAAAACATCTACCGTGGGCATTCTAGATTTTTGGTATGGAAGCTAAGCAGTAAGTGTTTTATTTACACTAAAAGATTGTAGAATTGAATCGCCTCAAAATCGACTTCTTTTTATGATCAATGTGATTTAGGCTGTGTTTACACGGGGCCGCTCTAATACTTGGCCGGCCGAATATTTGGCCTTTTAGCTGTACCGTGCAAATATGTGGTCGGTATGGATTCGCGTTTACACGAGGCCGGCCATCTTTTATGGGCATGCGCACATTGTCTAATTACTAGCAATATGTCTCCAGTTTCTCTGAGGACCATATTCCATTCGCCTCCTTTTCAAAGCATTCCATCCTCAATTGTGGTACCGTGCAAATTTTTGTTCGCTTAGAGTGTTTACACGAGGCCGCTCACAAATTTGACCGGCTCAGTTCGCAAGAAGGCCACTTCCCTAGGTGACCGAGTGAAGGTCGGCTAAGCGTCCAAATATTCGGCCGGTTAGGCAGGTCTCGTGTAAGCGGGAAGGCTTAGTGGCCAAATATTTGGCCGGCCAAACATTCGGCCGACCCCCTGAAAACGCAGCCTTAGTGTGATATTTTGACAAGTGATCAATCTTTTCCTTATGACTGATTATTAATATAATAAAAGCTTAGTTGTTTGACAATATGATTAGTGAGCACGCAACTGAAATGACATGCCTGGTTGATCACTCGCGTCATTTTGAGAGCAAGAGGCCGGTTTTATGCATTACGTTACGTGTGTAATTCAAGTTTACTAAGTGCAGGTTTGATTTGATTTTTAAGGTGCTCCAAGTTGCTCAAGTTGTGACAATAGAGCTTGAAAGAGAGAGGTTATCCACCGTACAAACAGAAAGAGGTAAAAAGCTTTCTATACACTTGAATATATTTCATATTTGTCATCAATAATGTTCAGCTAAAGCAAAGTCATTAGGAAAATTATATACGAGATATGCCGAAATAGAAATTCATTGTAGAATGATGTTGAAGTATGTCTTGACAGCTGATTCCCGTTGAAAGTATTAGTGTGAATTCTGGTTTGTCTGTGATCAATATCCTGTACAGTCAAAAAGGGTCTGGCGTTTGAAAGACTGTCCATTAAATTACTGAACCTAATTGGACATATCGCCCAGTAGTCAGTCAGTACTTGTGTACTAAGGTAATGATCGGATCCTTCCGCAGGTTCACCTACGAAAACCTTACACTTCAATGCTTTTGCTTTAATATTGAGGCAGCAGCATTTATTCAAACGCTGTGCCTTTTATTGACTCACCTGGTACTTTGTTGTTATCTTGGCCCCTGCAGGAGCTATTTCCATGGTAACAAGAATTCTAAACTTATAAGGGTATGACTGCATTTGTCTTGATGCAGGGCAAAGTACTTTCAAGTTTGAATCCTGCCTATTGTGGACACAGATTTTCTTTGTACCTTTGCCCATGGCAGTAAGATATCTTTATTCAAATTTGATAGGCGATGAAGACGAAATGCCAAAATTAGAGTTAGAAGATGAGGAAAAGAATAACAACCCACCTGATTCTGCCAGATCAACTTTACAAAGGTATGTCTGTACGATGATTTTACGAACAGAGGGGGATGTTTTTTAAGTTACCCGGTGTTTTGGGACTAATCCTTTCAGTTTCTGTGTTAAAACCTCACGTTTGATTGTCACTTAGTTTCAGTTTGCAATTTCATTTGTTCATCAATCAATGTTAAATACAATTCTTCAATTATCACTATACAACGACTAATTTATATGCAAGATAGCATATATATATATATATATATATATATAATATTAAAGAAAATACACTACTCGGATACAGAAAAATTTAACATAGTTACAATACGAGTGCCACTATAGAAGTATTACAATACCAAAGAGAAAACACTATTATGACAACCAAAACTTTACTTGATTGTAGTCACAATTGATCGATCGATCGATCGATCGATCGATTGATTGATTGATTGATTGATTGATTGAGTGAGTCAGTGAATGATTGGTTGATTGACTGATTAAGGAGAAGCTTTCTAAATAGGTTAACTAAATAGCTTAACTTTCCCTTGTAGTGTGATTCGAGGTATTGGCGAATTTGATTTGAAAGATCCTGAGAAAGATAACAAATCGCCTGCAATTAACGAAGAATTGGAAGCCCCCGAAACATCAAGCTTGCCATATCTGATTTTAGATGTTCGAGACAAAGATGCATTTGACCAGTGTCATATTATTGGAGGTTTGTCTATTTATCGTAAAAGATGAGATTTGTTCTGGTAGTGAATGTTTAAAGCGCCATCCAGGGTCCTTTGCAGGTAGCCTCATTCCATAAGGAACCTCAAGTTACGCTCATATCGTTGAGTTGAATAGTTGTTACTTGTTGTTGTCGCTGCACTGAGGGCCTTATTTCCCTAGGGCTTTAAAAGCGACAAAGAAGGTCAATCGGTGAAGAGTTTATCGCCCAGTCGTCTGCTGGTCAGAATGTGGCTTAGAGGGAGACCGTTTGTGTGATTATGGCAAGAATGATCCTTTACTCAAGTACTGATGCCTAGTTTTATGGTCGAGAAGTTGAAGAAAACTTATTTTTAAGGCATTTTGAATACAGTAGTCATGAGAAAAAAGTATCAGGTGATTGAGGCCCAACAGCTGAATTCTAAAACAGAATCCGATTCGAGCGATTAATTAATACAGATCGAATTTACAAAATAGTGGTAGAAGCTCTAACGCCACTTAATTGAACCATTTTGTAGAACAACTAAAAGATTTCAGTACGGAGCTAATCCATTTCTACAAGCGTAGGGAAATGATTCGTAGTTATAGAGTTACAGCGTTATCAGTGCAAGCAAAAAGCAAAACTATGACATTCAATCGAGTCTTATTTGCGGGGACGTTGCAGTTTCATACCTACTGACCACCGAAATTGGCCTAAACAGAAAATATGGATTCACACTGCATATTTACTCTGTGAGAAGCATTAGACTTTAGTTAACTTGTCTATTAGTTTAGCAACTGCAATGTTGATTCATGTTTCTGCTTAGGCTAAATTCGATTTTCAGATAATCTGAAACTGTAGTGTGCCCGCAAAGAATCTTGGGTGATAATGACTCTTGGAAGTGAATGAACGGAGCACAGTAGATGTAAATTATATCTTCAAAATGTAATTTCTTGAATCAAGATTTCTCGCAACCTCGTTCCAGGGGCCAGCTTCAGAATGTAGGGCCTTGGAACGAGATTGGATTTCTCGAGTTTTTCTTAAAATTATTTTGGGTCTATTAAAGAGGGTTGATGGAAAAAGATTTTAAAATTGTAGTCCGAAGATTCCTTTTGACAATTTTTTACAGTCTACAGCGTTTCTATCCTTAAATGCTGTTATTTTGCCTAATCCTAGCCCAGAATTATCCATCTGCGATGTTATCAAGATCTGTTAATTACTTTACGAAAGATATTCTTGAATTTGTATCCTTTTCACAATCTTTCTACGTTTTCTTCCTTTTTACAAATGATAGAATTTTGATCTGGCCTATTGCTGTAGGTACAGAGCTGTTTGAGATATACTACTGTAAGAATTTATCTTTAATCGTTAATTGTTTTCAGCACAAAGTCAGCACAGGCTTTTTCTGTATTGCCGGATCCTTTTTTTTTGACTGAATTTCTTGAAGAATTCAATTCTACTGTCCCTGAAGTCTGTTGAGAATACAAAACCTTATTTTCGAAATCAGTTTAGAATTTATCAATCAGTAATCTTGCATGCTTCATTTCTTAACATTCTACTAGAGAAACAAAACTGGTAAAATCATAGTGCTTTACGATGAAGATGAAAGAATAGCGACAAATTGTGCAACCATTTTTGTTCAGAGAGAAGTAGACAACGTGTTTCTCCTTTCTGGAGGTTGGTAGTGTTTCAGTTATCTTTTTATCTGTTTGAACCAAGGCGTTAGGACACGGATGCTTGATTAGGTATTATTTACCCTGTTTTTGTCCTTGTTTCCTTCTTTGTTTCTTGTTGCACTTGTGTCTGCAATTGAACGTGGTTTTTAGCCTATCCGTACAGCTTGATGGTTTGCAGTTTGAACCTTTTTCTTGTGCGAAAGCGCACTAACGCAAACAAAAGAGTGGTACTCCAGTAACTGAGAGCGGTCTTAGGCCTAAAACCACATTCAGTTGCACATTCGAACTGACCAGGTTGCATACTCAGATGAGTTGAAATATAACTTACGGTGGAATTTCGAAGAATATTAAAGATTTCTGAAAAGTCCAACACTAGATTTAATGATAAGTAACTAGAGTGTCTTTCAAACCATTTAGTAAAAAGATATCGGTAGAAAATGGTACTTCAAACTATAGATACTATAAGAGGCAGATGCAAAAAAAAACGAAAACTTTTCTTAGCACACTGAGGCCTTTCAAACTTAAGTTATCATTAAACTTAAGTTGTCACACTCTGATGATAACTTAAGTTTGAAAGGCCTCAGTGTGCTAAGAAAAGTTTTCGTTTTTTTTGCATATGCCTCTTATAGTATCTATAGTAAAAAGAAATAGATTTTTTAGCTATTGTACAAAAGAGACTGGATCGAGCGTCCTTTTATACTTTGTTTTCAAGTTTCGACTAAGTTGCTATATGCTCGTGTCACTTTTCTGCACTTTCGAAATTCTACAGAATCTATGGGCGTGTTTGATTGGTAATTCCAAACCTACCAAATTCTGAAAACGGTAGACTTTGCAGAGACGGAAACATAGTGCCCAATCAAACACAAAATTCTTCAAAACAGCAGGTTTCAGGTTTCAGGTTTCAAATTCATCCTGATAAAAACGAGGTTTCTAGTTGAAATACACGAAAACGAGTCCGGTGCTTGGCAACAAAGGCTAAGCTGATTCAACTACCACAGCAGCACGAGCAAATTTGCCTCGTTTTCAGAGTTTTGCGAATCAAAACTAGAAGCTCTCCAAAGTCTGCCAAACCTTCCGCCTGTTGGAGCAGAAGGTTCGGCAGATCTTCCAAACCTGCCAAACCTGCCGTTTTCGGCATTTGGTAGTCAATCAAACACAAATTCCGAGTCTTGCAAGTCTACCTTTTTCAGAATTGGCACCAATCAAACACACCCTATGAAATGCCAATCGATTCAGATTCTCTTCTACAATAGTCAAAGGGTCCATTAGTCATTAGACTTGCCCCAAGTTTATTCCGTGGTGTATCAGTGCAGTTACCTCGACGGGGGCGTAAACCATGATGAGGACGCTGCGAAGGAAGTTTACCCACCTATCGTAGCTGCATTTTACAATGCCATGATGCCATCAATCTTCTTTATTTCAAAGGTATGAAAGTGCTGTCAAAGAAATTCCCTGGATGCTTCACGACGGGGGTATTACCAAAATCATGTATTCCAACGCCTCCTCCAAATAGGAAATCAAAACCAAAGCCTGAAGCTAAATCAACACAACCAGATGCACACCTGAAATGGTTTACCAGTGACCGTATCCTTTCTTGAGATGATATTAAATGCTGTAATTTTGAGCTGAATTCACACAGGAAACGTTTTTGTGCACTTTTTTATTTACTAGAAAACTGGTTTGGATCGAGACCCCGTGTACATGATGCCGTAGAATTTGAAAAGGGCAGAATTTTATGTCGCATTGGAAAATGAGCTCTCGTTTACACGATGCCGGTAGAACTTGAAAACGGCATGAAAAAGTGCCGTTTTGGCCTCCCGTTTACACGATGCCGGTAGAATTTTATTCTTATTCCATAGACAATAACAACTGACGTCAATAATCAATCAAGATAGATGAAACAACTTCGACAATAAGGACAATAGGGAGGGCATAAAATTCTATCGGCAAAGTGCGTTTACATGATGCCTGCAGAATTTGAAAACGGCAGAATTATAAACTTTGCCGTTTTGCTAACCGAGACAAAAATTCTGCCGGTAGAATTTGGAAATTCTACCGGCATCATGTAAACGGGAGGCCAAAGCGGCACTTTTTTATGCCTTTTTCAAATTCTACTGGCATCGTATAAACGGGGTCTAACGAAAGAACGACCGCTGCTTTCCGTAGAAATATTGCTAGCTATGGCATGAAGTTGCTTCGGATCTCAGAACCCTTTCGGAGAGTTGATCAGCGATAACTTAAGTTACGCGAGTCTACGTGAGCCTACATGAGTTGTGAATGGTACAGTTCATAAACATGAGTGTTATTTACCTTTCTACGCTGTTTCTCGTTATTTTCACTAAATGTTAGCTGACTTTTTCAGTTGATCAACAATGTTTGAAAACAGTAAACTATGATTGTTAAACTCGCAAAAAAAAACCCGTGCATATTGGTTATGCAACTGCTGGATAACTTATAGCTAACAATAAATAGTTTTAAAAATCTTGATTAACTTTCGTTGACCTTCGTGTTTCGTCATTAGGTGAGCGAATCATTTTGGTATGGTATGCCCCACTGGTAGGCCCACTTGAGGCCCTGCCATGGACAGTAGGGTGTGATATTTTTTTTAGAAAAATCTTTAACTCGGGGCAAGGCATTTCAAAGATTGAGGATCTACTTGATGAAGAATTGCTGAGAGAGGATAGCAGTAAGTATTTATTAAATATTAAAGTTACTTCTTTGACAAAAATATTCAGAAATTCAGAAAACAAAATTTTCATTTCAAATCAATTGAACCATCAGATGGTATGCCTCATATTGATTCAAATTCTATCATTTGTTGAAGAAACTCGAATGAAAGTGGATTGCGTTTCTTCTGAAACACCCTGTATTTTAACAACATGGAATGCCGATAAAATGAGGTTTAGAATGATTGTCGTCGCTTGCCGTATCCTCCTGTTATTTCCATGTGTCTGAAATATGCTGTAGTACTAAAATGTTATTCATATTTTTATAGGCAGGATGACTTCACGGGTATCAAGCCGAACAACAGCAGCATCAAAGGCATCAGCAAGGACAACAACAACACAAAATAGCGAAAGATCAACAACAAGTACAAGGCATTGGAGGTAGTAAGTCTGCAGTCTCATAGAAGCTAACATTTTCAACGTATTCGTGAATAAGCAGCGTATCTGCCCTTTAAATTCAGCATGAAATTGTCAGTGTGACATTGTACTAGCTGAGTGGATAAAAGCGCATGAGGTTTGGAAGGACCCTGTTCCCCTGATATTAAAGTAGTGATATTAGAAAGCATCTTTGTTGATAGCTGATAAGTTTAACTGAATACCAAAATTTATTTTACAGAAATTGGCCACTTTGTTCTGAAGTTATGAGGGATCTTCTCATAGCGACTCCTTCAAGAAATAGCAAAATCGACCAAATTTTGCCAATTTTCTTGCCCCGTAGCAATGGTTTCAGGGGACAGTAGCCTTTGAAATTCCTTGTCTTTTTCTGACTCATCCAGTAGAAAATAATAGGGAGTTGACGAGACCGTGATGGTAACGGCACTGGAACGCAATGTTGCTTTTGTTGCAGAATTTTATATTCAGAAGATTCCTTGTTTTCCGTTCGAATATGCTTCCCTTGAGAGTCTCGGAAGTTGTCCTTTTCAATCTCACAACTTGGAAACCCTATTTCTGGCGTTCTGTACTGCAGACCTAGGCCTCCGAAGTAAAAAACGGTCTTTTTGAACGTTTTTCTTCCAAGCAAAAAATATGGTTTTCAGTTATCTCTGAATTATAGGAGGCCTCATTTTGGCCTTTTAGATGATATATTAAAGGTAGCGTAGGGAAACAATACTTCCTTTGGAGAATATCAGATGATGTTGTGGCTGGCGTTGCCGTCCTGGTTTCGCCAACTCTCTAATATTCTATTCACGAGAGCACTGGTTCCAAATCTTTAAATTGGCGTAAACAAGCTGGGTGTGAAGTTCTATGACTTATTTCTTCTAACTGAATGACTTAAAAGAGACTTTAGCTGCATATCAATAATTCTACAGTTAGACTTTCCAGAAATTTGAATATCTTTGGAAGTTGCAGCGCATTTTATATTTCAGCTAATTTGAAGATGTGACGTCATCAAATTTCTAAATCAGAAACTTCAAAAGTGACAGACTTTTGCTTGATGTGATGTTGAAAACATTCATAAACTATGGTTTTCTTTGACATCATTTCATGTTGCGTCAAACAGTTTAGAAATTACGGTGGTTTTAAGTTCTTTTGAATAATTTTCCTTGAATTCTCGAAAAAGAAGAAAACACTCTAATTTTGAAAATATTGAAGATTTCAGAACAGTCCATCAGCAGAATTATGTCAAAATTGCTAAAGTTTGTTTGAAGTCATTCAATTCAAAAGAAATAAGTCATTGAATTTTACACCCACCTTTTCAAAGATTTTAAACCTATGCTATGCACGAAAGTCATGGTAAAAATGATTCATATAATTCTAAGGAGTTGCAAGCAGTCAATAAACAGTTTAGCTATTCGAAGTCTCATGTCTCATGTAGACATTCCCACGTTTATTAAATTTCGAAAAAAGACCAAGGATAGATTTTGTAATACAATGGCGACAGTTGCTTTGATTGACACCTCAATTCAAAGCGATTAACGACTATAGACATAGAAAATTCTCTCAACCAATAAATAATAACACATGGCCGCAAATATTGCCTAGAAACCGGTAGGGGGAATTCTCGCCCTGTGCAAGCAACAGGTGGTTTTCAAGACGAATTATATGCTTATAACGAAAGAAGAAGGGTAAATCTAAAGTTTCATCTCGTAGATTGTGTTTACTTGATTCAGAGGCAGAGCAGAAGGCATTGTAATTCTCGGGTATTCAGGATTGAATGAAACAATTACCACACAGCTCCTTAATCAAAAGAACAAAATCCGCGGGATAGAGCTTCAGGTTTACCCTACTTCTATCGTTATAAGCACAAAAATTATTTCAAAAACCACCTTTCGCTTGCACAAGGCGAAGGAGTTTACCTTTATGGTTTCGCAGCAACTGCTGTGGCCGTGTTTGTTTTGATTTACTGGTTGAGACAACTTCCTTTGTGTGCAAATGCTAATCGCTTTGAATTGAGGTGTTAACCAAAGCAACTGTTGCTATTGTATTACAAAATCTGTCCTTGTTAACCTCAAGTCTTATTCCCTTCCCTAATTAATTTCAAGGAAGCGTGAGCAAGATTTTTCATGATAGCCCTTGCTATACTGGATTCTTTACGGGCATGCTGACATTTTGCACTGTCTCAAAATCAAACTTTGCCCAAGCGGAAAATGTGGATCCAAACTGTACTAGATAGTTGAAATTACAGAAACTTGCTTCAATGTGGATCCATCCTTTCAAACCCCGTTAAGTGCGCTCTGTGATGCTCTTTAGAATGTAATTTCGCATTATCAACCCTCGAAATATTAGTGACTTAAGTAAATAAAACTTGGAACAATATGAAATATAAATAGCTGAATTATTTCACATCTGTAAAAACTTCAATTGACAATATAAAAATTTCTGTGATCATTGCCATCTTTCCTTACTGGGCCTTCTGCAAATCAAATCGACTGCGAATCATATCCTTTCGGAGAGTCTATAGTCTTACTTTTTTGGAAATAGGTACACTCGAAAGCCGTATATTTTACCGCAAAACCAAAGCCTATAACCCTACTTCTTAGTCAAAGGTCGCGATTGTGAAAAATTGGCCTATTTTACCGAAAATGAAAAACCTATAGCCTTACTTTTTGGCAAAAAATAGGGATTCTAAGAATCGGCCTATTTACCGAAAAAGCAAAGCATATAGCCTTACTTTTTGGCAAAAAATAGGGATTCTCAAAATCGGCCTATTTTACCGAAAAAGCAAAGACTATAGCCTTACTTTTTGGCAAAAAATAGGGATTCTAAGAATCGGCCTATTTTACCGAAAAAGCAAAGACTATAGCCTTACTTTTTGGCAAAAAATAGGGATTCTAAGAATCGGCCTATTTTACCGAAAAAGCAAAGCCTATACCCTTACTTTTTGGCAAAAAATAGGAATTCTCAGAATCGGTCTATTTTACCGAAAAGGCAAAGCCTATAGCCTTACTTTTTGGCAAAAATTAGGGATTCTCAGAATCGGCCTATTTTAGCGAAAAAGCAAAGCCTGTAGCTTTACTTTTTGGCAAAAAATAGGCATTCTCAGAATCGGCCTATTTTGCCGAAAAAGCAAAGCCTTACTTTTTGGCAAAAAATAGGGATTCTCAGAATCGGCCTATTTTACCGAAAAAGCAAAGCCCATAGCCTTACTTTTTGGCAAAAAATAGGGATTCTCAGAATCGGCCTATTTTACCGAAAAAGCAAAGCCTATAGCCTTACTTTTTGGCAAAAAATAGGGATTCTCAGAACCGGCCTATTTTACCGAAAAATCAAAGCCTATAGCCTTACTTTTTGGCAAAAATAGGGATTCTCAGAATCGGCCTATTTTACCGAAAAAGCAAAGCCTTTTACCTTACTTTTTGGCAAAAAATAGGAATTCTAAGAATCGGCCTATTTTACCGAAAAAGCAAAGCCCATAGCGTTACTTTTTGGCAAAAAATAGGGATTCTCAGAATCGGCCTATTTTACCGAAAAAGCAAAGCCTTTTGCCTTACTATTTGTTAAAAAATAGGGATTCTCAGAACCGGCCTATTTTACCGAAAAAGCAAAGCCTGTAGCCTTACTTTTTGGCAAAAAATAGGGATTCTCAGCATCGGCCTATTTTACAGAAAAAGATAAGCCTATAGTTTTACTTTTTGGCAAAAAATAGGGATTCTCAGAATCGCCCTTTTTTACCGAGAAAGCAACGCCTATAGCCTTACTTTTTGGCAAAAAATAGGGATTCTCAGAATCAGCCTATTTTGTCGAAAAAGCAAAGCCTATAGCCTTACTTTTTGGTTAAAAATGGGGATTCTCAGAATAGGCCTATTTTACTGAAAAAGCAAAGCCTATAGCCTTACTTTTTGGCAAAAAATATGGATTTTCAGAATCGGCCTATTTTGCTGAGAAAGCAAAGCCTATAGCCTTACTTTTTGGCAGAAAATAGGGATTCTCAGAATCAGCCTATTTTGTCGAAAAAGCAAAGCCTATAGCCTTACTTTTTGGTTAAAAATGGGGATTCTCAGAATAGGCCTATTTTGCTGAAAAAGCAAAGCCTATAGCCTTACTTTTTGGCAAAAAATAGGGATTTTCAGAATCGGCCTATTTTGCTGAAAAAGCAAAGCCTATAGCCTTACTTTTTGGCAAAAAATAGGGATTCTCAGAATCAGCCTATTTTGTCGAAAAAGCAAAGCCTATAGCCTTACTTTTTGGTTAAAAATGGGGATTCTCAGAATAGGCCTATTTTACTGAAAAAGCAAAGCCTATAGCCTTACTTTTTGGCAAAAAATATGGATTTTCAAAATTAGCCTATTTTACCGAAAAGGCAAAGCCTATAGCCTTACTTTTTGGCCAAAAAATGGAGATTCTCAGAATCGGCCTAGTTTGCCGAGAAAGCAAAGCCTATAGCCTTACTTTTTGGCAAAAAATATGGATTTTCAGAATCGGCCTATTTTGCTGAAAAAGCAAAGCCTATAGCCTTACTTTTTGGCAAAAAATATGGATTTTCAAAATTGGCCTATTTTACCAAAAAGCAAAGCCTATAGCCTTACTTTTTGGTTAAAAATGGGGATTCTCAGAATAGGCCTATTTTACTGAAAAAGCAAAGCCTATAGCCTTACTTTTTGGCAAAAAATATGGATTTTCAAAATTAGCCTATTTTACCGAAAAGGCAAAGCCTATAGCCTTACTTTTTGGCCAAAAAATGGAGATTCTCAGAATCGGCCTAGTTTGCCGAGAAAGCAAAGCCTATAGCCTTACTTTTTGGCAAAAAATATGGATTTTCAGAATCGGCCTATTTTGCTGAGAAAGCAAAGCCTATAGCCTTACTTTTTGGCAAAAAATATGGATTTTCAAAATTGGCCTATTTTACCAAAAAGCAAAGCCTTACCTTTTGGCGAAAAATAGGTATTCTCAGAATCGGCCTATTTTATCGAAAAAGCAAAGCCTATAGCCTTACTTTTTGGCAAAAATTAGGGATTCTCAGAATCGGCCTATTTTGCCGAGAAAGCAAAGCCTATAGCCTTACTGTTTAGCAAAAAATAGGGATTCTAAGAATCGGCCTATTTTACCGAAAAAGCAAAGACTATAGCCTTACTTTTTGGCAAAAAATAGGGATTCTAAGAATCGGCCTATTTTACCGAAAAAGCAAAGCCTATACCCTTACTTTTTGGCAAAAAATAGGAATTCTCAGAATCGGTCTATTTTACCGAAAAGGCAAAGCCTATAGCCTTACTTTTTGGCAAAAATTAGGGATTCTCAGAATCGGCCTATTTTAGCGAAAAAGCAAAGCCTGTAGCTTTACTTTTTGGCAAAAAATAGGCATTCTCAGAATCGGCCTATTTTGCCGAAAAAGCAAAGCCTTACTTTTTGGCAAAAAATAGGGATTCTCAGAATCGGCCTATTTTACCGAAAAAGCAAAGCCCATAGCCTTACTTTTTGGCAAAAAATAGGGATTCTCAGAATCGGCCTATTTTACCGAAAAAGCAAAGCCTATAGCCTTACTTTTTGGCAAAAAATAGGGATTCTCAGAACCGGCCTATTTTACCGAAAAATCAAAGCCTATAGCCTTACTTTTTGGCAAAAATAGGGATTCTCAGAATCGGCCTATTTTACCGAAAAAGCAAACCCTTTTACCTTACTTTTTGGCAAAAAATAGGAATTCTAAGAATCGGCCTATTTTACCGAAAAAGCAAAGCCCATAGCCTTACTTTTTGGCAAAAAATAGGGATTCTCAGAATCGGCCTATTTTACCGAAAAAGCAAAGCCTTTTGCCTTACTATTTGTTAAAAAATAGGGATTCTCAGAACCGGCCTATTTTACCGAAAAAGCAAAGCCTGTAGCCTTACTTTTTGGCAAAAAATAGGGATTCTCAGCATCGGCCTATTTTACAGAAAAAGATAAGCCTATAGTTTTACTTTTTGGCAAAAAATAGGGATTCTCAGAATCAGCCTATTTTGTCGAAAAAGCAAAGCCTATAGCCTTACTTTTTGGTTAAAAATGGGGATTCTCAGAATAGGCCTATTTTACTGAAAAAGCAAAGCCTATAGCCTTACTTTTTGGCAAAAAATATGGATTTTCAGAATCGGCCTATTTTGCTGAGAAAGCAAAGCCTATAGCCTTACTTTTTGGCAGAAAATAGGGATTCTCAGAATCAGCCTATTTTGTCGAAAAAGCAAAGCCTATAGCCTTACTTTTTGGTTAAAAATGGGGATTCTCAGAATAGGCCTATTTTGCTGAAAAAGCAAAGCCTATAGCCTTACTTTTTGGCAAAAAATAGGGATTTTCAGAATCGGCCTATTTTGCTGAAAAAGCAAAGCCTATAGCCTTACTTTTTGGCAAAAAATAGGGATTCTCAGAATCAGCCTATTTTGTCGAAAAAGCAAAGCCTATAGCCTTACTTTTTGGTTAAAAATGGGGATTCTCAGAATAGGCCTATTTTACTGAAAAAGCAAAGCCTATAGCCTTACTTTTTGGCAAAAAATATGGATTTTCAAAATTAGCCTATTTTACCGAAAAGGCAAAGCCTATAGCCTTACTTTTTGGCCAAAAAATGGAGATTCTCAGAATCGGCCTAGTTTGCCGAGAAAGCAAAGCCTATAGCCTTACTTTTTGGCAAAAAATATGGATTTTCAGAATCGGCCTATTTTGCTGAGAAAGCAAAGCCTATAGCCTTACTTTTTGGCAAAAAATATGGATTTTCAAAATTGGCCTATTTTACCAAAAAGCAAAGCCTTACCTTTTGGCGAAAAATAGGTATTCTCAGAATCGGCCTATTTTATCGAAAAAGCAAAGCCTATAGCCTTACTTTTTGGCAAAAATTAGGGATTCTCAGAATCGGCCTATTTTGCCGAGAAAGCAAAGCCTATAGCCTTACTGTTTAGCAAAAAATTGGGATTCTCAGAATCGGCCTAATTACCGAAAAAGCAAAGCCTATATCCTTACTTTTTGGCAAAGAAAAGGGATTTTCAAAATCGGCCTATTTTACCGAAAAAGATAAGCCTATAGCCTTTCTTTTTGGGCCAAAATAGGGACTCTCAGAATCTGCCTATTATACCGAAAAAACAATCTGCCTATTATCCTTACTTTTTGGCAAAAAATAGGGATTCTCAGAATCGGCCTACTTTACCGAAAATGTAAAGCCTATAGCCTTACTTTTTGACCAAAAATAGGGATTCTCAAAATCGGCCTATTTTGCCGAAAAAGCAAAGCCTATAGCCTTACTTTTTGGGCAAAAATAGGGATTCTCAAAATCGGCCTATTTTGCCGAAAAAGCAAAGCCTATAGCCTTACTTTTTGGGCAAAAATAGGGATTCTCAAAATCGGCCTATTTTACCGAAAAAGCAAAGCCTATAGCCTTACTTTTTGGCAAAAAATAGGGATTCTCAGAACCGGCCTATTTTACCGAAAAATCAAAGCCTATAGCCTTACTTTTTGGCAAAAATAGGGATTCTCAGAATCGGCCTATTTTACCGAAAAAGCAAAGCCTTTTACCTTACTTTTTGGCAAAAAATAGGAATTCTAAGAATCGGCCTATTTTACCGAAAAAGCAAAGCCCATAGCCTTACTTTTTGGCAAAAAATAGGGATTCTCAGAACCGGCCTATTTTACCGAAAAAGCAAAGCCTATAGCCTTACTTCTTGGCAAAAAATAGGGATTCTCAGAATCGGCCTATTTTACAAAAAAAGATAAGCCTATAGTTTTACTTTTTGGCAAAAAATAGGGATTCTCAGAATCGGCCTATTTTACCGAAAAAGCAAAGCCTATAGCCTTACTTTTTGGCAAAAAATAGGGATTCTCAGAATCGGCCTTTTTTACCGAAAAAGCAACGCCTATAGCCTTACTTTTTGGCAAAAAATAGGGATTCTCAGAATCAGCCTATTTTGTCGAAAAAGCAAAGCCTATAGCCTTACTTTTTGGCAAAAAATAGGGATTCTCAGAATCGGCTTACTTTACCGAAAATGTAAAGCCTATAGCCTTACTTTTTGGCCAAAAATAGGGATTCTCAAAATCGGCCTATTTTGCCGAAAAAGCAAAGCCTATAGCCTTACTTTTTGGGCAAAAATAGGGATTCTCAGAATCGGCCTATTTTATGGAAAAAGCAAAGCCTATATATAGCCTTACTTTTTGGCAAAAAATAGGGATTCTCAGAATCGGCGTATTTTACCGAACAAGCAAAGCCTATAGCCTTACTTTTGCCAGAAATAGGGATTCTCAAAATCGGCCTATTTTACCGAAAAAGCAAAGCCTATAGCCTTACTTTTTGGCAAAAAATAGGGATTCTCAGAATCGGCCTATTTTACCAAAAAAGATAAGGCTAGAGCCTTTCTTTTTGGGCAAAAATAGGGATTCTCAAAATCGGCCTATTTTATCGAAAAAGCAAAGCCTATAGCCTTACTTTTTGGCAAAAAATAGGAATTCTCAGAATCGGCCTATTTTACCGAAAAAACAAAGCCTATAGCCTTATTTTTTGGCAAAAGATAGGAATTCTCAGAATCGGCCTATTTTACCGAAAAAAAACAAAGCCTATAGCCTTATTTTTTGGCAAAAAATAGGAATTCTCAGAATCGGCCCATTTTACCGAAAAAACAAAGCCTATAGCCTTACTTTTTGGCAAAAAATAGGAATTCTCAGAATCGGCCTATTTTACCGAAAAAAAACAAAGCCTATAGCCTTATTTTTTGGCAAAAAATAGGGATTCTCAGAATCGGCCTATTTTACCGAAAAAAGGTAAGCCTATAGCCTTTCTTTTCGGCAAAAATAGGGACTCTAAGAATTGGCCTATTATACCAAAAAAAACAAAGCCTATAGCCTTACTGTTTGGCAAAAAATAGGGATTCTCTGGATCGGCCTATTTTACCGAAGAAGCAAAGCCTATAGGCTTACTTTTTGGGCAAAAATAGGAATTCTCAGAATCGGCCTATTTTACCGAAAAAGAAATGCCTATAGCCTTACTTTTTGGGCAAAAATAGGGATTCTCAAAATCGGCCTATTTGATCGAAAAAGCAAAGCCTATAGCCTTACTTTTTGGCCAAAATAGGGATTCTCAGAATCGGCCTATTTTGCCGAAAAAGCAAAGCCTATAGCCTTACTTTTTGGGCAAAAATAGGGATTCTCAGAATCGGCCTATTCTACCGAGAAAGAAAAGACAATACCTATAATAGGCAATACCTATAATAGGGATTGACAAAATATGCCTGTTTTCTCGAAATAGCAAATCCTATAGCCTTACTTCTTGGTCAAAAATAGCAATTCTAAAGATCAGCCTATTTTACTGAAAAAGTAAAGCCTATTTTGTTACTTTTTGCCCAAAATAAGTTTTCTCGAATCGGTTTATTTTAGCGAAAAATCAAAGCCTATCGCCTTACTGCTTAGCCTAAAATTCGGAGTTTCAAGATAAGTCTGCTTTACCGAGAATGCAAAGCCTAAAGTCTTAGTATTTGTTAAAAAGTAGAAATTCTCAAAGTTGGCCTATTTTACCGAGAAATCCTGACTGATATGTTAGATACCTATCTTACTAAAAAGTGAGGCAAGGGACTTTGCTTTTTCGGTAAAATAGGGTGGGTTTGGCATTGTCTGTTTTAAACAAAAAAGGCTAGAGTTTTTTCATAAACAGACCTACTTTGGAAGGTGTTTTTTGTTAGTTAAATAGTCCCTCAAAGAGAAAAAAATACTACAATCTCTGAAAAGTGTTTAATGTAAGGATTGGATGCAATAAAATCACTTGAGAAACTAAATACCAGACAATTGAATTAGGTTTGATGTCAGTTTTGACCAGAATTTCTTGTCAAGGAACCTTTAAGATGATAAAAAACTTTGATAGGAATTCTTGCCTCATTGGATGCAATGAGATCCAATCTAATTTGAAGTCATTGTTTTCTGCACCCAATCAAGAACCTGATGAACATTTGAAAACACAGCAGAGGGGGCATTTGAGCGATCTCTGAATCCCCAGCTCAAGGCACCATTGAAGGCCCAAGTTGCATCCTTTCCATTTCGGCAGATTAAGCCTCCTCCCAACTCACCAGTCAATTGCTGCTTAGTATCAACACAACTTGCACAAGTGACTGCAGAAGTAATCTGTCGATAAAAGATAATATTTACAGTAGGTCTCAGACCACGCTTCCTGGCCGGGGGAGGGACGTACATAAGTTGTAGGGGGTACGGGTATGTGCCGTCCATATAGGTGGGTCTTTGGACCCAAAAGTCTCTAAGCAAAGTTCTTTTTCGGCAGATTTTCCTTAGTCGTAGGTGGCATTAGCTGAAATTCGGAAGAAAATGATTAAAATTGAGTAGTTTTGTGCAAAAATTCATCATAAAAGTGCGTAGGAAGGCAAGTTTTGGAAAAAAGAAGAGCGTATCTTTTGAAAACTGAGTGGCAGACTCCTGTTCATCCATAAGTCATGTACCCCCTCCCCCTAGCTGGGAAAATAGCGGAGAAAATAGCTGGGAATATGAAATATATCTGCTACAATTTTGTTACGGATCCAAATTTGCACCGGTACGTCATCGTTACAGTGTAAACGAGGTTTCAATTTGATGTGTAAACGAGGCTTCAATTTGGGCCGTCGGGGTTGTGGAGGACTTAATGTTCGCCGTTAATGCTGTCTTTTTCAACGCTAACGACTTACCCAGTAGACCAAGTGCAATCCGACAGGTAAAAGAAGTATCTCTTATTATACATTTACCTGCCACAATTGTTAAACCATGCTGTGACAAACTACATATGGATATAGGTGATGGTTGGTAGGGACAATGGTGGTCCTTTCCTATAAGATATTTGAGGTATCAAGATAACAGAACCACACTGGCACGCACAGTTCTCAAGATATTTCGGATGTCAGGATGTCTAGTGGTCAGACAATCAAATTTTACGCTGGATCTCTTGGTTGAAATGTTGAAATTCAATGTGTGCTGTCTGGGGCAACCCTGACTTAAGTCTCTTGCATCCCTGCCGTAAACCTTTCTTATATGGCAAACTACAATAGACTGAAGGAACACTATCAACTCAAGGATTACAATGAAGCAAGGGATTTAATCATCATCATCATCATAATTGCTATCACGCACTACATAAAAATTATGTATGGCAGCTATAAACTAAACTAAACTTTACAAAAACAACTAAACTATAGTGAACTAAAACATATGGAACATGAACGGTAAAAAATGAATAAATTGAAAGAGAAAAACGTAACATAGGTATGTGATCATCCACGTGCAGATCCACCGCACTAGTGTTATTTGGCTAGAATTTCCCGTATCTGGTTGACTTCAACAAGGTACGATGCTAGGGCGGCTATTGTGGCATTATCATTAGAGCTCATTATCTTCTGGAATTGCAAATTCGTTGTAAGGGATTCGACCGAGGTGTGCGATAAAAGATCCGATCTAGGAACGCTATAGGCCGGGCATACAAGGAGAAAATGTACCTCATCTTCAACGAGGCCAAGGGAGCAGTTTTTGCAAATACGGTCATTGACATCAAGCCCTTTGTGTCTTCCAGTCTCAATCAATAATGTATGGTCACTGCATCTGAATTCGCACAAGGTTTTACGGTATTTAAAGTTCATACTAACTGACAAGTACTTTTCTAGTTTCAGTTGATATTTGAAAGATTTGTATGTGCGCAGTTTGCTGTGCCGTAGAGAGCCTTGATGTGCAGAAGTTAGCTCTGACTGCCAAAAGCTTTGAAAAATTTTAATAAGTCTGTAAGAAAGTCTAACCTTCCTCATGTACTGCGTAGCTTTCACCGCAATGCATTCTGAATTCGAGAGAGTCGTCAATTTTCGTTGAAATATTTTGAATGATGGTAATCTGCTTGACCAGTCTAAAAAATAATGGAGGGGTATTTTGCAGGCATGCTGAAATTTCAGACTGTTTGAAAACTTTTTTAGACCTGGTTAGTCAAAAAAGTTCCGACTTTGCCGGGCTATGGAATAAAAAGTATGTGACCGATATAAAAAAAAATTTGATTTACATATCAGTCAAAAGCTAACTTAGATGAGAAAATTTTGTTTGGTAACATCACTCATCTTTAAGACACCTAAAATTTAGCAAAATGTCTTTAAGAGGCATGGGTGGCAATCCAAAGCTCCACGTTCCATTCCGGTCCATGATTTATGACGTAATGAAGTTTATATTGTCAGTTTCAGAAATAGAACTTTAATTTCGATTGGAAATAAATCATGGACCAGAATGGAATTTGGACCCCTCGTTCCCAAACTTGCCACTTACCAGCATTTTCCTAATTTCTGGGTCTAAATGATGCGTGATTTTACCAAACAAAATCTTCTCACCTAAGTTAGCCTTTGACCGATGGATTTATAATTTAGTTTTGAATATCGGTCACACACTTTTTCCTCCACAGTCCGCCAAACGCGTTAACTTTTTTCTTGACTCACCCGGTAGCAGAATAATTTCCTGCCAATGTATTTCTAGTAATATATCTGCTTTGAAAGCACCAATACCAAAAACTGAGGTATCTACGGTGCATTTTCAAGTTAACTATCGAGAAAAATTTTGAGATTAATTCGCCATTGACTGATCCTAAATGCACATCGGTGGGTCTAGGCAACTCTAAATACTGTTTTCTGAGCCACCGGGCAATAAATTTATAAAATGAAACATAATACAAACCGTATCTTCGTTGCAACAAGAAGCATTTTGTGCCAGGCACTAAGACAGTTTTTGGAAGACAAGCAGGTTTGACATCTCTTGCGATTTTGACTGGTGTTTTTAACTTGATGAGAGCAATGTCATTGTCATTTGTTTTGGTATTGTATGCTCCATGTTTGAATATCTTTTGGATTTTCATGTCTTGCAAACCCAGATTGCTTCCGACCCTGAAATTGAATATATTGATTTAATATAACTGGAAATAACAGCCAGTCAATGCACAGGACCGATACCAGACTTGACTGCCTGAAAGGAGCGATGAAACAGCATTTTCCGATGATAAAACCATCAACAACAACAGCAGCAACAACAGTTGCAGGCACATACGTTAAATTTATGCATTACATGACTGATCTAACTCCTCAATAACTAAAATTTGACCATTCTTCGCATCCCAACATTGAAATCAACACAGTTAGTGAATAGTGAATATCAATAAAAAATATGCCGTAAATTCAATAATTTCTGTTAGAATTTATTCTTGAAATAACTCCATGTTTTTTTTATGCATTAATTCGCCTCAAAATCCTCCGAGACCAGTTATTTAAATCACAGAAAATCCGACAAATGAGCAAATTTTTTTCGACAAATGGTCTCCTAGGGGTGCTCCGTCCCCCAGTCCCCCCATTGGCTTCGGCCCTGTGAAAACAAACGGAGCCATCATATGGAAAAATGGACCTTTTAGCTATTCTGAAAAGAATCAGAATCGAATGATATTTTGCTACATTCTGTAGAATTTTCGAATTTGAACAGTTGTTATAGAAGCTCTGACGGCACTCGATCGAACCTCGTGTATAAAAATCCCAGGGGGGGCATTCAGCACATACGCATACCAAGGGGTCAGTCCAAGAAATTTTCAGGCAACCCAAAAATATCACTTCAGCTTCAATGCAACCCAAAAATATCAGCTCATTTTATATATATAAACCTGTACATGAACATAAAATATCCCAAAACAATGCAAATAGAAGTCAGGATTGCCTCCATCAAACCCAGAAATATCAATATAACGATGTTTGGTATAAAAAAATATCATCAACATAGTTTCAGTTTTCTTTGGACCCAAAAATATCACTTTTGGCAACATTCTGACCCAAAAATATCGGACTTACCTCCCCGTCTGTGCATGTGCCGAGTGCCCCCCCCCCCTGGGATAAAGATGTATAAAAATAACGCTGGATCCTAGCCTGATTGGATCAGGCTAGCTCGATCCAGGCTCTTTTGTAGAATAGCTAAAAGGTCTATTAGCATAGGTTCCAAATCTTAAGGTGGGTGTAAAACAGCATAGGTTTCAAATCTTTAAAAAGCTGGGTGTAAAATTCAATGACCTATTTCTTTGAACTGAACGGCCTCAAAGAAACTTGAACTATTTTAAAGAAAATCTGCCGTTGGACTTTTCTGAAATCTACGATATTTTCAGAACTGCAGATTTTCTCTTCTTTTTTAAGAATTCAAGAATATTTTCGAAAAAAAATTAAAACTGTCGTAATTTCTAAACCTCTTGACGAAAGATCAAACAATTTTCAAGAAAACCATAGTTTATGGATGCCTACAATATGGTATCAAGCAAAACTCTTTCACTCTTGTGGTTTGTGATTTAGAAATTTGATGACGTCACATCATAAAATGAGCTGAAATAGAAAAGAGGCCGTAATTTCGACAAATAATCAGGATTTCTGAAAAGTCCAACGGTAGAATCATAGAAAAGTGGTTAAACTTTCTTTCAAGTCATTCAGTTTAAAGAAATAGATCATTGAATTTTACCCCCGCCTTTTTTCGTAAATTTGAAGATTTGGAACCTATGCTGTGTAAAACTGTATGAAATATTTATTCTAACTTGATGGCTTGGTAAAATTTTTCGCTACCTATCCATTATCCTACCGTTGGACTTTTCAGAAATTCTGAATATTTTTTGAAATTACAGCGCATTCACAATTTCAGCTAATTTTAGGATGTGACGTCCTCAAATGACTAAATCATGAACCACAAGAGTTAAAGACTTTTGCTTGATACCATATTGTAGAGGTTCACAAACTATGGTTTTCTTGAAAATCGTTTTCATGTTGGGCGAAACAGTTTAGAAATTAGATTTCAAGAAATTCTAACGGCAGAAATATAGCTAAAGTTTCTTTAACAACATTCAGTTGAAATAAAAATAGCTAATTGAATTTTACATCAACGCTTTTTAAAGATTTGGAGCCATGCAACCCTGTGCGACAATGGATCTTCAAACGGATACATACGTGACAGAAAACGAACTGATCAAATCCTCATAAGGATAAACACACTGCGCAGAAGTGATAACCCAGTCAGGAGCAATCAAAGTTCCACAACACCATGGCTCCCAACCAAAATATATTTTCACTGTCCAAGGCCAGGTTATAGCCTCTGCTTCACCGTTACTAATTTCCAGAATGGGTGGTGCGTCCGCCTTGCCACAGGTAGCTGAAACAAATAAAAGCTAGTCTCAGAAAGAATAGCATGGAGTAGCAAAATGACATTTGCATCAAATGTTGATTGGTGGTTGAAGGTGAAGAAGGTGAATTTGCCGTTTTAAGCGACAAGCGCTTCGATCACTGAAGTGGAGAAGATCTAGTTGAATTCCTGAGAACATGTCATGACACTAAGGAGAAGGGACACCCGGAGGGGGGTACTATACATATTTTGGGTACGGGGACGTGCCATCGGGAAGGGTATCGATTTTCATGATTTTGGTGTAATGAACGGTATCGATTTTCACGATTTTGGTATAGGGAATAGTATCGATTTTCGCAATTTCGCAATTGGAATAGGGTCGGGTATACATTTTCGAAAAATTGGTATAAGGAACGGGTATGTTTTTGAAACCTCGATGGCACGTCCCCATCTAAAATCTAGTAAAGTACCCCCCCCCCCCGGGGAGGAGAAGACTTCACTTGAGATTGAACCTTATCCGCCTGACTGTTTTGGCAGCAAAGTCAGCGGACTTCGATATAGTACAAAAACCAAACATAAATCAAGGCCTACTTTGTCAATTTTCAGTACTTGGGAAAATTTCAGAACAGAGGATTGCGCTAAAGATAGCGGCGAGGAATTTTTTACCGAGATGTACTGCGTTCGAATTACAAATCTTAAAGACTCTATAGGAATTCTATTAAAGAACGCAGTGCATCTCGGTAAAAAATTCCTCGCCGCCATCTTTAGCGCAATCGTCTATTACGAAACAGTGTAAGGTGGCTGTACACCAAATAAAATAAGTTCAAGATACGAAAAGAAATTGGTTAAGGTGGCTTGATACTGGTATAAATTTCAAACAGCTACACACTAGGTATCCTTTCAATCACGGTTATTGGATAAAGGCGGGTAAAAAAATTGCAAGGTAATTTTGCGAAATTCGGGGCAAATGAAACACTCAACAAAATCAGAAGCACTCAACAAAATGAATTGTACCTTGCGACAGGACATCTTGAAATGCAGTAGCCAATAACAAAAGCAGAAACTTCATTTTCTAGATCTTGAATTGATCTTTTGTCTTTCTCGTTGAATTCCTGCTTTTTCATAAACAACCTTCCCAAGAGAGTTATCTTTTATTTGAAACAATGTCTTTTCAAAACAAATTGGTGCTTTGCTGTGTTGTGGCTAACCGGTCACTTTGATAGCAGCGATACGATACAAATGGAACTTGATTTTGGTCAAATCATGGTCGAAGACAGACCTCAGAAATGACAAGATTAGCGACAGTTCATTGAAAACACAAACACACATGGAGTGAAAACACGCCACATAATAATGAAAAGTAGCGATGCATAACCCTGGATCGGTTTTAGTATTTTTGAAAAAGTCGTTCAAAAAGTTTTAAAAATACTCCGATATAGAGAATTCGGTGCATCGCCAATTAGACCACTTCCATGAAGCGGTCTCGTTTTGGAAATCTCTTCATGTTGCTCTTGTGGAAATTTTGGGCCCAGATTCGGATTTAGCACCCAGACTCTAGTTGAGATACCTGTTTTTAAAATGCGGGCGAGTGTGATGTTGATTTTATGATAATGTAAAGTTAAAAAATCAATAGGGAAAAGGACAGTTGAGAAGGCTTGGGGTGAAACTTTACACCCCGAGTCATTTTCAATATCAAATCCTTTATTGGCTTTCAAACTTTACTTTGCTATAGAATCAACATTACGGCCGAAAACTTGTTGTCAAAGTAAGTCCGGAATATTCCGCCTTGAGGAAATTAGGCCTAAAATTTCATAGGGAAGAATTTTGAATAATTCCCGAAACGAGGCTGTTACACTGTACTTTGGATCCGTAGCAAAAGTGTAACGGATCAGCCTCGCATTCACACTGCTCCTGCTGAACCAGAAAACCTTGGTGCTTCTAGGGAGCCTCATTAAAAGCTTCCCAGATCTAACCTAGGGGTAGGGTTCTGCTCAACCTAACCTAACAAAACAAAGATTTTCGAAAGCTTTATTATGCAGCCATGGGCGGGCGTTAGGAGACTGCTGTGTTAGCATAAAAGTGCTTAAATCGCCTCATAAAGAAATACATTCATTTAAGCTTACGTTGATGTGGTTGTCTCTTTCTTCTTCATTGTCTATCGAGGCAAAGTGCAGAATCAGCGGCGCCAACCTAGGCCACAGGCGTGATGTGCATATTGGTTGAAATATTTGGATATTGCATTTCTTTAAAAGACAATAAAGAAAAAAGAGAACCACATCATCGTAAGTTAAATGAATATATTTCTTTATGAGGCGATTTAAGCATTTTTAGGCTAACACAGCAGTCTCCTAACGCCCATGATGCAGCTACTAAATGAGCACTAGTTTGATAGAAATGAGTAACGGAAACAAAAACGTGGGGTAATCGAATATGAATCAACTTTTCAACATTTGTAAGCAGCGTTTTACAATACCAATAAGTCCCAACAAGTATATCGCGACGCTTAACATTGTTGAAACTATAACCGCCCGCCCTGCTTACAGAAATGGGGTTTATGACACCTAGGACATTATTCAGTTTTGGCATAGTCATAGTTATAGGGGCGCCATTGATGTTGAGGTGAATCATAATTATTGGAGGTGAATTGGAGGTGAGCTGCAAATATCAAGGGCCTTAGGAAGCAGCAGCTGATTGGGGGGAAATTGTTCTCAAAACAATAGAGAACAATACATCTAATTAATGCTTATGACGTAGCACCGTTGTTTTCAAAGTTATTAGGGGCTTGAGCCCTACCTGCCTCCCGCCTCCTACCGGCCTAGGACAACTGCACGACTGCACGTGTTGATGTTGTAAACGTTGCTTACAACTGCTTAAAAGTCGATTCGGTAACCTCCCGTTCTCAATCTAGTTGCTCAATTTCCTCAAACTAGTAGTGCTAATTTAGTATCAGCATTTTTAAGACTTTAGAAAACGACGTATTTGTCATGCTAGGATGAGCAGATTGAGAGACATTTAAGTTCAAAAACTGGGAAGCTTTTTATGAGCCACCCTGTGGAATAATTTTGCTTTCATTCCAAAGTAAGATGACATGCAAGCATAACAACCAACTTTATTTGCAATCTTCCATTTGCCATTTAAACGAAAACGTTCAGGCTATAATATTAGCTAGCATAAGACAATAATGGTTTGAATCACAGTTAGAGGAGGTCTTCTGGCTCATCCTGCAGGACTCCCATATCTGGCGGGAAAGGCAAATCCGTTGGGAACGGCATATCTGTCGGCGGTGCTGGGCAAAGATTTGGACAGGTTGCCGGACATCTTAATGTCAGGACAGCCTTGTATCTGCTGCTATTGCAATACCTTTTGAACAGAACACAGTATCGGCTCTTGTCTGTGCAGCCTGAAAAATGAATCAAAAATCATACAAGTACATCGGACGAGCGGAAACAACGTCACATTCAATACTCCTTTTTAAGGGCCTGTTTATATGAGGCGGGCAGGCCCGTTAGCGAGCTGGCTCACCTTCAGGTGAGATCCTGCTTACCTGGTCACAACTTTGTAAACATCAGTTTACGTTTATGTATGCCGGGTTGGCCCGCCTAGCCGAGATCCCGGTTATCGACTACCGGGATCCCGCCTCAAGCGGGCTGACTTTTCTCATATAAACAGTTGAAACGGGCCAGCCCGCCTGTGACGCACGCGCAGTATCACATTTAACGCCGTGAGTCAGAAAACATTTCCCTGTTCTTTCAATTTTACACAAAAGAATGACGGCACGTGGCTACTAATAGCCGGGCTGGCTCGTTGCTGGCTCACTATCGAATCTCTCATATAAAACCGGGCTGGCTTGTTGGCCAGCCAGCTCGCTAACGAGCCAGCCCGCCTCACATAAACAGGCCCTAAGAGTCCCTTTACATGAGAAATTTAAATCCATGTTGAATCCAACAAGGCTTGAGTTTCAACAGCATTTCTTGTTTTGCTCTGCGTTTACGTGAGATCTCAATACGGGATGAGATTAGGTCACATGTGAATGCGGTTGCAAAGCAATACAAGCAGGAATGCCAGCTCCATCTTAAAACTTGATTCATTGCAGAGATAGATTTGATTTGATTTGTTTACATTTCATCTTTGATTTCAACAAGCTCCAAGTAGAAAACGTCTTGCGTTTACATGAGAACTTCAATCCGTGTTGAAATTTCAACACGGGTTGAGTTGCCGAGTTGAACTGATCAGCATTGAAGAAAACAAAATTCGATAAAGATACGGTTCTATTTTGAATACTGAAAGCATAGGTGGTACGTTTCTTTCGTTTTAACTGTAAACAATGAAAATTAGATAATCATCACATTAATGAATGCTGTTCATGATGTTTCCGTTAACCTTTTCACCGCCGGAAGGGCCATATAGCCCAGCATTATTCATTGAGAACTGCGAATTTTTCAGGGGGCAAAGCTTTCAGAGTTTCGATTGATTTGAAAGGTTATGGACATTGCATTTATCTATTGCTTATTGAATCACTGATTATGATCTCCCCTGGAAAACGACGATCTACATTAGGTTTTCTTGTTAAGCTTAATTTTATCCGGGCGTGAAAGGGTTGATATCCTATATACGGCTTACGTGCGGTGTAGCTGGGCTGTAGCGGGCTTTACGGTACTTTAAATGCTTACCTGAGGATCCTGTGCCAGTACTGGAACAAAGATTTGGACAAGTTTGTGGACATTTCAGGGTGAGAATAGCTTTGTATTTACTGTTATCACAGTAGCTTTTTAGCATAGGGCAATATCGACTCTTGTCAGTGCATCCTGCAAACAAAAATAGCAATCATTGCTTTCATGTACAGTGGAACCTCCATTAACGGACACCTCTATACAACGGATACTTCCGAACAACGGACAAATATTTTCGTCCCAAAATACACTATGGCAAAAGGTGACACCTCCATACAGCGGACACCTCTCTACAACGGACGATATAATTGGTCCTATAGGTGTCCGTTATATGGAGGTTCCACTGTATTGGAAAAGCTCTTTTAAGCCCCGGGGGGCTTATCTAATTTTGGACGCTCCAGAGGAGGCTTAATAGAGAAAGGGGCTTATTAGAGAGGGGGGCTTATTCACAAAGTCAAATGACAAGGTCATATATGGAAGCCTTTCCGTTGTTTCATCCCATATTTTGCGGCATCAACACACAATTTTACGGGTCAGGTATATAAATTCGACACAGTAAGTCTGGTAAATTCTGGAATTTGATATAAGTGGGAGGGGGGGCTAATAGAGGGGGGGGGCTTATCTAAAATTTTGCTTTTTCCAAAAGATCGCAGGCCTAGAAGCACTTGAGGTGATGCATTGAGGAGGGAAAAAGACCATTTCATCTTCATGAGATGAATTTACAGATAATGATAAAACATCCTCTCGCGAAGGTGGATTATCGTCTGTGTAAATTCCCTCTCACTTTCCGGCATCTAAAATAGGCCACACCTACAAAAATTTCAATTAAGCAATGCAAAACTCAATTAATCCAGCCAACCTGGATATCATTGGAAAGAAGAAAGATTGTACTTTCAGATGGTATTCCTCATATTGATCCAAATGTTATCATTTGCTGAAGAATCTCGAATGAATGTGGGTGGCGTTTTTTTAAACACCTTGTATATAACCGAACTACTAAATACACTACGTACAAGCTACTTTACTAAACTACGAGGACGATACCACGGTGTGCAATAGACCATGACAACTCCGCAGTCATTAACATAGAGAACATGAAACTACAATAGAATCAAATATACACCTACGAAAAATACACATGAATTTTACTTAATTACTAAATTTTGTAAATTTTGATAATTACTAAGGTTTGTTTCGCTTTGCATGTCGGGCGAAATTTGGGCAAGCAGATCTTTCCACAAAATAGCTAAACTGGAGATTCGATCACAAATTTGAATGCATTTGTGCCCAATGAGCCTAACATCTAATGCGAAACAAACGTACACGCAAAAGAAATAGGGATAAGACCCTGTATATCAGGGAGCTACACGCATAGGTTCCTGCTCTATATATACCAGATATAGAATTACCTTGCGACAAAACTTGGTGGAGTGCCAAAGCCAACAGCAAGAAAACAATCTTCATTTTGACAAAATGACGATACTCCTGCAACAGAATATGTGAAATAGCAAATGAATCAAGCATTTACAGTTCTCTTTTTATATTATTTCAAAGAACAATCGTAAAATCACAAGAAAATATTCATTACAATTGAAATCATATTCTTAAAATCACAAGAAAATATTTCTAACAACTGAAATCACTGCGGCAAGGTTTATCACGAAGGAAGGAATTAAATGATTAAAACTGCAGAATTAAATAAGATTACAAACAAATTGGAACTGATATAAACAGGAACGTTTTGATATAAACAGTTGTGTTTTTATTAGATTATAAGCATTAATTAAGTTCGCATTTCGAGTAGGCTGTGCAAATTGGTCGGTTCAACTAAGAGCCGTTATTGGAAGAGGTAAGTATGCTTTTAGTCTGATAGAGATGTTTGATTTTCACAAGAATTATCTTTGTTTAAAAAGCTATATCAATAACCTCACCAGATGAGTCGGCAAAATTTCTGGACGTTCGAAAGCCTGTAATTTTTAAACTATCCAGTATAATTTTACCGTTTAAAAAGAAAAATGTCCGGTATTTGAAAAGATGTTGCTCATTGAATATCAACGCCATAATATTCAAAATAATATCTTTTTATTCCTGATATGTTCACTCAGATTCAGTAATTTACTCGTCATATCGGAGAGGAATAGCGTGGCTTATATGCGGGTGGGGTTTGTCATTTTTCTACAAATGTTGCTCAACTGGTCAAGGATGCAGTACCTTTGGTTGATCAAAAGTCAAATCATAGCTATCCATTTAGAGGTTGAATTCTGTTTTGGAAATATATTTGCACCTAATCCTCTACCACTTGTCTGTTTTAAATGTTTCCTTAGGTACACAGCACCACTAACCCTAGACTGATTACATGTCGTAGTTGCGCTTCTTGATAAACTAATAATCGCTTTAACTAAAGAAGAAGGGCAGTGGCGGCATCCAATTCAATGAACGAAGCGGAAACTGAAATTGAGATAGTCTACATTAACCCCTCCGAAAATGCAGAAACAAAAATTGAATACAGCACTAGAACCCTTTCTTTGAAAATTTAGTTTATTTTGACGTTGCTGGCGAACAACTAGACTTGCCACACGTCTCTCTATTCTCAGTAGAAGTCATAAAATATTCTGCTCTGTGTCTGGTGTTGACAAGAGAGAGACGTGTAGCAAGTCTCGAGAACAACAGAAATGGTATATTTGAAGCAAGCACTAATTTGGTCTTTGCTCTGCCATAAATCAGCAACCCACTTGACTCATGAAATCCCAGAATCTCATTTGAGGCAAATCCTATGCAACTGTGAAAAGACTGGGACACTTAAAGCTGAAGCTCCTCCACAGCGCCCACACAAAGTGGACACAATTTTCTTGTGACACTGTGTAATGGTAGCTTCTTCAAGAAGCGATCAGTCCTGACGCACCCTCGTGTTTGAATACAACAAATGTCCAACATTGTTGAAACAAGGATCAGGGAATCTCCCTGTATGGCACAGCTTTCTAAACTTCAAAGACTATTTTTTGACAGCCAAGAAAAGCCTTGCAAATATGATCGTTTATAATTTGCACAGCCTTCTCTTAAAGTGCTACCACTTAATCCTAGACAGTCTCTCTCTCTCGCGAACTTACTTTCTTTTGTGGGGATTGTTGATTCGGTTTTTACATTGGTAGTAAACTGTTGCTGGTGACAGCATAGGCTCCAAATCCCCAAAGAACGTTGGTGTGAAGTGAAATGAAGGTGAAGTTACGGTTTTTAGCGCCAAGCTCTAAATCGAATCCGGGACTTCTTATCATGACCCTCAAGTGGTGGGGCGCTACCGGGTATCGAGCTCTGTCCGCCCGACTGTTACGGCTGCGGTGTCATAGGATTATACCACTGCGGAACAACACCTCAAAGGTGTAAAGGTCTGAGGGGGGGGGGAATACTTGACTTTTTTATGCAGTGGTGTGCCCACCACAAAAAAATTCAACCTCCTCCAGAATTTTCCCCTGAAAACGATACCCTGTCCTAGAAAAAATCTGTGCAAATTATATCCGTTTCCAGTTGGTCTTAGCATCGTGTGAACGCAGTCTAATTTACTGACGATGAAATAAGGGCAAGTTATGAATAGTTCTGTACACTTCCTCCTTGGAGCAAAGCTTACAGTTTTTCTGGGAAGCAAGTAAGGGAAGGGGCAAATCACTGATTTTTTTTTGTACACCTCCTTTGGAATCACAAAAAAATCACATACAAAAATCACGCACAGAAAGCACCAAAAATCACAAATCACTGAAAAATTACTGAAAATCACACGAAAAAATCACTAAAAATCACTAAAATCACAAAAAAGTCACAGAAAAAAATCATGTGATTTCAAAATCACAAAAATCACGTACACTATTTTGAGAAGTGATTTGCCCCTCGAAGTAAGGGTGGTCTAGTCAGCTTTGGAAATGTGTCCCTCTTGGGCGCTTTGAGCAGAAAAAAATACTAAAAAAGGGGGTTCAGATCTCTTTCAGTAACTACCCTGCACTTATTTTGTATCACAAACACCAAACAAACTGAGCTCTCGCATCATCATAAGGTTTGGAGACTTGAGGAATGAAAGAGAAACACTGAAGAAACTTTGTACTTAGCCTAGTAACTATGAAGTCAATTTTCACACGATTCTTACACTGGATAACTTTGTAATATGTAGTCAAATCCATGTTGGCATAAATAAAATAGGTCGCAAATTGTCCATAAAAACAGGGGAAGGGATGCACTATACATAAAAACAATGGAAATAATCAAACTATCAGAAATTCAAGAGCCTTAGTTCAAAATTTGTGGTTTCTTGTGAAATATACGTGTATCTTAACTTTGAATCATATGCAAAGACACTTCCAAAAGTAAGGATAAATGCGCCTGTTTCAGAAGTCTGGTGAGGAGGCTCTCCATAAATTACAATTTCCATAAGCTTGTTGACCAATTTGCAACGTGTACGGCGTAATTAGTCATACAATAGCGCTGAAAACCTGGCGAAATCCAAAGCCCCACTAGAAAGAAGTTTATACAGGCCTTGTAAATATTGATTTTTTTCGTAATTGTTTGATTCTTGGGAAATGTATAAAAAGGGAAGGGAAAATGACTTGTTACATCTTTGGAGAGGAGTCGAGTTCTGGGAAGACACAACGATATTTCATCAAGATGAAGCTCTTAGTTTTGCTTTTGGCAGTTGCTTTTCAGCAAGTTTACTCACAAGGTAATATTTTTTCTTCACGTGATGTTTCTTTTAGGGAGCTGTCATTATTAACAACTCTTGTCTCTACTTTTGTTTCGAGATCCATCTTTAGGAACTATTGAATTGAAAACATACTTAATACTGGATGCGACGATCTCATTCCTCAAAATTCTTGCCGATTTGATTGATACAACAATACGAAATCAGCAGCAGTGGTTCTCTACTAGTTTTTTGTGTTTTGTTGTTTCTTTTTCTTGCATTGTTCCGCATTGCTGAGCTGAGGTGGATTACTCTGGGGTAAACCATACACTGTAATATTTTCTCTCGTTTTACACCTACGAGTTGAAAAGCACTAATTTCTTTCACCAGTAATCTTCCTTGGCTTTGTTGTTGTGTTCTCTGTTTTGTGTAATGTATCTTAGTTTAGTACTTTCGTTCTTTGCAAGATCCGCTGACTTTATGTCTTTTTTCACCATGGATGGTAAAGTGCAAAATAACCTTAGATTGTATTTGAATTTGTGAAAGATTGGACCTCTTAGTTATTCTACAAAAGAGCCTGGGTCGAGCGATATTTTCTTCTCGGGGGGGGGGGGGGGGTAACTCAACCTATTTTGAGACGGGGACGTGCCATTTTGCCTGAAAAATTTGTACCCATAATTCCGTAAATTCTGGTGGATTTTAGGGCCATAATTCCACAAATCGAATAAATATCTGGGCCATAATTCCGAAAATTATGAAAAATCCCCTGAAAAGGACACCCATAATTCCGTGAAATGTCAAAAAATTGTGAAAATGATACCCATAATTCCGTAATGGTTTTAAAAAAGTACCCCTAAAAATGGCACGTCCCCGTACCACGAACAGTACTAAGGTACCCCCCCCCCCGAGATTTTCTTACATTTCTAAGCCAGATGTTCCATTGAGCGGGATTAAAGCTTCAATCACCAAGGTACCCATTCGAAAATCTACAAAATTTATCAAGATATTGTGCGACTCAGATTCTCTTTAGAACAGCAAAAACGTCAATGAGATATTGGCTGCGGTCACACTAGGTACTTTACCCCGTTGTTTCCTTCCAAAACAACGGGCTTACAACGCTGTTGTATGTGACCGCTCTTCCTTCTCTCATACAACGCTGTTACAACGTTTCGTTCTTCAGGCAAGAATCCTCAAAAAACTATAGTAAACAAAACAACGGGATAAACAAGGTGCTGACCTACATTACAGCGTTGTTAAAGCAAAATGAACCAATCATGATTTACCAAGATAATCACGTGACGACTACTTTCGCGCCAAAAAGTTAGCCAAAGCACAGGCAGCTTTGCAAATGACAAGTCGGGCCGAATGTGACCGAGTTTCTTTGTATCGTTATAATGCCGTACTTGCTGACGACGAAGATAAATTCAAAGAACATGAAGCAATTCAGATTATAGCGGGATCAGATTCTAGTGTGACCGCAGCCATTTTCATCGTCGTCCGTCATTTTTTGTTCTCAGTTTCGATTTTGCCAATTTTGCAGGATGCGCCGATCGTTACACACAATGCCCTAGATGGCAAGTTTTATGCACACATCCTTCATACAGGAGATTTATGGAATCTTACTGCAAACAGACATGCGGACTTTGTGGAACACCACCTCAACCACCAACAGCAGGACCACCACAGCCACCATCTGGTAAATTCATTCAACTACTTTATCTATTCATGGGCAATAAGACACTGCAGTTTTGCTTCAGCTTATCTGCTTCTGCGGAGGAATTTTGTATCGTTCTGCGGAGGAGTTTTCGAGAGATTGAAAGAAAGGAAGAATGGAAGGAAGATTGTTTCTTTCCTTCGATCTCTATTAGCAACTTCTTCTCTAGTAGCAGATAAATTTTCCGCTGCAGAAGCATTCAGTTGCGGCAATCAAGCGCAGCGTTCTCAGAATGAGAATTTCTGCATGTCTCATCATGCAATTTTCCCATTTCAAAGGCATCACATAGACTAACCACCTCAGTCCCAGTTTCTGATTCGCTCATTGAATTGGATGCCGCCCCTGCGCTTCATCTGTAGTTATAGCGATTATCAGTTTATCAAGGAGCGTAACTGGGACATGTAATCAGTCTGAGCATCGCTGCGAAAAGCACGAGCAAAATGAGCTTGAGTAATGGTGGTAGTTGGGCAAGAACGAAGAAAAAATAACATTATCAAACATATTCTGCAAATGGAGATTTGTAAAAAAACAAGAAGACAATATGGGCAACGCAGACACTACTTTGATACAGTATGATTTTACTCACCGAAATATTGTCTGCTTATCCTTCAGTTCTTTAGGCCTTAAACTTTGGAACTGAACACATTGCCAACAAGAACATTCCGCCTCATCTAAAGTAAATGAAAAGAGATTGTACATTTTGTGATAAAATTAACCCAAAATTGTCGCAATGAATTTGCACAAACGCAGCAAGCTTGGTAAGTATCCAAAAATGAGCTTTGGACAACGTTTCCTAGATAAGCATTTTCCAAGGCTCAAATTTCTTGATTTTTAGTTCATCTTTGAGTTTTGTTTCTAAAAAGGATGTTCTTTCATAAAACTGTGTGCATGCTTTTTAATCATTAGGCCAGTGCGGAAGCCCACAAGTCCAAGCTGGTCGTGTCATCGCAGGAGATGATGCAAAGAGAGGCGCATGGCCATGGCAAATCCTCATGTTGTACAGAGGAAGAACAATGTGTGGAGGAACTCTGGTTGCACCAAATTGGGTTGTCACTGCAGCTCATTGTATTGATGGTAGAGAAAGCCAAGCTAGATCTTTCACAGTCAGGTATGTACTGTACGCTGGTCTCTACTGCACGCATAGGTTCCAAATTTTGACGACATTCATAAAATAAGTGCTCTTTTGTTCAAAGTCATTTGGTAATTTCTCAAAAAGTTTAGAAATGACGACGGCTTTACGTTTTTCTCAATCTTTCAATAGCCTTAAAGGGTCTGTTTCACCCAGCATGCCTTGCACGTGTCGTCTCTTGGTTTGCCTTTGTTGTCGCCATTTTCATGGCCCAATCATTTATCGCTGTGACTTCAGCAGAAGATCATTATACAAACTGACATGATCATTAAAAACAGTTCTACTACAAGGATAAATACAGAGGAAAATGTTAAAAAAATTCATATTTTCTCGTAAACAGAGTTGGAGAACATAACTCCCGATCAAACGAAGGAAGCGAGGATAACATCGTTGTACAGAGGATCTTCAAACATCCATCATACGACAATAGGAGAATTAACAACGACATTGCCCTTTTGAAACTCAGCAGATCTGCAAGATATAGCAAATACGTTAGCCCTGCTTGCTTGCCACAACAAGGAGCTACTGTCCCTGTTGGATCTAACTGCTACATCACAGGTATGCTGGTAAAATTCTATGTGTCCGATTTCAAAGGAGTCATACGTGGGGATAGAGATTTGAACTGCAGTCTCGTTTTTACACAGTTGTATAAGATATACTTTAAAGGGCAAGTCCGATGCTTATAAAATTTTTGTCGAAGAGCAATCTTACTAACTGCCAAACACTAACGGTGACTTCTTTCAAGTTGGGACTGCCATAAACACATTAAAGATTTTATAAATTAGGCCAAATGTCATCGCCATTTTGAATTTTTTGTACAAGTGCGAGATAAGGAGGCCAGCAGTGTGAGCGGCATATCATCAACACATTTGGTAGCTTCACTTCGGTCGAAGCGAAGTGATGTCATAGACTGACGTCATTTCGCTCATCTCGCTTATTGAAATACGCAGTTTCGCAGAGAAAAAGGGAGAAAAATTGGGGAAGTACTACACGTATTACAAACCATTCACAGCAGTATAATCTTTTAGATAATCAACAACTACCAATCCTGCACTTATCCTTGAACTAAAAGTTTGAGACCTTGCTTGAGTCGATCTGACAAGTGGGTTGCTGATTTCTGCAAGAAAAAGGTACAGAGTAGTAGCTTCAAACATAGCAGCTCCTTTGCTGGCAACGATTACAAAATCAAGTAGATAGATATATCCTAAAGACAGGTTGTTGCACCGTGTTTGTAGCTGTAAAATTAAAGTTGATTACCTCGATATTACTGTTTTGCTTTGTTGCTTTGTCTTTGGCTAAAGCCTAATCGGTGCTAGGAATGAAATTCAGATGTCTCCTGCGCCTCTAAACAGTTAATTCCTACACAGCGTTCACCCTCGTTTCAAACGTGCTCTTAGCTTGAAATAAGGTGTGTAGGAGCCAACAGTTCAGACGCGCAAGAACCATTTGAATATGATTTCTAGCACTGGTTAGGCTGGGCCAAACGGAGCAAATCAATCACTTTTAACAATCTCGTTTTCAATTGTAGGCTGGGGCAAGATCAAACATCCAGGAAACATGCATCACATTCTCCAACAAGGAAGACTCCCAGTTGTGTCTAAACAGACATGCGCTGCTTTGAACACAAGAGTATCTCGTATCCCAGTACGTATAAATATTTGAATAATGCAAGCAGTTTTCGAGTTAGTAGAGCTTCCAAGTATGCTTCAAATAACCCGGCCAGTAAAAAGAAAGCAAGCCAGTTTCAAAGGCCACTTCTTCTGGATATCTGGACGAATCAAATAAGCCCCGGGGGCTCAGTAGAGTTCTTATAGTATTTTCAAGGTTTCTTGAAGGGGCTTCCTGGAGAAAATCTCTCAGAACTTCATTACGGAGTAGACGATTCTAGTCAGGTAAACTTCACGATTTATTTGCACATGCCTAGTATAAAATAAAATATTTACCCATATACTTCCTAGATATCCTACAATCGCGGACAAAACTCGTTGGGACAGATGAGTTTTGCGTTAAAAGAGGCCTTTCCTGTATGTAAACTGTTACCTTTCACTGCTAATGCCCCCTCCCCCCACTGCAATGTTGGTTGCTGGAAGAAGACATACTTGTCAACTCATCGATGACATTTTCATCAGCTTTCAGCATTGCAATGGGGGGTGGGGGGATCATAGCTCGAGATTTTTTCCAAAATACAAAGTGTGTCATGAGTTTTGTCCGGGATTGTTTCATTTTCATTCATTTCATTTTCATTTTTTTAACCACGGTACCCCCGTCAATCTGCATAGAATGCTTTGCAGGGGGCCGTGCAAAAATAAATATAAATATAAATATTGCAGGTCTTTCAAAGGGGCATTCTTTGTTTTAATCACTTGGGATCTACCGGAAAAGCTCTTTCAAGCGTCCCTCTCTATCAAGCTCCCCTCTCTTATAAGCCCTAACCCTCTGAGCCAAAATTTTGAAAAGCTCCCTCTCTATCAAGGCCCCCCCCCACGAAGGTCAAATTCTAGAAGTTACCAAAAGAAGATTTTCTATTTATTTCGCTTAAACAAATTTGACATGTTTTGGGATAAAACTGTGTCAAATGTATGTATTTGACTCGTATAATTGTATGTCGAAGCAGCAAAATATGGGGTAAGAGACTGATAAAGCCATCATAAATGTCCTTTTTCATCTAACTTTTTGAATAAGTCCCCTCTCTAATAACCTGCCTCTCTAATAATCCTCTCTTTAATAAGCCCCCTCTTTAATAAGCCCCCTCTGGAGTGTCCAAAATTAAATACGCCCCCGGGAGCTTAACAGACCTTTTACGGTAACTCGTAAGGCTTGTAGCTAAAATAAAAAGTTTCCCTGCACGCGATTAAAATCTATCTTGTTGTTCATTCTCAGATCACAGACAAGATGCTCTGCGCAGGATCCGGTGGCACATCCAGAACTGGTGGTTGCCATGGTGACAGCGGTGGTCCATTTGTGTGCCAGAGTGGTGGAAAATGGTATCTTCAAGGTGCAGTCAGCTGGGGATCTGGTACATGTGAATCAAGCAAGAGTTACACCGTTTTCGCAAGAGTCGCTCAATTCCGTAACTGGATCGATCAGACCATGCGTTATTAAATACAACACGACAGCAATAATGAACTATTATTAATGCATAGAAATATAGGAACAAGTTGTAACGATTCAGCTATGATATTCACCTTGAAATAGTTAAATTGCCTTGTTTTGTTGCTTGCTGATCTTTCATCGACACCATACCGCATCTTCCCTAAAAAGGATACAGATTTGGTTCTGGCTCCAGCAATGAGCATTTACAGGGGCAGGGTCACGTAATGTAAACAAACTTCTTTGGAAACGACGATTTTGCAGTATCTTTGATAGTCCATATGACAGAGATTTTCCACTACTTTTCTCAAAACATAAGTGCTATTTTGAAGATGGACTCTAGAATTTTGTAGAGAAACAAACCAAACACTCGTATGTTGTAGGATTGCAGAGATATTGGTGGATCTTTAGCAGTAACTTTATTGTGGATTCACCCCATCCAAATAAATCTGAGCGGAACACAATAGCCACGTGTGGGCAACAATGTTGATCATAGAGATAACAGGTTTATTTACGGTTATGTGACCCTGCCCCTTTAAGTTTCATCAATGTCTGGGAAGTTTTAGCATAATGCACCATACTTAAAAGAGGCAGTTTGAAATTAAGATGAACGCTGTGTAGGAGCCAACAGTTCAGACAGAGCCATTTGAATTTGATTTCTAGCACTGGTCAGGCTTGGGCAAAGGGAAAACAACGAAGAAAACTGTGATAATATCGAGGTAACGACGTTGATTTCCAAGATACAAACACGGTGCATTATTGCCAATGGTATTAGGCTACTTTTTACTTTCATAGCACAACTTTGCATGTCACGAAATAAGTTGGACAAATCAGAAGATGTTTTATCAAGACATTGATCACATGACTTGAAATGGGTGTAAACCAACCTTAGCTGACTTTGTCTGTTCAAAATGTTCCTCAATAGTTGAACTTGAACATAGATACCTCGTTTGTTGATATCAGTGCTTTGAGTGTTGAAATATCAGTCCTGAAAGTTCACATTTGCTGTCACCTCAAAACCAGAGCTTGGATGCTTTGGCATAAGAAAACTCTTGCAGCTCAGGGAGCAGCCCATTGTTGGCTGCAATTTGACAAATTGATAAATAGAACATCTGGCTTGGTCATGATCTAGAAGGAAATAATGTAGATATAGAAAAATGACCCCCTGTCCTGGAGTGGGAGGCCTGAAGAAAATGATACCCTGTTCAGCGGCACACCCCTGTGTCCAAAAAGATATAAATGCCCCCAATTCAACTTTCCTTTCCAATTTCGTTTTTTGCAATAAAAAAATCCGAAGCTAGAGAAATGTTGTCATAAAACAAGCCGGCCTTCTCTTTGAGCAAGGCATTAACTTTCACTTGCTTTCATGTTACCTTTCATATTTTGAACTGCAGTCTGCAGTCTAAATCTTCGGATAAGTTAGGCCTAAAGTTGCCTTTTTCGACGCGTCATCTTGTTTTGTTACACAACAAGCAGGTTGGCCACGATTTAGAGGCAACATCGTGAAAATCGTGACGAGAGGAAAGGTCTTGCCGTCGTAATGTCTGTCTCATATCAGATGTCATGTCCATGCGAGATCTGCAATAACGCAGAATTGCCCATGCAAACTCTTTTATTTCTTTTATTCGCAGGCATTTTCACGCGACAGTTTCACATTCATCTTTATCCCTTTACAGAGGGCCGTCGAAAGCCAGTTCAGGCCCTGTAGTGATCTATGGGAATGCTCCCAAAAAGTGTTTCGGGGTGAGCCAACGAGAAAATTTTTGGTGAAAGCGCCCTTCAGATTTGCAGAATTTGAGGGAAACGCCCCTTTTAAGACTTATTATTTTCTAAAAATTGCTTAAACATTCCTTGTCCAGACAAAGGCGGCTGAGAGGGAGGGGGGAGCAGGAGGGACAATTTGCCCTAGGGCCTCGGATCTAGGGGACCTCATAAAGTAAGATATTCTTCTGTATTCTGCTGCTACGCTCGTAGGGGGCCTCATTTCACACTTTGGTCCTAGGGCATCCGAAATCTCTCGGCTGGCCTGGTCAAGATTATGCACAACTAGTATTTATGAATCAAGTACATTGTCTAACGTTTGTAAGCTTGGTTGAAAAAAGGTCTTGGCAGTCGCTTGAGTCGTTGGGAACGAACAACTCAAAAGGCAAAAAAGATTGAATGTGAACGGTAACTCTTCGACACCAATAACATACTCACCAGGATATAACCAGTTTCTACAAAATGGAAATAGCAATAAGATGGTCTTAAACGTTGCAAAGTGTATATCGTAATCAAAGTCGACGGTTCTTGCAAAAACTCTTTGAAGGTATGAAAATTTTCGTAAAAATGACCTGCCAAGATTTATAGCAATAATATATTTCTGTGGCACAAATCTCTACGGGCCCCTTCGGGACTCGGGCCCAGGTCCTTCCATCCCTATACTACCTTCTCGACGGTCCTGCAACGCCTCCGCTACAAAAATCACATCTATTTCAAGGTTCACGGCAGCCAAGGTTGAATGGCTACTCACGAATGACTCGCCATAAAGCAAGTGGAGGCTTATGATTTCAAAATATCCTTGCTTCCCTTCACCAATATAAACTTCTAAAATCAATCAATTTTCTGAAGTACTCTTAATTACGTGTCGCGTGTTTTATATGAATGGAGGAAAAAAAGGAGAAAACCCTTGAATTTTACTATAAAAATAAGAGTACTTACGCTAAAAATTTGTCCATTCCATGCAAATATTATCTTTGTCAATGTGGCTGGCACTGGGAAGCTAATAAAAGAAAGAGAGACAAAGTTTATAGCACATTTCAAGAAGCTCAAGTTTGGGGAAGGCTTGGATTGGAAATATTTCAAAATGAAGATTGTTTTCCTCTTGGTGGCTGTCGCTTTCGGGCACGTTTATTCACAAGGTAAGACTGAGGTTTAATTTCTTCTAAGAAGTGGGAGTACTCTGCAGTTGCCATAGGCCACAACGACAGCAAACGGAATCGAATCTGTATCATTTCTAGGCTAACTGCTTTGGCATGCATTGCCGGAAAGTGTGAAACAATTAGAAATTTTTGCTATATTCAAAAGAAAATCAAGGAGTTGGAAAGGACTGGACTGCAACTGTCAACTAAAGAATTATATTAGAACTTTCTGTATCAGTCGAACCAAGATAAAATAAGCAGAACTTTATCTTGGTCGAACTAAGATGCCAGGATTTAAATACACTAAACATATCGGGTACAACCGTTCATTAAAAAAGAACCTAGCCTGCGTGCAGAATCTACTGATTCCCTGAAGAGAAGTGAGGTTCCTCCTCCAGTAGAGTCTGCGCATCAGCGACACAAAGTCTGTCCAAAGTCACGTGTGGTCCAAGGCTCGAGGAACCAAACTTCATTGGTGGAAAGAGATCTCTATTGTTCTCTTTTAGTTTAAATTCAATTGGACAGCCATAAGTAGGAGCAAAAGTAAGATATTATAGGAGAGATCTCTCTGAAAAGAAAACAGTTGAGTCTGCACGCGCAGGCCAAAAAGGACCCGGACTAAGACAGGAAATTATAGGCAACCAATTTATGAAATTAAAATCTTACCGCCAAACCAAGGGTTCAATTTAATTCTTTTAATTCAATTTAATTGAACTTAAAGACCAATTGCTAACCATGATCCTTTGTGCGCCGAATGAAAATCAAGACAAAGGGAACGTAGGCCGAAAAGGACTTTCACATAATACCAAAGTTGACTCTGGCGCCATATGGAGGACTATGGTTAGCAATGGTCTTTTAACTTTTGAGACTTTTCTCGCAATTTCTCGTAACTACCCGCGTGGGTTAAAATCTCATCGTTGGGACGAACCACAAACCACACAAACCAATTCAGATTTCCGTCCTCCCAAGGTCGGTAAATGAGGACACAGAATAAGTAACCCTGAGGGCAATAGCCATCGATGCCGCAGACCCAAATCAGCTGTATTGCTGCCAATAACCACATCCTACGCTAACGAGTAAACTTACTGCTTCCTTGCTTGCTTGCTTGCTTGTTTGCCTGCTTGCTTGTTTGCTTGCTTGCTTGCTTGCTAGCTTGTTTGCCTGCACGCTTGCTTGGTTGATTGCTTGTTTGCCTGCTTGCTTGTTTGTTTGCCAGTTTGCTTGCTTGTTTGCTTGCTTGTCTGCCTGCTTGCTTGTTTGCCTGCTTGCTTGCTTGCTGGCTGGCTTGCTTCATTGTTTGATAGCTATATTGCTTGCCTGCTAGCCTGTGTTCCAGACCCTATACAAAAAAGTAATGTTCTGGAGTCTGGTACACAGGCTACTTGCTTGCTGCTAGCTTGCTTGCATCAACTATATTCATTACTTGAATTTTTCTCTACTTGTGTCTCTTTTACAGGATGCAAAGACCTCGCTCACAACTGCTTCCTTTACAAACAAAACTGCAACGTGGCCGCCTGGCAATCATTCATGAAACATTACTGTTCACAGACATGTGGATTCTGTGGACCCCCAAGACCTCCAACACAACCCCCACAACCCCCAAACCCTAATTCACCACCTCCTCCCCCACAACCAGGTCAGTACATAATGAAATCAAATGTCACTTTTCATGACAAACATTTCTTCATAACAGCTTTGGTTTGAGGATGCGGACATTGTCTAATTTTCTTGGGTTTGTCCTAGACTTATTACGTTGAGTCCTAGCAATTGCTCGGTGGTTGGATGGAAACGATTACAGGGACTCAACGTAACAATTCTAGGTTGCCTCGACAATCAAAAAATGTACTGAAATTTGAAAGCCTCTAGCTCTCAAACCATCTTACCAATCCCTATAAACCGATAATATCTGTGCAGCTAACAGACCAACTTAGACAGGATAATAAGATCGTTTCCAAAAAAAATTGCGCCCCGTTTGTGTGGCTGCTGTGGAGGGCCAGTAGATTCAATTATCTCAGTTTTTATACAATTGTATAGGTTAAGCTTCAATTGAGAGTTCGAGACCTTGTATCAGTCAATCTGACACGTGATTGTTGATTTATGGTAGAGAAAATGCAAAATAAGTGGCTGCATCAAAAACAGCACTTCTATTGTCCTCCGGCAATGTCAAAATAAACTAAGTTTTCAAGGAGAGAACTCTGGCATCGTATTAGAATTATCACTACATTTTTAAGAGGTAGAAAGTGCTCTTTTATGAATAGAAAACACAGCTAACCCTTTAAAAAAATTAGCAAAAATTTCAATACAACGCCAGAACCATTTCTTTGGGAACTTATTTGACTCTGACATTGCTGGAGAACAACACAAGTGAATCATTTCTTAAACTCTAGAATCATCATTTCTAAAAGCTTGGAACAATAGATTGAAGGCAGTCTGTCATGATTTTAGACCAAACAACATCAAGGCTCAACATAGCGGATTTCTTCGTGAATCTGTGTATTTCAAAAAAGGGAAGCCTGATAGTTCTCCTTTTGTATGGTGGTAGAAAATCAATAGGCCTATGGGCCATCGTAGCCATGCAACCGACCAAACGTTTTCACTATACTCACACGGCAGAACTTTAAAAAAACCTATTTTCTAAATCATTAGGCCAATGCGGAAACCCACAGGTTCAGGCAGGTCGAGTCATCGCTGGGGATGATGCCAAGAAAGGAGCATGGCCATGGCAGATCCTTATGTTATATAACGGAAGAACAATGTGTGGTGGATCTCTGGTTGCACCAAATTGGGTTGTCACTGCTGCTCATTGTATTGATGGTAGAGAGAGCCAAGCTAGGTCCTTCAAAATCAGGTAAGCATTTTATTTCTTGCGTTACTGCAAAAGCCTCTCAACTTTTAAGCGTTGAATTGAATTGTTGTTTCTTTTGCTGTTTCAATGGTTTTGCGGGCATATCGAAGTGCGTGTCAAACTCCTCCCTTCAAGTGATATTCTGCTTTTTTAGGGAAGATCTCGTAAATTAGCTCGCTACCTCGAGATGTTGATCATTTTGAACTTTGAGAGCAGGAACACCGCAATGCGACGAAGAACAACAGCAAATATGTGCAAAAACTAAGAAATATATATCAGATACCAATAATATTTCGTCCTGCCATGCAGGACTTCTTCAGGGCTCTTATGTTGTAGTTACATTGATGATATGAATATGTACAACGATTTGAAAAAGAGAGGTTACATGTGATTGGCTAGATATGATGGCTACGCAGAGGCTATATCGACATGTTGGTCGTTGCAACAGTTACGTAAGTCGAACGCGTATTTGTTTACCCTTGGTGGGAACTTCAAATTGAAAAGAAGCAGCCAGCCCCATGAAGTGATTCCAAATCTTGCATTCTGATTGGTCGGTTTGGCACAGCAGGAATTTTTGCCATTTTCATAAAAGTTTTGAAACAAGTCCCTAACTGACACAACAGCAACTGCATCAATTCAATTCAATGAGCGAAAGTGGAAGGACTTAAATCACGAGTCTAGACATTCTAATGTCTAATCTCTCGAATCGTGAAAAATATGGGGATGAGCCGTCGTCCACGTTCGACAAAAACACTAAGCGAATTGGTTTCCCTCAAAATGTAGATATCGGCGTCACGCAGGATTTGCGGTACCGCAAAATAAGTCATGCAAAACACTTTATTGTTGTTATTTGCGGGCATTTTCACGTGACAGTGTCTATTCGAAACTACAACGATTTAAAATGTAAAGATGGCGGCAAGGAACTTTTTACGAATTCCTATTGAATCGTTAAGGATTCGTAATTAGAACGCAATGCATCTTGGTAAAAAGTTCCTCGCCATCATCTTTAGCGTAATCGTCTATTAGGTTCAGCTAAAAGCAAAATAGGTGCTTTAAGATCTCTCATGATTCAAGGTGACCATGTTCAAAGTACAAAAATTTTACCAAAGATAACTCAATTAGAAGATATAAATTTCTGAGGATATTGTGAACCACAAATCTCTTGAATTTACCGACATTCCCACTTGTTTTGTTCAGAATTTTATCCAATTTTCAATGAAACAGAAAAACATCATTACCCTGCAGATAAAACTTCAAATTAATATGCAGATTTAGCTTCAAACGTTACGAAATCATGAGGCACATCGTAAGATCTGTACCAGACCGTAAGAGAGACATTCTCAAATCTGGGACAACCTTTAGAATGATACATAAATCGTAATATAACGGAATCTCCCAAAAAAGGACAGATTTTATAGTGAATGCAGAAATGGCAAGTTTCAGAAAAGTGTGTCAGTACTTTATCAACTGGATTCATCTTAACAATTACAGTAGGAGTGTCTTGATAATAATTGGAAGGTCAAGTTTACACTCTCAACATGATCAACATGATGTTCGTCGCGGTCCTAATGCCCGTCTTAATGTTAAGATTTGTACTAAAGCTACGCTTTCAAACAAATTCTCAAAACTCTAGCATTTTCAGGTACAAGTCTCAGATATACGCCGGGGGGGGGGGGGTAACTTCAATAGGTGGGTGACGGGGGTGTGCCATTTGACGTCTGAAATCGCACCCTAAAATTTATAAATTTTCGCGAAAACGATACCCCAAAATTTACAGGCCGTTGAAAATGTATACCCTAAAATTGTGACAGCCATCCAAAATTTTAACCAAATCAGTGAAATTTGATCAAAATCAATACCCTAAAGAGTTATTTTCTAAAAAGACACCGCAAAATTTATGACTACTTATGATTTTACCAAAAAATGATATCCCAAAATTTATTTTCTGCTGGGAAAAAGGCACCCCAAAAATGGCACATCGCGCACCTTCATATATCGTGGAATATATCCCCCGGGGATCCACGGCATATTCAGGAAAAGGTTGAAAAAAGGTTCAAAAAAGGTTGGCATACATCTTCGATAAGAAACTAAGAACTGGGCCAGTACGGGTGAGTTCTAAAATTTACCACAGTAATTCGAGTTGCTAATCAGTTTCTTGTAGGTTCCACTGTACGAGGTCCTAAAGGGTGCACGTTATCTCAAGGTAACGTTATGAGCCCCTATTAAACAAGGCGACACCAACAAATCAAAGAACGCAGGGAAATAAAAGATTGAAGGTCAGAAGTCTAGATACTGACAGAAAAATAATCATACTTTTCGGCAATCTTTACAGAGTTGGAGAACACAACACAAGAGTACGAGACGGTGATGAAGATGACATAACAGTAGAAAGAATCTTCAAACATCCCTCATACAATAAACGAGTTATCAATAATGACATCGCCCTTTTGAAGCTCAGCAGGGCTGCCAGATACGGCAAATATGTTAGCCCTGTGTGCCTTCCATCCCATGGATCTGATGTCCCTGTTGGAACACACTGCTACATCACAGGTAGGCTATGGTTTTATTCTATCACCCATGAGACTATATCTTCTCCAAGCAAGAGCAAATATGTTCGTCCATCTGGCCACCATATGCAACTGCAACATGTTAGCCTTGTTTTCCTTCTATCGCATGCATCTGATGTCCCTGTTGGAACAAACTGTTTCATCACAGGTACATTGCAGCTAGATTCTATCATCAATGTCCGAGCAAGAACAGATGTATTGGTCTGTTGGGCCTAAACATGACACTGCAATGTGTTAGCCTTGTACGCCTTCCATCACATGGATCCGTTGTCCCTGTTGGAACAAATAGTTACATTGCAGGTAGGCAATGCTTACCATGAGACCATCTCTTCCCTAACCAAGAGCAAATTCCTGGTCCGTTAGGCCCAAAGCAAGGCTGAGCATAATCAAAAAATTTCCCAAAACTTTTAGCAAGCATTGTAGCTTGGTTTGCAGTCTGTAAAACTTTTGACGCTAGGCCATAAAAACGTCTAGACTCAAACCAAAGTCTCTTTCCCCGAAATAATTTGTCGCTACAACAGAATCATCGTTCGACGTTCGACTGCAGCGATGATAGCAACAACAACAACAACAACGAGTGAAAGATAGAGGAGTTTATGTAACGAGTCTAAAATCGTCCTTAGTTTTAAGAATCTCGTTTTCAATTGTAGGCTGGGGCAAGATTAGGCATCCTGGATCAATGCACCATCTTCTGCAACAAGGAAGACTACCAGTTGTTTCTCAACAGACTTGCTCAAGTTTGAACTCAAGGACAGCTGGAATCCCAGTAAGTATAAAAGACATAATCGTCGATCAAACTCACCATTGTTGATCAACTGACGATCACTCAATCGACCAATCAACCAACCAGTCAATCAACCAATCAACTAATCAATCAATCAATCAACCCATCAATCAACCAATCAATCAATCAACCAATTAATCAACCAATCAATCACTCAATCAGCCAATCAATCACTCAATCAACCCATCAACCAATCAATCAACCAATCAATCACTCAATCAACCAATCACTCAATCAATCAACCAATAAATCAACCAATCAACCAATCAATCAACCAATCAATCACTCAATCAACCAATCAACCCATCAACCAATCAATCAATCAATCAATCAATCAAATTGTTAATCAAGAATACAATCAATCAAACGGCCGATCATAATTTACTATGGTAATCACTTGACGACTACTTTCATGCCAAAAAATTAGCCACAGCACAGGCAGCTTTCCAAAGGACGGGACAGGCACAGTATCACCGGATCGTTATAATGCCGTACTGTCTGACATCGAAGATAGATTTTAAGAGCGTGAAAAAATACAGACTATAACGGGATTAGATTCTGAAGTAGCCAAGCAGAGGCCTGCTTCCACCGTTCGATATGAACACATATCAGGATTCCTTTCGCCAACCAAACCAAACCACAACCAAACACGACAGGGTATGGTACTGAAAATGTACGTTTTCTTGGAGCGAAGATTTGGCATACAATGCCATCTTCCTTAAAAGAGTCCCACACATTGAGCAGCTTCAAGCGAGACATTAAAAAATACAAGTTTGAGTGCAACTGTAGATTGGGCAAACGATTTATTCAAAATTTATGGTTTTTATGATTGTAAATTATACCGTGTAAATTATAAATTATACCGTGTATTTAAGTTTTGGTTGGCGTTAATTAGCCAATTAACTGGCTAGACGAGAAGCTAACCTAAAATAAAGTAATTATTATTATAATTATCTAGGCAGCAGTTTTTGGCAGAGAATGGATTCAGCCCATATAGGATGGGCAGACCCACTGCACTGCTATAATATAGCGCCATTTTGTCAACCATAAGGCGTCTGCTATTCAAACTGGTCAGTTATGACGAGAGTTTAAAAAAAGGTCTGTTTTATCAATTTGCTAGCCTTAGTTGTCACTATTTTCATGGCCCATTGAAACAGATCCCTTCAAACATACTTTCATATTCTCATCACCTTTTCAGATCACAAGAAAGATGGTGTGCGCAGGATACGGTGGTTCATCAAGGCTGAGTGGTTGCCACGGTGACAGTGGTGGCCCATTTGTGTGTCAAACTGGTGGAAGATGGACCCTTCATGGTGCAGTCAGTTGGGGATCTGGCACTTGTGATTCAAATAAGAGTTACACAGTCTTTGCACGAGTCTCCGAATTCCGAAATTGGATTGACCAGACCATGCGTTCTTACTGAAAAAGAGAACTGCTAAGATGAGACAAAATTTTGTTCTAACTGTTTTAGTGTAGTAGAAAATAAAAATAATACCCGTCAGGAATTCCATACAATGCGTCTTCTCTCTTTGTTTTTCTTCCCAGTTTCTCTCCTTGTTTCAAATCATTGATACTTTTAAACAATCGTTTAACTTTGGTTGCCTTTGGCATTTTTTTGTATCTGTTGAAACAAGACACAGAAATTACTGTTCCGTCAGCATGACATTTGGTGCGAATTCTATGACTAATTTCTTTGAAACAAATTGCTTGACAGCCTTTTTTTGCGGAACAGAATTAGACCACGTTTACACTGTACCAGCACAACAGTTTGATCCATTACAAGGTCGTTTTAGCCTGCACGCAGCCTAAAAAGTTGATATGATTCAAGAGCGTTTAAACGGTTCCAGAGCAAAATAATTGTGCAGATAGAAGGAAACAAAAAACGGTCGATAAAGCCAAGAGCTCTATTTATTTATGTTTGTACGGATTTGTCATTAAAAACTACATTGGTTAAATGAATAAAAGGGGAGAAATAAATGAAAAAAGCAGCTTCGATGGATCTATTTTGTTTCTATAGAGGAAGGTTACAGCTTGAAAGGTATGCATTTTGCGATATGTAGGTCAAGACAACATCATTCCTTGTACTTAAAGTTTCTTCCTCAATGTTCAAGCTCTTTAGACCTGACTTCGAAGAGATTTTGTTGAGTGTACGAGAACTCCCGCTTGTTTAGGCCATTTTGACAAAGTGGGCCTACTTTTTAAGAGTAATATTATGATTCCCTTTTGACCAAGGGATATCAATAAATAAAGAACGCAGGGAAACAAAGGACGAAAAGTCATAGCTCTAACTTACATTGCATCGATACAGTTTCGACCTGAAAGTTGCTACGGTTCACGAGATTGCGTCTTCACTGCTCCAGAACAGAAATATTCTACAGCTAGATGGAAAAGTATTCGTGTTTAGTAGGAGGAGTTTAAATGGGAAGCTGATCCAATACACTTTTTTTAAGGATCGATGGATTTATCGGAGGGGCGCAGCCATAAAAAGGGGAATCATGTATGGTATACTGTTATTTCAACATATCTTTCCAATTAACCTATTTGTAAAAAAGGCCACAAGTCCAGAGCAGGGGATGAAAAAATTTGTTTCTTCATGCGACCAAACAAAGCTCGTACTTAAATTCCTGCATGAAGAACCTGGAACTATGCTCCTGAACAATGTTGGAATAGAATAGCAAATAGGAATCCATCTCTACTGAGAACGTAATAAGCACAGCAAGCCTCGATGCGAAGCAGAGGTGATGTAGAATGGATCCATCATTGTCACCGAACCAAATGCGTGACAGATTCCTGTGCACTTTTTCCAGTCTCGTGTTAGTTACTATATTCGAAAGAACTTTAGCTTACTGCGAAAGACTGTAACCGAATGAGGAAAATAGGCCCAAACCAAACGTAAATACACTACTGAGTCACGTGACTCCTAAAGCATGGAAATACTGCAGGGGGCTCCCTACACTCGAGCACCAGCATGACCATTTCGAATACAGTGAGAACAATGAAACACGGTTCGTCAATTTGAATAAGGTAAAAATCAATAAAATGCCACATCCTTTTGGCTAAAATATTACTTTAGATCTTGTGTGAGATTTACATCGCTCCTTTCCTAATCACGCAGCATTACAAGCAATAAACAAAACATGCTAAAGATATTTATCTTTGCAGATTAAAATGTTTGCGACTGTCGTGCCGAAATTGACAAAATAGGGCCTTAAAGACTAATATAATGTAAATCGCTCTTTCTTGCAATAATCCATGCACGGTTGGAGATTTGATTTGGATTTCGTCAGGAATTCACCGATCTCATCACCTTGAGAAATCTCTTCTACCTACCGTAAAAGCTCTATTCAGCCCCCCTATCTATTAAGCTCCCCTCTTTAATAAGCCCCTCCCCTCTGAACCGATATTTTAAATAAGCCCCCTCTCTATTTTAAAATCTTATTCTATCCGCCTTCTTTATTAGACCTAAAATAATTTCAAAAAAAAACTCCAACTCGAGAAATCCAATTTCGTTCCCAGGCCCGACATTCTGAAGCTTGTCGTTGGAACAAGGTTGCAAGAAATCTTGATTCATGAAATTACATTTTTAAGATGAATTTTACCTCTATTGTGTTCCGTTCCTTTACTTCCAACAGTCATTGTCACCGAAGTTTCTTTGCGGGTACACTGCAGTTTCAGATTATCTGAAAATCGAATTTAGCCTAAGCAGAAACATGAATCAGCACTAGACAAGTTAACTAAATTCTAATGCTTCTCACAGTGTAAATATGCAGTGTGAATCCACATTTTCTGTTTAGGCCAATTTCGGTGGTCAGTAGGTATGAAACTGCAACGTCCCCGCAAACTAGAGTCGATAAAATGTCATAGTTTTCCATTTTGCTTGAACTGATGACGCTGCAACTCTATAACTACGAATCATTTCCCAACGCATGCAGAAACGGATTACCTCCGTACTGAAATCTTTTCGCTGTTCGAGTAAGTGGCATTGGAGCTTCTGTCACTATTGTGTACGTTCGAAGTGCATCAAGCCATCGTTCGATTCGGATTCTTTTTTAGAACTTAGCTGTTGGGCCTAAATCACCTCCTACTTTTTTCTCACGACCATCGGATCAAAAATGCCTCCAAAATCAGTTTTCTAGAAACCGCCTTCCTCAAAGCCACATTCTGACCAGCAGACGACAGGGCGATAGAAACTCGTCGGCGATCGACATTCCTTGCCGTTTTTACGGCTCTAGAGGAGTAAGGCCCTCAGTGCAGCTCAAATTCTTAGTTTCTTACGAAAAATACGTGTATGTTTTTGTTTTTTGGTTTTCCCTCTGGTACCCAGTGTACACTGCCCTATGCTTAGGTCTTCAGTTGGGCTTTCATGAAAACACGAAGAAAAAGGTCTATGTGCCGGAGGCGTCAGATTGAGTCTATGTGTAATTGTTTTCATTAGATACTGAAAAACCACAACAATGTTTCTTGTCACTATGGATACACATATACAAACATGTACACCACTATACACCACTATGAAACTTCTCAGTCAGCAAGATAAGAAACAGCTTTGTTCGCAAATTCTTATCATGAGAACAAATATGATAGAAGAAAATGTCTGGGACAGTTGTGGTAAACTAAAGTACTCCTGTCCTTGATATCTCAAGAGTCATGGATGAGTAACGAACAAAAATATTTCTGTCTAGTTCGCAAATTCTTATTATGAGAATAAATAAGAGCGAAAAAAATTCTGGCATGGTTGTAAGAAGGGGTCCAGTCAGCAAGATAAACAGATTAGTTCGCAAATTCTTATTACAAAGGCCCCATCTCTCCGTACAAACTCGCGAATATATTCTGACCGACAGAGATCATCTTAAAAAATTAATAAACACGTATTTTCTTTTATAAGAAACTCCTTATAAGAAGCCCAACTCTTAGATCGCGAAAAAATGAAGAAAATCTAGTACTGGGAAAATATAATTTAAGAAACTACAGTAAATCCCCGCGTATAAGAACCTACTTTTCTGAGAGCAAGGCTGAATTTGGTTCTTATTTCAAAGGTACTGAGACCACTTTCAAGGTATAGAGGTTCTTATTTGAAGAGTTCCTCATGTAGTCCCCTTGAGAGTCTCACAAAGATGTTCAGCCCTATTATTTGTTTTGGAAGTGCTCTTATGGACCTAATAAATGATTGGGGAGGAGGATAATACTTTCAAGGCAAATTGCGACCAAAATGACAGCAATCAAAGATCAACGTTGCAACCCCTGCAATAAGAACCTATGTTTCATAAAACTGATACCGGTTCATCATTTAGGAAAAACAGCACCTAGGTTCTTCTCCTCCGCAAAAGTTAAGTCTGCACGCAGGCTACGCTTAATGTTTCTCACGTACATATTTGTTTCTAAAGAAATTCGGATTTCTTTAACAAAGTTTCTTTAGTCTGTTATTTGCATTCATGATACAATTTCGGATGATGGAAGCATTTCTTCAAATAAGTAAAGCGGAGAAGCCGCAATTCGATTTTAAAGAAAGAAGTCACAAATTGAAAAGGATATTTGACAAGGGTCGAGAAACAAGGTCAATTCTCTGAGTGCATGTAACAAAATTCCCATTGTTTCCGCAGTCTTCCCCGCTAAGATTCAAACAAAATGGGGGAATCGCTTTGAGACTATTTTTAAAACAAGAGATCTGTCAATCAGACATTTTTGCTTTGCTATAAAACTAGGTCGTGTGCCCCTAAATCTCCACTCTCAAGCGTGTCTCACATTCACAGAAGCCAAGGCGAAAGAGCAGTGGTATGGTCTGGTTTTTATGTATTATTCTTTGCTTATTAATTCTCAAAATTTTTGGGTGTGTTTGATTCCTACTAATTCTGAAAATGGTAGACTTCATAGTCACAGAATTTTTCTTTGATTGACTCTGAAATTCTCAAAACGGTAAGTTTAATAGGTTTGGAAGGCCTTCTGAAACTTCTGCTCCATAAAGGCACAAGGTTTGGCAGACTTCAGAGAGATCCTCGCTTTCATTGACAAATTTCCACTTTCGCCTTGGTGATTCGAAAACTGCTGTTCTGAAAATCTATGTGTTTGATTAAGAAATAAATTTCCTTCTCTGCGAAGTCTACTCTTTTCAGAATTCGGCTGGCTTGGAATTACCAGCGAAACACACCCTTGACAGTAAAACATTTCAGAATGTTATTTTATATGTAGTACACAGTAACCAGAACGCTGTTAGTCAATCTGTTTATTGCGTTACATCAAGTTTCCACTTGAAAAGATATGGAACGATCTGTAAACCATACCGAAAGAACTTCACATGTTTTAAACATTCGATACGTGGAGAATACACAATTTATTCGAATGAATCAAAGTTTGATAGGTTACCGACAGGCTGCAGTCTTTCTGTGGCCTGTTAACAGGCTATCTTTCTGTGATCGTTCTTACAAGAAAGCAAGCAAAGATTTAGTTTTTAATGCAGGCTAGTTTTCTGGCGCTTATGCAACTGATGTGTACATGCGACATAACTTCTTGTGCCCTTAGAGTATACTCATTCACCGACCTCGGAAGAAAGGACAACTGAGAAAGCTATTTATGGTTTGTAGTCCCGACGACGGGGTTCAAACCCACTTGGCCACACCATCATTTAAAAGCATTCTTAGAAAGATATCTTTCCAGTTGGATTCCATGCCTATGATATTTTTTGATGAAGGCGCTGACAAGGTCTCGCAAACGAAATGAAAATAACTTAAACGTGTTTTTACCTCACATTCTGAATAAATTTCAAGCGCGTTTATTCTCTAGTGCGAACCAAATTAAGGGCATGTTTGACTAGAAATTCTAAACCTACTAAATTCTGAAAATATTAGATTTTGCAGAGACGGAAATAAATCTCCAATCAAACATAAACACCTTTGAAGCAGTAGGTTTTGGTATCGCTTTTGCGATTCACCAATAAAAATGAAAATCTCCTCCAAGTCTGCCAACCTTCTGCATTTTGGAGCATGAAGTACGGAAGGCCTTCCAAACCTATTAAATCCACCTTTACCAGAATTTCGGAGTCAATCAAACACGAAGTCTACCTAGTCTGTCGTGCTCGGTACCAATCAAACATACCCTAAGATGCTATTTCTGAGTTTTGTTATTACGTTACCTTCTTTATTTTCTTGATGTTAGTAGTATCTGGTGCTCATGTAGAGAGAAGCATCAATTTCACCTGCGGGAAAGTGAGACAGATTTATCATTAGCGACTATATATATTGCAGTGGCGTAAGGGGAGCCTAGCAGGGCTATGAACCTTCTGTCGGAAGCATCTGATCCATTCTGTCGGAGGAAATTTTGCGTTATTTTCGGAAGGAATTTTGCAAAGTGACGTATGAAAAAGCCATTTTTCTCCTCAGCAAAATGTCAAAAATATTTCTCCTTCTAGGACTTCAAAATGGGTCTCAAGTTTGTCAGCATCCTGTTTCTGTTGGTGGCAGCAATTTATGGTATGTATTCTCTGTTAACTCAACATGCCTGTCGGAAACGGGGGGGGGGAGGAGCTGGAGGGCTTCAATCAGCCTCCCCCAATAGTTTGCTGAAGTTTGTTGATTTTGTAAATGAAAAAGGCTGTGAAAGCCAAGATCATAGGAATGAGAATTCTAACTCATACATATTCGATCATGCTATACCAGAATCTATCCAAAGTGCAATATCTTTTGAGTCATACGACTCAAAATTTCAAAACTTTCCTGGATAGACCACCATCAGTCGTGATCATTTGCTTCTTTCAATAGCAGATTCTCCAAAATGGGGCGCTTTCCAGCGACCAAAGGGGCGTGGTCATGAAAATTTTGCCGACCGCAAGCCCCACAGACCCCCAGCTTTACTCGCTTAGTTTGCACCTCGTTTCACCCCCCCCCCAAATATTAATTTCGTTCCGACGGGCCTGACTCAAGGATAAAAAGGTTTGCACTTATGCCCGGATAACGTCGATTTTCAAGGGTGTGCTTTTTTGATTTAAGAATTTAAGAATGAGTGCACACAACCTTGAAATAGAAGCTGGACGGTGTGGAAAATTAAAATATGCCTAGATCTGATAGGTACTGGAAACACTGCGTTTCAACTGGATGTAAGTCTTGGAGGGGTGATGAGAGGTTCACTTTGTAACGCCCATGTTTCAAAAGGAAGGAAACGTCTCGAAACCAAAATAGCTAATTTATACCGAAAATGTAGATTAAAAAAATATTTCAATTTTATATTTCAATTTCATATTTCATATTTCAGCTTATTAGGGAGGGAGACCCTTCAACCAACTGGTTGATTTACAAGGGGGCCTACCATATAAAACGTACAAAACTAAACAAGTTAAAAACCGCTAAAAAGTACTTACAATGAATGAATACAACAAACCAAAAATCCTATCTATAAAAATAAAAGAAAAGTACCTAAAAACAAAACGGACTAGGAATTCATCCAACGACCGAGCAACCAGCTCGACTCCCCCACCCCACACCCGACGCCCACCAGGCCGACAACGAAAACTCATCTCCCTTCCAAGATGTTTCCTTTGGCAGCCTTCAGACGGAGGAACTCTTTCGAGACACCCAGAATAGACCTACTTGGGAAGACAATTTTGAAAAATTCTTTCCCCTTTTCTAGCTGCACCAGCAATCGAGGAAGAAGAAGATGATAAAATGATGGATCCTACTCAACTTGACGAAGAGAGTGAGTATGCTTTGAGTAGTGCTAAGATCTCCGTGGATCACCTCTAAGGGTTCAAGTGCAGCTTCTCAAGTTGACCTTTTTTCTCTGTTGGCTGCAAAATCAACTCTTACAGGCTGTTCTCTGACAAATGTGGAAAATAATGCCTTCTTTTCCAGGATTTCTCTGACAAGCGTCTAAGATAGAGCTCATCCAGTAGGATGGGAAATCTACTGTAGGTAAACATATCAAGACCTAGATACTGATGTTACCTTGCAATCCTACTTTTTCCAGTGAATGGAGAAGAATTTTTGAGGCCTTGAAAGCAAGCTTTGATAAAAGAATCCTTAGGGATGCAGATAGAAGTTTTAATGCCTGCTTTCAATCATGGGGCCACTGGAGAGGGCCATGGAACTACAGCCTCTCCATTAGAAGCATCGATCCCCCCCCCCTTGTCAGAAAAAAATTTGGACTACAGTCGGATGAAATTTGGCAAAATGACCTACGAAAACTGCATCTTTAGCCATTTTTAGCTCCCCTGTCTGAAACTCTAGCCCCTCTATCGGAAGACTTCTGCCATCAACTCTTCCCTTTTTCTTTGTTTCCCTGTCCTAGATTCATTGGAAATTTAAGCCTACACGAAGCGTTGTAATTCTTGTGCTCATAATCGATTGTCCCCGATCACTTTCACTAAGTTTGATTTTAACTTAATTTCATAGCACTGGACGCTCTGATCGAAGATGAAGATGAAGAAGAGGATGAGGGTGCCGTTGATGATGAAGAATCAAAAGATGCAGCAAAAAAGACATGTCCAGCTGTCCTGAAAGGAAAAGGCTTCAGACAGCTGATTGGTTATGGTCAATACTGTGTGTGCAAAGCAGCCCAAGCGCCCAAGGGTGATGAAACAGAAATCTCCGAAGACGATGTTGCAGCACATGTAGAGAGCTTAGCTGAAGATCCAAAGAAATTGAGTAAAGCGGCAAAGAAGAAGCTGTTCGATAACATGGTCAAGAGTGCTTTCAGGAGGGCGGACAAATGCTGTTACTGCACATTCAACAAGAGAGTTGTTAGGTACGTACGGCCATACGTGGTCGGTTGAGGGAGAGCTCTGGAGGGGCAAATCGATCCAAAATCTCGTCTATTATCGTAAAAAATCTTTAGAGTCTTCAAGAAGCTGTCTGACAACGTTTCCTGCACGCATTACTTAAATCGACATTGGTGAAGAACGACATAAGCGCTGCTTTTGAAGCGACTATCTATTTTGCCTTTCCTCTGCCATAAATCAGAAACCACTTGTCAAGTTAGCCAAGACAAGGTCTCAAAGTTGAAGCATATTCTACGCAGCCGTGTAAAAACCAAGACACCATAAACTACAGCTCCTCCACAGCAGCAATACAAACTTGCACAATGTTTAGAAAAGCCTGTTTTCAGTTTAGACTTAAAGGGAGTGGAAAGACCAGCATGCTTTTCGTGAAGTCGGTGACTTATTCTTCACAGGTCCAGAATAACTGACTGTACGAAACTCACAAAAACAAAAACAAACGATTGCAAAGGCTGCTGGTCTCTGTACTCCCTTTAATACATGTCGTAGTCTGGTTTTATGACTGAGGTGATACCGCAACAACTACGACCCTATATGGCCTTAACAACTGCAGCTAAATCACCTGCCTTTTTCTCAAAACCAGTGCGCCTAAAACGCCACAAAAGGCAGTTTTCAAAAATGCTATATCATAGCTACCAGTGCGTAGATGGATGTTTCTTCAGGCCAGGCAACAATCGCAAAAATCGCTTTCCTCTTAGCCAACGTAGACTTGGTGTACTCGTAGGCTACCTTCCTCTAAGCTTAGCAGAGTTACTGTAAAAAGCCATATTCTAGGGTGGTTCCAGTTAATATCCGTAGGCCCCCCCCCTATGGAAGAACAATACATCAAATACTGGAATGTCCAGATTTTTCAATTTTACAGACAATTTACCCCTATTTTGCCCATATGGAAGAGTTTGCCAGCAACTTGAAGGTCTGAATTTTTCCTAATTTTTGTCGCTACCCCAGGATTTTGCATCTTGGCAGCTGAATGCCCCTGGATATTGGGGGATTTTTGCATACCTCCGGATTTTCTCTTCCATAGGGGAGGGGGTACAGATATTAACTGGAACCACCCCTAACTGGAAAACAAAGGCGTCATAAAACTGTCGCCGATCGAGACTTTGGTCCGGTTTTACAGCTTAAGGCCTCACTGGAGGAACAACAACAACAAAATCAACTCAATGTGAAGGGATGAGCGCATATGAGCGTATGAGAGTCTTTGCTGATGAAAATCGTAGTGATTTTCACTTTGTAAAATTTGTCCGACGGGGATTTGTGCCATTTGTCGGGGTATCGTTTTCACCTAATTTTTCTAGAGCGGGCTATCAAAAGAAGGCAGTTTTTCTGGAGCCGGTTGTTGAAACATGTCAAAGGGGGAAATTTTGGTAAATTGGGTTGTTATTTAGTCCAATCTTTGCGTTTTCGTGTAAACTCTTGATCGATAATCTCTAGAATCGGCAGGTCAAGTCAAGAGGCAAATTACTCCAGAAAATACGACATTAATAATTACAAGGGATTATTTTGCGATTAATTTGATTTTTTGATGATTTAAATGATTAATTTGTGATTATTCTAGAATGAATTACACATTCCAAAATGTTCTCAAATAAGCGCACTATAAAACTAGACTTATGACGATGAGTCTCTTGTTTCCCTGTGCTCTTTGACATGACGATGGCGCTTCGGTCAATAGAGACTCGTAGTATTACTCAGAAAAATCTGGCCCTATTTAGGCCCAAACTGAGCAATTTCTTCAGTACCAATCAGATTGCGAGATTTGTGAATAGACGATTACGCTAAAGATGGCGGCGAGGAACTTTTTACCAAGATGCACTGCGTTCTTTAATCGAATTCCTATACAATCGTTAAGGATTCGTAATTCGAACGCAATGCATCTTGGTAAAAAGTTCCTCGCCGCCATCTTTAGCGTAATCGTGTACTATTGTTAACGTGTAAATGTGATAGAATTTTCGATTCGATTGAAGAACTGAAAACACTCCCAAGGGACTGAGATTCGAAGCCGTGATTCCATCATACTTCCATTGACGATTGAAGAGAATAGGGCCCAGTTTTTCACTGTTTCATTATGAGTCCCTCTAGAGCAAGGTTTACCGCAGGGATACAAGGGACTCATCGTCATCAGTCTACTATAAAACTTGTATGAATGAGGCAAGACAGAGCAAGATTGATAAACAAAATCATGAAAAATGACGGTAAACTGTTTCATAAATCAAGTGATAGACTATCATGCCAATTTGGCAGAGTTTTTTGTAACACGAGAACGAAGTTTTCCTATTTGCTCCATCGCAGGGAACTCAGAATATTGCGATGTTGTTCTGTTCATGTTTTCAAGCTTGTGTTTGTATATCTGGCAATGTGTTCTTATAAATTTGGGCAATGGGGACTGGAACAATCTAATCGTTTCATCTCTAATAAAGTAAACACATAAAACACGGTTAAACATTCAAAATTTGTGATTAATATGACTGGTGATTTTTCAGAGCGCACGAGATTTTAAGCAGTGATTTGCCCCGCGGGTTAAGTAACAACCCCCCCCCCCCTCTCGCAAGAAATCTTTCAGGCTGCTTCTAGAAAACCTTTGCTCTTTTGCTCGGTTTTCCAACAGTACTGCTGTTTGACTCATCCGGTTTTGTTTCTCCTGACTTTTAGATTGATGGCATTCCTCAACAAAGCAAAAATAATGGCAGCTAAAGCCAAGGTTGCCTTCTACCTCCACTTCAAGAGCTTGGTTTATGCAGCCGTTGGCAGACGCAAGGCAGCTGCATACTTTAAAGCACTTGCACGAGGTTGAATTGGATTCGATTATGACTTAAGAACATTGCTTTAAAACTGGGTAGATCGTACAATGGATGGAATAAATTGTAATAACAAATAATGCCGTTATTGTAAATACGATGAAGCCACTGATGTAGAATTTTTTGACCTCGCATTAATCAAGCCATAATAACAATCAAGCAGTCATTGAATGTAAACTGGTTCATTGGGTATTGTCTGCACGTAGGCTATTGCTTTTGTACCTTGCATAGATGCCGGGTCAGTACTTCGTCTGCGGACACAAGGGGGGATGCTAAAATGATAACCTGTCCCGCAATCTCGTCCCCAGAGTGAGGTCGTTGTTCTACCTCTACTCTGGGATACAAGAGGCCGTTCGGCAATCTGATTGGCTGTTCGCCATTTTGAGCTTTAACTCCGATTTGCACTGGGTAAACGACCTCGGCATGTCAAAATTCGACATAAAACCAGATTCTTTACCTATTCCGACTATCGTTTGCAGTTTATTTCCGAAATTTGAAGAATAACGAGCCATTTCATTATGGAAGCTGGGGGTAAAAGTTTCCATGATTTTCAACTTAGGCCTATTTTAGCCCCAAGCAAACCGTCTTTATTTTCACATTAAACACACTTGTTAATCTCAGATTATTCTTCAGATTCCTTCAAAAAGGTTCAATTCAAATAAGGAAAGTGTCTGCTTTCAATTTCTCCATTCATCTTCTGCAGAGTTAGCGCCAGAGCAACAGCAATTTTCCGCCGCTTGGCGTTACCTAGCCAACGGTGAAATCCATAATGGCTTCCAAATTTGCCCATTTTCAGGGCAGATTTGATCGAAGTGTACCAGGGTGCGCATTCGTATGACGTAAGAACACCCTGGGAACGAGGTTGCCTCCGGCTGCCAACGTGGTGGTTGCAACAAAGATCACAAATGATTTTGAAGTTTTCTTGCTTTGTTCTAACTTTGTAATCCGAGGGGCACTTTTCACTCTAACAAAATCTGGTACATCTTTGACAAAAATCCTTCTGTTTCCAAGAAAAATCCAAGAAAAATCCGTAAAAATCCTTTCGTACTAAAAAAATCTCCGTTCATGAATGTTGCCGTCCAGTTGCCAGATAAACGTTCGAAACTATCTAGCCTAATCGAGGCTCTGATGGCAACTTCAATGGTCAATTTCAGCTATACTTAGCTATTATGGCAGATTTTCCAAAAATAGGGCGTTTTCCAGCGATGTAAAGGGCGTGGTCATAAAAAATTTTCCCGGGAGCAAGCCCCCGAACCCCCTTTTTTCGTCCCTTCCCTCGCACCTTGTTTCAGCCCCCCCCCAATATGAACTTCGTTCCGACGCTGCTTTACATATGCAAATAATTTTGACTTTGAGCAAACAGCACTCTGAAGCCTTCGGCTTTGCTGACAAAGAATGACGCAGCATAGATTTTTATTTCAAATTCTGGTGAGTAAAGGCCGGTTTACACACGATCATATTTACGTAAAATTTGCTTCACATTTTTTATGTCATCACAGAATGTGATCGTGTAAACGGGCTTCACAAGTTGCTTGAAGTTATGTGAAGCAATTATAATTAATCCTTTTTATTGGCAGTCTGTCACGCATTTGATTGGTTGATAATGACAATACAAAGAATAGGAAATTTGAATGGCTGATGATCCTCTGATTTTCTATGGCCGTAGAAATTCAAGAAGATTAGCCCTCCTTTGTTTCAAATACACAGATTCACAAAGAAATCTGTTGTGTTGAACTCTGATTGCACCATCACAAATTTTTCATTTGAAGGGATTAATTATAATTGCTTCACATAACTTCAAGCAACTTGTGAAGCCCGTTTGCACGATCACATTCTGTGATCACATAAAAAATGTGAAGCAAATTTTACGTAAATATGATGGCTATTAGCAATCACCGGCCCCGGCCCCCCGGCCCCGGCCCTCGGCCCTATGGCACTCGGCCCCGGCCCCGGAAATTTGATGATGGAGAGTTAAAATTTTGATACCAGTCTATTTGTTAGGCCAAATTGTAATGATGAACAAATGCTCAAATGAAGGGTGATAAGTGTTAAAGAGAAACAACGAATAAAATGCAATGTTTACTTGTCTTGCGCTAAATCCTGGGGCCGTAGTTTTGTAATCTTGTCTTGGCGCGCATTTTGCTATCATGTTCTCTTTGTTATAAAATGACGTATAGCGCTGATCACGTGAAAGCTATCAAGGGTTGAAGGTGGCTAATTTGAATATTTGAGTTGTTTGGCTGGTGGGAGTGACCGCTTCTTCTACTCTCTGGAACTTGACAAAGTACGGTATTTTCCTTTTTGCCCTCAAATGCACAAATTTTGCAGCCTGTGTCCCAGACGCTCCACACTTTTGAGAGTTAAGAGAGCTCGCAGTTGGTATATGATAGTGTATATTTTGTTTCTTTCATCTAGTACGTCTTACGGACGCTCTCATATTTGTGATTTCGCTATTGAACTTCAGGAAACTTTGAGTGAAGCTATAAGTCACAAAGAAACGGCAGTTTCAGCAGCAAACGAACTAACAGAACGTCAGCAATGTTAAGATTTTCGAGGCCAACTCGAGATGAAAATAATAGGAAGTTATTCACTGCGAATTGTCTTCAAACTGAATGCCTTACAGTTGGTTTCAATGGTTTCAAGTCTGCTTTGCAGACCGCGTGCGGAGGATAGGGAAAGAAAAGTAAAGACAGACAAGTATATGATATAGATTTCTCTTGATCTTGGAATTAAATCAACGGTGTTGGAAAGCAGCTTAGCGAAGGTGCAGGTAAATGTGAAGTTGCATTTCTTCCTCCTCGTCGTATTCTCCCTCCCTCACGGTCTGCACCGCAGACTACAGGATACTGGTTTCAAGCAGCTTCTAAGCACCAATATCCTATCCCTGTCGGTAAAGACTGCAAGAAAAATTTCTAGAAAAGTCATGAACACTCTCATGACTTTTCATCAGAACAATGACATAACGAAAACAATGGCTAACAATAGCCTTTGTCTACGATGGGATTCCTGGAGACAATAGGAATATTGAGATGCGCGCCAAGACAAGACTGCAAAACTACGGCCCCAGGATTTTGCGCAAGACACGTAAACATTGCATCTTATTCGTTGTTTCTCTTCAGCACTTATCACCCCTCATTTGAGCATTTGTTTGCCATTACAACTTGGCCTAACAAATAGACTGGTATCGAAATTTTAACTCTCTATCATCAAATTTCTGGGGCCGGGGCCGAGTGCCATAGGGCCGAGGGCCGGGGCAGGGGGGCCGGGGAAGACAAATGACGGATATATAGCGTCTAGTCTAAATATAGAACAAAAGATAGGCGCCTGCCATCATTTGTCCAATTGTTTTGATAATCTCTCAAGATCATCAAATACAATCGAATACAATAGACTATATTTAGATTGCCCAGGCCCCTGATTTAAATCGCCTTATATCTCCGTCATTTGTCTTTAAAAGATCAAATAAGAACCGTGACCCAACCAATTTTCAACCTTACGGTCGCAGCAAAGCTGAATGGGAAATTCCTACTTTGAAGAAACCTTTGCGAGAAGAAACGTTACAGTTTTCACGTTTCAGTTTCGGACCGAAAATCACACATGTGCACCACTGACATAGGCTGTTTTTTTGCCTTCTAAGCAAATCTCATGGGTCGTAAGACGATACACAAGGGGATCTTTGCAGGGATAAGAAGGACAATGCCCCTAGCACAACAAATTCTACTCAAAGGGAAAATCATTCCATATGCAATAATGGTGTACAGGTGTCAGGAAAAATATATCAGGCATTTTTTGTAGAAGTAATTTGGTCTTAATTTGGCCGAGGATTTTCAGTTGAAATTGACAGAAGACAGCTAGGGTCATTGCAATTTGCATAGATTTTTGCTCGGATTTTTGCATCGTAAGCTAAAAGCAAAAATATCTTGCTTGTTTAGTGAGCCTTTCTCAGGACGAAAATAAAGTAAATCCCCAAAAGACTTGCGTCAGTGTCGGCTAAATCCCTACATATGTCAGGAACACATCAAAAATATTTCAAGGGTGTATTTACCTTCGTAAACAACATTGATTAGAGGTATCAAGGGATCATACCACATCTGCTTGTCTGCTTGCACATCTCGTAGCCATAGTAACTGCCAATAAACATGTCAGGGGATGACACATTTTCAAAGGGCGGAAGAACTTTTGTTTCTAATCTCTCTCTCGTGCAAACATGCCGCTGACCAGCCCTTTCTTCCAAGAACCTTTAAAACAAAAGAAGCGACAATTTGAGACAATACTTTAGATGGGTCAAGAACAAAGCGCATTGATCTACTTCCTAAAAGGAATGAAAGGAACAAAATTCCCATTGTTGATTGAGTCATTCCAACTGAGACTCTGTCAAATGAACAAAATGAAACAAAGAGGGTCGCTTTGGGACTATTTTTAGCGCGTGGGGCTGTCAATCAAATGTTTGTTATAAAATCAAAGGCGTGCATCCGTCAATTGCATTCCTCAGCGAACACAATACACAGAGGGAAAGAGCAGTGGTAAGATTTTCTTCTTGCTTTTGTGTTGTAGTTTTATTTGCACTTCTAACTGTAACTTTTTCAAAACATTATGGGCTGTAATTTTTCCAGGGATGGTCACTTTTCCTAAAGGTATACGAGAAAAATTCGGTTTGCTGTGCCAGCCATTTCATAATACACTTTGAACTAGTGACATCTAAGGAATGATCAACACACCCTCTCCTCGGGATAGCGCACATAGCCCAACTTCTCGACCAGAACTCTCATCGTTCAAAATATATGGAAATCCATTTGTTTTCGCCCGAATTTTGAAATATTCAAGCAGAACGTTGCATGCTTGCGGTGCTTGCCTTCGATCAAGTACTGTACACGCCCCCAAAAATTGAATTGAACTTCCCATTTCCTGCAATGCGTGGATGCTGACACGCCCCATTATATGCACTGCCATCCTTGTTTGGTACCCACGGACTTACCTGAACTTTTCCTTCTTCTAGAACATCAAAATGGGTCTCAAACTAATTGCCGTCCTGTTTCTCGTTGTGGGAGCAATTTATGGTAACGTATTTTCAATTTTTAGTATTCTGCTTTGCAATATTTTCAGGTAAAATGAAAATTTTTGACCTGCCACACGAACATAGGGAGCAATCTGCCATGCCCTGCCTTCCCGACGTAAACTACTTGGATCAAGTTTGGAAGCAGGAACACTGCTATGCGACGCAGAACAACAGCAGTTCCCATGTTCTGACGGGGCTACCGTGCCTAAATAAGTAAAAATGAAATGAAATGACAGCAAATATGTAAATATATATGTGCGAAATTGAGAAATATCAATATCTGGCAGATTCCAATATTTCGTCCTGCCATGCAGGACTTATTCAGGGCTGTTGTGCTGTAGTTTACATACGTCAGCACGATATAAATATGTACAACATTGTTTTGAGAGTCTCAAGAAAAGAGATTCAGTAAACCTTTTTTGCGAGAATTTATGTGAACGTGAATGTCGTTCGGCACGAAAACTTCGCGGTAGATCGTGAAAAGATTCGATAGTGTTTGGTTTTGATGGCATAGGTACAAACTCGTAATTTGCAATCCTTGAATTACAAATAATTTCTCCAGTATTTATTTTGAGCCTAGAATCTTTTCAAACTGACTTGAAATCTTGTATCTCGTTTCTCTTAGCTGCCCCAGCGGTCGAGGACGAGTTGGAAGACACTCCGGATGAAGAATTGGCAGACCCCACAGAACTCGACGAAGAATGTAAGTAGTCTAGCTTCTAGTAATAAGCAACTGGGTAGGATATGAAAAGGGGCAAATAGTCTTGCATCTAACAATGATACTATTTTTTACGAGTACGTTGAGTTGTTGTACTTCTCTCCTTCGAATGAAGAAGTTATGTACAACCAACAGCTATGTAGAGTTGAAAGGTTTTTGGCCATAAAACTGCCATCAATCGGTTGAACTATCTGTTAATGTCCTTTAGTGAGTGCAGCTGAAAGATCGAAAGTTTCCTTTGTGTGCAATCAAAATGAAAGCAATGGCGTATTGTCAAAAACGGATGAATTCTCACAAAATTTGCCTGACGCAATACAAAGTGACAGTCTGGTGCGCCAGAGGAGTATTTTTATCGTGCAGTTTAAGTTGGCTTGATTAGACCATCAGAACATCAGAATTTAATCATGATGAGGGGGCGTTTTGCATTTTGATGAAATTTGGAAAGATTCATAAAATCATTAAAAGTGCAATTCTTTAGATATTTCTCCGTCACGTTTTCTCACTTGCACAGTACATTTGTAAATTCATGTGAAGAATTTAAGCTGAAGCAGTGCTAAGAAAATATCAGTTATGATGTTATTGATGATGTTACCCGAAATATTCACTGTCTGAAACTTTACAAGAGAGTGCAGGTGATTTGACAGTTGTGTCTTTGCCATAGCTCTGGATGCACTGACCGAAGATGATGATGATGAAGAAGAGGACCAGGATGAGGATGCCATTGATGATGAAGAAGACCCCAAGAAGAAACCAAAAAAGAGAAGAACATGCCCCGCAGTTTTAAAAGGAAAGAAAGGGTACCGCCCCTTGATTGGGTATGGTCAATACTGCGTGTGCAAAGCACCCCCAAGAAAGAAGGGTGATGAGCCAGAAATCTCTGAGGATGATGTTGCAGACCATGTAGAAAGCTTAGCTGAAGATCCAAAACGCAAAAAGTTGACTAAGAAGCAAAAAGCCAAGCTGTTCCACAAACTTATCAAGGGCTTCTTCCGAAGATCAGACAAATGCTGTTACTGTACATACAACAAGAAAATGGTCAGGTAGGCAGAGCCTATAATATGGTCCATGGCCACAGGAAGGAAAGCAGCTGCTGATTTGGGGGGGCTTTATTCTTAAAACAATGGAGAAAAATACATGTGTTAAATGTTTGTGAGATAGCACCACCGTCTTAAATATTCTTGGAGGGATTGAACCCGCTGGCCCCAGCTTTCCCAATGGGTGGATAAATCATTTCTGCCACAGCATATAGGTTTATGCCATTCCAGTTGTTTCTCTAAGCAATAGGCCCATTGTTCTACCTGTCCAGCATTCGAAAAAGGAATTATTTGAAAACCCTCTTATTACAGTCTCTTCAGTTTAATGAAATGCCATTTTCTAATCTATATTGCTAACTATTTCTTTCCTTTCAGGGTTTCAGGTTTTCTTCTTTTGCATGATTTCAACATTTTTCTACCTAGTTTGAGGTTTATTTGGTTGTTGTATCGTTACAGGAGTTTCCAAAGATCACAATTTTTTGTTGCATCTATTGGTTTGGTTATGGTGACCACGTTATCCGAGGAAAATTTCAAATTCTGTACTCATTCATTTGTTTATGTTTTCTTAATTTTTTTAGATTGTTGGCATTCCTTCACAAAGCGCACATCATGGCATTGAAAGGAAAGTACATGTTCTACCTCCACTTCAGAAAGTTGGTGTATGCAGCTGTTGGAAGAAGGAAGGCAGCAGCTTACTTTAGGGCTCTCAAACGCGGTTGAAGGATGCAAAGAAAACATTGCTTTTGAACTTTGTAGATTGTAAATGCTGGTGGCTGTATTTTTTATACTGTTTTAACTAAGCTCACTGAAAGTCAACTTATTTTGTCATCTCTCATTGCTTCTGTCACTGTCTAGACACCTCGGGATTGCCAAGGGAGCAATTAAGAAACGCTAGTACTAAAATGGACAAAATTTCATGTTAAATCCAGAAACATTTAGTACTATGGCCTGATGATAGTTTCTTTTAAAAAAATAATGTGTAGCACGCTCATGGTGGGGGTCATCAAGGGGGCTAGAAATCCGCTGCTCCGCGCGATTTTCAGTTAAAATCCGCTGTCCTGGTCATTTTTAACCAAATTTCCTCGTCCTGCGACTTTTACAAAAATGATCGCACAAATTAGTATTGTTAGACATTTTCACCCATCCAGGTGAAAAGAGGAGGATAATAGCACTTAAAATTTTTGTGCCATGCTTGGAAAATATTCTCATAGTGCTGACCAGAAAAACAGAGATGTGACAAAGACCTCTTTTTACAAGACAACAGATGAAGGATCCGCAAATCCATGAAATTTCATGAAAATTCCGCATTCCGCTTACAATTTTTGAGAAAATCCGTGTCCCGTAGGAGTGGAGAATTCGGTCGTTCCGCCGAGAAATTGCTAGAATTCCGCATTCTGCAACAAATTTTCTTCAAATTCCACTGTTCTGCAAACCCTGATGACCCCCACCTCATGACCAATATCAATTGCTTTTCAATCATGAAACAAAGGTTATCATTTAGGGGTCAGTCATATATCAATGTTGTCCTCGCTTAGCATCATTTCGACGTTAATGGGTGGGGGGGTCAACAGCCTTCTGCAACAATGACGCTAAGAACAAAAATTATCAACGTCGATTTTCATAAAGATATATGTCTGTAACATTGTGAAGATTGCGATAATTTTATGTTTTACTTTCTTCCCTGAGCTCATTTTCATGCAATCTTCTCAGTCAGAGAATGTTCGCTGAAGCTTTGTTGGAATGCCAAAAGATTTTAGGCCCTGTACTTCCCATGCCTTTCCCGTAGGATCTACTGCAGCCTCTTTCAGCCCTCAGTCACTTTTGAATGGACCGATGCTAAGGGTGGGGGGTCTGAAAGTTAGCATCGAAATGATGCTAAGCGAGGATGAAATCAATATATGACTGACCCCTTACTCCCTATTAAAATTAAACCAAAGAAATTCGTTAGGATAATGCAAGGATTAAGAAGCTGCCCCCCCCCAAGTAATTTCCAAAAGTTGCATTTTCTTCATCAGCACAAGTTACATTTGTTGGAGATTTTGATGCAAGAGAATGTAATTTTGGAAATTTTCAGCCCTTTTGAAAAGGCACTATGCAAGTGAGATGAACAGCATGAGATTCAGATGAGATGAGATTGAAGAATGAGTAACATCTAGTTCACTAGATGAGACAGGGCCTCTTTTAAGGAATCGTAACTTGGGGGGCAAGTTTCAAAACGGGGACCTCATTTTTGATACAAGAAATATTTCTCTTTATGAACTCCTTAGCAAAGCATGTATTTCTTACAAGACATTAATTGTACTAGGAGGCTCCTCACCACTATTTTGCCGTTCATCTTTTTGTTCAGGATGGGGAGAGGATTTATGGAAGGCCCAGGGTCAGGAAAACATGGGCCTTTTGTAAAGTGAGTTTTGAAAGGTACGCCAAAGGCGCGTCCATCTAGGGGGGTCCTGGGGCATGCTCCCCTGGGAAAAATTTTAAAATCTTGGATGCTAGAATCGCACTGGTAGCCATTTTTCTCCTCTAACCCAGTTATCAAATCAAACTGGCCAAGAAAGGCATTTCTTGAATAGAAACATGGACCAGCGAACTGGGTGAGCCAGAAGTGATTCCCCACATCTGATAATTCATAGCACCAAGAGTGTCTGATGAATCGATATTTGCTTGATAGCCAAGAGTCGAGAAATTGAAACATTTCTGTAAGTTTCTGCTATTCTATGAGAAGATAAGCAAATGCGACTTCACAAAAACGTTGCAAAAGGGCCTGAAAAGGGGCCTAAGAGCAGCAAAAAGAAAAAGGGACCATATACTAGGGGGGCAAAACACTGTGAAAAGCTGTAACTGGGGGGGCAGGTAAGGGGGACTGCGGGGGCTTTTGCCCCCTAGTTTGTATGTTAAAAGAGGCCCTGAGATGAGATTCAGCACACTGGACTTCAATCTGAATCTCATCCACTGAACTAAAACTCGTGATGATCTTGGAGTATTCTTGTCCCCCGTTGTGGTTAAGTCTCAGCTAAAATGTTCAAAGTTTGAAAGGCCTCAGTGTGCTAAGAAAAGTTTTCGTTTTTTTGCATCTGCCTCTTAGGGGCCATCGACTTTCGATTTTCGTATTTTTTAACGGCAATTGGCCGTTATGGGGGGAGGGAGTCTTACCCTTAGGCCGTTAAGAAAATAAAAAATCGTACGGAAATCTCCGTAAGAGAATTTTTTTAAAAGCGTAGATAAAATCTTTACAAATAACATATAGAGTGTAGAATAGAACAGTTTTACTATGCCTCCCGATATGGCGTATTTTCGGTTGAAGTCCAGCATGTTCCACAAGACATTTGTTTGCTGCTCCCCAAGTCTTACTTAGGCCAAAGATTTTAGGCCGATCGGAGGCCCGTTTGGTAGAAGGCCGTTAACGGGGAGGGGGGAGGGGGTTCCCATCTTAACGGCCAAATGCCGTTAAAAAATATGAAAATCGAAAGTCGATGGCCCCTTATAGTATCTATAGTTTAAAGTACCATTTTCTACCAATATATGTTCAAAGTATGTTTGGATTATTCGTAAATCTAACATCATGCCCTTCAGCAATTCACAGAAGGGCGCATATCCAAGGTGTAGTCCGGAAATTTTTTCCAGGGGCTTTACCCCCAAACGCCAAAGAGCTACCAACTTTCCGGCGCCAATTGGTGCCCCTCCCGTCTGAAAAACGCTCCAAGGGCCTTTGAAAGGCCAGGGCAAAATAGACTTGTGTTTGCATCCAGGAAAGTGATAGTGATACAAATGCATCTGAAACAACACCCAAATCTTGTTTTCGAAAAAGCCATTGGCACTATTATTATCAAATTGAACTAAAGATGGAAACATACTTGCCTGTACCTGCGCTAAACTTTATCTTTTCTTAGGGCTCTGTTCTTTTTCTCCGTGCTTTTACAACTCGTGGGCCTAACCGTCATCTTGTCATCTTGACTGTTGGACACTTGTGACAATTTTCGCGCCAAAAGTGCAGGGGACTGGGAATAGACCAGTAGACTTATCAACGGAGTCCCTTGTTTCCCTGCATTCCATTCTTTGACGTGATGATGTCATATTTCACAGGCTGTGGGAAATTTTGGATTGAAAATGCGATTTATGTATAACACTTCATGATAGTTCCTCCAGTTACCATCATGATATCAATAACAAGCAGCAATTTTAATTCCCGTACGTGGCATAATGACTCTAAGTCACGTCACATCAGTTTGTCATGCCTGGGGACTAGAATTTTGATATCTTGAACTGTCAGAAAAGAAATAACTTAAAATAGCTACGAAGGCTCGAAATATCATCAAGTATCATACATAAATCTCATTTTAATTCAGAATTTCCTATAGTCCATGGTTACTGACGTCCCTGGAAATAGTTGTTGCAGCTGTATCTCCATAGCAACAGAGCAAGGAAGCTTGTTCAAAAGATCAGCAAAGAAAGATGGCAGCCGCATCAGAACTTCTCTCAAGCTATTGACGTTGAGAAAATTGCTCTTAGAAGTCAACGAACATGAAAGTACGAGATTTAAGTATCTCAAAGAGATATAGGGATACTGTCAAAAGATGGGGGGAACCAAATATCGCAAGAAAGAGGGTAATTATCGCTCCATTGATGTCAGATGTGAAAAAAGAGAAAGACGTCGACCTCCAACCTGCACCGTCTCAAAATGATAGAGATGATGATTCACAACGGGTTTCTCAATATGCTGACGAAATTGATAGGTTGTTCAAACAAGTCAAAATCGAAGGTACGAATTATCTAATAGTAGCTTAAACATCCATCGATCGATAAATCGATTGGCGTTGCTGAAAACTCTTCACGATGGCGATGCCCTCTTCCCTCTCTCGAAATCACGCCCTCTCCATATGCACTGGAAAAGTGATGCTTTTAGATAAAAACAATCTTCTATACAATGTTGAAAACGTAATTCTTAGATTGAAATTTCCTAATCTCATGTTTGAACACTAAGCTGAGAATTCTTCTAGGCCAATGGGCCTAGAAATGGAAGGAAGATTGAAAACAAAAGAAAAATACTTATATTGTATATTTTCCAGGTCCCTATATCAACTCATTTGTTGTTGATTTTCATCATTTTGCGGTGCTTCTGCCAACAAACTTGATGCTTATTTGTTACTTCAGGGTCTATTTTCCATCAGTCGACTTTACCCGTTTTAGCTCTGCCTACTGAGACCCTGTTTCATCAAAAAGTGTTATTTTCCCCAAAAACCTGCAAAATAACATTCAATGCTTTATAGGTGAGGAAGAGGATGAGAATAAAATCCTAACTCTGTCACAAGATTACTTAGAGTACAAGATTTGGATGGAAAAAGAAAGGAACACAAGGAAGGACTTAAATTCCATTGGTTTAAACACAAATTGGCTTTTGAGCAAGAATGAACGAACAGCATTAGAAGAGAGAGTTTTGCAAAGGTTGTTGCCTAAGGCAGCAAAATCATTTTATGAGGAAGATGGTTTACAGGTAATTCGACCTGCTTGTTATGGCTGATTTCCACAGTTTTCCAAGCAGACAGAATTTATACAAATCAAAGGGAGCCCTGAGGTATCTCACAGAGTTCAATTTCACCTGCTTGTTATGGCTGATTTCCACAGTTTTCCAAGCAGACAGAATTTATACAATGTTTTCTTGAAATCAAAGGGAGCCCTGAGGTATCTCACAGAGTTCAATTTCACCTGCTTGTTACAGAGATATGTCCTAACCATTCCTTAGAATTATTGAGGTCTAGCACAAATAAGTTACCAAAAATTATAAAAGAACAGTACATGGCTGGATTAAGTTTTAGATGTGTGATTAATTTGTTGTTAGGACAGCCATTTTTTTAAATGGTAGAAGGAATGGGTATTCCATCAACCAAAAGAACATTCAGTGCCATTCCCTCCCCCAATGTTGAGATGGCAATAACATACAGTAAGACCAGTTTTATAGTGCTCAGTTTGCACTTTGTGTCTTCAACAGCAATTTTGAATTTTCATCTTTACGCCTACAGGAACAAGAGCCCCATAAAAACCTTATACCTTTGCCATTATCAAAAGCACAGGAGCGTTTATTGCCATTGTTGCAACAACCTATGCCAGTAGCACTGTCAATCATAGCGGAATACTGCCGTAACAATAAGCTAAGATTAGTGGATCTCTATTCTCAAATTGATAAAGATAAAAACTGGCATCTTTCAAGGCAAGAACTGCGTAAACTTGTGAGAGACAATGAAATTCCTCTAACTGATGCTCAACTGGAAGAATTGATAATAGTACTTGATAGGAACGACAATGATCAGCTGGAATATAAAGAACTTGCACAAGGTGTAGAGGCATTTAGAATTGATTCTAGGTATGTATTGATCTATTGATCTATTGATCTATTGATTGATGTACTATTTGGCACAGCAAATGAACAGCTTTCTAGTTATGATAGCACAGTAGCGTTACCGGAAAAACTCTACCGGATGAGTAAAAAAAAGTTTAGGGATTTGGAGGGCTGTGGAATAAAAAGTATGTGACCGATATTCAAAACTGAAATGTTCATCTATCAGTCAAAGGTCAACTTAGATGAGAAAATTTATTTGGTAGTTTCCCTCATCTTACAGACCCAGAAATTAGGAAAATGCTGGTAAAGGGCATGTTTGGGAACAAAAATTCCACATTCTATTCTGGTCCATGATTTACCTTATATTGAAATTGGAATTCAGCATCTCAAACTGGCAATGTTAACTTCAATGCCAAATAAATCATGGACTAAAATGGAATGTGGAATTCTTGATTCCCATACAAACCCCTTACAAGCATTTTGATTGTCGTTGGGTCTTAAAGATTTTTGATTTTACAAAACAAATTTTGTCACGTAAGTTAGCCTTTGAGTGGTAGATTAACATTTTACTTTTGAATACTGGCCACATAATTTTTATTCCACCGCCCTCCAAATGTCAAAACGTTTTTTGACTTACCCTGTATTAAGCCCCCAGGGGGCTTATTCGATTTTGGGCGCTCCAGAGGGGAACTTATTAGAGAGGGGGTTTATTTACACAATCAAATGAGATGGATACGAATAAAAGATGATCAGTTCTTTTACTCCATATTTTGCGGATTCAACATACAATTTTACGAGTCAAAAGTATAAATTCGTGACAGGTTTTATCCCAAACCACATCAAAGAAAAGATGTCAGCTCGTTTCGCTAAATGAATGGAAAATCTTTGGTAATTTGTAGACTTTGATATAGGGGGGGGGGCTAAATAGAGAGGGGTCTAAAAAAGAGCTTTCATGGTAACTGACGTATATTTCTGTTAATTTCATCAGGAAGTCTTTATCACCATGAATTAAGAATTGCCTTAAAATCTCGTGTGAAGTATTACTGTGTATAAATGTTCGTACTTTTTCAAGAACATATTGGTGGGGAACTGTTTTTACTTGGAAATAATTTCTCAACTTTCTCTCCAGGGAGGGTTCGCTTGTTCACAGCCGAGGTTTCACTTGTGAGGCGTTTTTTATTGGGGAGGTTCACAGCTTGTTCGGAGACTGATTTTGCTCTATCTTTTTCATTGGGGAAATTACCCGGGGTAGAATGTACCGGGAAAGATAGATGGGGGTGTCAAGGAAGCAGTGACCTTTCAAACGGGGATGTTGTTTTCTCATCTTGTGTCAAAATATTCCTAGGTGGCAAAAAGTGAAAGAACTGATGGAGGCGCTAACAGCTCACAAAAGGGCAAATGGAGTGAAATCTTCAACGAAAGACAGAACATATAGAGATTACGTTCGCAGTTTAAGACCAGAGTCTGCGAGGGCGGCGAAGTATGCTGATGGTGATGAAGATTCTGACAATGAGGGTGATTCTTTCTTGGCCTTACTACAGCTTCCAGAGATAGACCAAAATGAGTCTAGTGATTCAGTGGCTTCAAAGGTAAAGTAAACAGCAATCTCCATTGAAGTGAATTGAAGCGACTGCAGGGGGGGAGTCAACTAATTGTCAAGTGACGCTGGACATGCCGCTCATATGGGTGGGGTTTTCACCTGAAATTCCCTACACAGGGATCTGTTTTTATCCTTCATTCTGGTAGATGGGTATCCTTTTCAGAATTTTTATCACAACTCAAGAAATTTGGATAGACCTTGCATCCTCAAATCAACAAAATTCATGGACATGGTTACGAAACCTCGTGAAATTCATACATAAGGGTTCGAGATTCTTCAAAAATTCTGTCATGCAAATGGGTCCTTTTGCCAAAGTCCAGATTCACGTCGAGTCACGTTCATGGTCAAGTACCCCCCCCCCCCTGGGAGCAACTGATTCGTTTGATGTATTTTTGAACCCCATAGTGTAACTCTTTTAATTACCAATCCAGGCTCGTGAAATACGAATGAAGAAACATAAAGACAGGAAGAAACGCGCGAAAGAGAAGCAGAAGCCAGTGAAAAGTGCAAGCTTCTTGCCATCTACGATCAAAGGTATAACAGGCGAAAGAAAGGACAGATATGCTGAACAAACTGCCAATCACGTAAATGACTCTTTGGACCTGATGCACACTAATGGCATACCAGTAAAAGAAAATGCAGTGAAAAGAGGTATTAGCTATCATCTATTTCTTTTTTTTTTATCAGGTCAAAACCAGAAGATGCCTTTAGCTCCGTTTTTTCTTGTTGCGGCAAGAGGGGGCAAGAGAGCTTGAGGCAGACAGAGGCTAGAGTTACACTATATCGGATTGCTGTCGGAGCGTAGCAGAGCGGAGTGACTTTCACTCCGTAGTGATATTTAGTAGGGTAGCAGTTACACTACGATGCTTCTCTATGCTAGCTCTAGCTCGCAATTCTGGTCTACACTACAGGACGCTTTTTCAGTCTGGCGCTTAAGTTCATTGTTTGCTAATCTGAAATTTCATTGTTTCGAAGCGGAGTATATCGGATTCGTGCGATTATACTACAACGCTTCGCTACGGAGTGACTCTGGGGTGATTTTCGTCCCGGGGGGGGGTACTTCACTATAAATTCATACGGGGGTGTGCGCCGCAAGGATTTCTGTTACGACCCAATCCCAGAAATTTGGTCCGATATTGATACCCAATCCCAGAATATATGTCAGATATTGATACCCAATCGAAGACGTAACAAAAGCAATTCGACGTCAAAAGGATAAGGGATAGAGGGCTGGGAATGATTATTTTGGTTCCAAGTGGCCATTGGAACGAGGTTCTGATCTGAGGACGTTTTTCAACACAAAAATACTTGAAATCAGTTCACCTGAAACTGACAACGTGTTGCTTGAAAATTTATCCAGTTGTACTTTCATTCAACACCCATTACAGAATTTTGAGTAACCCCCAATCCCAGAAAATTCCGAGTGAAAGTATACCCCAATCACAGGAATTTTCCAGTAAAATGATACCCCAATCCCAGAATTTTCAGGCCAAAAACTACCCAAAACTGGCGCACATCCCCGTCTTACCCATAGTGAAGTACCCCCCCCCCCCCCGGGATTTTCGTATCACCTACGGAGCGGAATGAGTGGTTTGCCACTAGATGCAAATGAAAGTAAAGACGGGAAAAAAATCGGCTTTATCAATCTGTGAACGTCTGTAGGGACGCAGCACCACAAAAGAAAGATTTAATTTACCCACAACCTAAAACCCTCATAAGTGTACTAGACAGGAAGGCGGTAGCCCTCCAACTTTGGAGAAATTTCAAAAGTCAGCCCCACTCGGGAAAATTTTTACTCTTAGTCGGGAAAAAATGTTGGCAAACAATGGGCTTTGTGTCGGGCAACCCCCAAGATGTTTTCTTCCCTTACGCTTATGAAAACACTCTTTGATGTTTGAACTGATGGTCTATATGCACCTGAAGGTATCATCCTTTGAAAAAACTTTACAGTTAAGCGTCCCCACCCTGGATGTCGAGTCCATTATTCGACCCGATTTTCAACTTCTGTGCCACACGAAGACTCAAATAACATTCTTCTTTTTCAGTATTGTTGTTCCCATTCGACCGACCAGTACAAGACTGTATCCCTTCCATACGCCAGCCAGGTCTCAACCTGATTTCATTGTCTGATTTGAAAAAGTGGAGAGGGGTGAACGAGAATGCGGATGATAATGATGGTTCCCGAAGTGACAGACGTAAGACCAGAAAGCGGAGGAGTAAAAGGTATGGATGTCTCATGTTATACTTCAAGACCGACAACTGCCCATGATCTACAGGTTCATAAAGGGGGTGGGTAATGTAATCAGAAACAAATCTGTTGCCTCTATAATCTAAATTGTTGCATACACGTTCCCATTGTGATCTGCACAGATTTTGGTGGATGGGGTGAAGTTACTATATCTGAAAGATAACGCCTTCATTTTGAGAATTGTTGTGGAAAATCTCTGTGAGATGGCCTATCAAAAATACTGCCAAATCGTCATTTCGAAAGAAGTTTTGTTTGATTCACATGACCCAGCCAGTCTTGAAATTTGTCGAGGAAGTTTTTGTATGTACCCTGCATGAATTGACAATCAAAATATAAAATACTTTATTTTCGATGTGGCCCTCACGAGTCTCTAATAAGCAGGGAGGCAAATCATTTTTCGGTAGCCTATAAGTTTCTTGATACGAGTTTTCTTAAATGCGGGACTTTACTGCATGTAAATATTTCGCGCTCGATCGAGCCTCTTTTGTAGAATAATTTCCAAATTAAACAAGCGGCAGTGCCGTTTGATTGAAATTGTTGCTCACTCGCTCCCCCCTGACCAGAACTCATATGAGATAGACCCAGGCCCCCACGAGATCCTCCTTTGAAGCACATACCAGGCCCATTCAAGCAATTCTGGGTGGGCTGAGCGGTGGGCATATGAGTTCTGGTCAGGGGGGAGCGAGTGAGCAACAATTTCAATCAAACGGCACTGCCGCTTGTTTAATTTGGAAATTGTTTCTCACTCGCTCCAGACCCCTGACCAGAACCCCTATGAGATTTTAAAGCCTGCTTGAATGGACCTGATGTATTTTCCGACAACTGTAAGAGACCTTATCTTTGGTGCCACAGAAGGTTGCAGTTTTTATCAGCTCAATTTTGGCTGATGACATAACTGTAGCAATTTTATTGTTGCAGCGTGTTTGAAAGAATTGAGCTATGACGTGTCAGTTTGGTGTGAGTTTATTGCAGCTTGAAGATAATACTAGAAATTAGGAGAGATACACTGTCTTTGTAACATACCAGCAACATCAAATTTTACACAAATCAATATGCAACAAAAAGAAGAGTACTTTCAATTCCTATATCAGTTCCCCATAATTTTCCTACCAAAATTTTCCTCTTCATCGTTTATTATAAATTTGTTATAATGAGTTGCAAATGTTCTGGAATTTGACCAACCTGCAGCTTTTGCTATTTCTTTAACTGATAACCCTCTAGATCTTGCCAGTGATGTTGAGGCAGACCTTGTAGAATGTGCACCAAAAGTATTTACATCAATTCCTGCTTTATTTAATACATCTTTGATCCAACGTGCTATCGTGGTTGTTGTGATAGCATGGTGTGGGGCAGTAGTGGAAATTAGGAGTCTAGATTCATTACCCCTCAGTTCTTTGGTTCTCAGAATATACTCGTCAATATTCCTTACCACACAGATTTTCTGATTTTGAGGGTATTCAATAAATCTTAGTGGCTCTTGGTGAAAAGAAGGTCTGGATGTTTTCAATAAGGATGGGATAAAAAACGTGTAACATGTATTGTCCACATCCATACATGTGATGTCCAGGGCATTCAATGTTTGTGCTCTTTGTCCGCTTAAAAAGGCCATCAGTGTCACCATCTTTTTTGTGATGTCCATTAATGATAATTCAACAGAAGGTGGAAGCGAAGCAAGGTATCTTAATACTTTTCCGGCGTCATATGTAACTGTATATTTTGGTAATGAGGGTCTGAGTTTAAAGACTCCTCTCATAAATCTTTTTACTAAAGGGTGACTCCCCACTGTAATTCCATCACATGGTTCAACAATGGTTGATAACATTGATCTTATGGTGTTCATACTTGAATACTGCATGGTAGTTGTATTAAATGTATTTGTCAGAAATTCTATGATTTGATTGATGTTTGCTTTGTAAGGGTTCACAAGTTTATCACTGCAATATTGTAGCCATTTGCGTGCGGCTGATCCATACTGTTTCAATGTTGAATCACTCCAAGAGGCTAACATAATGTCCTCAGCCTCTTTTGACAGCTTTAGCGAGTGTACAAATTCCCGTTGACATGGCACGCCAGTAGTTCTAGTGTTTTGTGAAGAGGATGAACATCCATTGGTTGATTGGGGAGATGTAACTGGTTGCTGCTGGGGGAAATAATAAAAGGCTCATTAGCTGAAATAATTTTCAGCATGGAATACCAACATTGGCTGGGCCAGTTAGGTACAATTACAATGCCTTCAGCTTTGTCAGTTACAATTTTATTCAACATCTTGTTTACACAAGAGAAAGGTGGGAAGGCATAAAATTTCATTGAGCCCCAGTCCAAGGTGAAAGCATTCACGGCCCAAGAATCTGGATCATGGTGGTATGACACAAATTTTTGAATTTGAAAATTTATCCTAGAGGCAAAGAGGTCAATCTCCGGTTTCCAGTCAAAATGTTCCATCACACTTTTAAATATTGATGGATTCAATTTCCACTCTGTACGAGTCAAACTTTTCCTTGACTCTTTATCAGCCTCTGTATTAACACGCCCTGGAATATGACTTGCAGTTAACCAGTTTTCATGTGCAATAACCCAATTCCAAATGTCTTGGGCTACTTTATTGCAATCTTTAGACCTTGTAGTACCCATCTTATTAATGCAAGCCACAGTTGTTGTGTTATCTGAAAGCACTTTAATATGAGCTTTGAACACATTTTGCAAAAGTGCCCGCAGGCCAAAATCTACTGCTTTTAGCTCCAATACATTTATGTGGTATGACATTTCCACAAGAGACCAGTGACCAGATGCAGAGGATGTACCACTTACGGCTCCCCAGCCTTTATTTGATGCATCGGTTGTAATGGTGATCGAAGTATTGCCATATGAAATGTGATTATGGGACCTACTGATATTTCCAATCCACCATTGAATGTCAAGCTTAGCTTCCTTGCTTAGCAATAATTTTTCATCAAATTTTCCTTTAGCCCTTTTTAATGCCTCAATCTTACAAACCTCTAAAGCCTTGTAGTGTAGTGGCCCAAATTTCACCCCAGGCAAGCAACTAGTGAGGGTGCCCAAAAGTCTGGCAACTTCACGGATGGTGGGTTTTTCTATTTCGAGAATGTTACAACAATTTTCCTTTGTTTTTAGTTTCTTTTTATCTGTTAGTCTTATGACCATGTTATTTGAGTCAATAACGAACCCCAAATACTCTATAACATTGGCGGGTGTGAAATTTGATTTGTCTGGGTGGATCACAAAACCTAAGGAGTCAAATAGTTGAGCACAAATTTGGGTTGCTTTGAGGCATTTTTCGTAACTGGTATCCAGTATGATTAGGTCATCAATATACGCAACAATGTTAATATTTTGTTCCCTTAAGGCTGCAAGCGGTGGTTTCAGCAACTTCGTGAATTTTCTTGGCCCCGAGGAAAGACCATTCGGGAGAGCCTGGAAAGAATACAAGGTGCCCTCATGCATAAATTTCAAGAACTTCTTGTCAGATTCCCTTATTGGTATAGAGTAATAAGCATCCTTTATGTCAAGTTTTGTCATGAAACAGTTTTCATGAACCAGTTGTAATACAGAGTGTATAGTATCCATTTTAAAGTGAATTTTTGGCATGTGAGAATTGAGCTTTTTTAGATTCAGAATCAGCCTGAACGAGCCTTCACTTTTAGGTCTGAGAAAGATTGGTGAAATAAATTCTCCTTTCTCATGAGCTGATTTTGCAATCACTTTTTTCCTCAACAAAGTTTCAATTTCTAATGTTACAAAATTTTCCTCAGATTTATTGAAGTCTTGATATTTGTGAGTGTAAGTACACTGGGGTGTTGTCTCAAAGTCTAATGGAAGACCAGTGACAGTACCCAAAATTTCCTCATCTGATGTCAAAGAGGTCCAGTTATTTAGATATCCCGCTATACATCCTGCTTTAAATGTTGCAACTTTTGCTTCTAAATAATGGATGAACGTTACTTTGCTTACCTGTATTTTTGTCACTGGGATTGCTTTCTGTATTGCGGGTTCCGCTTTCCCCTTGCTGCAGCTCTGCCCCTCCCTAAAAAAGGAGTGTGCTTGCCACCTCTTTGGTTGTTTGCTGCAAAGCTACGACCAGCCTGTCTCTTGCTAGTGGTCGTCTTCCTGTTTGTAAGGCTGTTAGTCATTCTGTGGATATCTTTTGCCTCTTTAATGGCTTTAGCCAGATCATCCCCAAATAAGAATTGTGTTGGTTTTCGGTTTGCACTGCAAATGTCCTTGACGTCATCTGCAAGGATAGATTTGATATTTTGTTTTCTCGCAAGTGACAAACTGGCCTGTGCCTGTCCCAGTACTGTTATGCCATCTAAGGCAATACGGGTAAGAGCTTTAGAATCAGCCATCTTACCCTCTTGATCTGCCATAAGCAACATGTTAACCATATTTGCAATTGCAGACGTAGCACGTTGTAGGTGCAGTTGTGTATTATATAATCTGCGTTCTGATATACGAACTGATTCAAAGCTGGTCAGATTTTTTATTTCTGTATTCATCATGGGCACAGCTATTGCAGCACAATTACTGGGCAGTTTCAGCCTGTTTAGTAGGTCATTTGAAATTGTTTTTGTGTCAACCTGAAAGTGTTTGACGACACGTTTTGCCAAAACCTCAAGTACTTTTTCTCCCAGCTGTGTGTCAATGGAGTCATCTAAGACTTGATCAAGAATCTCCTCAGCAATATTAATTTTTTGACTAGCAACAGTAGATTTTTCGTTCTTGTTGGCTGGGAATAAATCAGTCATGTTATCAGACTTAGCTAGGGTATCAGATGAGCGTTCATTTGGCTCATCTTGAGCAGCCTCCCCCAGGTAAGACTGGGAACTGTATTTTTCACCGTCAATGGACAAAGCATCTTCGTCATCCATTTCGTCATCAAAATCTTCCTCATCATCACATTGATGGGAGTGAGACCTTTTTCGTGATCCCCTATCAACTAGTTCACGAGTCTCTTTATTAGCAGTCAGAGCAGCTAAGACCTCTTTCACAACAGAATCTTTGAGGTCAGATAATAGCACGTAATTTGCGGTGCTTGTTGTTTCTGACTGCCGTTGGTCAGCGCCATGTGAGGGGAGGCCTACCATCCCCTCCGGAGCTGTTTTCGTTGTCGATTCGTCCATGGTATCAAAATATTTGACACCGCACATAAACTATAAATGTTCTCTTACAGTGAAGCAAAAATAAAATCAAATTTCGATACTTATCTTGTGATATCTCAAGATTTTCGTGGACAACTTCGCTTCACGTGTGAAGATTCGTGGTAGCTAGGTCAGAGGATCTCGTGGGGGCCTGGGTCTATCTCATAGGGGTTCTGGTCAGGGGTCTGGAGCGAGTGAGAAACAACTATAAAAAGTCTGTGATGCATATTGTATGATTTTGAATGTTATGTTTTCTTCCACAGGGAGCAAAATCCATTCTGGCCTGATTCAACAAGCCCTTTACTATCATTTGACGAAAATGGAAGGCATACACCTCTTGAAAGTATATTCAGTGTGATCAAAACACCATAAGTTTTTTTAAAGTAAACATTATTTTTTGTATCCACATAAATTTTTGTATAAATAACGCAATCCATACGAATTTACAATATACATTAAGAAATCTTACGTTTATCACTTCGCTGTCCTCCCATAATCACCCATTGTCACCCAGGCTCTTTTGCGGGCACCCTGAATTTTAAAGGGGCAGGATCACGTAACCGTAAACAGACCTGTTATCTCTATGATCAATATTGTTGCCCACACGTGACAATCGTGTTCCTCTCAGATTTTGGTGGATGGGGTGAATCCACAAGAAAGCTACTTTCAAAAATCAACAAATATCTCTGCAATGGTACAAACATATGAGTGCTTCGTTTGTTTATCTACGAAGTACAAGAGTCCATCTTCAAAGTAACACCTTTATTTTGAGAAAAATAGTGGAAAATCTCTGTGATATGGCCTATCAAAAATACTGCAAAATCATCATTTCGAGAGAAGTTTGTTTACATTTCGTAACCCAGCCAATTTAAGACTGTCTAAAAATCAAATTTGACCTCGGGGGGGGGGGGTGGAAAATTCAGATCTTCACAGCAATAGTCGTACTGATAAACAAATCAACTAAAGTCAATCTTTTCAATTTTTCTTTCAGGGCAAATTAGAGTTTCAGGCAGTCTGAGATTTCAGCGTGCCTGCCAAGGCCCTGGGCTGGGGGTTTATGATTTTTGAATGGACGGGAAAGGGGGTCTGCCACCCGATTCTAAGAATAGCATCCTTTTCTAATTACCAAAACTTGCCTTCGTACCCATTTTTTATGATGGATTCTGGCGGCAAAATACTCATTTTTAACTATATTTTTTCTAATTTCAGCCAAACCCACCCATGTTTAAGGAAAAATCTGCAGAAAAAGGATCCTTGTTTAGAGAGTTTTGGGCTCAAAAACCCAACCATTTGGGCGGCACATACCCGTACCCTCAACATGTCATGTACCTTCCCTGGGTACCAAGGGTCCTGGGTCGAGTAAATTCATTTCAAAGCTGCTACCATGGGTTGTTACATACTGCAGTATGTTTCAGTGTTTTGGCTTCTGCGGAAGAAAACTTGCGGCGGCAATACAGCATAACTGCGGTGACCCATGCTTCTATCAATCCAACTACTGTAGTGTGGATTAAAATTTTCCACTTAGGCAAATTTGAGTTTAGCAGACTCGTTACCCCAATTCCAGATTGTTTTCACCTTTGGTTGAACCAAGCCTTAGAAAGCAGTAAGACCTTAATTTTATTTGATGAATGTCAATAACATTACCTGGCTTGAAAATTTTTAAAGACTGTCTTAACATCAGATTTTAAAGCCAGTTCTTCTGCAGTAACGCCATTTTCATCTTGCTTGTCAACGAGTTTGTAATCCTGTAGAAGCGCATTCACAACTTCAGTTCGTCCAGCAGCTGAAGCAAAATGTAACGCTGAAAAATGCAAAAAATAAGAAAGCCAAACTATTTGGTATAAATTTAAAGAACCAGATCATTACCAGATGCAATTGTCTTTTTAAAGCAGATTAAAGGGGCAGGATCACGTAATGTCAAAAAACTTCTTTCGAAAGGACGATTTTGCAGTATTTTTGATAGACCATATCGCAGTGATTTGCCACCACTTTTCTCAAAATGAAAGTATCATCATTTTTATGATGATGGACCCTTGCATTTTGTAGAGAAACAAACGAGACACTAATATGTTGTACGATTGCAGAGATATTGGTGGATTTGTAGAAGTAAATTTAGTGTGGATCCACCACAATATGTGCAAAACACAATGAATGGCCACTCGTGTCATTTTTGAGAAAATCACAAACAGACATAAATTTGTAGGGTGTTAATTTTGATACTGAAGTTAACCCGGGGGGTAAAACTATTTTCTTTCACTCGTGGAAGGATTAAAACTTTTCCATTTTCAGAGTCTTCAACAACGGTAAAATGAAAGGCTTAAAAAGCTGATGTGAGCTGTTTCTGTCTATCCCAAATTAGCCTAAAGCATGTGTGAGCGATTTTCTATTTACTCCATGACTCATAATTGTGCAGAAAAATATCCCAGCGCATCATAATTCTTCGCGAAATCAAATTTAGCATGTGATCCTCTTAAACGTCAATGCAGGAATTTTCAATATTCAATCATTAGCAGTTGGAAGCAGTCTATCTTATTAGAGACATAACAGGGAATATGACATTTCTACAACATGATGAATCAGACGACTCTTCGAATATAAAGTAAATGACCTTGAGTGACCGTGGGTTCACGCTGTCCCTTACAAAAACAAAATGTGCATTGAATCTGAATATAGATAGTTGGATGACGATTTTCCCACAAATATGTAGTCTGATTTAGAGCACGTTTAGCCCTGCTTTCACAGAATTATGTGATGAGCTAGCGAATAATTGAACTTTGTTTGCTTCGGATGTTTTTGCTCGGTTTCTGCAATGTCATGAGAAATTATAGACAAGATTTTATGACCTGCTATCTTTGTTTGTGCCTGAAATCAATGAGTGAAAACTTGAAATACTTTGATCTTGCAAGAAGCTAGCCTTCCAAAAGCCCTTGCCCAGGCTCCCTCACTGAACGGGGCCACTTGAAAGTTAAGGTGAGAAAACCTCTGCAAATTCTACTGCAGCCTCAATCCATAGCAGTCTCGTAGGGTTATCTCGCAGTCTTCTCAAGAACAGAAACACGCATTTCGTATCGTCCTTGGAATAAGTTAACCAATGAGTGAACTAATCACAGCTCTTTTCTTTCGAGTCTTGTATCGTGACCAATTTCATATCAAAATACTTAGCAATTATTCACTTCTTTCGCACTGAAATTATCTTACCATTTCGGCCTTTGCTGTCAACAGCTCCAACGTCAGCCCCATGAGATGCCAGTAGCTCGACTGCCTTTAAGTGCCCTTCCTGAAATAGGAAAGACCAAATCTGATGTGAAAATCTTCAAAATTTAGTTGAAGCCCCAAATTCAAATTTTAGAAATTGGTTGCAAAGGTAATCTTGTATGATTTTGAGAACAATGGATACATTTTTCTAACTCATACCCAATAGTTTGACAATGTCAGTTTGCTCGGGAGGGGGTACTCTCATTATGGCCTAACAGGGGGGACCAGTCGGTTTTAAGGGTCTTATTGAATGGCTACCAAATGACCCTTTTTCCTAAGCATTTACTGCCAATTAAGGTATTCTAAGATTCCAGAGCAATTATAAAATTTCAACTCGGTACGCTCCTCCGCATGCCAATTTGGTTGTTGTAGCAAAAGTCACAAATTAATTATGAAGTTTTCTTCATCCGCTTTTGCAATAGAGATTAGGAAAAACTGCAGAAAACTTTCATTACCAGATGCTACCAAATGTCCCAATTTTAGGCCCATGAACTACCTTTTAAGAGTTTTTGTCAAAATATATACTACCATTAAAGGGTATTTTTCAAAATTTTTACTTTTGCCCTCTTCAGCCCTGACTGGATCCCCTTTCAGGCTACAACTGGAGTACCCCCCAGGCATTCTTGCACGAATCGATTAAGATACTCTAGAGATTCTTAATTCATCAGCTTACCTTCACTTGCCCGGCCATGGAGTAAAATTTATCAGATTTTTATGAAGATAACATAAAATTCTTACAATTTTACAGCAGCAAACTTATGAAAACAAAACAGAATACGTATAATGAATCAACAGAGAACCGCCTTTGATAAAATCATCAACACACCACCGCATGTTTATTGGTTAGAGTTGATTCTCGGGCTCCATAGGAACAACCTAACAAACGAAACTGAGGTGGACTTTGGCAGCATCTTACCTTTGCTGCATAATGTAGAGGGACCATTCCATTAGATGCCGCTTCGATATTTGAATCAAATTGATAAGTTGTAGTAAGAAATTCCAACGAAGCCAACTGTCCGGACTGTGACACAATATGCAAAGTTGTCCTTCCGAGATTGTCTCTCTCAAAAACATTGGCCTAAAATAAATAATAAGAAAAACAGAAGATCTAAGCTGACAATATTTTCGTACGAAAATTTGTGAGTACAGCACCTTCACGGAAGTAACAAGGGGGTAAATTTTATTTGATGTAATAATCACAATTTATCTAAATCTTACGATAACTTTCGTTTGATTTCGCTATGAGTCTCTCTCTCGCTCTTCTTTATTCGGAATAGTCCGAAAAATGCAAAATCTATCTGAAAATGATAGAGACAAAAGAAAAAGAAGAAAGAGGACAAGAGAGGGGAGGGACTCTCTCTCTCTCGCGTCCCTTTCCTCTTCCTTTTTTCTACATTGATTCAGATTTGCATTTACCGGACCATTCAGGCGAAAGAAAGAGAGAGACTGTTAGCAAGCCAAACCCTCACATCATACCAGGCACTCTAATCAAGGACCGTAGCCTCCTATAGCCTTTGCAGTTCTCTGTGCTAGTCGAATTTACTTTGTCTTTAAGCATATGTACAGCACAGCAAATATACCTTGTGTGTTTCAACGAGTAGTCGGGCAATATCAGTATGACCAAATCTCAATGCATCCATCAAAGGTGTAGAGCCACATGAATCTTTCATATCAGTTTCATATTGGCACCTGCAAAGTAGAATTCACAACTGGTAATGTAACTTTAACTCAAAATCTTTGATGGTGCATTGATGAACGTCCGAACTGACGAGTGTGTGACGAAACGCGTTTTTGGTTATTCAACGTTGTTCCTCATTGCAGATACTATAATTTTTCTCGTTCCTGTGAGGGTTTCATATGAAATGATTTTTCTCTTTCAAGATTCAACAGATTTCCCCTTAGTTACAAGTTTATTTTGGATGTTTTTCTATTCCAGGAGTTTAAACGGGTATATGCTAAGTTGTACTCAGTGCCAAAAAGATTTCATCTCAACCTTGCGATTCACAAAGTTTTCAGAAATAGACCTTTTAGCTATTCAGCAAAAGAGCGTTATTTTTATCCATTTTTATACGCGAGGTTCGATCGAGTGGCGTTAGAGCTTCTATGACTCTTGTGTACATTCGAAAATGCAACAAAATGTAGCAAATTATCGTTCGATTGAGATTCTTTGTCAGAGTAGCTAAAAGGTCTATTCTATATGTTAGGGGCAACGAGTTTTCTTTTCACAGAAAACAGTGTTTTTGTTGAGCTTATGGATTTAGTACGATGACTACGTTATTCAGAGCTATTTGCAAAGTCCAAATAGGTGAGATCGTTGTCTAAAGTAAATGAATCAATCTCAAATTTGAAAAAAAAACCGTTGTTACATTTCACGAAAGATTTCTTGAAAAAACTCTTCGAGTATCAACGAGAATAGAACAGCTGAGCAGTTGGCTAAAATATTTCCCTTCATCTCAATCTTAAGAAAATCCCATAGCACAAAAAGAAAGGAAAACCGATATATTATGCTCACCTTTGTAGCAGAAACTTGGTTGCTTCAAAATGGCCATGCATAGCTAAAAATCGTGAACTACACTTTAAATAAACTTTATCTTAAGAACAGGAGATATGTGATGTTGGGAATCTCTTTAATTTTTCAATTAAATGACTTGCTTTTTACAGTTACAAGCCAACCCAACCAAATTTCTATAATAGTGTAAACATTCGAAAACAGATTTTGAAGGATATTTGAAATGATTTCTTCTCTTATCTTGAATATATATGAAACCCAGGGGGGGCACTCCATAAAATTTAAGATAGGGATGCTCATTTGGACAGATTTTTAATCTACCCACAAAAATGACAGACCCAAAATTTTCAAACCCAAAAAAATGACGGAATTATTCTCGAGCCCCCATAACTATCCTTGTTTTACAACAAGTTAAATTGAGAAAATTGCACCTCACAATTCTGCACAAGATAGCAAAACTGATATTGAATTTGGAGACCATCACAGCAACTCTCATGATCTGCCTAAATCATCATGTTAATAACCAACTATTCTTTCCAAAAACTATATCAATGAATTGACACATAGAGTAGGTAAAACTTCTGATTCAGCATAATTGGGAAGAAAGAATTATTCAACAACCTATAGCACTTCCATTAATTAATTGAGATTATAATTTTCTAAATACAAAGTTCAGTAACCCAAAAAATGACGCAAATTTTCAATGAACCCAAAAAAATGACGGCAATTTTTTCAACCCCAAAAAAATGACGCCAACTTAGCGAAACCCAAAAAAATGACATTTTCGTAAATTTCAACCCCAAAAAAATGACACGAGCATCCCTATCAAAATTTTCACAAGTGCCCCCCCTGGGATATGAAAAGCATTCTTAAAGAAGATGGTCATAACAAAAACTTTATACCTGCTGTATGTAGTGGACTCCTCTTGTTCTTGCTTGTTGTTTTCCAGGATTCGCCTGAATTTTCAAGCAATATCTTTAGAATTTGAACGTTGCCTTCCCTTTTGGAAAAGGTACGAGGTTAGACTAACAAGCTTTCTATAATCTATGAAAGATATGTTCCCAATAGCTTACTATGAAACACCATTGGTTTGGTGCTTTAGTTACTGGGTGTTCCAAAAGAGACTCCTATTCCAGGACTCCTAACAAATTTTTTTATGAAACCTGCCACAAAATTTTCTTTTTGATCTCCTTGGCTAATAATTTAAAGATGACAAAATATCTGTCTTTGTTTCTAGAAAGGTAGAGATGACACATTTAAAAAAACTTTATTCTGAGCTCAAATACATTATTTTACCTGACAGCCAGATGAAATGAATTCCAACCATCTTTATTGATTCTTTCTACTTTTGCACCAGCTGCTGACAGAGTTCCAACTACTTCACAATTTGATTTGGTGCACGCAAGCATTAATGGAGTCCTAAAAATATCTAATCAATTCAACAAAGACTTTGATTTCTTTATGCAAAATATAATGACAGTGAACTGAGCACAGCGTTTCAAGTATAGCCCAATATTGAGCAATGCTTGAAATGTGGTGCTCACACATCAAAGCTTTGATTCACATCAAAGCACTTATACAGTATTTTACTTTTTTGGTTGTTTATCTTCATTAATTTTTTATCTTACAAGAAACAACAAATAAAAGATGAACTTTTTGATCGCGTTTGGCAATATGAAGAATATAGCAGAATTCCAAAGAACTCCAGTCAAGCTGTTTTCCATATAGTCACAACTATCACAAAGATTACAAAATTCTCTCTATTTTAGACTTAACAGTTGCAAGAAATGTAACATGAGTGCCAGGATCATAGGGAATTGGTTTCCGTACAGTCAAAGCTATTTAAGGCCACAAATATGTGCAATTTTTGTAATCCTTGCAATCCCATGTGTGGCTATTTGGAAACCAAGCTGCAATATGAATCAAAGCGAAAGAATATTTCCATACCAGTCTGCTCTCTTTAACGCATCTACTTGAGCCCCATATGACAAGAGCACCTTTACACAAGTGATATTTTCATTCTGAGCTGCATCATGTAATGCTGTTTTACCATCACCATTATGGTGCTCAATTTCAGCTGAATTCTCCAACAAAAAAGAAACAATATTTTCATGTCCATATCTTGAGGCTAAAATCAATGGTGTATCTCCTGACTTTTTATAAACATAGTTGATAAGTTCCTGATCAAATGAGGATTCAGTAATAAGTTCCCTGAATCCTTTCTCGTTTCCCTCCATAGCATGCCGCAGACATGGTATCTTGGCATATTTTGTTTTGTCAATCTTGTAGCTTGTCGACATTATTAGAGGAGTGTGCTCATTTCTCCATCATCTTTCTTCAGTATCCATTGCCATTTATATAACCAATCTAAGACATCACAGCTGTAAGGAGGGACCATACAAGTTGATCATTCTACAGTAAAAACCTGCATGAAAGAAACCGTGAATTAAGATACTTCTAGCTGATGTTTGGCCAATTGGGCTTATCAATACATAAGTGAGGCCCCCTAAGGGATCTTGGGCTCTGAATCTCAAGGGCATTTTGCATACTTTTCAGAGCTCCAGAGCCTCCATCTCTTAAAATTCCAGAAAACCACCATGGGAATTGTTTGGGCTCCTCCAAGCTTTCAAAATGGTGGGCCCCAGGGCTCCATTGACAACCCCTTCAGGGGCCTCATAAGTACAGAAGCTATTTCAGTCGATTACAGCAAATCACATGTTCTTTTGCGTGGGTTTTGATGTATTTCAAACATGATAAAACCTGATTCTTTATTTTTCTGCAGTTTAAAAATTGGCATTATAGCACGCAATGAAATTCTTGAAATCAATCATCAATCAATGAAAACCCTTAAATACTGCATTCATAGATTCAAAAAACTTCTTTCCAAAAGGTACAGGTCAGCGTGAAAAGTATGACAAGATGTTTACTTTTGCTGGCTTTGGTTAACGCCACCCCAAACAATGTGTGTGTGTGTAGCTTTATTTTGATTCGATTATTTACAATAGCTAACAATATATACATTATTTAAATATATACAAGTTAACTAATCCAAATCGAATTACAAAGAAATAACAATAAACAAACTAAATATTTCCTAAAATACGTATCAACTAAGGTGGTAGGGATTTACAGGCACTACATTTGCATATGGGACCATTCCATTGCTTTATCAAAGTCTTGAAACTTTTTAGATTTTCTGCTGACTTTATTTCATTTGGTAGGCCGTTCCAAATCTGTGGCCCAATACTTGATCCGAATGTTGTTTGGTTGGGCCTAACATGGGCTAAGCTATTTGGATTTCTTAATGAATAATGTGAAGACCGCAATCTGAATATGTTCTGCATGAAAGGTGGGTTTAATTGTTTTACTGTTTTGAAAATTTCAATGCAAAGGATTCTCTGGCGAGCAACAAGCATCGTGCATTTATTTGACTTCAAAAGCAAGTCGTCAAACAACTAGCAGAAAATGTTAAAAAATGGACACGGGCCTACCCAAGCTGGGTAGGCCCCGTGTCTAGCTAGTAGTATTGTTCATCCATCCCCTTCTTATACTTTTCTTCCTTTCTTTAACAAACAAGCACAAATATGAGACAATAATTTCATTTATGGATTACAAGTTGCTGTCTTTGAAAGAGATAAAGCATTGCCGTACTCACGTGTAGCTCTTCCGTGTTCCATTTCCAAGTAATACAAATGCCATACCATTCTTTAAAAAAAATCGACTCCAGAAAGAGGCATAACACTTCCTGAAACGAGACTAATTCAAAATGCCAGCAGCCTCGTACCCAACTTGTTGTGATGGTTACAACAGAAATTTGGAGTTGGAGCAGAAAAGATTGCTGCCTGCAGTAAGCGACCAAACCAGGAAATTCAGCACAATGTCGCTGCATAAATGGCCCTTTCCTGATAAAATTGGTAGAGTCTGGTATATTAAGAGCTGCCTGGCAACGTTTACTGTTGGAATGTGGAGCAAGTTTATGCTAAGTATGTAGTTTCAGAAATTTGTTTCAAACCTCTGGGCCTCTAAGTATAAAAGGCCTTAATTGAATAAAAGTTGAGCAAGGGCAATGCAAGTCTGATAGATATTTTTTACAAGACAAAGGCACTTGCCACCATCATCAGTGAAATGGATTCAAGAAATTGTTTAAAGAGAGAAAAGTGAATATGAAATTGCCAAACCTGGACTGAAAAGTGTTCTTTGCAAATCCCGAAGAAGGGAGAAAAAACAAAACAGAAAAGCCAGTATGCATTTTAGGCCTATGCCCTAATCCCATCAATTGGCATTTTTGGACAAATGCACTTTTGCGGACACAGCTTTCAAGGAAAACGGAGGTTGAATTGAATTGTATTGTTACAGCAAATTGCTGATTGGTTCTCTTAACAAACGTGATAGAAATTCTATCATCTGATTGGATAATGCAGAATTTGAACGTGATTCAACTAATTCGCCCTGGCTTGAGAGCGTCAACATGACCTAAATCTGCGGCAGGAACTGGCAATCAAAGTGGTCTTTTGGCTGCCAACATTTGGGGGCTGCCGCCCCCAAGCCTCCGCTTATTCAGTAGATATACTTTGATCTCAGTACTGACGCATTTTGCCATCAAAAATCGGAACAAAACCCAAACACGGAGAAATGCTGAAAGTGTGTCTGCTAAAGTGCAAACTAGCCGGCATTTTTAGAACCTTGACCTTGCTTGCCACCTCTTTAGTTTATTTTACTTGCAAAGAGACCCAACTAGATCTGACCTTATAATCACAATTTTGTTTTTTTTTTTAGAAATTGCAAATCACTTCACAATTCACAATGAAGAAAGTCTAATATTACATGCTCTCAATAGAAAAAAAGAAACACCGCTTATCACTGTATCAAATCATAGCTCATGCTTAGATGATCCTGTTCTGTGGGGTATGGCTTGGTTACTTCTTCATGCTATGTTATTCAAGTCAATGAATTTTAAAAAATTTTGTCAATAAATTCTTGTGCTGAATTGAAAATAATTGTATATTGCTTAGCTGGCTGCATGAACCCAAAAATACACTTGACATCCGTTTTCTCAAACTGTGTATCAGAGGAAATTGAGATCTGTTCATGAAATTGAATGTTCGCCTCATGTCTCATGCTTAAGTTCCTACTGTACCTGACCATCTCCTGAGAGAGCCCTGAGCATTTTCTCAAAAATTATTCCCAGCCCCTAGGCATTTGACCATAAAGTTCCCTAGCCATGAGGATTTGAGTGGCATTTGACAATATCTGAAGCTTTGTCCTATACAGTTGGTGGGAATATGCAAAAAAGTTTGTGCAGCCTCAGGGCATCTGTACGATAAATTTTCATAGACTCCTTTGCTGCCTGGGGTTAGTTGGAGTAGGGACTGAATGAGACATTACAGGCAGCTTTGTTATAAAGAATACAAAGGGACATGATGTAGCCCATTACGGGGAGCCGCACTATGAACGTTTTTGCCTGGTAAGCAAAGAAGAAAACTTGCAAAAAATGGCAGCTGATGGAAACCTGTGAACCTAACAGCCTCCAATGTGTACCCTTAGTCACTTTCCAGCTTTCAAGTCTATTTGTGGAAACACATGAATTGATATTCTTTGTCATTTTAGGAATGTTGCATTGGAAAACTTTAGCATCTCCAAGATCATTAAGATGGTCACTTGGTGCACAGGAGCTACTATTCACAAATTCATTATTCAATTGCATATTTAGTCATGGAAAGGTAGATTTATATATTGTATCCTTTCTGTTTCAAAGCATCTTTCAAACAGGCATGATCTTATTACCATCTCTTCAAATTTTGGAATTATAGCATTTTTCATTTCTTTGTCTATTCCTAAGAGCATCACACAGTAAATTCAAACTAACATGAATTGAACTGGTGTATGTCGGCCTTTTTTGTGCTTAGAACATCAGGGCTTGTGAGGAAGAAAAATATAGGAGCTTGACAAATAGAGCACCTTAAAAATTCTAGGTGCTTGATTGAGCACTTCCAAAGAACTTAATATCTGAGGATTGAGAAATTATTGTTGAAAAATACCAGCAAAAATAACTAGAAAGAACAGAATGAATACAAACGAAATCTATGCTGGAAAATCTGCATTGAAAGTCATGTGAAAAAGATTATCAAGCAATGTGCTAGCTGATTACATTGAGCTCGAAGACTTTTCCAGGTGCATATGGAAGTATACACTTGATCAATCTTAATCACCTTGCATTGTAAGGCCTGGACAACACTGACTGTTTCATCCCTGGTTCTTAAAAAAAACAGAAATCAAGCATCTACACCTTTAGAGGATCTGACATACTCATTGTTTCTTCAAGCAATCAGGCTTTACTTTTATGAGAATATTTCCCCTTTCAGAAATTATATGTTTGAGTCTCACTGCATTGGCTCAACACATGTGTTTTTTGAGGATTTCATGCCTTGACATTATTCTTCCTTTTCAGGTGATTCCAGTAATGAGAGGTATGTTTTATGTATGCACCTACTGTATGATTTACTTAAGCTATATACTTGTCATGATATCAATGTAAGTGACATACTTAGTGTTGAATGTATATCTAGGTAATTTAGCTATAATATATACCCAAGACATCTGGATTCAAAATTATGTCTAAAAATTAAATTGGAACCTCCATAAAATGGACTTCTGTAGGACAAATATTAGAGAGGTGTCCGCTGTATAGAGCTGTCATCCCTCATCTTACTGTATTTGGACAGAAATATTTTTCCATTGTTCAGAGGTCTCTATTGCATAGAAATTTCCATTTAAGTATATCAACGGGGTTAAAAGTAAATTTAGCTAAGGGGACTGGGTAATCTAAATATATATAACCTATTGTATTTGATGTTTTCGATCTATGAAAACAATAAGAAGATTAGTGGCGCCTGCGGTTCATTTGTGCTACGTTTAAATTATGTCGCTATATCTCTCTTCATTTACTCTAATTACTGTAAGCTACCTTTCTTCCTCATTTGATGAAATTTGATGAAATTATCCTCAAATGTTACCAAACTGGTTTTCGTAAATTTTGCAAAGCATTTCACAGTTTAATATTTCATTTTAAAGCAAAGGGATTTATCTCTATACAATGCTTTGCAACTTTCAAACAACTTTTAAATCGTTTTCCTTCTAGGGGATGGTGTTTACCAGAGGGGTCTTGATTATGCCATAGAGAAACTGAATATTGGAGAGTGGGTTCATATTTTTCCTGAAGGTATGTTTCCTTTCTTTTCTGTTTTCTTCCGTCATATTTGATGTAAAATTACAAACAAGATTTATGAATGAACTACTTTACTACACTGCAAGGACAATCCCACGGAGAGCAGAAAGCCATGGCTATAACCAATGGACACAACATAAAGAAAAATGTATGTTGTAACTGGATTCAGATTAATACTGTATACAGCTATGAAGACCTACACATTAAAGGGTATTGACATGGTTAAAAGCTGGCCCGGGCCAAGTTAAAAATATAATCTTTTGAATTTGGTAATTTCAACGCGTGTAGCTTCATTGTGGAACCAAAGAAACGATGGATGCGTAGGCCTTTTCTTTAGGCTATTTATAGTGGCTACGAGATATAGCTATGTCTATTCCCTTTAAAAATTCAACTGATGAATAATAACGGCAGTTTTTAATTTTTTTTCAATTTGATCAGCAAATCTGCCTTATTTCAGGTCAAGTGAATATGACAAATGGTTTGATCAGGCTTAAATGGGGTAAGTTTTTATTACTTAATATGTTCATCGATCACATGTCCATGCCTTTCCATCTTTAATGATGTTATTCTATTTTGTACCGGGTGAGCCAGAAAAAAGTTCTCACTTTTGAAAATTCGTAGCACAAAGAGTACTGAAGGTGAAGGTTAAGTTGCGTTTTTCAGCGCCAAGCGCTGGGATCGCAGAAATAGAGCAGACCTAATCGAGTCCGCGACCCCTTGTCATGACGCTCAAGTGGTGGGGCCCTACCGGGACTCGAACCCACTCCGCCTGACTATTCTGGCTGCAATGTCAGAGGATTACACCACTGCGCCACAACACCTTCAACTTCTACAGATTTGAATGATTCAACTTCTAGCTAGAGGCTGAAAAATTGAAGCATTTTTGTGATTTTCTCACTGTCTTGTCAGCACTAGAAGTATCGGTAAATTCAGCTTTATGAGCATGTCATGGTTGCAAAATGATAGAAAATGGGCCTAAAAAATCGATCAATTTGTAAGGAGTCTCCTTACACAGAACAGTACGCTATGGGCGCTCCATCTATCTCAGGAGTTTCAAGACATCAATTTTAAAACAAATACCAGAGATTTTCAGTCCCATGGCAATAAGTGTGCAGTGGAGATCTCCTATCCCACCCATGAGTAATGGCATATTCTTTATTGAACTGTGCGAGGAGGCCTTTATGATTTGATCAACGTTTTAGGCCTTTTTACAACTATGAAATTTGTATAAAGTTTAATTTACCTATATTCGTATGATTCGTAGTGGTTGTCAGACAGCAAGAAAAATTGCAAAAATACTTTGATCTTTGGCTTTTAACTAGAACTTGAATAATTCAAATATGTGAAGTGCTCCTGATGCTGTAAATTTTTAAAATTGGGAACTTTATTCTGGCTCATCCGGTATGTTATGGCAAAATCTTATGTCTTTTCCATCTCTTTCCAGGTGTCGGACGCCTAATATCAGAATGTAAATTAGCACCAATTGTATTGCCATTTTGGCATGTAGGTAAGTCACACGTTATTTGAAAGTTGACATGTATCAACAATGCATAGTTGCTGTTTCAGACTGCATTCACACGATACCTTAGCTATTTTACAACGGTGCAAATTGTTGAGGGATATGATGCCCCCCGTTCACACGAAAACGGCACATTTCTTGCCGTTGAAGTTTCAAAGCTGAAAGTTTTCAAATTCATGATCGTCATTCTCCTTTGCTTAAAGAATCTGGTTGGCAGAACTTAATAATATAAACGTAACACTGTTCTTTTTATCATTATAGGTATGGATGATCTATTGCCGAATAAATTACCGTATAGACCAAGGATATGTCAGGTAGTTTAGAATTCAAACTTTACATGTTTCGACTTTTTAAAGTCCTTGAGACTGCGTTCACACGATTCCGGCACATATTGAAAACGGTGAAAAATTCGACAGATAGGCCTCCCGTTCACACGAAAACGGCACATTTTTTGCCGACAGATTTTGAAAACGGTAGATTTTGAAAAAGGAACTCCGATTCACAGTTCAGTCTTGATTTACGTCTTATGAGGAAAACATGTATGCCTAGGCCGAATTCGCCCACATTTATTGGTGCTTGTTTGCTACCAGAAGGACAGAGCAGAAACTGAGTAAAATGACGTCCTAGAGCAATCTGAGATAGGAAGTGTTTGGATAGATAAACTTTTTTGAAAGGATAAATCTAGAGTTTAAGGCCCTTGGAACACAATATCAAGTGTTGTCGAATTTTTGGATCTGTTGCAGGGAACTATCGGGGCTTAAAGTTACGAGTTTTTGCGCATGCGTGCGCAGTCTCTGCTCTGTCTACCAGAAGGTGCTCATACCTTACTGACAGAACCTTCAACCTTTCAATGGCATTTGCTGTCCTTACCAAGTTATTACACCAAGTCAGTTTTATCTGCTCTTCGCATGAACCAAACTGAAGAGTGTACGACGAAACGCGTATTTCGTATAATGATTTGGTTTAATAATGTTTTTGGTACTTGATTACGTGATTTTATTGCAGGTTTAATAGTTATCTCTTCACGGGTTTATCTCATATTTTGATTATTATTCTTTTGCAGGAGTTGATACTGTTTCCCTACAGGCTATAAGTTTATTGTACATCCACGTGTTTGTTATGACTATTTAAGGCTATTTAAAGATGATTTAATTGATCTGCAAGTATTAATGGCAGGGACTTTTTTAAAGCTCGGTGAAATGATTACTTTCATTCATTTTCAGAAAGTTACTGTTCTCATTGGTGAACCAATAAATTATTATTCTACTTTGGAAGATTGTCGAAGACTGCAGTATTCAGCTGTAAGCATGAAATTTTTTTTATCTTTTTGAAAGTTTGCTCGTGCTTATGATTTCCAATATCTTGCAAAGGCAACGAAAAGTACTACTGTGCGTTCCAAAAAAGTACTCCTGCCAGAAAATTGCCAAATTTGATAAAAGGGCCGACCTTTAAATTTCTTTTTTTAGCGAACAGACCAAAGAAACAAAGCCAGATTTTGTAATACATTAGGATTCGTTGCTTTAATTGAAACCTCAATTTAAAACGATTGCTGACTGAAAACATAGGGATTTCTCTCAACTAGTAAATCACAACAAACATGACCACAAAAGCTGAAGTTGCCCGAAATTAGAGGGTTAACTCTCGCCTTGTGCAAGTGAAAGGTAGCTTTTAAGAGAGCTTATGTGCTTATAACAAAAGAAGAAGGGTAAAGCTAGAGTTCTGTCTCGCGAATTTTGTTTATTTGATTCGAAAGTTGAGCAGAAGGCAATATCATTTTGGGTATTTAGGCTAAAATGAAACAATTACCACACAGCCCCTGAATCAAATAAACAAAAACACTGCGAGACAAAACTTTAATTTACCCTTCTTCTTTCATTATAAGCACATAACTTCCCTTAAAAACCACCTTTCGCTTGCACAAGGCAAGAGTTTGTCCTCTTAGTTTGGGGCAACTTTGTGCCGTGTTTATTTTGATGTACTGGTTTACCGATTTACCCGCATCGTTTGTCGCAAAGCGTAAGAAAGTCTACATAAACTAAAATAGTCTTAGTGTTTGTTTTTTTTTGTGAAAGTTTCCTTGCCTATCTTTTGACTATCATGTAAACAGAATTTAGCTTTTTCAGCAAATTTATTTCAAGCATAGTAAATACGACTGTTTCTTTTGCAGGAACAAACAAGAAAAATATTGACGGATCAAATCCAAGAGACATTTGCAGAAATTAAAAGGAAAGCAGAGTTATTGCACATGGAAAGAATTTCTAGATAAGACTTCATATTAGGTACTTTAATTCATCCTATTTCATTTCAAAAGTAGTGTGTTGCCTTTGATGGTTATTTTTAGAGAAAAGTGAATGAGGGTGATTTCACAACGTAGTTACCAGTTTAGATTGATTCAGGCCCGCTCTATCGTGGCTGCTAAGAATATTTTGAATCCCAAACAAATAGGGAGATTTGATCCCACCCAGGGAATGATGCAAGTAGGCAAAGACCTCGCTAAGGAATTTGTTTATTGCCACAATTTTTAACGAAAAGCCCTCCTCTAGATTTTTCCCTGAAACCGTTTGTTTTCGTGGTGTTTGGATATTTTGTAAACAAATCAGTGAAATGAATGCTGCGTGGATTGAAGTGAAGGTGAAGGTGAAGTTGCGTTTTTCAGCGCCAAGCGCTGGGATCGCAGAAGTAGAACAGACCTAATCGAGTCCGCGACCCCTTGTCATGACGCTCAAGTGGTGGGGCCCTACCGGGACTCGAACCCACTCCACCTGACTATTCTGGCTGCAATGTCAGAGGATTACACCACTGCGCCACAACACCTTCAAGTCTGGCGACCTGGATTTTATCCTTAGAGGAGGCCGGCAGCAAAATTGCACCCCTTCACATCAAAATTGTTGTAAAGATTCTGGTAAGATTTGGCGGCAATTTTGCTACTCGTAGTCTGATGTACCCAGGGTATCTGACGTAAGGCAAGGGGTTTGGGGGCAAAGCCCCAGGAAGATTTGTTGGGCGCCCTTCAAACTTGCGGTATGTCAGTTGTACAAAAGTTGGCATGGACTTGAAGTGGTCATATTTTTTGTGAGAGTGATTGATGGATTTGCGTCGGTTGCATCCGTCCCGGTGAACAGCTGCGTGGTGCTGGATGATTGTACAACGCGATTTCGCTTCATGAATCTTTTGGCACCAATTTTAAAAAGTCCACTGGGGGGTCATGGCCTCTGGTCCTTGCCAGGTAAATTCCAAATGAGTAGCAGATTTTCGGATCAACCCCCTAGTCGGCAGGACTATCAAAATTTCTAAGAATTTCGTTTAATTTATTGTGACAAAGCAAAGTGACACAAAATTTTTAAAAGCATCGAAATTCGGAATCTAAATTGAAAGTCCACCTTTGAATAGGCAGCCCATCCTGAAGAAACTTTGGTTTCTTCCATTCGGTAAAACCTTGAGGGATCGATCTTTGATGATTTAAAATTAGCTTCAGTTCGTTAGTTTTGTCGCTTGTATTCAAATTCCCACTTCATCAAATTTGCCGTGGTAACTACGTAGGGTCTCGAGACTCATCAGTGCTCATCTCCCATTCCAAGTTGAAGTTTTCATTGAACATGACAACAACAGCAACAGACACATGAAGGAGGCCAAGTTCCGCATATGCACATTTGCTTCCGGTTTCAGTTGAAATTAGCAGTCGTTGTTTACAAATTTTCGCCGAACTTCAAAGCTCAAAAATGGAAAAGATACATCTGGGTTTCATTATTGCAGCATGCCTTCTTACAACTGAATCATTAACATTCAACAACAGCTCACAGATCTGCAAGAAGGGGATCATTTACGTCGAATGTCGCTGGAATGATTGCAAGGGCTCGCAGCTTAGGCCATTTTTTGACGACAAAAAGGACGACAAAATGAACACATCAGCGGGGCTGACCGTGCAGCTTTACAAAGGCCATCAAAAGATTCGGCCCATTAGCAAGATAAGGAGTGGGAATTCGTTCAATTTTGCTTTAAAATTCAACAGCATTTTGCAACAAAGAAATATAACTTATACTTGTGTTTGGGGAAATTTGTCAGCATTTGAGACTGGATCAGATAAAGTCCCTGAGATCTGTCGAACTAACGTTTCTGTCGATCTCACGTCCATTCCTCCACAGCCACAGAACCTGTCTTTATCGTTCAATAATGATTTAACGATAACACTGAGATACAAAGTTGCTGAAGGACCAGGCATAAAAAGAGTGCAGCATTTTAAATTCTCCTATTATCAGTACCATTATGCACTGAAGAGCTGCCCAGTAAAAGTTGGAACCATAATCATGTTACAGGACACCGACATTGCTTGTACGCATGAAAAGGCCGAGGCTACGTGCCTAAAGAATGTTGTTTTGTTTCCAGAAAGGGTGTACCATTTTGTGGCAAATGTTGAAAACAGTTTTGGGCAATGTTTTAGTGAACCATTATGCAAAACAGTTACCTACTATGATTTATATGGAGATATCAAAGATATTAAAGTTGATGTTGTCTTAAACAGAAAGGATATTGCATTAAATATTTCATGGGTTTACCCAAGAGGTTTGATCCTTGGAGTTTCAAAGGTTACTTTCAAGATCAAGTATTGCTCTCAAAATCAAATTTGTGTTCATAAAGATGAAGCAAGGAAAAATGGGCATGGAATTGGTACACATGCATTGATTGAGAAAGGAATCACATACAATACTCGTTATTCTTTTCAGCTTCAGTATAAAATTTGTGCAAGCTGGAAATGTGAATTTTCACCATGGACAAACATCGTTGACATTGTCACACCCAGCAAAATCCCGGACCATTCTCCAAGCATTAAAAAATGTGACCAAAGAAGGAGACAGCTTTTGATATCATGGGAGAGTAACCCAAAGGGTAATGAAATTACACACTTTAATTTGAAAATAGAGACACCTCAAAGAAGTGACACTGTGATACACTTTCCAATATCAAATTGCACAAAATCTGAATGCAGCTTTGTGATGTTACAAACTCAACAAAAATATGCCGTTCGGATCACTGTATCATCCTGTTCAAATAGTGGATGTGACAAAAATAGCATATCAGTTTGTCTGTTCAAGCCAGCACCTGTCATGACTCATCTCAAAGGCAAGCTTGATTGGAAAAGCATCTGCTACAAGATAGTTTTGCCAACGATGCTAACTGGCCTTGTGTTGTTATGCCTCCTTTTTGTGTACATAAAGAGAAGTAAAAAGCCAGAAAAGGACAAAATTTTTATCATTGTGCCAAGAGAACCAACAGAACTTGACAGTTTTGACAGCAGTGAACCAAGCCCTGAGCCAGAGAATCATTATGAAAAATCTTTTGAAAGAATGTGATTGCCCCATCTTATTTTTATTTTCAATTGTAAAAAGGTTCTGTGTGAGTTATAATTTGATAGTGAATATCAACTTGGATGCAGTTCTCTGTCTAGTTATGTATATAGTACTGGCACCACAAGAATTTCAGTTACAATGCAGGCCTTGCAATCATTAACATGTGGGTCTACTACAGCAAGAAATTTTGCTTGGCAAAGTTTACAGTCTTTCACATGGCTCAAGAATCCTTTCACATTGTGAACTATTTTTCTGTTGTTAATGTGTCCAAGACCTGTGTTGTATGATGCAATCATCAGAATAAAGGTAAAGATTTTGATGCTTAATCCCAAAATCCAATTTGGCTTCCAAACACTTAACTTTTCCCTTTAAAAGGTTAAACAATATTTTTTTTGTTTACATCCTTAATAAGAACACAGCCAGGATTTTTAAATGTCCTTTTTTTAAAGATTGTCTAAAACTAATTATTTGCAGAATGTTTTGCAAAAACAAGACCCTGGCATGTCAATAAAAGTCCAGACAGAGTACATACCCCCCCCCCAGAATCTCCCCGCCAAGACCCACCCAAAACTGTGCATAGTCAGAGGTGCCAGAAGGAAGATGAAGTGGTTGGGTGCAGCCAATCAAAAACGGCACTGTAAATTTGAGAACTGACACACAACTCTCCCAGTCACATTCCAGCATTTCTCGGGAAAGTTCTTATCCTACCAATGTGCCAAATATTCATCAACTCTTTCTACTTATTCAAAAAGGAAGAACCATGAAGACCATCTTGACAGAGGTGGATGGCATGTGCAGAAGCTCAACAGGTCCATAGTTTCAGATGCAGCGGATATACCAGAAGGGTTTGTTTGAAAAGGGCATTTCCTGGCCACATGCTGCCCCTATGCCTCTGGCACCCTTGTGCATAGCAGGACTGGATAATGGAGTACACACCCTCACACTATAAATTCGCAGGAAAACCTGAGTATAAGAACCTGCAATTTTTGCAAGTCAGCCTGACTAGGTTCTTATATATTCGTATTTAGTAGGAAATGAAGCTGTTCAGGCTCTTAAATTGGTTTTTATCATATTCAGGGCGTCAGGAATTTCTTTTGTTCAGATTCAAACTCCAAGCTTATATTATTTACTATCACACTAGAAGTTTGTGGAAGAATCAGAAATTTTCATAGAATCCAATGGAAAGCTCATAAAGCATGTTCTTTGCAATATGCACATATGCCATTATTAGTTTGTATGGGTTGGATGACTTGGCAGCTGGAGTTTTAAATTTGATGATCTCTACAAATAAGAACCTATTTCGAATTTCAAGCTGAATGGGTTCTGTTGTTATGAAGGTCTAATTTCAACATTTCAGCCTGTAGGTTCTTAATTACTAGGTTCTTATAAGCGGATCTTTCCTGTACTCTATCTCTTTTCTTGTTTTGATTAATTTGACAGTATTTCCTTACTCTCCTCCGCGAGGTTTCTTTTAAAAAAATAGGGGAAGGGAAGAGGAGGAAAGGAAACCTTTCTTCCTTTTTCCCTTCGCAAAATTACGGACCACGGAACCATGGACCACGGAATAGCGGAACTAATAAAGAAAAACATTAAAGAAACCTCGCGGAGGAGAGTATTAGTATTTCCCTTCCTTCAGTTTTTAGATATCGAAGATTCAGTTTTGTTAGATATAAAATATTGAAAGTATTTTAAGGGAAAATAAGAAAGACCAATACACCTGTTTAAAGGGCCTCGCTATTCATATTTTAAAACGTAGCAACAAAACCCCTTTTAACGACATACCGTTCACCAAAAATACAGCAGACAAACTTTTCTAAATATACACTTTCAATTGGGATTATGATATGATTACAATGATTGATATATTTTGGCTATCATTAAAAAATTTTTGACGTGGAAACAAAAATTTCAACGGGGAAAACAGAAACAAGGTGGGGAACATTTACTGGGGATGTCTTTCTGGACGCAGAGGGTAGATTATAAACGATTCGCTTTTCCATCTAAATCATATCTTTACGACAGATACCAAACTATTAAAAGACAAGAGCTTCTCCAAGTAAAAATTATTTCCAACTTATGATAAATAAGTTACAGGAATCATCGAAGTCTTATTTACAATAAACCTGTACCAATTTTAAATAGTCCAACTTTGACCATTAAAGTTTGTTTCACAGTGGATTAAGCAGCGTTTAGAAATGGGATGGCTCATATTCTCGACAGACTTTAAACGCATTTTAAACGCATCATTTGCTTGCAAATGAAATCAAAAGTATCCCTTGACTGATGGGGCCTCTAAGATCGTCATAGAAGTGCAAGTTTGACTGAATTTCTTTCAAAGGACGCCATACAAACAAGGACCGAGATACAATTTTTTGCTTGAGGGGGCCATAGGCAAACCAAGCGAGTAAAGAGGGCTAAGATTGTTTTGGGGGTCTGGGGGTACTCCTTTAGAAAAATCTGAGACCAAGCCGTTCAAACTGGTTTGAACACGATTCTAATTTTTGTTTCTCAATACTGACTGACTATACGGGTGAATCTATGTTGGGATGGAAATTGTAAACATCCCCCAAAAAAGCCTGATTGGCCCAAAAGATCCTGTAGAGTCATAGCATCGTGTTTCTATCGTGAGACAAGTTTTTTCTTGCACATGTAGCCTAACGGGCGTCCTAGCCTAAAGAAGAAAGATATTGAGGGGATATTGAAGGTGATGTAAATGGGCAGATATGAAGTATAACTATCGTGTATTCTAACAAACTAAGATACTAGAACAATTAAAAATATTCTGCAGAAATTATTGAAACTTTTGAGGGGGTCATGGCCCCCCTGGACCCCCTGTATCTCGGTCCTTGCATACAAACTGCCTGGTACTGCCCCCTCTTTCGCTGGTAGATACCTAAACACAGATATATTACAGTATAATACATGTGTTAGAGTTCTTTTGATTTCTAACCCGAGTTTGACCATGACCATCACCATTTTCCTGTGCGAATTTGACTGTATTTCTTTCAATGGACGGCCTGCAAACTGCCCGTACTGCCCCCTCTTTCCCCAGTAGATACCTAAACACAGATATATTACAGTATAATACATGTGCTAGAGTTCTTTTGATTTCTAACCTGAGTTTGACCGTTCGCGTTGCCATTTGCGGGCGCTTTACCATGTTGTTGGTTTCGATTCTGATCCAACATTTCGGTTAAAGAGTTCATTTTGTCAGTAAGGTCTCGATTTTCTTTTTCCATTTGTAATATTCTTTCATCCTTAGCTTGGTCATCCTTGACAAATCTTTTTAATCGAAGTTGGAGATCTTTTACCTTTCGCTCAGCTGCTTCTAAATCATGATCCTTCTGTTCCAATTTCTGTTTTATGTATTGCTCGTCTTCGTTTCTCTCTCTCACTTGCCTTGTTACATATTCTGAAAAAGGTAACACAAGCAAATGACTGAAAAATCTTCTACCTGGTATAAAAACCTTATTCAGGGAAATTGCATCCTGCCAACAGGCAACTTACATCATGTGCAACAATGTTGTGTTTGTAGCTTAGTAAGTTGTGTTTGTAGCTTAGTAAGTTGTGTTTGTAGCTTAGAAATTAAATTTCATTACCTCGATATTACTGCTTTTCTTTGTTGCTTTCCCTTCGGCCCAAGCCCAAACCAGCGCTAGAAATAAAATTCAAATTGCTCCTACGCGTCTGAACAGTAGGCTGCTACACAGCGTTTATCCTCGCACTGCTTGGGCTTGCGCCGAAGAGAAAACAACAAAAAAGGGCAGGTAATGGAAAACTTTAATTTCTAAGCTACAAACACGGTGCATTGCAGTAGCCTCACGACATAGTCCCAGATATCGCAAAATAGCAACAACAACAACAATAACGACAACAACAACATTTCCGTTTTTGCTCAATCTGGGCCTTATGGACTTTGATATAAATTTTTGAGACGGAGATGCACACGTTTACGTGTGCCCTTTGGAACGAGGCTGCAATGTAGTCTCGGAAGCGAGGCAGGTGACCCTCGACAGTTGGAAATTCTCAATGCTTCGGTGAAGTTCATGGAAGCTAATTGGTGCCGTCTAGATGCAATACGTCTCGAGGCGGTTTTTCAGACCGCTGCGGGCTACTGAGCAGCACAGTTCCAAACAATAGTGTGTGTGCCATGCGCAGAGTCACAAAGCTGGACTTCACAAATTTTTCCTTAACTTTCTCAGGCCTTTCTTTTTGACACCATAGAAATCGATAGAAATGAAAACAACAGGCAAGATTCACTTCAGACGATTGCTGTTCATGCAAACCATTCATGCAAACAAAAGTGTTTTCTCTTTTCTGGTATGCATCACAAACGAAAGTAAAGGAGCATTTTGAAATATTGAGCAATTGCAGTGTTTCTGATTGTTCAAATTCAGACATGTCGAACAAAGAATATTGATGTGAATGTTGCCTCAACAGAAAGCTCTTGCTGCGGGAGAAATTTTCGGAAGTTGTAAAGTCTCTCCCATTCTCGTTTACATGAACCATTTCTGCTCATTTTAGTTTGAAATCCTTTCAATCACTTTTTTACGAATGTGTAGAATTTGCAAAATAAAAGAGCTACAATATCTGGAGGTTTAAAAATGTTACAATGATTCGGGTGAAACAACGGGGAAACGACAGCCTTCGCAATTTCATCAAAAATTTCAAGTCCAACTTTCTTACTCTGCGCATGCCTGCCTCCTAGCTTTCTTTCCTTTGTTTCAAAGTGTGCTGTGCAGTGGCTCGTAGGGGTCTGAAATACCGCCTCGAGACGTATTGCATCTAGACGGCACCAAGCTAATTGGCCTTAAAACTGAGGAACTCCTGATTCACAGACACAGTGAAAGGTTTGTTGATTCTTGGATTGAGGAAACATTTGTATGGATACATGTGGCTTTTGTTCATGACTAATATCACTGTAAACTTGAATTCTGAGCTGTTTTAATATTTGAGGTTCGACGCGGCAACTTAGGCCTATCCACCATTGCCTGGTGATCGTACAGTGTTGCTATGGTTTCCATATCTAGTTATGAAATCGACAGGGGAAAACTTCATCCCAAATTTTAGTATCAAAGTCCATAAGTCGTAGTTTGAGCGTCCATCAGTCTATCAATAGCGATAACTACGAATATGCAATCAGTCTACGATAATACATAAAACCCCGCAAACAAGAAGATACTTTTATAAAAAACTGACTGAGTAGGTTCTTAAATGAGGTACTTAGGACATAGCAAGGACACTTGTTACGTACTATGATAAATACAGACAGTATGTGTTAAATAAACTTGAGGGTAGAATGACTGCATTTATATTTATATCATACAGCTTTATAAAATAATTTGCATATCCCTGAAAACTGTTAGAGGTGTTCAATTATGAATAGTTGGGAGTTTCTTTACACTGATATGATGAAATTTCTTAATTAAGCGTACCATCTCATAAGAACATTGGAGTAAATCAGTCTGTTTTTAGTTCTTATCTTTGGGTGTCTTTTTCCACAAAATCAGTCTGCAGGTTCTTATTTTGCTATGTTCTTGTTTGCGGGCTTTTACTGTATTGCTCATGACTACATGTTGATAGATGTTAGTATTTTTTGTACAGGAAGGGAAACCAGTGGATTTTCTGGTCGTTGTTTCACAAGTTTTTTTAAGTTTTTGAAAGGAGAAGATGCCCCATGTCCACGGGAAGAAATCCCCGATTAAAGCCGGGATCGCTCGGATAGTAGGGATCGGTATTCAGTGGAGGTGCATGGGGCCCTTAGTGAAGAAGGAGGACTGGAGCCTCTTGCACTTATGTCTATGAAGTAATTTGACGGTTGGGGGCCCCTTCGGAGCCCTTAATAAGTGAGGACCCTTAGTTGTACCCCCAAAAGGTAACCATCGTCGGCTACGCCACTGTCGGTATTTCTTCAAACACTGTACGTGTTTATTGTACTCATCCAGTACACTTCGTCCTCAAGCAAGTTCTGATGGTTCTTGATTCGAAATTTCTTGTTTCCACATTCTTCATTCAGACCAAGATAAACAGATGAAAGCGTGACTAAATTAATATGACGTACCTTGAAAATGTAAATCACTTTCTCTCTTGTCTGCAGTAATCGAACCTTTTGATGACCGTGATTCTTTACTTCCACTTCTCGATGAACTTTTACTGCTACTCCTTGATTTCGATTCTTTCGGTTTTTCATCCCGCAGCGAAGTTTTACTGCTTGAACGTTGTGATGTTTTACTTGAAGTCCTCTCAGCTGTCTCATTGTCTTTCTCATGTAGCGACTCTTTGCTTGAGCTTCTCTCAGCTGTCTTAGCAGCGTCTTCCCGCAGCGACGTTTTACTTGAGCTTCTCTCAGTTGTTTTAACTACAGCTCCTACGCTGTTCCTCGCCTCACGCAAGGATGCTCTGCTGCTACTTCGAGACTGTGATTTCTTCTCTTTTTCCTCCCGTACTGATGCCTTGCTAGCCGACCTCTCTGCTTTCTCACTCTCCTTTCCTGCTTCCCGTAAAGAAGTCTTGCTACCTGTCTTCCCTCCCTCACGCAGTGAAGCCCGGCTGCCACGAACCTCTTTCGGTGTATCTACCGGTGCCTGTTCATCTACCGTTGATGACTGCCCCGCAGTTGCCGGTTTCTCCTCTCGAACTTCCGCAGACTCATTGGCACCCTCTGGCTTCACATCTTCGGTTACTTTAGCAGCTTCTGGCTCACTCGATAAAGCCTCTGCTTGTTCATCTGTTTTTGCAGGCACAGACTCTGTTCCTTCATCACTCTTAGCGTCTTCAGGCTTAACCGTAGCGTCCCCTGCACTCCTCGGGGCTTCTTCAGGAATTACTTCCTCCAAAGTCCCTTCTCCACTCTCAGCATCTTTCTTTTCTTCTTCCTTAGTCCCATCTTCAGCAACAGAAGATCCTTTGTTGTCCTTATCATCACTCTCTACATCCTTTCCAGCTTCGGCACCCGTGCTTGCATCCTCTGGCTTGTTTTCATTCTTAGTCTCAGCAGCGTCTTCCTTATTTTCAACAGCACTTGTAGCTTCCACATCTGCTTTCTCAGCAGCCTTCTCTCCTTCATCCTTACCACTATCGTCATTACTTGTTTCTCCGGCAGCATCTTGTTTCGGCTCTTCGGCATTCCCTGTTTCTGCAATCTCCGCAATGGGTTGTTCCACTGCATCCACTGGCTCACTAGCCGCGCTACTACCCTTATCACCCTCATTCTCACTTTCCTTTACCTCCGTCGCAACTGGCTTATCACCAGCAGTTGTGCTTTCATCTTTCTCCTCAACATTCTCCCGTGGTGTTTCTCCTCCGGTCTTTTGCTCGGGTGCGTCTTCGGCCTTTTCTGCATCCACAGCTTCCTTACCTTCCTCATTACTTCCTGAACCGGTAGCTCCGTCTTCAATGTCAGGCTGGGCTGATTCGGAAGTCGGTTTTTCTTCTGGCTTGCTCTCACCAGTATCGGATTCTTTAGATGGTTCGATCTCTTGTGCTGGTTCGGCCTCTTTTGCTGGCTCCGGATCTTTCTGGGTATCATCCTGCTTCGGTGCGTCTGCTTCCAAAGGTTTGTCTGTCTCGTCAGTTTCAGGCTTATCAGCATCGTTAGCTTGTGTTGATGGCTTAGCATCTTTCGGTCTTTCCTGTGTGTCAGTGTCCGTCTTTTCGGTCTCGCTATCTTTTTCACCGTTTGCTTCTTTATCAGCTGAAACGAACGAAATGTTTGCGAATAAAGACCGCTTTATGCAACATATGCTGAAATTTTGCGATAGTTATTAAAGTACCTGGTGAGTAAAAAAGACCCGGCGTTTGAAAGGCTACTGCTCCTTGAATATATGATCAATGATAGTTTGCAATATCTGATTGAATAGCTAACATGTTCAATTATTTTCAGAATTTTTCCAGGCTGAAATCGGTCACTTCGTTCTATTACTTTAAGGGATTTCTGAAAAGCTTTCCTTCGAGAAACCTTAAAAAATGTGCTAAAATTACGAGCGAGCTTCCCTGATATGTTTCCCTCACAGCGATGACTTCATTAAGCTTTAGCGAGTGCATTCCTCTTTGGGTCTTCTCCCTGTTATGAATAATTTATTCAAGGGGATTCCATTCTCCCAAGAGGACAAGATACATGAACACATCCAAGTGTCTTAATTGCTAGGAAGGAGAACAAAAGGAAACCTTGCTTGTTATTTCCACTCGATTTGTGCAGGTTTTCGAAAGATCCATTCTCCAGAAAATCTCCCAATTTGACCAGAAGGAAGTGCTGATTAAAGTGGGGCTAGACTTGCCCCAAGTATATTTCGTCAACCGAAAAAAATTCGGAAAGACTGTTTCAGGCAGACTTATAACAGATGACGAAATAGACTTGGGGCAAGTCTAAAGCGGGGTAAATTACTGAACCTATATCGAGAATGAAACAAGACCTTTTTCGATATCATTGATTTGATATTAAAGAGCAGCATTTTTTCAAACGCTGGTCCTTTTTATTGACACTCAAAAACATCGGGACAGTAATAGAAATTGGGGCGTTGCACTGTTTGCTTCTTTTTGCTAAAAAGAAAGAGATAATGTTGATCTCACAAAAACTTTGTCAATGATAACTCTGGCATACACTGATAGATTCTTTTCCCAATAAAGGCAGTCCTTTTTAAATAAATCTTTTGCCCCAATATGATGTGAAGCTAGTAGTGAATGATGCATGGAATAGTTTTGTGCTTGTATTTGCTTCAAAATCGGCATGGTGTTGATTTTATGCTGCTCCGGGAATGTTCATCATTCTCCTGAAGTTGAATTCAGTTATGAAGAGAGGTCTATTAAAATGGAAATTTGCATACAAGAAATGCAAAATAATCATTCTTTTAGGGATTTAAGTTTGCTACCGGTTTTAACAATTTCAAAAACTTTATTTTGCCAACATTCAACATTAACATTTTCTAGGATTGATTCTGTGCAAACTACCATAGCTTGTACGTGATTTTGTTGTCAAATGGACTAATTTTTTGCCAAATTTTATTTCAGGAAGTTTTATCTTGAATATGCACTCATCAGAATAAAAACACTTACCACTTTCAGGAGCATTCTCATCTTTCTTCTCTTCCTCTGCTTCATTTGGAGGTGCAGATTCAGCAGATTCTGTCTGTGGATTACCTTCAGTATCCTGTTTTACTTCCTCGCTTTCTTTCACACCTTCTGATGCAGCATTGTCTGCCATATCAGCTCTCTCAGGTGCAACTTCTGGCTTTTCAGCAACTTCTTTTGCTTTTTCAATGATATTGTTGACTATTTCATCAGCTATGGTGAAAACACATTGCCTCTGTAAATTTACTAAAAAGATTACCATACAGGATTCAAGCATATTAAACATGGTTTCAGGGCGGATGTGTGAAATCTTCTGACAGAAGGTATGGAGCTTCCAACAGGGTGGGGGCTAGAATGGCCCAAAAATGTAATTTTCATGCATCATTTGCCAAATTTCCTCCAAAAAACCCAAACTTTCCTCCAATGGGGGGCTAGATACTTCTGACAGGGGGCCTGTAGCCCCCTCTAGCCCTCCCCTGGTGCCACCACTGCAAGGTTTTTTGTCTAAGAATTACAGAAAGTTTTATCAGTTTTGGTTAGTGTCAACCTTATTGAGGATATGTTCTTCAAAGATTCTTCACCTTCAAGCCTACTCATACAGCAACTGCCTTCCATATCAACATGGCATAAGAATTCTTGTTCAGAACAATTAACTTTTACGTCATGCAACTCAAAAAAGTAAAAATTTTCTTAGGAAAAACCCCCATCAGTCATGATCCTTTTCTTCTTTAAATGGGGCATTTTCTGATGATCTGAAGGGTGTGGTCATGCAAAATTTTCCTGAGGGCAAGACCCTGAACCCCCATTTTTGGTCCCTACACTAATATCTACCTTCAGTCCCCCTCCCCCAAGATGAAATTCATTCCTATGGGCCTGTCTCATATTTTCTGATTTTGATAGAAATTTGAAATGTTGTATAAATCATATAAGAACATAAGTAATACAGTATAACTTTTTATCGATGACAACTCCATAGAATAGCAATTTGATTTACATTTGAATTATCTTTTAATTTATACTTTGATTTATTTAACAGAGTCTGAAGACACCAAAAGTTATCCTGAAAATGCTGTTTAACATTTTCTGAATGCTCAACTGTGTGATTTACATAAACTTATTCCAATTAGGAAATAATATTTTAAGAATTCTAGACATAACTCTAGAAATATTCTCTATATACTTACAGAACTCAATCAATAATTAATAGCCATGGTGGTCTTTTGAAAGGAGAATGCATTCACTTGTGTACATAAATTTCTATGTGATAAATTCTTAATGAATTGAGCTAAAAAACAACATTTGATTGTATAAGCAGGTAAAAGATGGACATAATTTTTAACTTTCTTGAGACTAAAATAAAAAGCTGATATTGGAACCTAAGATGTACTAAAATGGCTGCTCTTTTTGCATCTCCCACATGAAAATTATCACTTAGCAACAATCTTCAAGATATTGGTTCTCAGACAAAAACACCTGATCTTAGAGTACTAGTTTTTGAACAGGTGATAAACTTTTGCAAATAAAGGAGCATACCAATTTTTAAATTAGGAAAACTGTGAAAAATACTTAAGATATGAATCTTACTATAAATATTGTTTATGATTAACAAAAAAGATATTCAAAACATCAAATAACATGAGGCAATGGTTAATATTAGTAAACTTTAATTTATATTCTATAAACTCCTTTCGCATTCAAAATCAAGTCAGGAAATTTATCTTAAAGCGGGTATCTTCGTAGTAACTACCTTGGCATTATTTATTTGCATATCATATGGTAAAAGTTAAAGGGTCTGTTTCATCCAGCATTCCTTGCACGTGTCGACTCTTGGTTGGCTTTTGTTTGTCGCCATTTTCATGGCCCATGAAAATGGCGACAACAAAGGCAAACCAAGAGACGACACGTGCAAGGCATGCTGGATGAAACAGACCCTTTAAGGTTAGGGTCTTTAGGGTTTGGGTTGCTCCCTTTTGGAGCAACAATTAATCCCTTTGGACAACCTTGCTATGTTGCGGGTAAAAGTGGAACGTGATCCTGCTGAACAGTACTGAACAACTTTTGCGATCTCTCAGCCTCATAACACAATAATTTCTAGACATTCACAACACATCTAGTATCCTCTAAATTTATTTTCCCCCACGTAGGCCAGTGCAAACAGAAGACCGACTTCCCTCGTCGCGATTTGTTCTTTTGATGTCGAAAACTTTAAGAATATTTCAAAGCCTTCAGACAAACGTCAAGTCCCCAAAAACTATCTTTATATCAAGATTAATGATCAAGTTAGATGTTTTACAATAGTTATTTATCATCCATTGAATATTATAGATAAAATAGAGTTACCTTCCTGGCCTGCTCACCGAACTTCATAACGCCATGGACTCTTTGCTCTTTGATTCATTTGCAAATAAAATTTTGTTTTGAAACCGAGGCATATTGCGTTGCCATGGCACTGTAGGAAATACCACGTGACGCCTCACGACCAAGAAAAATATTCTCTTTGACCAGCTGAAGGGGTGTTTCACTCCCAAAAATCTCCAGCACCTTTAGTGAAGATTCCTTTGCTCGTAACAAAACTTCATAAAGAATCCTTAAAATCCTTTTGTTATGAACAAATCTCGTACGCTGTTTCGAATGCAGATTTGGGAGACAAATGGAGGCAGTTGTCCCTTCTCAGAAGAAAAGTCTGTTCGGCGACACTTCTAGCAAGAACTGCAAATGCCCCCGTATCAAGAAACTATTTAAAGTTTTTTCGAAGAATAGCTTGAAAAGTATCGATTTCTTGCTCAATTTTTTCTCATGGTTTCGACAACTTTTGGCGAGCAGAATCTTTTAAAAGCATCAAACAGTTCAAGAAAATTGTTAGGATTTGAAATACTTCAAATTTTCTGGCAGCAGTATCTTTTGCTGTGATAACAGAATGAAAAAGACTTCAGTGTTTGTTGTGAATAAATTCTTACCATTTACTGGCTGACTCTCCATATTCCCCTCAGTTTCTGCAGTTATAGATTCTCCTTCTCTCACTTGAGAAATCTCTGCATCAGGAGCACCTTCCGATTGCTTTTTTTCTGCATCTGTCTTCTTGTCTTCATTACCTTGTCCATCCTCTTCCTTTCCATCAGATTCAGCACTTAAATTACCCCCTGTAGTTTCTTGTTCTTCATTGTCACCATCACCAGTCTTCGCAGCCTCACTTCCTTGATTTTCTTCTGTCTCGTTACCTGCTTCTTCTGCCTTTTCTTCTTTATTTTCCTGTTCATCTCCCGTTCTACCTTCATTTTTACTCTCAGAATCCTCTTTATTATCCTTTGACACCTCAGCAACTTTTGCCCCATCATCCCCTTGTTTACCCTCTGACCCCTCTGCAGCTTTTTCCTCCGTATCTTTTTGTTTTTCCTCCGTCAACTCACTGTCTGCGTCTTCTTTGCTCTCCTGCGTCCCTTCCGATTCCTTCGTAACTTCGTCTTCTTGACTTCCTTCAGTTCCAGTAGCACTTTCGTCCTCTTCTGTTTCTTTGGATGCAGCATTCTCTTCTAAATTTGTCTCCGGCGCTGCTTCTACTTTCTCCGGCACATCCATCACTGTCTCTACTGGTTCTGCACCTACAGTAGAAGAAAAGTCAAAGGCAACTTTTAGAACTACGTTCAAAGACCCATTGCCAACCGTGATGCTTTGCGCGTTGAATGATGAGCAAACAAACAAAACTCTTATTATTCGAAAGCTGATTTTTGGGCAGCACAGGAACATTTTTAGCTGTCTTGAAAGGGCAATAGCGGAGGTAATAAGCAGGGGAAAATACATCCATCAATAAATAGTGTAAGAATTGCCATAGAAGCTTTGTTTTCTTAGCTCGTGATGGTGCCAATGTCAACAATGGACAATTACGCTGAAGATTGCTGCGAGGAAGTTTTTACCAAGATACGCTGCGCTCTTTGATCGAATTCCCATAGAATCGTTAGAGATTCGTAAATCGGACGCAATGCATCTTGGCAAAAAGTTCCACTCCGAATTCTGGCTGATTTCCACTCAGGTTCGTTTGTCTTTGATATCGAAAGATTTAGTTCATTCTTGCCTATGCTATTGTCCGTTTACACATCCTTTTCAGATCGTAACGTTTTTAGATCCTAAATGTTTCTCCGTTACATAATACTGCTCTCAAGTTCTTTAGTAAAGGAAACCTTGCAAAAAATTCTCGACGTACGCTTTGAATAAGAATTCAAATCGGCAAAAACATTTTGATACGTCCATTTGTTTTCCTTCTGGTGAACATGCTGAAGGCAGCATTTTTACGCAAAAAATACCCCTGTACACGTTTTTTTTATAAGAAACTAGGATCAGACCGTAGAACTAGAAGTTTCTTAATTTAACATGAAATTTTGTCCATTTTAGTACTTAAAGTTTCTTAATTGGTTTCTTATTTTTTGAATGCATGAATTGTCAATGTGGTCACTAACACTGCTGCAGATATGTTTCTTGATGTTTGAAACATCATACAGGAATAAACAGTGTTCTGTTATGTTGAAAACACAAACGGTTAGATAATATTGCCCAATGCTAAAGGTTCGACGATCCATTTGCTGTAAAATTCACGCTTTTAACTTTGAAAAGTTCCTTAGTACTTCTCAGACATAGTACTAGAGTTTCTTAAAATTTTGGCCATCTTAGTACTAGTTTCTTATAAACCAGTTTCTTATAAAAAAATCGTGCATCTTGAAAGTCGTGTAAAGAAATCACTACCTTTGTCTCCATCATTGTCTTTCTTCTCCTGCTCCTCTGCAGCCTCTTTTGCTGCTCCCGATTCTTGCTCGTTTGACATCTTGTTCTCCAAAAATGCAAAAATTTAATTGATGAAGTTTGTTAATGCTATTTTGATGCAAATTGTACAGATTTCACTGCTTCAGAATTTCGTATTTCCCAAACAGATCTTTGTTTATTTTCTCTGAATATGATGAAATCAACATTTGGATCAAATTTTGTGATCAAACTAAAGCTCAGTTTACGTTTTTGTCGACAAGACAACGAATATGTTTCTTTATTTCTATGACCACCTAATCTGATACAAATCAAGCACCCTCGAGAGAGCCTTTGACTTTATAACAAATGCGTCAGCTTTGGTTTATGCAAACAATGGTTCTTAGCTTTTTGCGGCCAAATGCTTCGCTCCTTTACAATTATTATTACTTGATCATATTAAGACACAAAAACCCTATCAGATAAGTCCTTTACATTTTGCAACTTTGTACATTAGATATCTACAATTTGTTTTCCCAAAAGACGTTCGGTCCTGCTTTATAGGAACAGGCTCAGTATGCTTCGGTTGCTATGTGCCTGGTTGAGATTAACTGTCAAAAATCCTGCACACCTTTATGGTATGGTTTCTGTTAGTATTGTTTATGTTACATAAACCTAGTTTATGTCATTTCCCTTTGTGCAAACGGCGTTCCACGGACATAAACTAGGTTTATGTTGTATAAACTATGTTTATGTGCACATTTAAGATGCCATTTTTGTGCAAACGGCGTTCCTTACACATGACATGATATCAGCACAGAGTCAGTAAAACAAACTTTAGTTGCTTTTGTTTCTTCAAATCAAAAGATCAGTCCCTTCAGAGTCCGGCCCCTTTCTAGAGTATGTTGTGAGTTCTTTGGCAAATTTCGTTCGATGGAGACTGGTGCTATGAATTCAAAAAGTAGGAAAATGCTGAAGCTTCCCCCCCCCCCACCTCACCCACTGATCTGTGTCCCAGCCCTCACCCTTCAGAGTGTTGTCAGATGACTATAACCTCGTTTCGAGATTCGACTGTAAATTAAATTTGAAGAATGTTGTTGTTGTTCATTATGGCTTCTGGATTTGCGTGAAGAAGACAGAGACTGTTTCTTGCTCTGTGTGTTGTAGAAGCCGTTTCTTGAATTGAAGAATGGAAGACGAGAAAGGAAGCCCATCAACTTCATACACAAATCTCAGGTATCATCTTTGTATTGGGTTAAAAGTTTCATTCAGTTTGCTCAAAGCAAGAATTGACTGATGATACTGTAAATTTTGTTTGGGATGATATAGGAGGGTGCCCGCGCCCCGGCCAGTGGCCGGGGCATGGCCGGGGCTACTGGCCTCTGAGAGGTAAAAAGCTTACGTATTCTTTAAGGCAGAAAGAATAAGGGATTTGGATCAACTGCTCCCTCCCAGTGTGATCAAAGTTGGAAAATCTACCAAACAAGAAAAAGGAGGTGCCCGCACCCCGGCCAGTGGCCGGGGCTACTGGCCGGGGCATTTCCAGAACTTTTCCGCTTATTTTGCCAGCCCCAGCCATCTACAATTGGGCCCCAGCGATCAGAATTTTCCATTTATTTTGACAGTCCCGGCCGGCCCCGGCCAGCCCCGGCCATTGGCCGGGGCGCGGGCACCCTCCTGATGATATTATGGAAAAATGGGCCTAAACTGAATTGGTATCACAACCGTTCGCGAAGAGCACAATTTATCGTCATTCTATCTGCTAGCAAATCTCTTTAATTTACAGAAATTTCAAAACAATATTATTATGTGCAACTTAAAATTTGACTTTTGAACAAAGTATTTTCTGTTTCTTTTGAAAAAAATTTGGGGGCATTCTTGAAATCTTACACCTTGATAAGTTCTTGGCTTGAATCAGGCTTGAATCATGCTCCAAACATACTCAATAATTTGCTAAGGGAAAATGCCAAATTTTCATTTCTCCCACATCAGAGATCTTTGCTGTAAAGTTTAGAAGTTCCTTCCCTTTTTTAAGCTTACTACACTGCACAAAATTCCATGCTGTGAATTTAATTTTCAGACCAAAAAAGCCAAGGTCGTTTGATGAAATGGATGGTGCATTATGGGATTGTTCAGTTTGCACATACAAGAACAATGCAGAGGCATTCAAATGTGCTATTTGTGATACCAGAAAAGGAACATCCACAAGGTATCAATATTTTACATTATCTGTTTATATCAATATCATTGCTGGCAGGTGGATTGGGGTGGCCATGTCCACTCCTGCTTTCTCAGGGTGATATCTATTCTTAATATAAAAAATATGGTGGACAGACGGTTGGGTATACCTGTAGGACTTGATAGATCCATCCCATGTTTTGTCTGGCAATGCCCCCTGTATATATCTTAATGTAAATGAATTACTTAATGATTCTGCAAGAAGCTTGGTTGTAAAATCTTTCATAAAAATATTTAAACCATACTGCATGAGTTAAGAAATTTCAAAATGTGTTGAAAAAACATACATTTACCCACTGTATGCCAGAAGTGCATTACATACAGTAGTTGACCAATTGGTGTGTCATACTCCAAGTTTTGAGTTCACACAGCTGAAAGTGGTAGAAAAGGTTTTCATCCTGTGAACAGAATGGATGGGATGGATGCAAAATTTGCTTGATGAAACATCTGGTTTTTTGTATCTAATGCTTTTTCATGTCATGTTATACTTTTTGACTAATATTTGATGGTGGAATGTTTTTGGTATGATAGCATTTATGCAAACATTGCAGATGTGTTTGGGAATTTTTACAGGACTCAAAATATTCTCTTTCAGTCATTTGCTTTGTCTTTTATTGTTGCTCATTGATTTTTGTCCATTTTTTGTTTCCAACAGAAAACCAAAGGTGAACTCTCAGTTAGTTGCTCAGCAGACAGCACAACAAGTATTACCAACACCTCCAAAAATCCAAAAAATGGCTGTTCCCAGGAAAAATACTGCATCAAATAAAAGAAGGTATGAAAAATATGTGATTGTGCATTTATAGTATTTATTGGGACCTGAGTTGTGTCTCAAATTGGATATCATGTGACGATGAACCTCAATCAGAGTAATTGATGAGTTTTGCATTTGTAATTCTGTGGTTGTTTTTGTGATTAATTTTGCGTGATTGACCATCCCTAAAAACTCATCAATACCCCTCATTGTACTCTGATTCCTGGGGTATTTTGCTTGTTTAATTGTTTTCCATATTATCTTGACTAGTTAAACCAGTTTCATAATCAATGCGCTATAAAAACAGCACATGCATTTGGATTCTTTAGCTGGGGATGGCATAAGTTTGAGTGCCAAAATGTTGTAGTGATTATTTCTTGTTTACATCATGATCATGTCATAGTTAATTGACTATGTCTCAACTACTACTGATGGATTTTTCACATGTCGTTTTTCATAGCACCCTGATGCATCAAGTAATCCGTTATATTTTCAATTGCCCAGATCTTTTTTATCTTAATTTTGAAAACTAGAGTAGAGCTTGTTTTGCAGTAGAACAACAAAAACTGATGAAATTTTTCATCACATTTTTTCTTGTAATCATATTAGTTGGAATTTGACCAGCTTAAAAGGGGAGTGGTTTAATCAGTCACCTGTCGTGAAAACTGCCTCTCACTGATCAAGTTCACTGAATGCATTTGTCATCTTGTTTTTGTGTGCTTAAGCATTCAAGCCAACAGTTAGATCCTGAAAATCTTATGTCACTGTATTTGAGTCGGTATTGGATGCTAAAAAGTAAAATATTGTTGGGCTGTGGAATAGAAAGCATATGGCTGATATTCAAAGCTAAACAATACTAATTTATCAATCAAACATTAACTCACGGTAGATGTGAAATTTTCTTTGGTAAATTCATTCATCTTTTATGCCCAAAAGTAAAGAAAAAATGAATTGTAAATTGTATGAGAATTCCACATTCAGTTCTGGTCCATGACTTACTCTTCATTGAAATGTAAATTCAGTTCAGTAAATTCAGAATTTAAATTTCAGTGGCAATTTAATCATGGAGCAATTTAATCATGGAACTGAGTATGGATTTCTTAATCATACCCTTCAGCTTTTTTCTACATTTCTGGGTCTGAATGATTAGTTATTTTACCAAACAAAATTTTCAAAATTTTCCCATTACTGGAGTTTCGTAATTTTTGGCGATCTGAGATTTTGGTTTCCAATAAGCAGTTTTTTTTTGCTGTAAAAAATACGTGTATTATTCCTTGCAAATTAAATATGTTTTTCTGTTAGCAATTTCAGTCATTCAAGATTAAAAAACGTCGACCATTCCAGCGAACAACAAATGGAAGTCACCGTCGGTGACGTCACAGTTATCATCACTGACTATAAGCTGCTACCAGTAAAAGAAGAAAAGACACCTCCAGAGTCACCAGGACAACTAGAGACAACCGCAACAACGATAGCAGCAGCAACAACAGCAGCGACACCAACAACAACACCAGTGGAATCAACGGGAACGAAGCTTGAACAAATAAACGGTAATGGGCCTTCGCATCCTCCACTAGAAAGTAAAAGGAGTGAAGGCGAGACGACCGAACTTGAAAATCCAGAGGCAACATCTTCATGAGAGGAAATTTACAACTGATAAACAAAAACAGCAAGCAAGCGCGATCTGAGCAATGAGTTGCATGACTTCATTGTCTCTTGCATTTCGACTGTAGGTATGAACAAATTTGGAGGGATTGTGTACAGATATGGTCCGTCGAGCCTACATTGTGCAAAGTGTACTTAGTATAGCAACGTATGAATGAGAGTAAAACCTATCAAATCAGACTTTTAACTCTCGTGTTCAACATTTTGCCGTGTTCGTTCAGAAAAGAACCGTTCCAATAAACCATGATTTTATGCGGAACTGATAAACTTTTAGGTGAAGATGAAAAATATTCTAGCAAAACTTCTTACTAACTGGAATTCAAACAAAACGTCCAGAAGTTATTCAAGAAGATTCATTTTATCAAAGGCTCTCCGTGTCTGCATGACTTGCACTAACATTATAATAAAGTGACCACTTTGCTCATTATTGTTTAAAAGTCTTCTGATTGATCGCTTCTACTATCCTGTTGTCTGGAGATAAACATTCCACTCGTATTGGCCTAGCGCTCAGATGGATGCCAACAGAACTACCAAGAATTTTATGCGCGTTTAAACTAAAGATTTGCAGGTTGTCATCGGAGTTACGCGGCCATTAAGAACAGAAGCAGATACTAAACGGGGATACGCAACGTGATGGGGAACTATATCAAAATCAACTGAGCAACTTTCTTTATGAACAACTTTGAAAATGAGGATGCAGTTTGATAACAGACTATGAAAATGAACAGCATTGTAAAATATTATATGGTAGACTTTGAAGTGTTTTGTAAAGTATTTAAGTATTTTTTTTACTTTCTATTTCTTTTTGCTTTTAGTTGTGAGTTTTTACAAGTTGTTGCGACTTCATCCAGGTACAAGGCATCATTGGTTATTGATGTATTGATGCTTGGGTGGTTCTATCTCTCTCTCTCTCTCTAGGTAACATGCTCTCTTAGGACGTAGGTGACCATGGATTTCCACAAATTTGTGTCCTTGCAGGTCCTTAGCATCTATTGCACCGAGTAGTTTTCTTTCTCAAGTTCAGGCACTTAAGCCTGCATCCAATTTACTGAGACTAGTTAGATAGTTCAAGCGTTGTCTTCCTTTCCCTCTTGTGCCTTCAATCTTGCCTGTAGTTATTATCTCTTCCGGTTGTTCTCTTCTTATATACCCTAAGAATTTGACCTGTCGTTTTCTAATGAGCGTGATAAGCCTCCTTCCTTCTCATCTCTGTTTTTGGCTGTCACTGAAAAAAATTGGTTGAGTAATATATGGTTTTTTCAAGAGTTACTCTTCGGTAGAAAAGGTTACAATATCTTCTCTTCGGTGACAATTCGAAGCACAATGATGAAATTCCCGAAGCATTCAAAACAGTTTTTCTGAATTGCTTCTGAAATTTTGGAGGTAAGAACTTTGAAAATCGTCGTCATCACTTACTAAGTTTCACGAAATATTATTCATATTAGACTTTCTATCATTGTTTAGGGCTGTGCAAAGTTTATTTTATAACATGGCCGGTGCAAAACGTAACGGGGCAACTACTTTTTTGACCTTGCATACAACTGGGTCAACACTTTTTATTAAGCAAATATGAACGGGCTTGATGAACGGGGCAGCAACTTTTTATGAACTCAAGATAGGAATAGGATATAGAATGGCTCACCGTGAGGAGAAAATTGTGAATCATGTTAGTTGAGAAATGCATGCAAGGATGTGTATAAATGACGCCAAATATCCTTGTTGGTTTCTTTCAAGTTGGATTCATTGGTTTCTTTCAAGTTGGATTCATCAGTCATTGAAAAAGATTCTTACAGAGATATACTGAGATGTACTCTTTGGCTAATTCATCGGTGGTACTATAGTACTATACAATATCTTTTGTTTATGAATACGTTGCAGATGCATTTTTTAAGGAAAAGATGACTGGGCAGTTGTATTTTTTGTAATGATATCATACGGGGTGAGCAGATTTTTTGCAACAATTTTTCTTCTCCACCGACCATGTAATACAATAAACTTTGCGCTGTTCCTTAGGGTAAATATAACTTTTCTTGTTTTTTCACAATATTTGTGTCATGTAAGATAAGAAGTGTTAGGCAAGGTTTCACAGAAGGACAGTAGTAACAAGTAGGGTTTTTCCACCGAATTGGATTTCATCAAGGAGAGTCCTTTTCATCTTTGAAAAAATGTTTTCGAAAGCTCCCATAATCAGCAGCTTTTTCCTACGGCCTTGTTGTGCCTTCAACACATTTAGACTGCGTTCACACGATTCCGGCAGATTTTGAAAACGATGAAAAAAGTGACGGTAGCAAAATTTGAGCTAGCGTTCACACGATGCCGGCACAATTTGAAAACGGTAGGAAATTTGTCAGTAAAAAGCTGATTGCAACTGAAGCTAACGGTAGGAAATTTGACGATAAAAACTCGTTGCAGGATTTGATGCCAAAGAATAGTACCTACACCCTAAGAATAGACTTGTCTCGATCCAAAAGTGTCGAAAAATGTTCTGTTTTCATCTTTGTTGAGTGTTTAAACGATGCTGTTTCAAATTTATGCCGGTTACGGTTCCGTTTTCAAAATCTACCGTTTTCAAAATCTGCCGGCAAAAAATGTGCCGTTTTCGTGTGAACAGGAGCCCTATCCGTCACATTTTTCACCGTTTTCAAAATCTGCCGGCATCGTGTGAACGCAGTCTCAGTCTCGGAGTTCTAATCTGAATGAGAACGCAGTCTAAGAAAGCTTGTTTTACTAGAGTCTGCCCTGTAAAGGAACCCAAAAGGAACGAAAATAAATGTGTTTCGTTGAAGCAGATTTCACAATTTTCACAGAGTGTTGTAGCTTAAATTTTTTCTTTAGTACTGATTGATATGATAGATGTTTTGATGTGAAAAGTGTTCTTCATTTTTGTATTCACCTTCGTTCGAGAGAGAACTTTGTCGAAAACGCTACACGTATTTTTATAAGCAAGTAAGAAGAATTTGCTAGTGCTGAAAGTTTCTTAAAGTTGTCGAATTTGAGCACTCAGAGTTTATTACGAGTTTCTTAGGCGTTCCATAAAATTCTTCATGTTCACTACCTATGCCTTGTGAACATTTCAAAACCACGTTTGCGCATAAGCCCTTCCATTGTTGGGTATCTTCCGAGTAATTTCATACAGAAAACAATTGAAAGTAAAGTTGAAATACGTCAAGAGCTTCCTTTATCAAAATAAGTTGTTTCTTAAGTTACATTTTCCTAGAACTGGAGTTCCTTAAATCTTTGATCATCTGCCAGTTGAATTTCGTATCAGGAGTTTCTTTTTAAAATTACGCCTGAACCAAATGTGTTTCGACACCAGGTTTCCATTTGCCCATGTAATAAAAGTACGGCTTCTGTGGTCAGCGGATTTCACGTTAGAATATGCGCAATGCACACGTGTCGAACATTTCCAATGAACTTGTCCTCCATTGTTTCTCTTCACAGCTCCATCACATTGAAACAAGGGCCTAGACACTACCACGAAAATTAACTCAAGATGATGCTAAAACTATTGTCTGTATTGTGCCTTGCTGGTGAGTATAAGGATAATACATCGTTATTGCGTTCATTTGTCATAGGATTTTGCTATATTGTGCGTAGGTTCCTAGAAATCGCCAGAAATTGTTGACGGCTTCTAAAGGGGGCCTACTAGTAGTACTAAATGTTTATAGGCCTAGGGTCCAAAATATGTCATCATTTCCACATTTCATAGATGCAGTATGAAGATGTCCGAATCTTAATACTAAGGATCAGAGAGCTGCAAACTAAAAACAGTTTTGAATGAATGAATCACTTTCCATAAGACAAGTTCTTCTTGTGTGGCATGGCTTTGTGTGCACTACTACTGTGCTTCAAAAGGAAGTTGGCCGTGCAAAATGTGTACTTGTGTAAACAAAGATTGAAAAGTGCATATTAAATACCAAAAGTGTTTTGTCTCATTTACAATAATATCTCATCAGCACATTTACAAAGAACCAAATGTATTTCCAATATACTCTATCACTGGAAAGTTTGTATCTTTGTATCTTGTGCGTGCAAGTTTAGATGGCCTAAGTAAGACTGCACGGAAAATTTGCGGTTGAAAGCAATAGATGAAGACAATAGATCCTTTGTTTATTGCCAAATGCGCAGATCAGGTTGAAAACTGTGCATGTCCACGTACGTTCCTGTGCGTGTAATATTTTGCCTAGTACAAACTTTCCAATCTGGCATCAGTCAATTTCACAGCCTGGTTCCAATATGACCACATGTCAGACGCTTTCATCCTTTAATAAACATTTGATATCTGAATTCTTTAATTCATTATTAGATATGTTTCTTAAAACTATTTCTTTGTATCTTGCAGTTTCAATAAGTGCTCGCTGCCAGAAGGCAAAGGTAGTTGCAGACACATATTCAACAAAGAGTGCTACTTTATCAACACAGACTGTTTACTTAGCAGAGTTTAGCATCGCTTGTGAAAATGAAGAGCAGGTATGAACCCATTTTAAAACAAACACAAGAGGCAATGGGAATTATCAGAGAACTGCAACTTCCCATGCCTTGGGTTAGAAACATCGTAGCCATTGTTTCAAAGGTTTCTAATTTCAAGATCATTTTGAAAAAAACTGAATTAAATGCATCGGTAATAGATTCACAACAGGATGGAGCAATGAAATTTAAAAGATTTTGCTTCAGAAAAAATTGGCTTTTTAGATTTTGCCGCAAAACTTTTCTTACTACACCCGCCATGTACATATTTATACATATTGAATTAAATCCTTTTAGCTATAACACTTGAGAGAAAGATGCAGCTGATTATGGGCTGTGAATTTAGATATTTGAAATGCACTGATAAAAAGTATACAGTAAGGCCCTGCATTCAAGAAACCACATAAAAGGAACTTTTAATCTGCTGAAAATGATAGGCTCTCTGCAAGAAACTATGACACTTGAAATAAAATTTCTTGGCCTGGAAATATTTCAGTTCATACAGGGTTCATAAGAAATTGCTGCAAAGATTTTTTAGATTTAACAGATCTTTACCTAAATTTTTATTGATGTTCTTGACAATCATTGATAGCATACAGGTATGGCTAATAAAACAATGAAAACTCCAATTTTGTTGTATCTTATTTTTCTAGGACTTTCCGGAAAAGAAATTAGAAACTTAAGAAACTTTAGCCTAAAATATGACAAGTATCTTAGATATAAGAAACATTTTAGGCTATTGTGTGAAAAAGTTGTTTGAGCCTTACTGTATTAGGTTTTGAAAACAGATCACTAGTGACATCTTATTCCGATTTCAAGGAGCAAAGCTTCTATGCCGAAATAAATGGTAATCTTCTTCCAGTTGGAAAATCTGCAGACAGCGGAAAATATCAGGTTAGTGGGAACAGTAAATATATATATAGATATATACTACTGTACATCTTGAAGAATTTTTGATTTATGAAAAAATAGAATTGCATGGATAGAAAGCCTTCTTTGAAGGAAACAGCACTCATCAATCCTATGATTTTTTAAAACTGAATTACAAGAATTTTTATAAAGCATCTTACTGTATAACCCCCAGTCAAATGGGTCCAAAAATTATTGCAGTAATGATCTGTCCAGATTTGTTTAGCAGGCTAGATATTTATCCATTTGGCCACTCTGCAAAACATTATATATATACATGCAAAAAATTATTGTATGCTACAAACAAAAATTGTTTTTGCAGTTTGCTTGCCATGTGTTTTTTCATTTGGAAACATAAAAAAACAATGCTTTGTAGGTGAAATGAAAAATGATTTGTTGAATGGCAAACACTGTTATAGACAGGGAATATTGTCTAACAATCTAACAATCATGCTAACCTTTGATTTTGTGCGCTGTTTCTACCAAATCGACCATGGAGATCAAGAATTCATTCGGTACCTTTTTTATTTTTGACCGGAAGTGTCATTTTTGGTGACGTCAATTGCTAACATTTTTAGAGGAAATATGATGATAGCTTTTCACAGGTATCTTTAATCAACCTATAAATGACACAATTGAATTCAGCTTGATTAGAGCTTTCAATTGATATATAATTTTTTGTATTTTGATGAACTTTTAAAAATAATCATGATGTCATCAGTCTTATGACGTCATAATTGACATTTTCTTACAACAGTGTAAACTGAAATTTTTTCGTCGAATTTTGCTAAATCGATCATGCTGATTCCGAATCTGCAGTTGCCGGACAGATATTGTATAAGGAAATGCCTTTTTGACACATGTCAGTTCCTCCAAATGTTTTAGACAATGGGAAAATGACATATGTCAAAAAGGCATTTCCTTATGCAATAACAGTTCGGCAACTGCAGATTCGGAATCAGCATGATCGATTTGGTAAAATTCAGCAAAAAATTTTCAGTTTACATGATTGTAAGAAAATGTCAATTATGACGTCATGGGACTGATGACATCATAACTATTTTTAAAACTTCGTCAAAATAAAAAAAATCATATATCAATTGAAAGCTCTAATCAAGCTGAATTCAACTGTGTCATTTATAAGTTGATTAAAGATACCTGTGAAAAGCTATGGTCATATTTGTTCTTAAAATGTCAGCAATTGACGTCACCAAAAATGACACTTCCGGTCAAAAATAAAAAAGGTACCGGATGAATTCTTGATCTCCATGGTCAATTTGGTAGAAACAGAGCACAAAATCAAAGGTTAGCATGATTGTTAGATTGCTAGACAATATTCCCTGTCTATTACTGTACTGTATACTCGACTGTATACATGTTTCATTTTTAATTCAGGTTAGTTGGTCAAGTGAGCACAAAAAAGCAGTGAAAGGAGATATTCCAATCAAGATATATGATGAAGAAGGTTATTCTGCCTACCGAAAGGTAAGTTTACTGATGATCTACAATAACATATATATATTCCCTATTTTCAAAGAGATGCCCTCCGCAAACACAAGCATCAACCAAAGGAATTGATCAAAGAATTCAAGCTCAATAAATTTTGGATAAAGTATTTTTGGACTGAATTTGATGTATTTCTACTGTTATGTATCGTTTGAAATATGTTAATGGGAATAGACATAGCTATATCTTGTAGCCGCTAAATAAGCTGGAGAAACGCCCAAAAATCCATTGTTTCTTTAGCCACACAATGAAACTGAATGCGTCTAAGTTGTTGAGTACAATAGATTATATTTTTGACCTAGCCCAGGCCTGCTCTTAACCATGTGAATTCCCTTTAACGGCAAAAGCAAAAACCATTTGTTGATCCTGTCACTCTTCACAGAGGTAGTCAAATCGAAAAAAGTCAATAAATTTGGTTATGTTCATAGACGCGAGGTGGTTCTCAAATGAGATTCATGTAGTATCTTTCATATAAAGGGTCTGTGAAATAACAGCCATAGTTGTTGCTTGATTTTAAAATTCCAAACTTAAAATTTTTTTTAAAGAATTTGAGTAAAAAGTTTGCGCCCCAACAATGTTTTTTGTATTTGGAAACACTCATTGGTCTCAAATGAAATTACATTAAAACTTGGATAATTGTCATTACAAAAACCTCAACACGTTGAAACACCAGTTCCGAAATGCAGCTTTAAAGTGAGTTTCAGTAAAATGAATGTGACAAATATCATTTTTGGGACCAGGGTAATAGATATTGTTGAAATATGACAATTTTGCTTAACCATGCTCAATTCATAAAGACAGATCAAGTAATGTTTTATAGCTGCTATGACAAAGCTATGCATCAATTAATAAATGGGCCATGGTAGAATAAGTCCATGAATTGGTAAATTTGAGAAAAATGTGAATTGTGGCAAATCTGTGCTGTTATTTGTAGGCCCAGAGATCTGGTGACAAAGAATCAACAGTTGATGCTCTAACAACTATTACATTGAACCATAAGGGAGCAAAGAGAGAGGGATTTGTTGTCCAAACTGAATTTTTAGCAGCATGCATTGCAATGGGTGTTTGGTGGCTGGCAAATACAGCAAGAGGAAAGATCATGGAATAAACAAAAATATCTCGCTTGCAGTTTTTGCACTAACTTCTGTTTATAAGAAATTAGTTTTCCTATTAACGAATAAATTAAGAAATTTTAGAGCACTGTTTCCGTTTATTTGTCTGGTGTTTATCTGTAATTTAGAGGTTGTCTGAATCGATCAGTTGTTTTAGGCTGAATTCTATCGAAATTAAGTTTCATCTGCAACTTCAGTATTCACCGCACAGTGGGCCCACAGGTGGAAATTAGGCCAAAATGAAATTTTTTAAGCATAATATGCTACTGAAACATGTACAAAAAGCTGAGATCCTGGGCTTTTCAGTTCTTTTTAATTTTTTTGATAGCAATTTGAAAATGAACAAATTTACCTTGAAAGGAAAAGCAGATAAATGTAAAATACCCCAAACATGCTGAAATAGCTTTAATCCACAAAAAGATCTTCTTGCAATGTATCAAAGTTAAGAGAATACCAGGCAGAATATCGTAAAAGATAGTTTGTTGTTCAATTTCATGGTCGTTCATCTCTAAAATTATGGAAAGGTTGTAAAATGAGACAACTTTACAACATGTTTGCAGTCATTCTTTTACCTTAAAGGGACATTCCGCGAAAATCAAATGTTTGCAAAGGCTCATATCGTTATCCCGATCGAAAAGTAGATTATGTCAGCCCTCAGAAGTCGTTTTCCTTTCCTCGATCGCACTTCCCAAACGCAAGATATGGAGAAAGACATTTGGACCGATTTCAATTTTGATACCCTACTATTTGATGCTTCGTTGTTGGCGAACAAAGGTTGCACATTCTCGTTATTGTCCGTCGGTTCGTCGTCGGCGAGTTTTGATGGGTTTGTTGCGTGTCACTCATAGGATTAAGTTTGAACATCCTGTTGTATTGGTTCCTTCATGTGTCCACGATCGACTACGACCAAGAGAAATGATCGGCTTTACCGACAATTCTCGTTTTCTGTCTCGGGTTCAAATGCGAGGTTATGGCTGAGTTCTCGGTCTGTTGTTTGTGGCCGGTCTGAGCTTTATTTCAGTTGGAGCAATTTCGGGAAATGTTAAGAATGATATGAATGTTCGTTTTAAACGCAAACGACGCAGTTCGCCGATATTCGGTTTTTTCCCGCGGAATGCCCCTTTAAAAAGTACATGTATCAAAAGCTATGGAATAGTTGCAAACCAATGAATAAAAAATCATCTTAGGCAAAGTGCCAACTGGTTCGTTACTATTCTGTTCATTACTATTCATGCAGATTGATTATTGATTGCTTGAATGATTAATGATTGATGGAATATTAACTGGCTGATGGAGTGTACGAAAGAGTAGATGGGTGGTGGCTGTGAGTCTGTCTTTATGAGCACTGTGGATCAATTTCACTTTTCAACATTTTACCAAATGGTTGATGCATGGATTGATTGATGATTGACTTATTCATCACAAACAAAAATATGAGATTGCATTGGTTTATAAATAGCCTATTGTATTTGGTGATCCAACTCGTGGTGAAAGAAAGCAGGGCCAAAGAACAAAATGCAGAGATTGGGCGTTTCTTTGTCCTATGTTTACATAAGTACTGAAACTCAGGTCATTAACTTTAATGATATGCTGATCAAGTACGCTGAAGATGAATCACTGACTGCCATGTTGATTGATCATTGATTGGGTGATTGAGTAATCTGCGGAGGAGATGGGTGGTGGTTGTTGTTTACTTCGCCTTGTTGTGGTTCCAAATTCCATCATGGTGGACGCTGTGGATTCTGCATCCGTTCAACATAGCAGCGCCATTTCAATCCCACAGCGCAAGCATCTCCTTGAAGAAGAAAGAGGTGAACTTCAAGCTATCAGTGCTTCTCCAAACATCAACAATGCCTCACATGATGCGATAAAGAGCCAAGAACGGGCTGGCAATCCTCTCAACTCGCCATGGACTTTCTGGTTTGACAGGTGCGTATGACGCGGCCTAAGAATATATTTTTATCAGCGTACCGTATCATCTTTCTGTTAAGTTCATCCAGAATCCCTGAGAATTTACTGCTGCCAGTGATTGTATGAATGTTCAATCTACTGCAAGTTTATTACAGTATCTGCTTTTTTTGTTGTTCCGTGTTTTTATGAAGAGCTTTTAATGGTTGTTTTGTTTCGCAGCTCACAGTCAGGAAATTTTTTTTGATCAATGCTGAATAGCACCCTGAAAATGACACACACAGAAAAATGTTTGACACATCAAACTTTAAAGTATCTTAACACCAGGGAAGTGACACGAACAGGGAAATACTTGACAAATCAGACTTTTGAGCTTCTTGGAGAGGAGGAAAGATTTGGATCAAGATAAAATAACGCATATTTTTTCAGGCCCGTGGTTGGTACGCAGTCGCAGTTTCTTAAATTTTTGGTCGATTTTGCTACCAAAAGTTTCTTACACAATTCTTATATTTTTAATAGCAGGAGTGTAGAGGTAATTTAATTTTGTTAAAAGGGCTCTCATGTTACTAAGATCTTGAAATAAAATAACGTCATCAAAAATAGTGTCCAAACAGTTTCTTTTTCAGTGCCCAAAAATTTCTGAGTGACTTGGGTAAAATTAAAATGGAAACTTACAAAAGTTTCTTGGCTTTTTAAATTCAGGTAGAGATGTTTCTTAACTTTAGAAAAATTAAGCCTACAGTTTGTTGTAAGCTTTTTCTTATGAAAATATAATATTTGTAACTATCTATTGTGTTTCTACATTTGAACAAGTTTTTATGATCAAAATGTATCATTGAATAAAATTGATAAATGTGAGTGAATAATGGATGCACACAGCCATTCCCAAGAAAATTTACAAACAGACTCCTTTAATTGTTGGATGCAGAAACTTTTCTCTCTAGAAAGTTGTTTTTTGATGTCAGAGCATCATACTTGAGTCTGCCAGATGTTTTCAAAGCTGGTAAATGGCAAAAACAAACTAACTTCCGGAACCAGAAAAGAAAAAATGTAAAAACTGATCAATTGAGACAACACAAAAATGATGGTACAGTTTAAGTGCTTACCATAATTGAACAAGGCCAAGGTGTGGGATATTTGTATAATTAATTCATTTTCACTTGACATTAAGAAGATGGAGTTCCTTCTGTGTATCTCATTTTTCCCAGGAATCAAAGTGTGCTTGTAAAGCTTTACCTGAGTCCTCCTCACACAAATTAAATTTTGCATGCATTTGGGGATTTGCAAGTGACTTTTCTGATGAGAATGCCTGCTGTCACAACTTTTTAAATGTCACACCCTTTGCTTGATCTCTATGTGAAGAATTTTCAAATTATGTACAGTATGTATGTATGTATGATTTTGCCATAAAATTAAAATTACAATATAAATTAATAAAAGGAAAGTGATTTAATTACAGGAATATGATATTTACAGGCAAAGAGTTAAAAATGAAGTTTAAAAACACCCCAGGTTAAAAATGGCAGGAATAGCATTAAAAAGGTCAATAAGACCTTGTTTCCATAATGGTCCCTAAATTAACTTCTTTTAAATCCAGATATCAGCGAGGTTGCACAGCAGCAGAATATGAAGCAAATTTGAAAAAGCTGTACACAGTATCTACCATTGAGGTATGCCATTTGGCCTTTCTTGAGCCTCTTTGTGAAATGAGACCTAGAAAGATGAATCTCAAGATATGAAACAAAATGATCAATGTCTTTCTGAAACTTCTTCATTCAGCAGGAACATTTGACCTGTATGAAATACCTTCAATTTTGTGACACAAATATGTTTATGTTCCAATATCTTTGAACTGTTGGGAACCTGCAGAATATTATTCTATTATTGCTTTGTGATATTGAAATTGAAAATTTTTTTGAGTAATGTAACCATTTGCTACTGCACGGCAAAAACTCTTGGAAATTCATTAGAAAATTTTCACAGCAAGTTGTTTCACATTTCTACGTATATATATGTTCACTTCCCTTCTATACATTAATTTGTGGTTTTTTTTCCTTTAACTGGTTTCTTTTCTTATTCACAGGGATTCTGGGGAGTATATAACAATATTCCAGATGTTGGGAGGATCGGATTGGCCTCATATCATTTGATGAGAGATGAAAGAAGACCTATTTGGTACTTATTACATTTTGTGAAATTTTTTATGATATCAGTTGATGTAAGTAGTCTAGAACTGGACATGGGGAAGAAGAAAACTATGGGGGTAGAATGGGTATAGTTTTTTCTGGGGTTTTTCTCCAGCTGCAACCACTCAAAGTACCCTGCTAGACATACTGAATTATAATTTACCAGTTCAAGGTTATATAACTGTTCTCCAGCAATCAACACTACCCATTTAACACCTGTCTACCCACTCATCCTCTGCAAACCCTATCCAGTTTTTCTGGGAAGAGCTGGGAGCTACAACAGTAAAAACCCACGTGTAAGAACCTAGTGATTAAGAACCCGCAGGCTGAAAATTCTCAAATCAGACCCCCAATATTCATTCAGCCTGAAATTGGAAATAGGTTCTTATTTGTGGAGATCATCAAACTAAATCAAACTCTAGTTACTTTGTCATTGAGCCTATACGTACTGATTCCGTCATATGTGCAAATTGCAAAGAGCTCTAAAGATACTTTGAAAGCTTTCATTGTATTCTGTAAAATTTCTGATTCTTCCACAAACTGATGTTTTGAATAAGGCCTCATGAACTAAGTGTCTCTCAACTGACAGTAAATAATGGGCTTGAAGTTTCAATCTGAACAAAAGAAATACCTGGAAGCCCTGAATGAAATAAGAACCAATTTAAGAACCTGGACAGCCTTATATCCTACTAAATACTCAATGCATAAGAACCTAATCAGGCTGAGTTGCAAAATTGTAGGTTCTTATACGCAGGTTTTTACTGTATTAAACTACAGCTAAGGGAAAAGAGATAGATTTAGTTCACAGATATTTGCTCCTGAGAAAAGCAGAATCCTTTGATTTATACACTGAGAGTCCAAATGGTGCTGCATGTTGGTTTTTTTCCAAAAAATCATACTGTGAGATGAAAACTTTACTGAATACTCAAAGTTACGCATACGTAGTGTACTTTGTTGTGAACAGAAACAACAAATAGATATAGTTTATTGGAATTTTGAAATTGATTTGATTCTTCTTTTACTAAATTTGTATATAAGATTCATTTTTCACTTTAGGGAAGATGACTGCAATGTTAGAGGTGGATATTGGAAAATGAGATGTAATAAAGACAAAACTGTAAGTTTTTATTCTTAGGCATTTCTTCCCTTTTTTCATTTCAATGCATTCTTACTTTGATTTAAATGATTTTTCATTAATCAAAACCTAGTTTACTACATATATATATTGTTGTGCATGTTTTAAATACATGAAGTTTATAGGTATTGTGTCATGAAAAGGAACCCACAAATTAATACATTTTTGTTGCGACTTGTTTTGAAGAATTAAATCATTTTGTAGCCAACTTTATGGAAGGAGCTGCTGCTTGCTGTAATTGGAGAGCAACTGTCAAATTTCGTACATGATGGTAATGTTTTGTTTTTCTCTTCTAATGCAATAAAAGCCCACGTAGTGATTAAGAACCTGTAGGCCGAAATTTTGAAATTAGACTCCCATTATATACAGTAAGAACCCATTCAGCCTGAAATTTGAAATAGGTTCTTATTTGTGGAGATCATCCAAAAAAATCTGAAATATTAGTTTAGTTTTGTCAATTTAGTTGTTTTGATTTTTATAGAAAATACAGAGTGTCAAAAGCACTTCCGAAGCTTTTCATTGAATTATCTGAGATTTCACATTCTTCCACAAACTTCTGTTGTGAATAAGACGTCATGAACTCAAATGACAGTACAGTAAGTAAGAGGCTTCAAGTTTGAATCTGAACAAAAGAAATTCCTGAAAGCTCTGGAGAAAATAAGAACCAATTTAAGAACATGAACAGCCTCATTTCCCATTAAATACCCAATATATAAGAACCCAGTCAGCAGGCTGACTTGCAAAATTATAACTTTTATACATGGGTTTTTACTGTGTTAAAACACTGCATCTGCTTTACTTATTGCTTAATCTTCAGGGCAGATATCTTGATAACGATTTGATTGGTTGAGAAGCAGGTAACATGTTCCCTTATTGCCTGTCGTCAGGAGGATACAAACTTTGGCTGCTGTTCTTATGTTGCTTGTAGCCTATCACTGTGTTGATTATTCTCTTTTGATTCCTCAAGATTGTGTGAAAAATCAAATACTAACTTTCTGCCTTAGGCAAAATGGAAATATCAAGTCCTCGATCATCGTACTGACCGCAGAAGCTTGATAGGGCCTCCTTTAACATACTAGCTGAGAAGGAAGTTCCCACCTAGTCCTCTTGATGTATTGTTTTACCTTTTTAAACAATAAGCCCTTTGTACCTTTTTAATAAAGGAAACAATTTCTTGTCCCCTAGTCCTAGTCCCTTTGAATAGGGCCTCAAGCTCGGTAAATACTTTTGACCTCGGGTTTGAAATATTTTCCGTCTTGCCGTCGCAAAAATTCGTGTTGGTATGCGGTAGCTTTCTTAGGTTTTTAGAAACTTGCGAGGCTGTTCTACAAAAGCCATTTTTGGGGCTACCATTGAGGTGGTATTTTCCAGGAAATTTGGAAGAGGAAATGTTGAACAGGAAAGTGAAACTAAGAAAGGAAAGGAAAATGATGTATCGAATAGATTATTGACAACAAATAAGAAATGGGCAGGTGACAGAAAACTTAAAGACCCATTGCTAACCATGGCCCTTTGTGCGCCGAATGAAAAGCAAGACAAAGGGAATTTAGGCCAAAAAGGACTTTCAGATAATACGAAAGTCGACTTGGGGCCACGAAGGATCATGGTTAGCAATGGGTCTTTAATGAAACACATCAAACATTCTTTTGCCATTTGCATATTGCTGTTCATCACATTGGGGGGAATTTGGCAAGTAAAAAACATGCAGTCTTCGTTGCGCTTTGTAGACCAATTTATCACCCAATGTAAATTTTATCTCCTGCAGAGATGTCATTTCTTTGTCACTTTTTGTCATTTGTTGTAAATTTTCTATCCCGCAGATGACGAAATCGTTGGCGTTAGTGTCAGCGTACGAGATAGAGATGACATCATCCAAGTTTGGAACCAAGAAGCAAAATACAACGATTCAGCGAGGGTATGGCTCTTTTAGGTTATGATACAATAGTCTGTTTAATTAAAGGGCCTAACGTAATAGACGATTACGCTACAGATGGCGAGGAGGAACTTTTTACCAGAATGCATTGCGTTCTTTAATCGAATTCCTATAGAATCGTTGAGGATTCATTTCATTTCATTCATTTTAGGTTTTTTATCCATGGTAATCCATTCAGTTAAACTGCTTTACAGGGAGCCATGCTAAAACAAAAACCTAATAATAACTAAAATATACAATCCTATTTACAATAATCTAAGACAAAAAAAGGAAAGGAAAACGAGATGAGTCATAGTTTTGTTTTATAATTTCTTCGAAAGGAGCTGAATGATGCGGACGCTTTGACAACACTATCTAGATCACTCCAGGCCCTAGCCCCTCTGTAAGCAAACGATTTCTGACCAGTTGATGTTCTCAATAGTGGTAATCTAAGGTCCGTTTTTAGAGTTCGTAATTGGAACGCAATGCATCTTTTTACAAAGTTCCTCGATGCCAACTTTAGCGTAATCGTCTATTCTGCGTTCTTTGGTTATGTTATTTTTGCAATATCACCGCAGTACACGCTAAAAGTTGACTCAATTTCGGGCAAATTAACGAGATCCTTGGGACTGTTTTCTACGACAGAATTTTCCACCGATAACGTGATAAATAATTCGTGATGCGTTGGTTGCCACTTATCTTAAATTCAAGGTAAACAAATTGTAAACAATATTCTTGATAAAAAATGCGCATTTTTAAATTATTCCCAATTTTTTCACCACTAACTACGATTCTTAGTAATTATGCAAAAGTCGGTTAATAATGCATCAGATCTTGTCTGCGATCAATAAAAACATAAAAATGGGGGCGTTCTGCATATCATCGAATTGATCGGTTTTTGGTTGTTTCATTGAATATTCTAATTCAATTTGAATAAAAGTGAATAAAAGAGGGCTTTCTCCTGTCTTTAGATAACACCTCAGAACTGTTTTCGTCGTGAAAACTCTCTGCAGAATTGTGGTAGCTTACAGCAACAGTTCGCATTTATGGCCAATTTTTAGGTCATAGAAGCAGATGTTAGATTTTTGAAAGAACTTTCAACATTATTGCTTGCTAGTATTAAACTGTTAGTGGTATTTTTAGCCCTCTCAGCATTTTGACCCGCGTTCCCTGATTAGAAAACGTTTTATTTTGTGCAATCATTGTTCAACAAACCTTGCAACTGCTTAAAAATATCTCGCTAGCTTAGCACTGTGCGCTATGTTTGGTGAAATGATGCAGCTATCATTTTATTGCCCCGACCCCCCCCCCACACCCCGGGATAGGCGGGGCCGATGCGGGATCATTCGCGTTTTTCTCTTGTGAAAGCGAACGATGCCCCCGCCCATCGGGGCAATATACTTTTGCGAACGGGAGACGACAGCTCACGTTTGACCCCGGTCAAAGCCGTGGCATGTTGTGCGGGGGACAATTGGAATTCATAGCATGTTACAGATTTCAACGTGAATCCGAGAAGCTTTTGAAGAAGCGAATCGCCCGGGGTGTCCCCGCTCCCCGGGGCAAATTTTTTAGTGAACAAGAGGCGAATAGCCGCAGCACTATACTGAACGTTCTTAAGCGACTCAAGTCATATATTGGTTATACTGAAAGGTGGGTTTTGGTTCAAAGTTTCGTGTATTCGAATTTTAACTATTGTCCTTTAGTTTGGTATTTTTCGTCTTCAAAATCGCTTCAGAAAGTCGAAAGGATACAGGAACGCGCGCTAAGATGTGTCAAAATGAGGTGGCAATATAGCATATGCCTTTGACTTGGCAGGTGAATTTAGGCTGTAAACATCTGGTCAAAGAACCTGTTTTTTAAATCTTTCTAACCCTCTTACAAAGATTGGATTGAAAAAAATTATCCAAAAACACGTTATCAGTAGATTTGAGGTGTAGCTTCTTGAAATGTTCTCGCTTTACTGGTAATAAAGAATTTAAGAGAATCAGAAATTGTAAGCTTTTTTAGGAACGTGGTTCGTTAAAGTGCTAAATCTGTCTTTTTATTGAGCTGTGTTTCATTTGATGTGTTTTGGGATGTTAAAAGTTGGTCAAGGTATTAACTTGGAAAAATGCCATTTTCAAAATATTTTATTACAATTCATCAAATTAAATGAAAAAAATTTTGAATCAAATTTGTTTGCTCAAAAACTCTCCAGATGTTTGTCAAGGAATAGAAATGCATAAAAATTTTCCTCCATTTGGACGATTTCCTAGGAGACATTTAATGTGACACAGAACTTATGTACACATCATTAATTTACCTCGTTCTGTGTCTTATTTTCATTTCTTTGCAGATTATTGAAGCCATCCACGATTTAGATCAAGATTTAACTCTCTCCAAATCATTCTATAAAGGTATGCCTGCAAAATCTCATTACTGACGAAAGTGTTAAATGAACGTACTTGAGATTTTCTAACCTAAGATAGTGATTTTGACGACTGACCAGAGAATCCTCCAAGTTTGCTGCATGGCAGTTAACAAAGTTTTTGTCATAAGAATCCCCCCCCCCCCCCCCCGAAGTTCTAAGGACTCGAACGATTTTTACCAAAGTTTAAAGACTATTAATTGCATTGTTTGTACTGGGAGTCGAAAAAGTTAGATGGTTTGTGCAATAAAAAGTATGCAGTCGACATAACAAGGGCAGATTTCGTAATACATTAGCATGAGTTGCGGCCACTCACCTCGCTTACAGTATATGTTGGAAATCAAAGTAACAAGGCAAGAGGTCAAGGCTTTATTCGTTGCTTTTTCTGGATCTTAAGTTACAAAAGAACTATACTTTGATGCATTTTGCTGTATTGGTTAGAAAAACGTGGACCAATACCCGCTGTTTTTAGATAACATGGGACTGTTTTGTTCCTTTAAACTGCATGTTTTACTGTGCTAACTTACACATAATGTTCCATTAATAGTCCAGTCTTGGGTCAGCTCAAATCTGCGTTATATTTTAAAAGAAATTTCTGACTTATTTACCGGTAGGATTAAAGGCCCACAGCTAACCATGATGCCTCTATAGTCTACTTTCGTATGATGTCACAGTCGTTTCCTGCCTATTTTCTATTTGTTTTGCTTTGCACTTGACGTGCGCAAATGCTCATGGTTAGGAAATGGTCTTTAAAAATATAAACATTTATTGAATTTGGACTACGTTTGCATGATAGCGGCAAAAATTGAAAACGGCGAAAATGTTTAGCAAATTTTTCACTCACATTCGGATGTTGCCGGAGCATAGGGTTCAGATATTTAAAAAGTTGAGTTTAAAATTCTATTATTGTTCTTAGAATTAAAGTGCTTGAAAGGAACTTCGTGTAATTTGCTGTAAATCTGCCGTGGCGATTTTCGATATCTTGATTGGTTTCAAAATGGCGACATTTATTAATCTTGAGGCTATGACGTCATCAAATTTCTAATTCCTTAAGCAGAAGAACTACAGATTTCTGCTTGCCACCAGATTGTAAACCTTTATAAACTATGGTTTTATTGAAGATTGTATCAATCTTCCTCGAGTGATTTAACATTTACGATTATTTAAGATCTTTTAAAATTATTGACGAATATTTGCAAAATAATCAAAATACCGCCATGTTTTTAAGTAATCGGAATATCAAAAACGTTGCCACGGCAGATTTACAGCAAATTACCCAAAATCCCTTTCAAGTCATTCAAGTATTGAAAGGAATGCGCATTTATTGAATTGATGCAGCAACATTGTGAATGAATACCAACAGAATGATTACCACACTACAACAAAGAATATCTTTTTCGTTCGAAATCAGTCAATTTATTTTCAATCTCTTTCAGCTCACATTGAACACACCGCATTCGAAAGTGGAAGCAAACGCAATGTCCCTCAAGCTGCTCAATCTCGCAGATTCGAACCGTTCTCGAACCCACCCCCTGGCTTTGGCACACCCCCAGGTTATGGAGCATCGCCGCGTCAAGCTTATGGGACACCACCCAGAGACTTTAATCCACACAGATTTGGTACCCCTCCGAGACAGAGTTTTGGACCAGCCCAAAGGGACCAACAGCAGGGGTTTAGGTGATTTTCTAAATACTGTACATATAAATTAGATTTTAAATACCTTTAGAGCATTGTTGATATTTAGAGGTGGAATACGGAGTATGGAGATCAGTGACAGAATATTTGTCACTGTTTTAGCAGGACATGAAAACATCAGGATAAATGACTGATGGATGCACGAAAGTTTCGAATGACTGTGTGTTACTGTCAGCATAATTGTGTGCTGAAGACCAATGTGTGAACATAGCAATGTTTATCATATGAAGAAATATACATTTTCGTGCAATGTTCAGGCAAGGCCTCTCAAGGCCTCCCTTTGTTGCAGGCTGTCAGTTTGCTTCAATGATAAATTCAGACAATAAATTTAAAGCCGTTTTTTGATAAATTACTTGAAATACTAACCGAAAATAATGGCCAATGCTTTCCCAGTTAGAATATGTAAAGAAGTTCCGTTCACATTGCGAGAAAGTGCCAGTTTTGAATCCCGCGATTGTAACTTCCAAAGGTCGAGCAACGGGTACCTGCCGCCCATAACGATGTTGACCGAAGGGCCATCATCAGGTCAGAGGAGTACAGGGAAACAAGGAACTCTAGGTCATAAGTCTAATTTAACCCCTTGAAAAACTTCCTGCATGCAAACCAGATATATCTTACACAAACAGCTATCCAAGATCCCCTTCCCCTTCATTCCTTTATTTGCAATGCTGATTTCATTTACAGTTTGCAGCACTGCCCTCCTCCTCTGAACAGCCGAATATTTGGCAGTTATTTGTGGTCATGTGACTCACGACTTTTTCAGGCTTCTTAAGGCCCTCTGCTGACCATCATGCTTTGCGCGCCGCACATGATTAAAAACAGCACAAACACAAGCTGAGTAATGGTGATGGTGAAGGACCTTGGTCCTGCTATCAGACTCGAAGAAAGACACAAATACTTCTCGCAAATAATAAACCACTTTGCTTTCGTCTTGCCTTTTCACTCTTCAGGAAAGGAGCGATCTAAAACAGTACATTTGCCTTGCTTCGCTGAAAATCATTTTGCAGTGCATTGTGGGACAACAACAGCTCAAAAGGCATCGTGGTTAGCGGAGGGTCCTTTGTGCGTTGAAGTTTGTCAGGACCAAGTCTAGAATCCTAGAAAGATTTTGTAACCGTTGTGAAATAAATTAGAAAAAAGAGACATTAAATTGTATTTTCTCTCCCACAAATTAAATTTTGAAATTGATTGCAATAACAGAATGCTTTGTCAACACATCTAATCTGTCTTTATGCTGAAAGATTTCTGCAAGTATACGTATTAAACAGAACCGTTTTGTTTGAGTATTGCTTTTGTAGGAGCTTGACAGGCCGCACATATTAAAACTGTTTGGATGCGAAACGGGGCGAATTTTTTTAAAAACAAACGTGGTCTAAATGGTAAACTCAGAAGTAAAAAATGCGCCTGCGGATTCTGATTTGGCAAATTAACTGGTTTGTTAGGTTGAACGAACTATCCTAGATGTCTGGATTTTAGCTACTTTTATGACAATTGTTGGTTTGGGACCATCCGTTAAGTTGCTGAGCCACGGGAAGATATGAAGGGGGGAGGGGGGATAATTTTTCATGAAATCACTTTGATTGTGACTTTTGTTAATACTTTTTTGAGATCTTACAAGGTACGTTGGAAGCTCTTTGGATAAAAGTAAAATAATTATACATTCAGAGCATTTTAGAAGCTCACAGAAACTTTTGGCAGCAAAACTGTGCTAAATTTTAAGAAATTAGCCGCCAACCCCCGTCTTAATAAATCTCTCCAAAAAGTAGGTGTAAGCACGGAATACGTCCTCGAATGTGCCCCACCTTCGAATAATCCACCCTCGAGTTAGCCTGTGTTCCAGACCCCATACGGAATAATTTATTTTTCTGGAGTCTGGAACACAGGCTACCCTCAAGTAAGTCCCACCCAAATTTATTTTTGCGGAATAAGCCCTCGGTGGTTTATTTGAGGATTTACGGTATTCCAACCTGCTATTGTTTTCGTTGATAACTGTTTTTTGAGATATTTTCTGGGGTAAAATGCCCCTTATTTTGAGATTCTTGGTCCTAGGATTTTGTTTCAAATATGCCCCTTTCTCAGCGAAATCCCGGGGGGGGGGGGTAACTTCCATATATGCAGGTACGGGATGTGCCATTTTTGGGGTGCCTTTTTTCGAGCAGAAAATAAATTTTGGGATATCATTTTTGGTAAAATCACAGGTAGTCATAAATTTTGGGGTGTCATTTTAGAAAAATAACTCTTTAGGGTATTGATTTTGATTAAATTTTACTTACTTGGTTAAAATTTTGGACGGCTGTCACAATCTTAGGGTATACATTTCCAATGGCCTGTAAATTTTGGGGTATCATTTTCGCAAAAATTTATAAATTTTAGGGTGCGATTTCAGATGTCATATGGCACACCCCCGTCACCCGCCTATTGAAGTTACCCCCCCCCCCCCCGGGAGCGAAATCATAGGTGAGCGTGGTGTCATATTTTCATTAACATTGCACCCATCGGGATGGTTGCAAACGAAAAAAAGTCGCATCTCCTGGGCTTTAGATGCGTGCAGAGTTTGACATGTTTTCGCATCTGGAATAGAATTAGGCATGATTTTCATACAATTGTTTCCGTGACCGAAGCCACACCCGACACAATTTGAGCTCTTGCCATGCCATAGCAAGAACTCCCTTGAGAGAAGTGAGTTTATACCTAGACCATGCTTCTTCATTGGCTAAATTCTTCTGATGAGGGAACAAGTGATGGCCTAAGTTTTGAAAAAAACAAGGCAACTTTTAATGACATGAATACAGGGAGCGCAGAAACTACTGCCGTAATTGTTTGGGAATGTTCTACCAAATATCTTTGAATCTACGAGCAGTGCTATCATTGATTAGATGAATGAAAGCAAATCAACAATGAGAAAGGTTTAATAGCGTGCCAAGGTAAGTCTTGCTGTGAGAAATTTATGAGACGTACTAAATTCGAAAGTCGAAGTTGTGTACAGTGCAACAGGAATGACGAATCCTAGAATTTCTCGAATTAAGTTTACACGAAAAAATCCAATTCGGCCAAGAGTTGTGTCAGGTATTATGGAACTTTAAACGGAAAAAGTAAATTGCCAGCTGAGTTGAAGATAAATTTTGCCACACTTGGTATTTGCAATTAGGCCCAAGCATGCTCTGATGTCTCATCAATACATTCTAGTTCACAAACGTTGGTTGTTGATAAGGGTGACAGAAACTTGTGCCTCGGTCGAGTCGGGTATTGCGGAACAAGCTATTTATATTGTTCGTGTACAGACCTCTATTTGAAACGTCTCAAGAAGGCAGCCAGAAATCGCATTGGTCGGATGTCCTTCGTTATCAGCGGTACGAAACCAAGCATGCTACAAATTGTCGTTGACATAATGCCTTCATCTTGATGCTCAGATGACTCCCTTGTTTCCGTGTGGCAAACACTTGTCAAAAGTGAAACCATGCAATTAGCACTCAGTTCGATAAAACTTCAAAGTCTACATCCATTCGAAATAGAATGTCATCAACGAAAACACCGTAATCTGAACAAAGAAACTGTCAAATCCTGTTAAAGAACGACAACCAGAATAAACCTGTAACTAGGGACAACTGTTGAGTCCTGCAAGAGAAAACAAATTAATCCTAAACCCTTAAAAGGAAAGAAATGTTAGTAACTACGATAAAGAACAACGCTTAACAACCTAAAACGCGTTTCATCGCACACTCGTCGGTTCATAAATCTACATCCATCCAAATACAATATCACCATGACTCCACAACACACAACCTGGTATTTACAGAGTATGACAAAGATCCCTGTCTTGATGCCATATTTTCATAGCTTGCAAAACATTCAAAACTAAAAATTGATGCTTTGGCACTCAGAGTAAAATCGGAAGTGCAAACAGCAGTATATTTCAAGCCTAGTGTGCAGTTACCAGTGACGATGAAAAATGAATTCGAGAACCTGCAGATAATTATAGGTCTTCAATCTGTTTGATTATTTGAGCATTTAGTGTCTACAACGATATTATCTTATTCAAGCTGTTGATTTGATTTGCGCTAAACATTTCATGTATTTATTGCTTCCATTATGAAAGGCGTGCAGTTTCATTAAAATTTAGTCCACAATTGGACTCTTGTTCCACGATTCCATTTAACTTTACCACTGACCAGTGTTGAGCCCTACTTCGTAGCCTCCCGTAACTAAAATGAAACTTGCTACCACGTAGGGTCCCGGAGGGGCAATTTGCCCCAGAGCTTCAGGGGCTAGGGCTTTGTTTGTTTCAATTTGTGTTGAGGGGGCTTGTATCCGGAGTTTCACCTCACTCAACCGAGCTTAACTTCTGCTTAGGAAGGAGGGGTATTCTAAGGTCCTGATATGCAGGGCACTCCGTGGTGAAATGTGCCTTCGTCTTTTATAGAATTGCTTGGGAAGTCTTTCGTTCCGACTGGCCATCTAGACGTTTGTGTCTCCCCTTCTCGTCAAGTCGTCAAGTCGTGGTCACTTCATCGCAATTTGGATAAAAACTTTTTTTCAGAGTGAAAGGTATTTGACTGGTTCAGCAGTTAAGAGTTCATTTGCCAAGACTGTTGGAAGAAGAGATACTTACTGATACATTGCCAAATATATCTTTAAATACATAACGCTCCGTTACAGTAAAATAGATGATAAAGGCGTTGAAACAGGTGGAACATCATAATTACTTTGAGATCGTAATTCACGGTTTCTCTTTGTTACTGGCGAGTAATTTGCATGGGCTGGCCCCTGGATTTCCTAAGTAGCAGAGATAAGTGTGAAAAGATGTGATAGGTGAGAAATTGGCACCTCAGAGTCCGGCTCAGAGTTTGCCCTGGATGTTAAAACTCTGCAAGCCTGGAAATGTGAAAGGGAAAATTTTAGACTGAAGGGAAATCTTTGCGAAGGCTGCAGTGAGCAGAGATGGTAAAAGTAAAACATGGGTCTGTTATGCAGGCAAACAATTGCTTTGTCTTGATCATAACTGAATCCTTCGTTTTACAACTATGATGTTTGCTTTTGAAGGCTAAAAGTCCTCCAGGACTCTCCGTTTTTGTTACAAAAATTCGTTATCAATCAGTTTGGCCTTGCCTTCGGCAGCCAGAAGACTTTCGTTGTTTTTCGTTTTGATTTTTTTTCTTCGAATAATATTATAGCCTGGGTTCCATATAGCCGTAACGTGCCGTAAGGCTGCCGCAGGCATTGCCGGGACCATTGCCGCCGGCATGCCCCCGGCATGCCACAACCATTTCAGAGGCCCCCAAAGGGGGTCGCTGGAGCCCTGGAGCCCATCATTTTGAAAGCTTGGAGCCCTGGAGCCCAGACAATTCCCATGGCAATTTTCTCGAATTTTAAGAAATAGAGTTCTGTTCCTCGAGCCCAGAAGAGCATGCAATGGAGCCCTGGAGCACAGCAATTTTGTCTTTGGGAGCCCGGAGCCCATTAAAATACGTCCTGGAGACTCGGAGCCCGAGATCCCTTAGGGGGCCTCATTTCAAGTTATTTGGAAACCACTTCTCCAGGTACTGCGGCAGCCGCAGCCATCATAGTTACGGTACCGTAATGACCCAGAGAAAGTTGAATCATTTCAACTTTTCTCGATCCTTACAGCATCTTCAGCCCACGGGGGGGGGGGGGGGTTCTTCCATAGTAAAGGTACCTGGGGACGTGCCGCCCGCAAGGGTATGCTTTTTCAAACCTTCTAGTCAAGCCAAGGGTATACTTTTTGCCAATTTTAGTCCATTTAGTCCGAGGGGCATTTCACTCCCAAAAAATCTCGTACACCTTGGGCAAAAATCCTTTTGTTTTCAATAAGAATCCACCAAAAATCCGTAAGAATCCTTTTGTTATGAAAGAATCTCGTACGCTTTTTCGAAAGAGTGAAATGCCCCTCGATTTAGTCTAGCCAAGGGTATACTTTTTGCCAATTTTCGCCCATTTAGTCTAGGCAAGGGTATACTTTTTGGCAATTTTGGTCAAAGAAATGTCAAACTTCGGTAATTCCTGTAAAGAAACCCAAATTTTTTTCAAATCTTGGTCCTTAGAATGCAAAAATTTGGCAAGTTTTGCCTAGAAGATGTCAACTCATGGCACTTTTGATGTAGAAATAAGTCTAGCCAAGGGTATCATTTTCAGAAAAATTGGTCTAGCCAACGGTGCCATTTTGAAACCTTGGGCGGCGCACCCCTAACCGAAATTTAGCCGAGAACCCCCCCCCCCCCGTGCTTCAGCCATGAAATTTTTTATGGAAACAGATCATTGTCTTCCTTTGTTCATCCCTGATTGTCTTCACTCTATCCCTTAGTTACCGGTATCTTACGGCACTTCAGCCACCATGGTTGCGGCAGACGTCGAGGGGCATTTCACTCCCAAAATATCTCGTACACCTTTGGCAAAATCCTTTTGTTTTCAAGAAAAATCCATCAAAAATCCGTCGAAATCCTTTTGTTCTGAAAAAATCTCGTACGCTATTTCCAATGAGTGAAGTGCCCTTCGGCAGACGTTTCCATTTAAATCATTTGACTGCGGTACCCGGGGCATGGCAGATGGAAGATGGCAGAAGACTGCCGCCGGCAACCTTACGGCTATATGGAAACCAGGCTTATGGATGATCAGCTCTGTTTTGCTTTGTGACTTTTTTCCTCTGTCTCATTGTCCAGCGGCGATTTAGAGAGTGGCAAATGAGGCCCAGTTGGAGCTCGGTCTGTTCCATAAAAAAAACTTCTCAGCTTAGCGCAACTCCTAACGGAATAATCGATCAATAATTTGCTCCCTAGCAGGAGGATGTTGTTGTGGATTGGGAATTTTCAAGATAACACCTTTCGAAAATTGATTTTTATGCATGACATTGTCTATGTTTGTTTGTAATGGAAATGAAGGCCATGTCTCCACGGGGTTGTTGTTTTGCTGACCCCGCAAAATTCATAGCTTCGGAAAGAAAACTCTGAGACTGAGACTGCGTTCACACGATGCCGGCACATTTTGAAAACGGTGAAAAATTCGACGGATAGGCCTCCCGTTCACACGAAAACGGCACATTTTTTGCCGGCAGATTTTGAAAACGGAACCGTAACCGGCATAAATTTGAAACAGCATCGTTTAAACACTCAACAAAGATGAAAACAGAACATTTTTCGACACTTTTGAATCGAGACAGGTCTATTCTTAGGGTGTAGGTACTATTCTTTGGCATCAAATCCTGCAATGAGTTTTTATCGTCAAATTTCCTACCGTTTTCAAATTGTTCCGGCATCGTGTGAACGCTAGCTCAACTTTTGCTACCGTCACTTTTTTCATCGTTTTCAAAGTCTGCCGGCATCGTGTGAACGCAGTCTGATGCAAAATAGAACTTTCGTCATAGCCATACTTAGCAGTGATATTTATCCAACTCAGCTTGTTGATGGAAGAAAGTCAGTCCAAAATGGGGGATTTATCGATAACTTAATTTGAAGCCCATCTTCAAACAAAGGGTCAAGGGTCGACGTCTTACAATCTCCCCAGAATTCCAATTTCGAGTCAAAAATTCTTCCAACCTCGATGTTATAACAGTCTTGCTAACTTTAGCTGTCAAGTTTGGATACAAACGCCAAAAAATGGCCTAAATTTCTCAAGAGGACCACTCCACGGAGACAGTAAAATTCCGCTCACTTTTGAAGGAACTATGGAGTCTGGGGGCAAAGCCCAGCAGTGACCCAACAGGTGAGCAAGTCGGGGGTCTACCCCCAGAAAATTTATACAATTTTTAGTCGCTTTGGGGGGCAGCCGCCCCCCTGCCCCCTCTATCTCCGCCACTGGAGTCCGGGGACCAGTAGCCCGCAGTAGCCTGTGTCCCAGACCCTTGTTTGGGATGGGAACAAAGGCTAGGGGACCAGTTGCCCCAAATCTCTCATAATTTCTGCTTCTTCTGCATGTTCTGCATTGCATTTTTGATTGCCTGAAGGAATTTTGTTCGAACAATAGCCCAGGCTTGTGAATAATTCTTCTTTAATTAGACAGAAAAAGATCAATTGAGAGCCAACAATTTGCACATCAAGCTGCAAACGATGAATCACTATTATTGTTGCTTGACTCAAAAGATGAATCAAGATTTCTTACAGGTACCTGAATGGAAACGATCTAATGAATGCGTAAACAAGCAGGCCTATTTATAAGAGTTCTTCATGTAACACATGCTTTATTTTTTATTGGAGCAATGTCAATTTGTGCTGACCCGAATGGAGGCTCAGATCTTAGAATTTCTATGGCTCATTTACATGTGGGCAGCAGGACCAGTTGTCCCCTAAAAGTCCCAAGAGGGCAATATGATTCCGGTAATCTGACGAGATTTGAGGAAACATTGCCCCCTTTGCCCCCTAATTATTCAGCCGTTTACACCTGCTCAGTTACGGTTCTTGTGCAAGGGAGCTTAGGCCTAAAGGGACATGGAGCAAGGGGGATTTCTATAAAAGTAATGGAACAAAAAACAGGGAGCACGTCAATCTTTCGGAGAGCACAGAGCAAAGCATCACCATATTTGCTTCATTTTCATCTGACACTGGTTTCAGCAAATGACAAGTTTCAAGAAAATGATCGATGAAAAATAGCGATTTCAAACGTGTGTACCAATCAACACTCCTTCAAAAGTAATTTCCTTGCAGTTTCGGCATGCAAATTTAGAACAACGAACAAATTTCTCAGTCCGTTTCCTCCAAATTTCCCTAAGAAAAGCCATTATGAAATTCCATGATTTCTTGCACTGAAGCTTTTGGCTGTCATTCACAACTTGTAGAAGTAACTTTTGTGGTAATACAACCTTGGATTCTAAAAATCTTATTAACTGCTCTTCCAAGGCAAGGCTGGCTGTAAAGGTTTTGAAGAAATTCAACTCATTCCGAGATAACCGACCATCAAATAGAAAGAAAGCAAGGTTTATCCGAATTTTTTTTTCAAAACAATTAAAAAATTGTACACAAAATGTAAAATATTGATATCAAATTTTTCACTTGCTTTTTCTTGACTCCGAAGAATCTGATCTTCGTTGTGGGCCTGACTTTAAAGTTCCCACAAAATACTTTTCTGGGGCTAGAACATCAAAAGTTCATTAGTGATACATAGGGGTGAATCACTCTATCAAAACAGTGTTCAAGACTTTTGAAGAAAAGGGATTCTGGGGGAGTTTTGCTTGAAAAAGCGGTTCTGCCAAAAAAGGTACAAGATGTCATTGAATGATCTCCCCCTTGGGAATTACCATGCAGTTTATGTTCAACAAAATATACAAAGTTCTTCCTTGTCCAAAATCATTTATACAACCATTGCCTCACTCATTTACAATATATACATCCATAAAACATATTTATTCTGACTAGTTCTATACTAAACGTTTTCAAAACATAATAAACATGGGCTAAACTGATAAAATGAGAATCTGTCAGAACAAGTTGGGCTCTATTTCATGGCTGAGCCCTCTAACCCTAAGCTTATCTTGAGGCTTAAAAAGCAAATGTTTTCTGTTAGTCATGATTACCAAATTTCAAAATTCATTATCTACGTTGGAGATCCCTTGTAGTTATCCAAAGTTATCGGCCTACAATTTTAGGCAACACTGTCCTATTGTTCAGTTCTGATCCTGGATCTGAAACTGGGTTATTCTCTGAAGTTCGCCGTCTTGTTTTGGATGAAGTTGGGTGAGTAGGTGGCAGTTTCCCTGCAGCTGTAGTGCCTGATCCTTGTCTGTGGTGTTTCAATTTCTCTACAGTAGTGCTTGATGTGTGATTGTTGGTAGCTTCTGCAGGAGCACGGGGTAATCTTCTTCTCAGCCATGCATGTCTGAGTGCTTGCGATGGAGTCATCCTCTGACTTGGCTCCCATTCTAAACATTTCTTGAGAAAATCGATGAATAAGGCGTCATCACACCCCTTTAGGGCAGTGACAAAATCCTTTGATGCAGGAGGGCCTCTAGTTTTGCCGTGTCTTGATTTACCTCCACTGAGCACTGTGCTGCCATCTGGCAATGTCGTGACAGTGCAGTAACGAGGATACCCCCTGGAGCTGATGAAATTCTTGGCACGTTTTGAAGTTTCAAGCAGCTTATCAGGGGGCATTCCTAATAGTTCCATTACTGAGGCAAGCTGATCTCCTTCATCTTCACCAGGAAACAGGGGAAATCCCGTCAGGAGCTCAGCTAAGATGCATCCGAAACTCCACATATCGATAGGCATTCCGTAACGGGCACCCAAAATTACTTCTGGTGCTCTGTAAAATCGAGATTGAATATAAGTATAAATTCGCTGATGTTCATAACAACTTGATCCAAAATCGATGACTTTTATGCCACTTCTTCCTTGCTGTTTGAGCAAAACATTTTCAGGCTTCAGATCGCAATGAATAATTCGATTCCTGTGCAAAGCTTCTAAGCACTGCAACATCGAGTGAGCAAACTTTCGTACCAACTGCAATGAAAAACCTTGGAATTTATTTTTCTTGATAAGTTCGTAGAGATTGATACTTAGCAATTCGAATGTGATACACATATGGCTGCGAAACTGAAAGTGTTCTAGCATGTGAATAATATTGAAATTATTTTCTTTATCTTGCTTCTTCAAGTGTTCAAGAATGCGAATTTCTTCTGCGGCTTGTCGATGAAATCTTTTCTCGTTGCGGATTAATTTCAAAGCGACATGACACTGACTTTTATGATCATAGGCCTTGACAACAGATCCAAAGCTTCCTTTACCGATAACTTTGAGAACTTCATAGCGATACGCAATGTGATCATGAGGAACAAGAATATACGAGCCTTGTTCATCATCGTATCCGCTGTTATTCGATCCACCAACAACGCCTTGCCTTTTCTTCGCGTTAGGCCCAACAAAGTATATTTGTGGGTAGTTGAAGATCTCGTGATGTTCGAAGGTAGATAGCTTATGCATGTAAAGTTTCATAGCTTGTTCAGGCGACATAGATTGTCCTTTACTTTGGGAATCAGATGATGCGCTTGATCGCCGCTCAGAATTCGGAGTAGGAGCATCTGTCCTATGATGAGTGCTGGTGACAGCAGGTTGCGAATGTGTGTTACTATCAACATTTGGGAAGGTTCTTTTGTCCACTGATTTCAACTTAGTTTGATGATCCTCGTCGAATAACTGTTGTACTTGAACACCTCCTAAGTGTGGTAGTCCTTTAGATCCATTACTATCATGTGAGTTCTGTTTCACCGGGATTTTATTCGTCTTCTTGAGCGGAGGAAGCACTTCGCCATGGCTTCTAACAGACGCAGATGGATCGATGTGAGTGTAGTACATTTCGGTTTTGCCAGCGAGCGATTGCTTATTACTAGCCACTAGAATATGCTTTGTCGTACTAGTTCCTAACATAATCGATCTAATCTATTTGAAATTAACATTTAATGTGTGTAACAGCGACGTGAAGTGAAGCAACTTGGCTAAATAAGTAGCAAGCCGCCTTTCCTCACAACTTCATCTGTATGATTATGTATTCCATCCCGTTGTTCCGTTACTAAGCGACGCCCTGACCAATCATGACGCAAAGAAGCCGCAAATACAAAACAATGTAAACGTGTCTAGTTACTCATTACTAATCGCATAAGTTTACATTAATTTGGAATAATTTCAGAAGACAATAGCTTGAAACAATATGAAGCCAAGCAAAGGTACCATAAATAGGCGACACAAGAGTATCGCATAAATTTGGATTAATTTTTAGACAATGTGCTCAAACGATTAAAACACAACAGAACAAAAGGCGCCACCATAGAGACAACTAGTAAACAAACCTGCGGAACCTTTCTGAACCTTTGTGTTTTATCTGTGTTGTTTAGAAAGTCCGAAGCTACCGCAAGCATTTTGTTGGTGTTTTCCAAATAAGGTCTGCATTTGGAGCTTCACGAGGCAATACGCAGATCTGAGGATTATTTGAGCAAACAGAAACCCTTCAAATTTAGACGGTTCAGGAAAACCCTGGTCATTCTGGAGGAGATTTTCTTGACAGATTGAAAATGGTTGGAAGGAAGGAGAAAAGAAGGTTGACCGTTTGTTTTACAAATTTCCCACATTTGCGAAATATATGTTGCATAAATTTGAATATTTGCTTAAGACAAACAAATCGCAAACAAAGGCGCCACCATAGAAACAACTGCAGCAGGGAGCAGCAATAAACTTTTGAGGCCTGAACGCTAGTCAACATGACGTCATTATGTGACCTGTGACGCCCCTTTCTATTGACTATTGTCTGTTATTTGGTCGGGCAGCATCTGGGGACGGCCTTTGGCAAACATTGCCAAGACGCTACTCACTCCTGAAGGATTCCATTTCTGCGACGCAAAATTGCATGCCAAAACTTTTGAATCGGACTTTTGTTCTCTTGAGCAGCTTGTTTGTTATTTTAGTCAATATGAGCGTGCAGCCGTTTATGCCCATTTTTTCAAAAACATTTTCTTGGCAAAGGATGACTTGTTTTGCTCACCCTTCACAGAGAATGTAAATAAAATGATTTCATAATTCATCTGTCAAGGAGTCTAATTGCAAACATGGTCACTTGTTATCTAAACAAAAAATTCCTTCAATGATAATAGTTATTGACTTGAAATTTTGACCTTGATTTGGAAGTTGAATTGATTGCATTTTACAAGTATCTCCACATCTGCCGAAAGGTTCTTGATTCAAAGTGAAAATTTTCGCAATTTAATGCCAAAAATTTCTTTCAGTTCCTATTCCTCGATGAAACCATGTCAACTATCAGTAACAAAACATATTTTTGAACAGTTTGATTTGTTATCAAGAAGAACTACCAAAAGTCCCTAGATAAGCTTTTACTACTGCAAATGTTTTTCTTAATACATAAGACATCATATTGGCAGAAACAATGTTCTCTGTTACGTTCAAAGGTTATATTGCTCAACAATAAGGGTTCAAGCAAGGATATGTTTGCCAAAATATCTTCCAATTTCTACTACTATCTTCACTTGCCCCGACTTTCAGATAGACTTATTACAGATGACAAAATAAAATTAGGGTAAGTCTACTACTATACCTGTAAGTAGAGTTCTTTTAGATTTAGCGATCTTGGTACTAGTTTCAGTTTCTTATGACCTAATGTGTACATCAATACTAAAAGAAACGAAAGACTAACAACAATAATGGTGGCCATTAGTCTTTTCTGAGGATGACAAGATGGCTTTCAAAAGGTGTAAGATGGAGGTCGATGCTGCCAAAAGTCGCAAAGGGAAGTAAAATCATTTGATGATTTTATTAGATTGCACACACAAGTTGAAGGCTTTGCCTTGACTGACCAGGGGTGGAGCCAGAACCGAAAAGTGAGGGATCTGGGGTGGAGCCACAAGAAATTTTCGCGTGACCGCGCCCTTCAAACTCTGGAATACGCATTGTGTTCAGGAAGTGTGCTAACTGGCACAAATTTCGGCTAAACAATTTCATGAAGACTTATCACGAAAATTCCAGTCACAAATGATGAGGTCGAGAAATTTTGCGTTTCTTGCGTGAGAGCCCTGTCAGCAAAAGTTATCTGTCACAACAAAGCAACAACAACAACACGAGTTGTTCACCATTATCACATGACAGCAAAGGAGAAGAAAGAGAAGAGAAGCAGGAAGGTGGCAGAAAATATCAAGAACAAGAGAAGACAATTTAATGATTTGTGACAGTTTAGGAGAAGGATAGTCGCATGCCACCTGAGAGAAATCATCTGAGAATGGAGAGAAATCTTGATCTGCAGCTTGAAGAAACGTATGCAGCTTTTTTCCGTTGATTGTATTATTGTTGTTTGTGAAATGGCCTAAATTTCACTTTGATACGAAAAGTTAGGAAAAGTTGGCTTTCCTTTCAATAGTATTTGAGAGTGAAGTGTTGTTTCAAAGTGACTAGCGATCCCAAATAAAGGACCTAAGCCGTGCAAATCAAAAGAAGCAAAAAAGATGCCCAAACACAACACGGCCTGTCATGTCATGGATACATAAAAGAGTCAACTCGAGACTCAAATGTGTAGAGTATGGCAGTATGGCACTTGCATCAAGAGATTTAGAAAGGCTATTCGAGGAGGGTGCCCGCGCCCCGGCCAGTGGCCGGGGCATGGCCGGGGCTGGCCGGGGCTACTGGCCGGGGCATTTCCAGAACTTTTCCATTTATTTTGCCAACCCCGGCCAGCCCCGGCCATCTTCAAGTGTATTTATGATCTAATTTGCCACAGTTGCTTAATTCAGCATATCTCTGAGAGGTAAAGAGCTTAGGTATTCTTTAAGGAAGAAAGAATAAGGGATTTGGATCAACTGCTCCCTCCCAATGTGATCAAAGTTGGAAAATTTACCAAACAAGAAAAAGGAGGGTGCCCGCACCCCGGCCAGTGGCCGGGGCTACTGGCCGGGGCATTTCCAGAACTTTTCCGCTTATTTTGCCAGCCCCGGCCAGCCCCGGCCATCTACAATTGGGCCCCAGCCATCAGAACTTTTCCATTTATTTTGACAGTCCCGGCCGGCCCCGGCCAGCCCCGGCCAGTGGCCGGGGCGCGGGCACCCTCCTGCTATTCGAAAAGACAACAGACAGCAAAAGGAATGAACACCAGAGATCATGTCAAAACTTGCCGTGCCATACTCTGCAGACCTGAAAGGGTTTGTTCAACAATACTGAAAAACCATCAAAAAACATTGATCAAATTTTCTAAAGTCTCAAGTCGAGTAGAAAGAGCTAACACATTTTTTTTGTGGTGATTTGGGAATCTAGAAGTTTATCACATACGATTTATCATGGCCTGCGAAAAAGTCAATAGCATTTTTTGCATACCTTGTGTAAAAAGAAGGATAAATCTAAGCAAAGCATCTACCGACTTTAAAGGGAGTCAGCATAGTTAAAAGCTAGCCTAGGCTAAAAATATAATCTATTGAATTTGGTATTGGACACATGCAGCTTCATTGTGGAGCCGAAGAAACAATGAATGCATAGACATTTTCTGTGCAAGATATAGCCATATTCCTTTTAATTCTACTGTACCTTGTTCTCCTCTAGTTGCAGTCATTCTGCCAACTGCAAATTTGGAAATATTTTGGAGATTTTGGGCAGCAATTGATATTTTGATTATTAATACTCATCACATATTTTGTACGAAACTAATAATTTGGGCCAGTACACAACATATGCAGTCTGGTATGAATGCTTTCTTCTTTGTTCGAAGGATGCGAGAACCTGGAGTTACAGGGGTGCTGTGTGTTGATAGGCAAGGACTGCCATTGGCAGGTATGATAGAAGTTCATTTGTTTTTGGTTCAAAGTTGTGTTGATTTTTACAGTCAATAGGAAAAATGAATTATGGTTTGTTTACCCATTTCAAGTCATATGACCGTAGGGGAATTTTGCATTATACTACTTTTTGCATCATGGGACAAGTTTTAAAGGCATGAAACATGTTAGAATTCATTTGTATCAAGAGGTTGATCATTTGCTTTGGGGTCAGTGTAAACAAAACTTTTTGCCAGTTTTGTCTACCTAAAGGGACTTGTCATTTTTTGCATTTTGTGCTTTAAAATAGACAGAATTTTAAAAATTTTCGATGATAACACTTGAGTTTGTGTCAGAGACCTTCTTTTTTATGGAAATTGCAAAATATCAAAAGTTAAGAAAAATGCTTTATTCTTTCGGATCTTTGGTTTTTTATTCATCAGTAGTTTAGAAATTACTCATCATTAAATTTTTCATCAGTGGAGCTCCAATTGCTCATGGTTTAACATCCTCAAAAAGTTTGTGCAATTTATTTTTCAGCTAAAGGTGTTGCACAAACAACCAGCTCAGGTGCAATTTCTGGTTTAGTGAAAGAGGCAGCATTGCTATTTCCTGATACAGATCCAAGCCCAGTTATAACTTTAGAAGGTGAAACAGGGTGTGTACTGTACATAATCTTTAGCTGCCTTATAGAGCAGCATCAATATTAATGATGTTCCTCAGGGATTTGTGCTGGGTCTACTATTCTTTAGTGGTCTATAAAGTTGCTTTTAAATATTATAGACAGAGTTAAGGGGTGTGTTTCTGTAAACTGTATGAAGAAAGAACCCAAGTGTACATAATATTGTTTATCCAATGTTATTGAATTTTTCATTTATCATTCATGTTCATGCTTGTTCAGTGACATGATATGAATTAATGGTCCACAGGAATCAGATCTTGGTCCAGTGCTATGAATGGCTTTATAGCAGTTGAAGGAAGAATAACAAAAATAAATGAACAGCAATAAAGAATAATAGCAAAACATGGCTCCATTGAGAAAGCCTTACAATAGCACTGCTGCTGGTAAACATAACTTCCAAACAGTCAAAAGGGTTTAACCATCAACTTCAAACAGTTCAGCTCTTCTTTTGTGTGGAATTATTTCAAGATAGAACGATTTTCAAAACTTGACTGTGTTCAAGACTGCATTGATGTTATTACGTTTCTTATGATTTTTTCTGTGAATAGGAAATTGATTGAATGCAGCTGTCAGCTGCCTAATTTGATAACAGAGCCAAATGGAAAGGATTTTTGAGAAACAGGAAAAAGCTCTTGCTTTTTTGCGCTAAAGGAAGGCATTTAGCACAGCACTGAGCTGAAACCTGAAGTTTCTTTATCTCCATATTTTGTGATGAACAGTTATTATTTTACCAAAAATAGTCGTTTTTTGGTCTAGCAAACATATGTTAATTGTTCTCCTTTTTCAGTAAAATGCTAAAAAATTGTTCTCTTTCCTTTTCAGTAATGTGATGATAAAATCCCATGAAAAGATTGTTCTTGCAATTCACAAAGTTAAAAGTTAGCATCAAGAAACTTCATTGAAGGGAATCTGGAGCTCGTGGACCTTGGTGAACACCAAAGAAAGACCTCAGGTTTCCAACGAATTAGGACTGAAAATTTGTAAAAAAATTCTTAGTGCATCAATTGTTTTATATACATTTAGCTTACAAAGGGTGTGTTTCATTGGTACCAATGCTGAAATCAGCAGATGTTGTAGACATGTGATTTATGTTTCACTGACTCAGAAATCCTCGAAGCAGTACGTTTAAGGTACATTTGTAAGGTCTTCTGAACCTTCTGCTCTGTATGTTAAAGATTTGGCAGACTTTAGAAAGATTCTTGTTTTCACCATGGTAAATCCCAAACCTGCTATTTTGAGGATATTGTGTTTGATTGCGAAATTTATTTCAGTATCTGGTAAGTCTACGGTTTTGAGAATATTGTAGGGCTAAAATTATTAATCCAACACACCCTGAATCTATCTATTCCAATTCACAAGATGTCAGATTGAATCACCCATTATATTGCTAGCTTCTGTAGTGTAAAAGTTTTAGGTTTTAGGTCTTGAAACTTTGTAAGTTTGAAATGTCATATCTAAGGTTATAGCTTCTAATTTGGGATGCTTTGCATTAATGTCTTTGTCTGAGCAAATCTTGAAGGACATGACGTTCTTCTGCAACGAGTCTCTGTTAGCTCTGAGATTTTTAAGAGCCCGTTTACCATCTAATGGTACAACTTCGCATCAGCCTACTGTTTACATTGTTCTTGCCACGTTCCTGCTACAGTAATCTGTAAGGCCCCGTCCTTACTGCTCCGTTTTTTGTACAAAAATGGACAGAAAAACCTCCGTTTTTGTGATTGTTCACACTGATCCGCACAAAAACGCCACAAAACGGAGGTTTTCAAAAACGCTGTCAAGAGTAGATATTCACAGAAACGGAGGGTTTTGAAAACGCGCCTTATCAATGTGAACGCAAAAAAACGGAGGTTTATGACAACGCTCTGATATTCAAGAATGAGTTTTATAAAGCTGGAACAATGTGAATGCGCAAACACGGATATGTTGGCTTCGTATTTGAGATCATATGGATCAATGTGAACGGACAAAAACGGATGTATTCCCCAGATGATGTGAACAGGTAGCTTCGATGCATGAAGAACGGATCATAACAAAAACGTAGCAGTGTGAACGGGGCCTAAGATGTTGTTCCTTTTATCAATAGAATGATTTTGTTCTGTAAACGCTCTTGAATCGTAACAACTTTGAAACAAATCAATCTATTTGAAACAGCTTTTTGTTATTTTTATCATACTTTTCCGTCGTGTAAAGATGTTCAATTTTGAATGATAAAAAAAGAATCATTTTTCCTGAATGTTTTTTATCTGTCTGGACTGGAGGACTGGACTTAAATCATTTCCTCAAAGCATCCATATGCTTGAAACATGGTCAGTAGTATGCTTGGAAGTTAGGTTATCGTAGCCTGCGTGCAGACTTTGGCTACTGTAGTTTCTTTCTTTCCTCTCCTCCCCAGTAACCAAAGTCTGCGCGCAGGCTAGGTTATCGGAAAGCTTTTCAAAAGCCCAATGTTATTTGAAACAAATGAGAAATAAAAGACGCAAGAGCGTATGCTAAGTAAACCAATAATGCCGCACAAAGTTGCGTTTAGAGGAATCTGGCTTCAGCTTTCGCACAAAGTTGAACTTCACAAGCTTGTACCTCCATAAATATTCAGCAGATTTGGTCCTTTCATTTAAATTTTGAGGCTCTGTTACCCAGGGTACAGATTTGGAAGATTCAGGCGTCGAAAATTAATGAAATATCTCAGGAATATTTCGTCATGGAGCCCTTCATTGTGTCGAACAATTTTTGGAGACAGCCTGTACATAGAGCAAATCACAAACTTGCGGCAAAACTGATTTTGATGCGGTTTTGTCGGTCGCATCTCTTACGAGTTTTCAGGCTAGCATGAAGAACAAGACAAAACAATATAGAAAGTATTGAAGCACCCTAAAGATTTTCTTCACGTTACCATGCAACATTACTATACAGAAATTCTTAATGAAACCAACGCAACAACTAAATAGGACTGTTATGATAGAAAATCTTGATGATCGTCTTAAAATCATATTAAATTTTTATCAAAATTTTCTCTGAAACATAGCAACCGATATTCAGAAAATGAGATTTACAAATATAAACATCACTAAAGTCTTTAAAGGGAAGGATACAAAAATTGTTGGTGTTTCGATTCAAAACACGTTAGCACTTCGTAAATAACTTTATGAAATTGCGCTCTATACAAATTTGCTGTTGTATCTAAATGTTTCCAATGTTTATCTGACAGGTGGCTAGAAGGACTTCTGCTGTTGAAACAAGCTTTCATCAAAATGGGGATTGCAAAGTACACAGCAAATATTCAAAACTGAAAAGTTGATCTTTCAGGCCACGTCCGCACGTACCCGGAGATTTTTGAAAATGGAAGATGCGTTATCCGTATGAAAAATTTCGACGTCCACCACACGAGGAGCGTTTTCGAAAAGCTCCGTTTTCATCCGTCCACACGACAACAGGAAAACGGCGTTTTCGAAAAGATCCTGTGACCGAAAACGTTGTCTACGTGTGGACGCGAACCCTAAGCGGATAAAATACAGTAAAAAGCCGCGTATAAGAACCTACAATTTTGCAAGTCAGCCTGATAAGCTTCTTATGTATTTAGTATTCAGTAGGAAATAAGGCTGTTCAGGTTCTTAAATTGGTTCTTATTTCATTCAGGGCTTCCAGGTATTTCTTTTGTTCAGATTGAGACTTCAAGCAGTTCGTGGAAGAATCAGAAATTTTACAGAATGCAAGGAAAAGCTTTCAACGCTAACTAACTGGCAGCCCATACGATGCGTCTGCTGCTCCGATAATTCAGAATCTTGGATGGTCAACTATCAGTAATCTTGTAAGAAAGGAGACAGCCACGCTAACTTACAAGTCTTTAAATTCGCTTGCACCAGACTACTTGAGAAAATTATTCGCAATATGCTCGGATGATAGAGAACGGTTTCTGCGTTCATCAGAAACTGATCTTAAGATACCGCTGCTAAAAACGATCAATGGCCAAAAGGCCTTTTCTTATCGAGGTGCAAAACTGTGGAACAGTCTAGAAAGAGCTACTAAATTGGCCCCCTCCCTGAAAATCTTCAAAGATCATCTATAGTCGGGGACAACTCTTATTTCATCTTTACGTTCTCTTTTTATAGCCTTAGTTATATATAATATTGTAAATTAGGTTAGGTTAGTAAATTTCTTTTGTTATTAGTATCAGTGCTTATTTTTATCTTTTAAAACAGGTCAGGTTGAAAAACATATACATGTATGAACCTTTAACCTGTATAAATATTATAAAATGAAAATGAAATGAAAATGAACGCATCTTTAGAGCTCTTTGCAATTTGCACACATCACAAAATCAGTATGTATAAGCTCAATGACAAAGCAAGTTTTGATTTAGTTTGATGATCTCCACGAATAAGAACCTATTTCCAATTTCAGGCTGAATGGGTTCTTACATATTGGGGGGCTCTAATTTCAGAATTTTCAGCCTGTAGATTCTTAATCACTAGGTTCTTATACGCGGGTTTTTACTGTAGACGCATTTTAAAAAGATCCAAATTTAGGGTCCGAAATCTTACATTAAATCAATATTTAGCGGTAGTGAACAACGACCTAGATAAGAATTCGACATCTGGGGTCCACAAAGCTGAAGAAAGGAAGAACCGTGCGATTTTATGGATTCATAACAATATTTGGGGTTCCCAATATATTAGGCTTAATATCTAGGGGTTAGCGACAAAATAGTGGCATGCCCCCCGTAACTAAAATTAGGGATAAAGCCCCTGGGTCAAAGGAAGATTGCTTCTATCGCAAAATAAGGCAGCCAGATGTTCAGCTGCTTTAAGAAACTTCAAAAGAAAACTCACTAAATCTTTTTCTGAGTAATTCTTGTTCCAATTTTGTTGGTTTCACTTCGTGTTTCTCAGTCTCTGTCACTAACATGAATTGATGACATTTTGTAGGAATAGATGATGCAGATTTTGATCTTGGCAGCAGAGCGATTTCGTCTGATTTCTTGTTTAATGATGATCTGATGAAATCAACAATCACTGATTCGTTCTCGTCATTTGGGATTGGTCGTCCATAGCGAAATGCTTGACCGGATAGCCTCGCTTGCAGGCGACGGTCGCCTGGAAGGACAAGATAAAAGATATGTAAGGAATTCCTGAAAGTATGAGAGGTCCTTTTACAGTTAGTTTCCTCCCAACTATAAAAAAATTTAGTGCCCCCTTTATTTGAATTAAACCTAAAGAAACAAGAACAAAATACTGTATTGTTTTCCCACTGTTCTCACAAAACTTCACGTTCTGAGTTTCCTATAAAATGTTTGACACTGTACAGTAATAGCAACTGTTTGGAAACTATTTTGAGTGCGAATTCTGTTGTTTACTTGTTTTGAGATTTACTAACTAATTTGGAGAGCCCTTCTAACAAAACTAAATGAACTCTACACTTTAGGAATTGAAAATATAAAAAAAAAACACGTAAGAAACTTCAGGTAGCAAAATGGCCTAAACATTTAAGAAACTGCCTGCCAGCCTCAGACCTTAGTTTCATATCAAAAAAATACGTGCATATCGAAAGAAGACGGATATGTGGAAATATCTACCAAGGCCTTTTATTTGTCTGGTATGGAATGTGATTGGGAGGCTAGTTGTAGATGTAATTAAAACGCTTACAACTCAGCCTCACAACCAAGCAAATAAAATGCACGAGGCAGATGTTTAGAAGCATTCTTCTCCTTTCGAGATATGCACAACAAGTGAGCTAACTAACTGAGATCGCAGTCTGTCCACCTGACTGTTCGGGCTGCAAAGTCAGACAGCCACTGCGCTGCAACGTAATTTGTAGGCTATACTTCAGGGCAACGTACCATTTAGAGGTTTCTTTGATTTGTTCAGCAACGGTACCGGTTTCTTGTATTCATATATCATCATGGTAGAACCAGCTTCGCCCTTCTTTTCCGGCAGAAATTCAAGTGGGTAATCCGGACCAGCAAATAAACTGACATTTCCACTCTGTGCTCTGGCAATCCTCTGATACTGGATAACGCCCCGTCTGAATTTAGTACTTGCTTGTCTTTCCGTTAACCGAGCTGAGAGTGCTCTGCGTTGAAGAAGTTTATCCTGGGGGCTTGCAACACGACTAATTGGTCTCCGGTATTCTTTGAAGTCACTAGCATTCACTTCACTGAGATCTATCTGCGTGATGTCGACGGGCGAGACAGAGACAAGAGATCTTAAATCTTCGTCAAGGTACTGATAAAAACCACTGCTTCTGGGTACTTTCTCATCTTCGTCCTTTTCAGATGGCATATTGACGAAAATATACTTGCTTTTCGCACTGTTTTGTCGGGTGTTTTCGTCCGAAGTAACTTTGAATTCTACTGATTTCGTCTTCTGTCTTTCATTGCGCGATAGAGCTGCTGCATTCTCGTAGACTTGCGATCTCTCCCTTTTATTGCTGACTACTTCTTCGGCAAGAGAGTGGCTCAAGGACCCCTCAGATTGAAAGCTTTCTTCTCTCATACCAGCGCTAGCACTATGAATTATTGGGTCAATAGATTCACGGATATCTTTTGATGGTAAAGGCCTGGAACTTAATTCCCGTTGGTCCTTCAAATGAAAAGCAGTTTGTTTCGACTCATCTTTTTCTCTCGTTGCATTTCGCCCAAGCAACGACATCCGGGCCTTTTTATAGATATCGATCGCAGCTTCTCTATGAACACGAATATCGAATGCGTTTGGAACATTCGAATGATATATAGTCTTGCGCTCATTCCTTTCAACTTTGTTGCTCATTTCCCGTGCACCAGGTTGGTGTCCTTGATGCGTGCTCCTCCTTAGGGCTTCGTCTAAATCAAGCTTGCGATGCTCCTCGCTTAAACCCATGTTTCCTACGACTGTTCTCTTTGCCACATCAGTAGAAAAACTGGTTTGACTTGGTACAAATTGTAATTCTGTACTTTCATGGCTCAGAGGACTTATCCTACGGATTGCTTGGCTTGCACCAGTCTTCTTTGGACCAATTTTTACATTAAACTGAAAATCTCTCTCCTCCACACTATCTGCGATGCTTTCAAAGTCCCCTTTGCTTAAATCGTCATCTGCCTCGTAACGGAGCTCTGGAGAAAAGCTTACATGTGGACCTGATGGTCCCTTGATGGTCGAAAGCTTGGGAACGGCCGAGCTTGTCCCTTGGGCTTGACTAAAACCAGCATCTCTCTTATCATCGAGATCAGGAGAAAAGCATACGTGAGTTGGCCTGGTACCTTGGGCTTGGCTTAAATCATCATCTCTTAAATTATGTAGATTAGGAGGCAAGCTTGAATCGGTATTGAATGACACTTCCTTGGACACAGGTTGGGAGTCCACCGTCTTGGACCCATTGTCTTCATTATCAGCTGAACTTTCTCCATCGATTTGCCTTCTCTCTGCCAAATTAGGAACATCATACGGCGCAGTTCTTGGTCTTTCGTCATCATATACAACTCCGGAAAGTTGCTCATCCTTGTCTACAACTTTATGCCCTGCAGACAACACCCTATTGGTAGGTCCTCTAATAACTGATCGTTTCTTTTTCTTTAAGGCTGACAGACAAAATTTCATAAGATTATCTGTTTGTTGTTCTTCACTAGGATCTTCATCTATCTCACCACGTTCATTCCTCAACTTTATTGACCTCGAAGAGATGAACTTTTTCCCATCTTGTATATCTCCAAAATTAACTCGTAATGCCTGTGAACTCTTTCTGGTGACTAACTTGACTTCGTCAACACTTTTAGTCCCCTTTGATTGTCTGGTGGTCTGCCTAGAGCTGGCTCTTGACTGGTCTTGCGGCTGAGGAGTGCTCGGGGTGTTTGGTCGTGGGCTCGGTTCTCTTCTTCGGGCACTTGAATCTCTCAGGACGACCTTCTCAGTTCTCAATGACAACGCTGCTAATGGCACAGCTCTTGTTTGCATGGTCATCCCATTCTTACTGCGTAAATTACTTTCTGGAGCCTGAGAAAAGGCAGGAACTACTTTCGTTTTGACAATTTCTTCCTTAGGTATGTTCGCTTCATCAGAGTACCACTTTGCAGGAGGTTGTGAAGGATGTATGCTTTTAGAATACTTTTCTCTCGATTTTGCAATTTGAATATCCTCTTCTCTCCTCTCTTCTTCCTGAAATGGGCTTTTACTGCGAAGAGCTTGATTTATCTCTACCCACAATGGACTACTTTCTGCAGTTACCAGGCATGAATCTTGCTCTAGATCGTCCGGGCTCAAATTGTATGGATCTTGGTCTAGGTCATCGGGGGTAGAATTATGGGATAAGTCTGAGCCAAATTGTGCACTTGAAACTCTGGGCCTTTCATCTAATTCTTCCCTCTCTTGTTCTGGCTCCTTCCCCGCCTCATCTTGGTCCTTCCCTGCCTTTTCCTGCCTCTTCCCTGCCTCATCTTGCTTCTTTCCCGTCCCATCTTGTTCTTTCAACGCCTCATCTTGTTCTTTCTCTACCTCATCACGTTCCTTCTCCCCTAGTATCTCCCCATCAATCGTACTTACAGCGCTCTTGATCAGTCTCAAAGGTCCCTTCGTCAAAGAAACGCCATACTCCACAGGCAAAGGGCTTTCCAGAATCAAATCCGGCTGATTATTGGCCTCTGATGCTCGACTGACGTATCCACCATCAGGACTTGTCACATTATTAGAAATCTCCTCAGCTGCTTTCTCCTCAGCTTCACCCCCTTCACCTGTCTCAACTACCTTCTCCTGCACCCCCTTTCTCTTCCGATCCCGTACCTTCTTTGTCTTTTTAACAATGACCTTTTTTGACACAATTCCTTTGGGAATGTTACCAGACTGATTTTGAGCAGAGTTCACCGGTTTTTCGTCCCTTCCTTCTTCTCTCTTTTGACTTTGTACACTATGACTAGCTTTCAACTTCTTGGAGTCTATCCTAGCATTTTTCAGCTTCTTTGTAGCTCCGTGAGTAAATTTCATGTCCTTCATAGAAGATGGTTTTTCCTCGGCTTGAGCAAGGAGCTCCTTTAGCTTTGACTGCCTATCTTCAGGTGGCTTCTGGATCGGCTCTTCTTTCTCTTCGTCTTGGACTTCAATAATGACCTCCTCTTCTGATTCACTTTCAACAACACTCCCCTCAGGGGTCAACCCACAGTCCGGCAGCCCCCAAAATCGCGAGCCCCTGCTACTTGTTGAAAAGATGCTACTTTGGTAAATATCTGAAGGTGCACATGAGTCATCATCGGACAAAATCTGATCGGACATGTCCTGGTCACTGTCACGTGAATCAGAGACATTGTCATCCTGGTTGACAACCCATGAACCAATCGTAGAGAACATCATATCTTGGTATGGGACTAGATAATTCTCCATGCTCTCACTCTCCGCACTAAGTGGCCTTTTCAGCTCATACTTAACATATCTACCTTCATATATCCCTGTTTCTGGTCTATCATCTTTACTTTCACTATCTACAGCATTTGAAAGCCATTCGAACTTTCCTTCATTTCTGATGATGAAAATCTGGCCTTTGAAGCCCATGAGGATATCTCCTGAACCATTCAGAAAACAAGCACTAGTGAGTGAAACATCAAGGTAAATTTCGCAAAGGAGGTTCTTGTCAAGACTCCAGAGTTTTATGCAATGATCTTTACCGGAACTGGAACATACATCTAATGTTGGATGGAAACTGACTGAAAGGACTTCTGCTTGATGGTCTTTTGTTGTTTTTGATAACTCCATTTTAGATTGTTTGGCTATTTCTTTGACAATCACATGACCAGATGAAAATCCAGCTACAATGTTATCTCCTTTCAACTGATAACACATAATGTCCTTCTCGCAGCTGACAGAAACAAGTGCTTCCAAATCTTTGCTAAATAGCTTCATCACAAGCCCTTCTTTTGCTAATATTGTGACAAGTAATGAGCAATTTTCTCTGTGATATCTTAAATCAACAATTGGGTCTTTGCATAATGGGATCGATTTTTCTTTCCTGCCATTCATCAATGGGTTATACAAAATTATCTCACCACTGTCCATTCCACAAGCAAGAAGGCTGCAACTTGTTTGCAAATTCCCATCATTGTCAACAAATTCAAACTCGACAAAATCTCCCAAAACTTCCAAGCAACTGCAATTAACCTTTACATGAGGAGCTGATACATCAGTTCTTGAAGTTGGTGATGTAATTGCTCTTGAACTTTTCCCACTAGTGATGGTATCCTCTTGTAAATTGACCGCAGCCAGGAAACATGCAGGATCAGTTTTGGTAGTGTAGACCCAAACTTCAACAGCACTTACAAGAAGATAGACAAGGTTGTAGTCCCTGTCATGTACGCAAGCCAGCACCTTGCTAAGAGGGTCCACTACAGGCGGTGGAAGAACTGTGCATAATTTCCTTCCATCTTTACAAGAGAATAACTTGACACTACCATTCTTATCCAATGCCATGACTCTGTTTGGCTTTTCCGCATTTCTCAAAAGCTCAATTCTCTGGGCAGGGTATCTCAATCTACCCCAAAATTGACAAAGATAATTCAGACTAAAAATTTCTATCTCTCTTGATGAGGCACAATACAGCAGATCTTTTGATCTCAGAGCCATGTAATCTATTCCATTTGTAAAAACTTTGAGTGAATAAAGTTCCTCTAAAATATCAAGTGAAAATATTTTGATATTTCCATCAAGGGAGGAGGTGATGAATAAATTCCCATCCGATGGGTGAATGATAATTTCAGTTACAAGTGATGAATGTGAATAAAATGTGTGGATTTTACCCCCAGATGTTGTCAAAATGTTTATCTGTCCATCAATTGATCCTGCAATGACAGAATGAGATGTTCTTGCATACGCACAGGCAGATAAATGAGCAGAACTGGCTCTTTTGATTGCAAACACTTGCCTGCCATCTAACTCATGGCAGAAAATGTCTGCCTCTGAAAGACAATATAACCTCTGAAGGTCTTCATCTAGAGACATTCTGTTAAGCAGCCTACCATGATCAACTGCCCATTTTGACTTCAGCAGTAATCCATAATTTGCTTTGAACGAATCTTTAGGCTTACTTATTTCTCCAAATTCCCAAGTGCTAATCTCTGTGCGACTTGCTGTTATCAGTTCCCCTGTGGCTCCATTAAATTGCATGTGAATTAAAGATTTTGTGTCAGATTCAATAGAAAAAGTCTCATGGAAATTCAAGTTATAAATCTTCAATTGGTAGTCTTTTGTTAGTGCAAAATACAAGTTTAATTGTCTGCAGTAGAGCAAAATGTTGATTACATTGAATTTATAAGCAGGGAATTCCAGCAGTCTTGTTGTTTTATCAATTGCAAAGCTTTTCGTCCAAGCAGTAATACCTCTTGAATCAACAATCACATAATCACATGTTTTTGAATTATATGTTACACTTTGGATATTGCAATTCTTTGATATATGCTCATATTTGTCCTTAGATATGAGTCCATAGGATAGTGTAACAGGTCTGTGCTTTACAGAACTAATGTCATCAACTTTGGAGCTGGGTGTGTCATTGGAGTTTGTGACATCCATTGCCCTGCCTTTCGGTGTTTCCTGAGATTAATGACAGCTAAAACATAGAAAACTAACTTCACTGATTGATGTCATCAAGCCATCATGATCCAATCATTCCAGGTAACAACCATAGACTTCCCCTAATCTTTATTTACATAAGACATATCTGAAAAGTTTGGGTGGAGTTAGTTTGGTCATTTAAAGTTCATTTTCTTCATAAGATAATATCCTCACCATCTTATTGTATCTTTTATTGCGTTTTCTTGTATCCATTAAGTTCTTTGAAATTTAATCGTGTTGCCCCACAGCCCCAAACGGGCTAAAACACAAGTGCCAAAGATAGGCCTAAATTGTCAGTTCATTTTGATCGATCTGTCTGACAACTACTGCATGTCGCTTTGTCGTTTTCTCTTTGCTGTTAAAGTTATGATGCTATAACCCATTTGATAATCTATAAACTGTACATCACCATTCATCTATCCCCACGAACATGACGCAAAGTTTCATCGTGTGCCGTATTTCTTCCTGACCTTGTCAGCAGAAGGCCTTCTTGTCTCATTGTTGACTGTTCACTTGGTTGCTGTGTTTCTTTTGTTGTTGTTGTTGCTGTCCCCAGGGTCTCGTTTCGCGCTCTAATTACTGTAGTGCGCCTTCGTAGTAACCTTCCTTTCTACTTTTACTTTATTTCATTTTCATATTTCTTATTCAGCCAATGTTTTCACGTCGTTGGCCAAGGAAGTAACTTCCCTTCCTTTCCTCTGAAGAGAAGGTGCAGTGCGTTTTTCAAAGTAAATTGTGTTTTGATGGTCAATGAAACAAAACTGCCAAAAATACACTTGCTAGTGCTTTCTTTCAAGAGAAAATATGGGTGAAAATTTGAGAAAATCTAGCACTATGTTTTGGCATGATTTGAGAAATACTATCGCACTATAAAACTTTAAAATGATAAATTCATGGGTAGCGGTATTATGGAAAAGAAGTCATCAAACGTTTACTTCTCAGAAACATTCACTACAAGTCCTAATTTCGGTCCCAATTATCGAACTCTTTTGGTTGTCAAAAGAAGCTTTGTCTTGTAAGGAAACAACCATGGAAATGGAAACAACAAACAACTTTCCCTCAATTTTCTTGGAGTAATATTTTTTCCACAATTTCATTGCCGCTGTGGCACTCAATGTACCAAACAGGCAACAACAAATACGACGAAAATTTGTCACAAGGTAGGCATCAAAACGAGCATGGACAGAAGAATTTTGAATTTGTTTTTCAACACTTTTCGTAGATTCTTTTCGTGAAATTCTTTTGTCATACACGACGGACAACTTGATGCCATATTGCGCAACAACAACATCACAACATAACTTCAGCTCATTAGAGATTAGAGCAAAGCCAGAAAGCAGGCATGTTGCGAAGAGAACAGTCTGTTGCTTCAGCTGCCGAAATGGTATCTTTACCGCAATAGATACAGATAAAAAGACACATGACCGGTTGAAGAGAGGGTATAGTTTAGCGGAGAAGACCTTCAGATGGATGGAGGACTTATCAGAGATATCTGGCTAAAGTATTTTGGCGCTAAAAAATTTAGGCCCGTTTTTGACCACACCACAGCTCGACCCCTCCACGCTTTGCTGTTGATATCTTCCGGAAGGCAGGGAATAGGGACTGGCCGTCTCCTATAATTCGATGATTACTGAGCAAGTAAATATCTCTGCTCAGTCGCAAAGTTTTGATTTGGACATGGAGTTGTTGAATCCTGCAAAAATTCGCACAGTTGGAGCCAAGTCTGTGAAGATTATTGGAACTGAAAAGAATCGAAAACATGCAGTGAGTATCACGGGTTTTTGATGCAAGCTCAAACATGGAAGAAACATTGGATTAGTTATAACAAAGAAAGGTGTACCAAAGAAGACATTTGGTGAAACATATTAATAGAGTTGCAACATTTTTGAAACATGTAAAACCCCCCAAAAGCCAAGAACTGATGTTGTTGCATGCCAAATCTTTGTTATTTAGTACAATGAGAATCCATTTAGCCTAAAAATTTGCAAAGAATATTTTCCTGCTTGGAACATAAAATGCAGCCTACCTAGCTAGTACATCCAAGTAAACACCACCCACAAGGAACCATCCAAATAGATGTTTTGTCACAAATAGCAGAATTTGGTCATTACGTCATTGTTTCAGGAAGGAAAGAGGGTAGCCCTTTAGCAATGCTGATTGTCAGCCTCCTCCATAAAAACATACAGAATTAAAATCTTAGAGGAAACTAGATACACCAAATTACAATTCAATACATATACAGTACATAGTATTGAAAGGTCTATTATAACTGTTAAATAAAAAGACTTTTTTTTATCTACCAAACAACGAGTTTTATTTAGATATGCATCCCCCCCAATTTTCTTCTGATAGTCCATGTTGAAATTTTGCAAATTATGACTGAAAAGATTCCAGGTCACATTCCATCACACTCAACATATCCCTGGTGATGCCCCTTCCCCTGACTGGCCAATTCCGTGTTTTGTAATAAAATAGAGTTTTATTAACTATTTATCCATATCATTTTTAAAACACTGCTTGCAAGTTATATTACTTTTGATATGAACCACAAAGTTAGTCTTATAACCAACAACAGAGAAAATAAACAACTGCCCTGATAAAAGATGAAAGACAAAAACTTGTTACTTGCCCAGAATTGACAACTTCATGTTCTCATGACAGGCTTACAAAATTCAAGTCAGCATTGGTGACTGCAGCTGGACTGTGCGAAAAAGATACAGGGATTTCTATTCTCTCCACGAAGAGGTAAGAAAATACTTTTGTCTGACACCCATCACAGAAAATGGCCACTTCAGGAGAAGATTCCTTATAGTGACCGAATATTGTCATATGTTACCCGATGTCAAATGAAAATACTTAGCTGGATTTAATGTGAGTTTTCAAACAGTAGAAATTGCACTTTAATTAAAATTGACCTATCAGGGAGTTTGCTTATCTTTACTGTGATCAATGTTGAATGAAAATATGCAGGAAATTGTCTTTCCTCAAAGTGATTTGCTTATCAGAATATCAAAGGTTTGTATTGTGCAGATTGTCAAACCTCACAGTAATAGGCTTTTTAGCTATTTTGCAAAAGAATCTGAATCAAAGGGAATTTTGAAAGGTTTTGAAAAGTCCGCAGTTGTAACAGAAGCTCCAATGCCACTTGATCAAACCTCACATATAAAAGGTGAAAGTGAAGTTGCGGTTTTTGTGCTAAGTGCTGGGATGGCAGACGTAGCTAAGCATTAATCAAGTCCACAACCCCTTGTCATATCGCTCAAATGGTGGGATCCTACCAGGTTTTGAACCCACTCCACCTGTCTGTTCTGACTGCAAAATCAGAGGATTACACCACTGTGCCACAACACCTTCAATAAAATCATACCGGGTGAGCCAGAAAAAAGTTCCCACTTTTGAAAATTCAGAGCACCAAGATTACTCCACAGATTTGAATCATTCAAATTCTAGTTAGAAGCCGAAAGATTGAAGTATTTTTGTGATTTTTCTCACTGTCCTACCAGCACTAGAAGTATTGGTAAATCTAACTTTATAAAGATTTTATGGTTGCAAAATGACGAAAAAAGGGCCTGAAACATTGATCAAATTGTAAGGATGCTATTCAAATCAAACAATAGGCCATGGGCGTTTCACCTCCCTCGAGAGCTATAAGACATTGATTTTCAAACGAATGCGAAAGATTTTCAATCCCAAGGAAGTTAATGCCTAGAGGATATCTCTCACCCATGAAAAATTGCATTTCCTTAATTATTTTGTGCGAGAAGTCATTTATGCATTGATCGATGTTTCTGGCCATTTTCCAGTAATCAATCAACCATGAAATTTTTGTAAAGTTGAATTTACCTATATTTGTAGTGCTCGTGAGACAACGAGAAAAATCACAAAAATACTTCAACCTTTTGGCTTTTAACTAGAATTGGAATCATTCAAATCTGTGAAACACTCTTGCTGTTATGAATTTTCAAAAATTGGAACTTTTTTCTGGCTCACCCGGTATAGGAGTATCACTTTATCCCAGACTTTTTTGTAAAATACCTAAATTGCCCCATTGTTAGCATATACATCATTCTCTATTTCTTCTAAACAAAACTCTCGTTTTTCACCCTTAGCTTGTTGTTTCACATGGATTGCCTTGGGATTTGTTGCCACCAAAGAAATTTATTGGTAACATGAATGATGAACATATTGAGAAAAGAAGACTTGCACTGGAAAAATATTTACAAATGATTCTCAGTGTTCTTTTTGATATGCCAAATGAACTGATTGAGTTCCTGGAGTTTGATAGATTTGTAAGTATATAAAACATTAATTGGAAGACAAAACTGTTATTGTTACTGTTGCTTTGTAAGGCATGTTCTGGGATGCCTGTTGATCTGGAGTGAAGTTGTTAACCTCACAGCTTTTTAGACTGCTACGGTACAGGCCTTGCACACATTGGCATGATTTTTTTCCTAAGAACTCTTGCTTAGAAAATTTGGTCCTTCATATGGGCCATAAATCTTATCATAGTGTAAAGAATTCTTGTCTTGTTAATGTGCACAAAGTACTCTTCTCTGCAAGGTTTCTTTAAAAAATAACCGGAGAGCAGGAAAGGAAACCTCTACCAAAAAGCCCTCCCAAGATGGCATCTTTCTGGGGATTCTGCTGGATGAAACATGACGTCATTCAACATTGAAACACACGTAAGTTGATTCAAAATCGGGGATGAAGATCATAGCTGCGACAATGACAGTCACTACTTGAATTTGAAGTGCACTGCAGAAGAAAATGAAGCCAAATTTTTGAGAGAATGCCAGAGGAATAGACGTTGCTGTCTGCTATGCAGTTGTGAAGAAAGTATAAGCATGAATCGTTTGTTAATTCAGTTTTACCTGTACCCTGAAGGCCCACAACAACACATGAGACTTGCGCACCCTTTGAAACAATTCATGAAGGAGCTGTTGACTAAAAGTGAAAAATGTTCCAAGAACGTTGTGGCACATGAAACATATATTATAATTTGATGATTTCAGCTTCAAATGGGAAGATGAGTATAATAGGATGGGCACTTGCAAGAAATGATGCTTTGTTAAATGCCCCAATATCGTTCACGGAATTAAGGAACTAATAAAGAAAACGAAGAAGAAACCTTGCGGAGGAGAGTATTCATAAGATGTTTCTGTTTACCATTTTGTAGGGAATTATGTGCTAGGAAAACGGCTCCATAAATGATTGCAGATTATTAGTCCCATTGCATTTCAACTACACTACATATCAGCACAAATATTCTGTTTGTATTGTTATCCTTGAAATTCAAGTGAGCGAAGCTGTCTTTCTTACCCTTCTTTGCAGGATGTCAACTCAGTTTGTCATAGACTGGCAAAGGATTTGTATGAAATTGGTAGGTATAGAAGTTGTTAAATATGGAATTTACATTGGGAACTTACAAATTTATATTTTTTTTACTTCATATATATCATGTTGGTTTTTGCTGTATGTAAAACTTGAACATTGAATTGGTTTGTAAGATCTGGTCAAATTTTTTTTGCAGGGGACAGCATTCTAGATAAAGATGAAGTGTTTACTATCACTCCACTACAAATTCACTGCATCAATAGAAGACTTCTGTTGCCATTGCCAACTTGTGGTATGTTTCAATTGACCTCCTTACCTATGCAGGGTGTTTCAGGAAAAAGGCAACCCAGCAATCACTGACAATTTTTAAAGTTGTTAGCCATGTGAAAGTACATCCTTTCTGCTTTCTAATGATGTGCAATTAGGTAGGTAGGTATATATGTTTGACGTGGCTAGCCTGCGAAAGTCTGAGGGACTTATTTCCAGCAGGGGCCATGGATGTTTTACCATCAGTCCACCGCAGCTACTCGCCGCAGCTACCAGATTTCCCTCACATGGCTCTGGTTGACCCGGGCTAGAGTTACGGACAGCGACCAAACTATCCAGCGTGGGATTTGAACCTATGGCCGTTCTGACCTTTGGCTTACAAGTCAGACGCCTTAACCACTCGGCCACACGCTCTCTTGATGGAATTGGAATTTGGCTCATTGATGGAATTGTTTATCACTTACAGTAATTTATATCATAGTAAGTATGTCCAATTTCAAATGTGCCGTGTTGTAAGAGGAAAGCAACACCCTTTTTATGGAAAAAGATTACGAAACAGATTTTGTCAAATATTTCAAGCCTGGAAGTATATACTTGAGATGATGCCTTACAGTAGGAAAAAGAAAAGATTATTTCCATGAGATGCATTTGCAGTATAGTGATAAAATAGGCTATCACATCTAGATGATTTTTTGTCTGTGTGAATCATTTTCCGGCATCTGAAATAGGCCATACTTAAGAAAATATCAATAGAAAGTAATGAAAAATTCAATAAATCCGTCCATCCTTGATATCATTAGAAAGGAGATACACCAAATTGATTCAAATCTTATTACTTCATGAATGAAGTTGGGTTATGTTTTTTCTGAGACTCCTTGTAGAAGTGCTGTTGTTGTGCTTAGTAATTATCATAGATTATGTCCAAAGATTTGCTTAAGCAGCAGTAATGGGAAGGTACTGCACAGTCCTTGCGCACATTAACCTGAAAAGATTTCTTTACTTTATTTAGTAAAACAACTTGAGCCATGTGAAGACTAAACCATGTTAATGAGCGCAAGGGCAGTACTGTAGGCCTAAGCATTGTGTGTCTTTAGGTTCCTTCTTTAAATTTATCTTGTATTGTTGTGTTGTTCATTTTGCTGTCTTTTTAGATACTGGAGACCCAACAGAAGACATTGGTCATCTTTATGCCTTCATAAACCAGGCCAAGCATATCAAAGTGAGATTTTGAAATCATCTTACTTGAAGCAGACTTGATATTCTTTTACTGATGACCTATTTTAAACAAATTACTTTGATTGTAGTTCATGTTGCAATGTTCTTTTGTAACTTAACACTGTTTTCATTTCTAAGAATCCCTCTGAAAGTCATCGGGAGCTAAACAATTTTTATCAAATTGAGAGAATGTCAATTTCATTGTTATAGTAGTTAAAATTGAATCAGGCTGTTCCAAGACAATAATTCGTATTGGGAATCAAAATAAGTGAGGAAAGGGGTGAAAGTTTTGTCCTTTGCGTTTTCCAAATCTAAATGAATGACACCTTGTGATTTCTGATTTACATTCTTCTGAATTTGGGGATGTTAAGTTACAAAAAAACTACATTGTATGTATTGTGTTTTTCTTCCAAAGATTTTGGAACGATATCCTGAATGTGCTCTGCAAGAAATTCTAACTGCTACACACCAACACCCATCTTGAAAAGCTCCAAAGTATTGCAAAGCTTAGAGAAACTTACTAATGCATTACAAATGCATTACCAGTGACATTTTTTCTGTTAGGTACAAAGTAAAGGCCAAGATGACTCATTCATTGGAGACAGTGACTTAACATACGATCTGTCAATCTTTAAGTCTTTGGAAACATTAATCGTAAGTTGAAGATGTAAGTTTTATAAATGGGAAGGGTATTGCTAAAAACTATTGATCTTGGGACAACGTCTATCAGATAACGGTATTTTAAATCGTAACATTAGGACCACTACGAACATCATGAGGATCATTGAGGATGATGTTCGTTGTGGTCCTAATGTTGCGATTTATAATAAAGCTGCGCTTTCCAACAAATGTAACGGTATTTTATTGCGAATTTCCAACATATAAACAAGAATTTGTAAAATCAAGAAAAGCAGACAAGTGTTTTCTTTGCACCAGTATTGAGCAAAACTAAGCTCTGAGATTGAATTATCCTCAGACGATCTGAGATTGCCATGAGGGCCTTAAGCTATTTCAGTTGAGATACCTCTACAACTTGTACCTCGAGAGGAAAGTATATATAGTAAAGACAATTAAAGACAAATGATGGAGATATAAGACAACTTAAATCAGGGGCAATCTAAATATAGTCTGTTATATTCCATTGTATTTGGTCGTCTCGAGAGATTATCAAAACAATTGGACTAATGATGGCAGGTGCCAATCCCTTGCTCTATTTTTTAATTAGACGCTGTACATCCATCATTTGTTTTTAAAGAGGTATAAAGTAGACTGGCAACCTGCATGGTAAACCTTCAGTAAACCACTTTATGAACAGGGTTTTAATTGCAATGCCTTCTCTTTCAGTTGAGTAGCTGTGATTTAGAGCTTCTAAATGGACTTGAAAGCATACAAAAACAAATATGGGAGCTGAGAGTGATGAGATCTTTAAAGTTCATCAAAGTAAGTAATCTTCTAGACGTTTTGAGTAACAGTTTATGATACAAACATTGCATTAAAGAAATCTCTTAACTCTTCTCATTCATGCTAAATTGTTTTGCAACAAACCCAGTTCAAAGATTGCTGATCAAAATCAAACGAGAAAACTTACTCCAGACGCCTAACCGATGGGATAGAATCATCTCCTTTACGACGTGGGGAAGGATAGTGCTGGCGAGCAAAGCTTTGATTTTAGGAGTTTCTGCTGCAGGATTTTATTTGATTGTTTGGTTTCAAAACGATGCTAAGCTTTCCTGAGGAAACGAATCAGTTTAAATCTAATGAAAGGTTCATGCGAGCTTCATGAAAAGTTTCACATAATAATGGAGAGCACCGGCGTTATTTTCAGGCTTGTTGAAATAAAATATTTTACTAGTGGTCAAATAAAGAGACAACGGTAATGCACATTCTATGTCTTTATCCTGTCCTGCTCTCCTTATCTAAGTCGACTGCCTTTGAGGTAAGGCTCTGGCCATGCCTTTTCTTGAATATATGTGATGAGCAGTAACCTTCTTCTTTTTCAATGAGAACTTATATGCTTACATCTGAGCAAACTCTTCAACCTTGTTATCCGTTTGTTCTTCAGGACATACTAATAACGTCTTGGAATCAAGGTATCTTACTCGAAGTTGAAGATGGTGAACAAAGAATCGCAGCCTCGTTGCAAGCTTGGGATAACATTGTGTTTGCGGCTTTTACACATGACGAGCTGACATCAATTGATAGCACTATTGTAAGTATGCATCAATGAAATTTATGAATTGCAACGGTTTTTGCACATTTGTGTACTGTAAATCAGGGCTCAACTTAGAGTGTGATTCTATGTTTTAGCCAATCTGACAGTGGTTGCTGATTTATTTCAAAGGAATGACAAAATAAGTGGTTGCTTCTCCAAATATACTTCCGTCTTTCTCCAGAAAGGCCAAAATTAAGTATCTTTTAAGAGAGAGAGAGAGAGAGTTTTAACGTTGTAAATATATTTTTTCAGCTTTTTAAAAAGAATTGATGTATACTGTTGTTTATATATAAGACGACACTTTCAACCCTTTTGAAAATGTGTGGAAAATTTGAATATGATGCTAGAACCCTTTCTATCAATCATTGTTTTATTTTGGCATTGCTCGAACAGAAGTGCTGTTTTTAAAGCAACCACTTATTATGCCTTTCTTCTACCAAAAATTAGCAACTACTAGTCAGATTGACTCAAAAAAGGTCTCATACTATACTTTGAAGCCTGGTCTATGCAGGAGTGTAAAAGACGAGACAATCGAATGCTACAGCTCCTCCACAGCAGCCACGCAAAAGGGTTCCTAATCAAAGAAAAAGTTAGATTATTTTGCAAGTCTGACCAAGAGAGATGCTACATGTCCCTTGCTGTCAGTTCCAAAATCAATTGCTATCGTCAACAATGACAGTTTTATTAGGAAATTTACTTTTGATGCTAAAATTAAAAGTTGATGCTACGTAACAGTTGATGCTAAAATGGACAGATATCGTATAGCTACCAGTTACTGTGTTTGTCAAGTATGGTTAACTGCGCGGCATAGATAATTTCGAGCTGTTATGAGTTCAACGCCGACGAAGCACATTTCTAGGCGAATGATTCAATGTTATGAACTTGTTTGCATCAGTTTTCCACTTCATTTTCTTCAAAAGTAGCCGCTTTGTCTTTCATTTCGACGGGATTCTTTGTGTTCTGTTAATAACTTGAGCTCAAAATTATCGAGAGCTGATTCCATTTGCAAACACAAATGGATGTCAAGGAAACATTTACTGTCGTATTTTCAGAAGGAAAATCTGCAATTAAAATGTTAAGCTTGTTGAGTTTAATTTGTAACACCTGCAAAGGTGTTTTTTTAGAATAATTCGCTAAATGCCGTTCTTTTTACCTGCCTACGGATGCCGCCTTTATTTATGAGATGCTCTGGGTATCGGATCCAATGTAGGACAGCAATCAAACTTTGGCTGTTTATGGTTTAGGAGTTTATAGGTAAACAATTTTATGTTCGGGTTCAGGAGTGGCAATTGCTTTAACTGTCAAAGCCAGTTATCTGACAGTGGAATATTCAAAACATGCAGAATTTTACACAGTTTTATGTCATGCAACCCCAAATTTTTATCCAGTTTTGTCTTAGGCCTGGTTTAAAAGTCGCATTTCTGCCGCGTCGAATTAAATTTAGAGGCCTAAAAATACTTAACTTTTAATTAAATTCGGCACAAATGCGACTTTTAAATCCGTTGTTCCATTAGATGTTTAATTGCGGCCATTGCGGCAGTAGATAACCAGGCGTCTCGCATGAAACGGTACAAATGCGACTGGACCATTTACAGGGTAAAAAGAAATTTGAAACGGCTCAGAAAATTCCATTGAGTTCAAAGAGATCTTTAGAGTAGAACAGAGGAGGGAAAATAAAACTAGAAGAGTTGAACAACGATAATAGAATTGATGGAAATTAAGAGAGTAATGTAAGAAAGAAAAGCTTGTTGGGACTGAAATTTTCGGAATTTAGTAGGTGAAGGAGGGGCAGTTAATGAGTAGAGCAAGCCTTGAATGAAGAAATTGTTAAGTTTAGATAGGGGGAAGATTTTAGCTTTTCACATGAGGGCCAATCTTCTGAGGTTTCGAACTGATTTGGAAATGATACAAGAATTTCTAACCTTGGCTTGGGATCAGATCCGAAACACTGAGGATGCGATGGCTAATAAGCTTCATTTCAAATTCAGAATTTGTCTGCATTTGTAAAATCTGGTTTTGTTTCCTTTCGCAGACTTTACTACCGAATATTCGTAAGTTGGACCTCAGTCACAATTTGCTGACGGATGTGCAATATCTCGAGGTAGGCATTTAAATCTCTAATGAACTTGACTTTTAACTTTCAAATTTTCGATGAATTTCCTAGATTCCTGCCACAGTAATGCATTTGTTTTGCAAAGCCCCGTTACAGACTCATTATCTTCATAAATAATGAGTCTTCATAAACACTATTTATAATATCAAATGGTACGTCCTTGACTATCTTGAGCGCGAGAAATATTGCATCAAATGTATTTACCCTCTTTCTTTGGAACATCTGTCAGTTTTCACGTGTTTATCATTCTCTTGGGACAGAGTTTCCTGTACCTGCGTGACCTCGATTTATCATATAATGAAATCACTGATGTCGAAGACTTCCCTTACAAACTTGGGGCAATCACAACGTTAAACCTTTCTGGAAATCGACTAAGAGATGTCAGAGGACTGGACAAAATGTTCTCGCTGAAAAATCTGAAAATATCTGATAACCTTATTGAAAAGGTATGTATGTACATATAGTATTTGATGTTGTTTTTATGTCAAATTTACTATTTATGAATCTATTATCAGATGTGTAAATAGATTTTCAAGGTTTACCAATCTGTTCCTTCCTCCCTCACTTGATTCATCCATGTGTTGTGTTGAAGAAATAGAAACAAATTTCTTATAGAAACAAATAGAGAACTCCCGCTTGTTTAGTCCATTTTGAAAAAGTGGGCCCACTTTTTCCAAATAATATGAATTTGACCTTTTGACCAAGTGATATTAGACAATCAAAGAAAAAAAGGAAACAAGGGACGAAAAGGCACAAGTCTAGGATATGATTAAATGTTTCTTCTCTTGTAGATGTCAAGTGTCTTGAGATTAGGAAATCTTCCATTACTCGAGAACGTGGATCTTCATGGAAATGTTTGCACACAAGAAGAATTCTACAATGTTCGTTTAATCGCACAGTTTGGAGAACGATACAAAAACGTTACAGTAGATGGAGTACCAACTTGTAAAGGAGATGTAGCAAAAGCTTTGGAAATCATTAATATGCAGAATAGTTATGAAATAATTAGCGGACCAGAATGTTATTACCGGCCAGGGATTACAGCAACATCGAGAGAAGCAGAACCCGTGAAGCAAATTACGCCACCGAGATCGCCCAAAGTTAGACCGTCAAGAGTGAGTTTATATAGTTTTTAATCTCTTTTGATTTGTCAGGACAACCGGGGGAACAAATCATGATTAAGGAGAGAACTTTTCCTTGAATTTGCACAATGTAAGGATTGTTTGAGTTTCAAGATCCTTTCCAGCTAAGAAATTACAGTTTTACTGTATGGAGATAAAGATTTTCCCATTACACTGAAAAGAAATATTCTTTAGCTTTTCATGCTTGAAACTGGTCAATTCGAGTGAAGTACTGTAGTCATTTACCCCACCTTTTCATAAGCCACCCAATAAATTGTTTGCATGACGTGTTGTGCGGTTAAAGTAGTTTTTTGTCGTCTTTATCAAATGCGTTTGGGTTGGACACAGGCTTTTGCTTCTGCGGGTGTATCGTCTTAGTAGTATCGTAGAGTGATTTTGTTAGTAGTGTAGCTCGTAATATATATTGTAAAATTTTGTTTGAATATACTTACAGTTTCACACCAGAGCAACTGTGAAAAGCTGAACACGAGTGACAGGAGAAAACTGCTAGAACGTTTGAACCTTTTTGACAAATGCCTGCTTGATGTTAGCATTCTTCCTAATAATCATCTCTCAGCGGAAACGCTCGAGTTGAGGAGCTACTTCAATTTCAATGCCTCTTGAAGTTAAGCAGTTTTGCTCTTTTGCTTGACCAACAGAGATCATTTCACATCTTTATGGAGAGACTGCTCTTCTACCTGTGTGTGAAAATGAGCGAGAGAAATATTTATGGTCTTAGTTTGAGCTGCTTTAAATCAGTCCTAATCGTGTTTTTTACGATATACTATAGACCATTTATTTACTTGTTATTCAATGATGAGCTTTCCTCATCTTAGCTTTCAAAGAAACATCACATTGCCGATATCAAGCCAGCACCTTCAAGCCAAAGGAAGCCAAGTATGATTTGTCAGTTCCTGTCATTTTCATGTATTTTGCATGCTCATGAATCAGTAGGCTACTGAGACGGTTAGGCGTAATTGAGAGGCACAAGTTGATGTGAAGTGAAGCACCATTTATGAATCAAACATACTATGAATATGCTGTAACACCATTTTCAAATCGTTACGTAGTTTACATTTAACAATTGGTTGCAGAAATATCTTAAAAACTGTATCAAGCCCCCAATTAAGTCCCCCTCTCTAATAAGCCCGCCCCTCTGAGCTGAAGTTTTAGGTGAGCCCCCTCTCTTTTAAGGCTCCCCACTTACATATCAAATTCCAGAAATTACCATCGTTTTTCCATGTATTTCGTTAGACAAGCTTGCATGTTAGATTTGATAGTGTTGGGATGGAGGTGTCGAATTTATGTATTTGACTCGTAAAATTGTATGTTGAATCTGCAAAATATAGGGTGAAAGAGCTGAAAAGCTGTCATATATACCCTTGTCATTTGATTTTGTTAATGACCTCCCCCCTTCTCCAGTAAATTCGGGCTCTGGAATGTCCAAAATTAAATAAGTCCCCCACGGAGGGCTTAATAGAGTTTTTACGGTATTCGCTTATCATTTGGTGACTGCATATTCGCTTATCATTTGGTGACTGCAGCAAACTGTCAGAAGGAGACTAGAAATTGCACAGTTTTTAATCTCAATTTTATACTTCATATTTCTTGTGGAAATTGATCCGGAAATGATTCATATTTCAACTTCATTATTCATTGTATAAATGTTTTATCACAAAAGGAATCTTTTTATATTTTTTATTTTTGTCTGAAATTTGCATCAGTCTAGACAATTTTCAGGCAAGTTGAATTTAACCTTAATCCGAAGTTGAATAAAACTTGCTAATTGAAAATTTTTGCTCACTAGATCTTTATCATTTTTCAGATCAGCTAACTGCTGTTGAGAAAGAAGAGGCAAACTTTAGAGAAAAGATCGAGAAATTAAGAGAGCAAGCAGGAGAATCATGGCTGACATTTACAATGAATTACAAGTTGAAGAAGAGGGAGACACTTCAGAAAAGGTGAAACATGTACTTCGTGAGAGAATGATCATCAGTTTGCTGCTCAAAACATATTTCTGTCTCTCCTACTTTGCTACAACGTTGTCTGTTTTCTGGTACCCTAGAGTTTGTTCAGATCAAACCTTTTTTGTGCAAAGTGTAATTTGAAACTACCCAGTTATAATCCATGTGAATTCGCATGACATTTTAAAACATTTAATTTTCATACCCTTAGCATTCGGCTGGCTTTTACATCTTTCCTTTCTATAGCCTGCAGACTTAAGGAGGATATGGTACTCAAACACTAATTTATATTTTATTGTATATATTTCTCTTTTTCAGAAAGTTGATTCAACGAGAGGAGAGAAACTGGACGAAATTGTCAGCAAAAATTTTAACGAGCCAACGAACGAGATAACGACTCAAAAGCCTGTGAACAAAGTCAAACCAGTTCAGTCCATGAAGGATCCACACCACCCTCAGGATGATTCGAAAACAATTCTTAGAAAGGTGAGAATGTTGAATCCTTCTCATAGCTTGAAAGCGCCATTTAGAATTTCATCGTTTATCGGTGATGAGATGGAGAAGGGCTTTGCTTAAGTAAAGCCTACAGAAAACTTTTCTCGAAAGCGTTCAGTCGCCGAGGCTGAATCTTCGAGATCGAGAACAAGTAGACCGTAAAATAAAGAAGCTATGTAGTTCAAGCTAGCCATTTAGGACAACATTGGTGCAATACTGTTCTTTACGCATAAAATCAAGGGAGACATGTTTACTACTGTTCTCTCAGAGGGTTGGAGGCTTCCTCTTGCTACATAACGTATCTACAACCTAATAAAGTTAGAATGATGCTTTGCAGCATCTTGCAGAGTCGGGGATTAGTCAAGTAATTATATAAGTTCTTGGTATGAAGTAAGCTTTACTTCGTTCAAACGATACTACGACAGAAAATGTGACTGCCAAAATTTCTCTTATTGTGCGCACGATGCCAGAAAAATTTGAAACGTTAGAAATATTGGCCAGTACAAATTTCTTTGCAAGGATTGTGACAAAGAGCCTAGATTTTGACAAAAAAATGCGTTTTGGTCTAAAGCAAAACACAAATTAATTTTGGCCTCAATCAGCATCTTTTCGCAAGCATTGACAGGTTCCCTGCTTTTTTCGTTTTCAAGTGTTCAGACGATGCTGTTTTCAAATTGTACTGGTTAGAAATTTCATTTTTAAATCACACATTATACAGTTTGAAGGTGTGCTGCTATCTTGTGAGCGTGAGGCTTATTCATAACAATTTTATGCCATGTCCAAATTTTGTCGATATTGTGTGAACGCAGCTATGATTAAGGTTTTCTGTTCAGGTTGTTGAAAATATTGTCAAAGAAGAAAATTATGAATACAAGATACCTGGAGCTGTAATGAATGTTCTGGAAGACATGCTAGATCAGAATTTCGACTTGTAAGTTTTTCTTGCTTTTGTCGACTAATTATTTTGGTGCTATGGAATGTGGACAAAAGTTGTCAATCAATTAATCAATCAAATCAATCAATCAATCAATTAATCAATCAAATCAATCAATCAATCAATCAATCAATCAATCAATCAATCAAAATCTTCATTAATGTGTCAAAGTATTTAGCTTACAGGCTAATTGGGGGCACAAGTCGAGGCCCGCAATGAAGCAATCAGGCTAATCAGTCAATCAGTTAATCATTATATTAGGTGATCGATCCGAGAGAAAATCGCTCTAACAAGAGTGTGAAGCTTTTGGATTTTAGAAATCTCTCAAATTTTTAAAAGAGTATTGAGCTTTTTCTTCAAACACTTTCAAAGACTTCCAAGATTTCCTAGATTTTGGAGATTTTGAGATTTTCAAAACTTTTCGATATTTTCAAAGATTTTCGAAGTGTGGCAAGATCGTAAAAAATTTTGAAAGATTTTTGGGAATTTGTCAAAGAATTGTCAAAAGATTTTTGACTTTGTAGCAAAAGGGGGGAGATTTCTGGGATTTTCTTTAGATATTCGAAGACTCTTAGGATTTGCTCTCGGATTTCTAAAATTTTATGAAGATTTTCGAAATTTTCAAGATTATTTGAGATTTTAAAGGATTTTTTAGGATTCCTTGCGAAAAGTTCCGAGATTTTTGGACCGATCTGCTCCTCGGATCAGTCATGATATATTAAACATAAAACACTGAAATATTCTTTTGGTGGTTGAATAAAGTATCTTTCTTGTTCTTAGGGTGAACGAGACTTTCCTGATCTTCAAAGACAACGAAAAGACTGGATTGTATGAAGAACACATTTTGTCATTAGACACGGACGAAAATGCTTTATTGGAAATTGAGTTGAATTCTGGAGTGACAGTTGATCAATATTATCTAGGTATTTGTTATTTTTATTTGATAGAAATCAAATTTTTTAACATTGAAGCATCAAGTCAAGGCAGGCAACCTCCTTGTACAGTTTTAAGAAGACTATCTGATATATCTAATTTAAGGTTTGCATTTTTAACATCATTGTAAATAGGTTTAAATATTGTAAATGTAGTTTTATAGTTTAATTTAATTAATAGCTTTTTACTTTGTAACTTGTAATTAAGTATTTTTATCGGAGGGCCTTTGAAAATCAACTTGTTGAAGGGAAACCCTCCTTATATGAATTAAAATGAAAAATGAAAATGACATAAGTGATCGCAGATTTCGAACTTGATAAAGTTCTTTCAATGGCACAAAGCTCTTGAATCAAACTGTGAGATAGAATTAATCTTTCATTTTCATTTCTTTTTTAGTAAATTACATTTAGATATGTGACTCTTTGTAGAGCTGACAACTTCGTTGAAGTAAAATTTTCATTCATGGAAATTAAGTTATATCTATCCTTTTCATAGATAAAATTCGCAATGTTCGTGTAAAGAAAATTGATGGAAACTATTGGATATATTTTGATCAAGAAAAAAGTGATAAAGAGAAAGATGAGAGAGGAGTTTGGCTTGAGATCAAATTTAAATTTCAAGGCCCTAAAGATTGCGCTGGTTTATTTGCTCTGTTGATTGCTAATACACGCATTGATGAGAATGAAAATCTGTAAGTGTCTTAATTTTTCTTTAATAAATAATGTTATTCTCTGTGCAGATCGGAAGAGAAGCAACAACGAAAAGATAGAATACCAGTGGAGTAAAATTTACGTATCCATGCAGATTAGAGTATATATTGCAAAACCGTTAGGCTGACCTGAGAAATGCAATTGCTTCGTATGACTGATGCCACATCATATATAATTTGAGAAATAAGCTAAACAGTGTATTTCTGGGCAAATTTTTCACGTCAAGTCCTTTTTCATCTGTAAACTCCAATAAAATTTTATAAGGTTATGTTATTATCACTAACTACACAGCTTACAAATTGCAAGACGGTACTTCATAAATGATACCATGGGGGAGCCGTTGCTTGGTTGAAACCCCTCACAATTTCCCAAATATGGTCTATGCATTCTTAGTACCATTGCCCTTTACGTGAAAATTTGACCTTTAATGAAAACATCAATTCTTAATTGTATCCCAGCTATTGATTTCGTTATTTGCGAATTCTTTACGAATCCAATATTTCCAACACCGCCAAGATTATTTGCTGTTTTTGATGGCGCGAGCGGGGTGGCTTAGGGAGCAGGAGCCCCCCAAAAATTCACTGAGCCCCCCGTATGCACTTGAATCTTTTAAAATTGCTATGCAATGTCAGCACTTCCGTAACTTGCTTGTCATGTTTTTAGAGAGCGTAGTCGCATTTTAAGCCATCTGAAAGATGTGGTCCGTAAAAAATTTGCTCTCTTTGCTCGCTGTCGGCACTCTGACAGTTTTTTGTCCCCTCCCCCAACATTTCGTCCCTTGCACCATCTCTGGTTTTTAAGACACCGAAAAACATCATTAATTGATATTTGTATTCCTTCTTAGATCACTCAATGAAGAAACAATTGAAGAAAAACCCTTGCACGTCGTATCCCCAATCGACAACCCATTTCTCCTGAAAAACGAAATCCTCTTGAGCTTTTTCCAAGAATTCGTACAAAAGACTTCTGCAATCCGAAAAGAAGCGGAAGTAAAGCAACGAGAACACAGAGATAGTTTTAATTCATTGGCATATCAAAACATAGGCATTGGTGCCCCGTTCTTGAAACACACAGTACCTAAAGATGTGACACAGGATGTCATTCTGATCCTCTGGGCAGGTTGTTTACCATATCTTTTCCCGGAAGAAGAGCTTCCGACATGCCTCGTCATGACAAATTACAACATCTTCCTGTTTCGGGTATTTCTGCCTGAGGATACTTCCACGACTTCCCTGCCTAAAACTGCGAAAGAAATGAAGGAGATATTCCACTGTTTTTACAGCTTCTCATTAAAATCAGTGAAAGAAATTGTTGTAGGATTGTACGACCAAGCATTTCGTATCGAAGTAAACGAAGAAGGTGCGAGAGGAACTTTTACGTTCTTGACACGACATGCTTCGAAAACAGCTCAATTCCTTGAAGCATACTGCTCTGTGATCGGTATAGGAGAAGAGAAGAGTTCCTTAGATATGAGGCGACGCACTTCATTCGTCTCAGGCGATTCAACATCAACAATTGTTTACCCCGATGAAAGCAAAATCAACGCTTTAAAAATACAGCTAACGGCTCAAGACCTCTGCCCGATCAACGACCGTGAGAACTTGATATCTTACTGCATTGTATACATGTTTGATGATGAGCAAAACCAGGAGGAATTTCTGTACGCTACAGATATTCCTGTCACAAATATCAAGAGCTTAATACTAACAAATTCTCGTTTGTTTTTATGCGACGAGGATTATGTTCATTGGCCGCCAACGTTATTTGTCCGTTCTTTGCCCACCACACCCGAATGGGTTGTTGATGATGAAATAGCTGTGTCAGATCTTATTGGAGTGGATCTGTGGGAGAATGCTGACTACAGTCACTCACTCGCAGGGAATTATGGGATGACACTGACGTTTGATAACCCAGTGACAGAGTCGACCGAGAGCCTTAGCAAAGAGGTTTGAAATTCTTTCCTTGGAATATATAATATTGATAATGCTTCAAGCATAAGATCAGGGACAAATTCTTCAAAGACCTCCAGAATCAGGAAAATAGTCCCTATATATCTTAATATAGCCTTTTTGATCAAGTATTTATTTTGTATTGTCGTATCTATCAATGGAGAATCCCTTGAAAACCAGTCTTTGCTGACTCACAGAACACACTAAAGTTTACGAATTAGAACGATATCCATGGGGCGTTATCTCTTAAACTCTCATCTATGCTAGTTCTTGTATAAAAACGTGCCCTGAAGGCAATTAAAACATTGAATTTCAGTTAACAAGCCTGTATGAATGAAATTCAGGCTCTTTTCTATGAGCGTGCAACAGTTAAATGAATCATCTTCGTTCTCTTAGTCTCACTGTTGTAGAGCAACAATGCACTCCAGATACAGCCTGGTTAGCGTGCAGACATTGCTAATTGATTTCATCTTTAACTAGTTGAAAGAAAATAAAGTCTGAAGACACACTGTTATCGTCTGGACTAAAAAAGGCGTAGATAGCAGTTTGCACGCGAATAACGGTTGTGCCTGGAAAAAAGATTTGTTTCATTATCTTAAGCATATCATTCAAAACAAATTGGGAAAAAAACACGGAAAGCAAGCATGATAACACTTACTAAGCTGGAAACTGCAAGCAGGAAGATCTTATCAAACTCTGGCATGACACGCCTCTGTTAAATCTGGTGATCTCGTTTCTTGGAAGCTGCATGCGAAGATCGCGATAACACAGGGGCAAGAGCATAGCCAACAGCACCTTTAGGAGCCGTGATGCGTTGCAAAAGTGAATGAAATATGATACTGGTGACTTGATTATGGTACGAAGCCCTTTTCGAATACCATAATGAAACCTACTGGCAAATGGCAACAAGAGTATAGTTAGACTGATGCCTCTTCGTCCCTTGTTTCCCTGCGTTCCTTGGAAGAACGCAGGGAAACAAGGGACGAAAAGGCATAAGTCTAGAGTATAGTACGATCTTTTGCAAGGGCCTATGAAAGATACGTAACATGATGTCAAGTAGTAGTAGGTCAAACATTGAGATGCATCTCTCCATTTTTGTGCCAACTTTAGCAGTCAAACGAATGATTAGCTCAAAAAGGGAATAGCAAGGCCTTTTTCAAACGAGTCTTAGTTCTGTTGGATCTAAGCTGACAGTTGAGAATGTCCGAGGAAAAAGATTAGCGAATTTTTTCATTTAATTTTTCAGGTATACATTAGACTCAGCCTCTATCTTTTATGGGGTATCACCCTTCAGTAAAGACTTATTTTCAAGGGGTACTCCATTTATAGGTATGATAATATGAAATAAATACTTGATCAATCAAAGGCTATATAGATGTAATTATTAAGACAGACAATTTATACTGCAAAGGAATGAAAAATATTTAACAACTTTCCTTTTTCATACCGTTCCGTAAGTTAACGCAAATTTTTAAATTGTGTAAACCTGAAAGACTTTTGAAAGGAGGCTGAATAGATATAGCAGTAATTGATAGATAGATAAATAGGCAGTTAGATAGATTGATTGATTGATAGATAGATAGACATATTGATTTATTGATTGATTAATTAATTGATATATCCATTCTTGCAGAACAACGCATCATCCTGGAAGATAATATTTGGTTCATTATCTGAACGGGAGCAATTTGTGCGTTCATTATCATGCCTATGGAAGAACCAGTTCGACCAAGATTTATCCATCACTTATACCAAAGTTGCTTCGATGAAACCGCTGATGAACGCAGATACCGTTTCAGAGTGTGGTTCTGTTGCTACAAACGGTAAGAAAGGTCATACAAGAGTCCCATCAGGTAACCTTTCTATTCCTATTAGTGGTCCTATTGACCATCCGGAAATGTTAATGGCTTTAAACCCCGTGCGTCAGAAAACATATTTCATTGATAATATAGCTCAGTTTGAAGACGAGGCTAACAAAGGGCTGCGTTTCTTGATGTGTAGTGGATGCATCTCGTATCTACACCCTGAAAAGGAGGCTACTGTTGTCACGGTGATAAGTTATGCGCAGATTTATCTGATTGTATCAGAAGCAGACCGACATTTGATTGGTGCGAAGAAATCGATCATTGATGGATCCGGGGGGACACCTCTGTGGCTTGTAAGCATTGACTATAACAATCTTCAGCAAGTTGTAGTAGGGTTGTTTGATCAATTTGTCCGGATAGAGGGTGGAACCCCCGCGACAACCTTCACACTGATCATTCGTGATCACGAGAAAACAAATGATTTCTTGAACCACTTAAGTGAAGTATTGCTTGCGCAGAAACCTGAGGATTGCCCGCGTGAAACACGAGGAGAAACAATGCAGCATCATATCTATAAGCTGTACTGCAAAGAAGATGAAGAATCAGGCGCCACCGCAGCGACAAGCGAATTTATTCATCCAAACAGTGAAGTCAAAATTGTCTACCCGAGCGATGAAAGTTTGGATAAATTGAAAGAGAACATTTACGAGTTCATTAGTATTAGTTGCAGCTGGCACACAGAGAAGGATTTTGGTGTTTTGCTGTATCTGTTAGTTTGTGCCGAAACTGAAGAGACTGTCTTGCCTTGTACGTTCATCGTAAGCGAAAACTTTGTTGCGCTTTTAAAAGAAGATTACGTCAACTACCCACTGCCAATGTTTGCCAAAGAACTGCCTGAAACGCTGCAATACAAACCCGCAGATGCGAGACTAATCGCCGCAATCGTACGCATCGAATTCCAAGACCTCGTAAATGGGACTTTCTCTATTGTGTTTAATAGAGCTGGCGTCGAACCTTCATGTTACGAGCAACGCTTTAGAGCATCGAGCGTCGAACTTGATGTGTGTCTCGTTACCGATATCAATACGGATAGCAGCGTTCAGGAAGAACAAGGCGTCTTGGTTTGGAATTTGAGGACACAATCGTTCAGTGAGAGAGAGAAGATTTTCAATATTTTGTCGAAGATGTGGGCACTTTGTTATTCTGGTAAAACATTGCCTATTGTGAAGAGAAAGAACACAACTACAGGAAACTATTACTAGTCGAAGAAGAGACCAAGGAATGACCGTACTGTGGTCTTCTTGCACAGATGGTATGAAGGTATCAAAATACATTTTTGCATAGCAAAAAGATGTTTGAAACAGTTGGTTCTACGTGCATAGGTTAAAAATCTTTAACAAGGTTGACGTGAATTTTGTGACCTATTTTCTGTGAATTGAATGGCTTGAAAGAAATCTGGCTACTGTGCTATAATCTACCGTTGAATTTTTCAGGAATCTTGGATATTTTGCAGAAATTACTGCATCCGTTGAAGGAACTTAATTTGTGGGACTCATTATCAACTTCCTAGACCAAGACAAGAGCTAGACTGACTACACTTCGTCGCAAATTTCGCACATTTCTTCTAAATTTTGATATCAACCTTTAGCAATTCAATTCAAAAAATAAGTACGTAAAATAATTCATTTCAATAGATAAGTAGGTTAAAAAGTTTACGTAATTGCAAGCGAGAACTGGGACAAATTGTAATAAGTCTAGACAAGAGCCTTAAATGCCTGCGAGTTCGACGTCGTTTTCAGTACCGACTTTTGTGAAAATGAAGTCAAAAACAAGGCCTTGCTCTGTGGGTTCTGCCTGTGTTCGACACAAAGAGAGCAAAATTTCCCACAAGTATAACGAAAAGACTATGCTTTGTATCATTTGTGGAGCTGAATTCTTTTCACGAAAGTTTTTGTCATAATTTCTAACAATGGCCATAAGCTGCTAACAATTATCCCTAACTATGGCAAATCCTGTAGAGCAGACTCATAACCAGGGCGAAATTCACAAAACATGACCCATAACCCGGGCAACATAGCTATCGCAAATTGACCCATAACTCAGGCAGGAACATGTATACCCAGCCCCCTATAGGAATTGCCACCCTTCGCCTGTAACCCAATAGATCCATTTAGACTCTCTGTGAGCAGAGCAACAATAACTTGCAAATAGCAGCATAGGTTTCAAATCTTTAATTCTTCGAAAAAAGGCGGGTGTAAAATTCAATGACCTATTTCTTTAAACTAACTTGAAAGGAACTTTAGCCACTTTTCTATGATTCTACCGTTGGACTTTTGAGAAATCCTGATTATTTGTCGAAATTACGGCCACTTTTCTATTTGAGCTCATTTTATGATGTGACGTCATCAAATTTCTAAATCACAAACCAGCAGAGTGAGAGAGTTTTGCTTGATACCATGTTGTAGGCATCCATAAACTATGGTTTTCTTGAAAATTATTTGATTCCTTGTTAACAGGTTTAGAAATTACGATAGTTTTTGGTTTTTTTAGAAAATTTTCTCCAATTCTTAAAAAAAAGAAAAACACTGTAATTCTGAAAATTTGGAAGATTTCAGAAAAGTCCAACGGCAGATTTACTGTATAATAGCTAAAGTTTCTTTTAAGCCGTTCAGTTCAAAGAAATAGGTCATTTAATTTCACACTCAGCTTTTTAAAGATTTGAAACCTATGCTGTAAATAGCTGCTTTTTCAATTTTTGCTAGAATAATTATTTTGCTAGTTGAATTACAAAATGTTGATTTGAAAATAATCTCTCGATTTGATTGGAGAAAAATGTTGTTGAATTTGTAAACTTTAAAAACAGAAATTTATTTGTATGCTGAAGTATTTGCTGCTTTTTTATTTAAACATATTTATCCAAAACTATGCTGTTGTTGTTGTTAAATGGCGTTTTGATTTGCTTTTGCGTAGATTCTCGTTCTGAAGCAGAGGCTTCTAGCCCTTGTATATGCTATACTGATTACAATGAGTCCCACTTATTGCTCACCAAAACGAGACTACTGCTTGCCAAACCGAGACCGCTCACAGTAGTTGTAGCGGGGTATATCAGTTTGGCGGAGGAGCGAAACTACGGCTTGTAATCAGTCTAATGTAAATGCTAGCCAAGAGAGATGCAGGGAAGAGTCTTTTATAAAAACGGTGTATCTATTATATAAAGACAAAACTCAGCTGGTATCTACCTGCAATGTATCAAACGATATTAAAAGCACAAAATATCACGGATAATTCTTTAAACTATATACATAAAAACAGTTTTAGCTGTTGCAATCCCAAGGGAGAAAGTAAACAAAAATATGTTCAAAATAGAAAGATAACTTTCAGGGTAAATACTTAATCAACTTCGCAAAATCTACCTTAAAACTGATTCAAATCGTCAGACGTTCAATCTCATGAAACGTTGTTTATTCAACAAGCTCAGCAAGATTTATTGAAATCGAGCAAGGCTGATAGGAATACAGTAAGAGCCAGCAAAAAAGATACCACTTCAGTCGCAACAGCCTGTTTAGGTTACATTAAAACTTGTAGAAGTTTCTTATATGATGGTACCATTACTCCACAAAATCATTCTGAGGTTTCTTAGAAAATGGTTTCTATTTTTGGGTCCTTACTGCAGCTTACAAATCTTCTAAAAAGTTCTGCCAAAACTTTGCGATTTACCAGCAAAGAACAACCTTGCAGTGATCAATAGTAACGAAAATTCGTGATGTCAATACGACATTGCGAACATGAGCATTGCCCTTTCGAGCGTCTATTAGACATTTTTCTATGATTAACAGCATATGGATCAGCCTCGTAATGAAGTGTGTTTGGAGTATCGCGACCCTCTCTTCTGATATGGTTATCATCAATGCCAGGCTTAAGTCGTTGTATGGGGACAACCTGACTCTCCAGCCTCTGCTGCTCCTCAAGAATCTGAGCTCGTTTCAGTGTTTGTTCAGTTTGCATTTTCCTGCTCTTTTGAAGCTCGATGACGCAATTTGCGCAATCACAGAATTTTAGTAATCGATATTGCTCTGGTTGCTGTCGTTGATCTGGTTTTATTTGCACCCAATCTCGCTGTTGTTGTCGCTGTTGGTGTTGTTGTTGTTGTTGTTGTATTCTTTGGAGTTGCTGAGCAACCGGATCCCTTGCACACTCCTCGCATTTACATACTTGTCTGTGCGGAGACAAAACGGGCATTTGTTGCTCTTCTGCCATGTCTCCTCCGTCAATTCCTGTACACTCAATGCAGTTGCATGGCTGTGTTGGTACTACTGCAGGGGGATCTAGTAAATATCCGTCATGGCCCGCCTTCGTTTCATCTAGTTCTTCGTTCCGCTTGGCATTTGTGTTTAGTGGGTAAGGGGCAGAATTTCTGCGGCTTTGGGCCCGGTTGCCTTCCTTTCTGAATTTTGATCGTCGATTTTGGAACCAAACCTGCAAGATAACATTTCTTACTTGTACGGAAAGTATTGCTATTTGAAATCTTATTGGACAAGGGAACAAGGCAAAAACAAATTTGCTGCAGAGACACGAAGAATGTATTCTGTGACCACATGAATTTATTCTTGCTATGCGTGAAGTGAAGTGTAAATAGCGTTTTAAGAATTGGGGTAATAAAGGTGTAGAAAGGTCGAAAGAGTAAGTGATAGTTGGTACAAGCAAATTTTGAAGAAAATTTTGGTGAAATGTGAATAACGTTAAGGAAGAGCTGCTATCTAGATCACGGCTTAACTCTAGGAAACCCTTCAATCTATGTCCTAAATTTCTTGATGTTTGATGCTTCTAAGCTCAAACGTTTATCTTCAATGCGAGGCTGAAGTCGTTGTGTGGGTACAACTTGACTCTCGGGCATGTGCTGTTCCTCAAGGATCTGAGCTCGTTTTAGCGTTCCTTCAATTTATGCTGTGACCACATATATCCTAAACAATGATTCATTTAAGAGCAATGAGGAGGTGTCACTGTATAATCATCACCACGCAAACTATTGATGTTAACAACCCTTTGATGGGAAACCTCAGATAATTCACATGTTTCAGGTTTTAATGTAGGCAGGACACTGAGTAACAATTTGCACCTACCTTCGTTACGTAGTGAGGCAAGCCAAGTTCCTTGCTTAGTTTCGCTAGATAATGAACTGTGGGATATTTTTGTTGTTGGAAAGCTGCTTCTAAGGACAGTTTTTGCCAATTTTGAATGACAGTGCGAATTCGTCGTCCACCTCTGTGTTCGTATTGGTGAATGTCGTCAGAATTGATAGACGCATTTGAGTTAGGGGACTCGGACCGAGTTGATTCACCATCAGATGTAGCTGGTCTTTGTCCCGCCAATTTGAAACCTAGAATTTAAATCATAATTAAAGTAATCTGTACATGTATGTGAAAGTATAGTCATTCTACAGGGTGTCCTAAAAAATTGTGCCCCGTTTGTGTTGCTGCTGTGAAGGAGCCATAGATTCAGGTATCTCGGTTTTTACATAGTTGCATAGGTCATGCCTCAACTTAGAGTTTGAGACCTTTGTATGATTCAATCTGACACTTGGTTGCTGATTTATGGCAGAGAAAAGGCAAAGTAAGTGGTTGCTTCAAAAACAGCTCTTCTATTGTTCTGGAGCAATTTCAAAATCCAGTAAATTTCCAAATAAATGTTTCTGGCCTCGTATTGAAATTTTTGCTAAATTTTTTGAAGAGTCAGCAGTGTTTTCTATTCATAACAGAGCACTTTTCTTCCTTTTAAAAAGTGTGGTGAAAATTTTAATACGATGTCAGCGTTTTTTTTCTACATCAATCTAAAATTTTACAATAACAGAACATAGTTACAAGACGATGCCACAAGGAGAATGAGAATACATTGCAACCCTGTGGCTTTAACATAAAACATTTACACGAATGATGAACGAACTGTACATTACAGCATAAACTACAAACTACGAAAAGAAATAAAATGATACAAAGGTGGGAGGAGGAGAGGAAATTTCATTGAAATGATTTACTAGAATCTTTTTGATGATTCGATGTCAGAGTCCTTCAGAAATACTGAGGTGGAATACGGGCGTTGGCGCTTATATACCGTCGTAGGACCATTGTTATTTGTTTCTTTAAATAGCGGTTGGCTCATGTGATCGGAAGCGATCTCCTATCAGAAAGTAATAAACTGTGCAAGCACAGTGAGCCTCGATGCGGAGAGGAGGCGAAGAAGAAACTTACTTCATGATGATATTGCTAGAGAACAATAGAAGTGCTGTTTTTGAAGCAACTATTTGTTTTACTTTTTCTCTACCATAAATCAGCAACCACGTGTCAAATTGACTCAAACGAGGTCTCAAACTCTAAGTTGAAGCCTGACACATACAACTGTGTAAAAACCGAGAAAATTGAACCTGCAGCTCCTCCACAGTTGCCAAACAAACGGGGCTTTATTATTTTTGGGACACCCTGAAATAAAGATAAGGTTCGAAAGGCCTAAATGTCGCACAATACTGTATGTCATTATTTGCGTTTGCCTTCGTTAGAATGCGTAAATTTTTGTTGGAATGTAATCCATCTATCTGAAAAATGCATACTTTTTTCTTTGACGAAATTTCTTGCAAGTAGGCTAGTATAAACTTTCAAGTAGAAGTTTCTTACACGAAAAAATGGGCACTAAGAACCTTTTTGACAATGACCGTGCAGCGATTCAAAAGTGGCGGTGCTGAGTCCCGAGCGCAGCGACCAAATTTGGGCCGGAGCCTTGCTCCCGCACGGAAACATTTCTTTATATCACGCCCTTCAGAACGTCGGAAAACGCCTTTCGTGAAAATTGCTTATGTCACAATTACACAGGTTTCCGTTAGATAAAAAGGCCATAAATAGAAATTCGATGCCGTTAGCAAATTGCTCCTTTTGTATCATCAAGTACCTTATACAAATTATTTTCTAAAAACAACTTTGTGTAATATAAACAAAATCCTCAGTATTGGCTTTTATAAGCTGGCGGACATTGAACGCGGAAATAAAGCTCTTGGACCGTTAGTGTTTATTATCCTCGTTTCAAGATTCGTCCCGATCAAGACAATCTGAAAATGCAGCTTAGCTTGCCCGCAAGGGGACCTGGGTGGAGTTGCTACAAGTCTCTTTCTTGCCAGTGCGGGACTTGGGTACCCGGGGTGGGCGCGCGGTGGGCGCGGGGTGGAAAGAGGGCGCGGGGCGGAAAGAGGGCGGGACAAAAGAAAGAGGCCTAACATTGTACATATGTACGACATGAGCTAAGAACAGAATTCCAGGTCCTGGGTGCCAATGAGTCTGCCGTGAATTTATTCCATTCAAAATTAACTGGGCGTTTCCAGCCATTTCAGCTGTTCGCTTATGCAGTTATTTCAAATGTTTGGGAAATCAATTGAGAAATTTAGCAGTAAGAGGGGCGTATCATTCCTTACTCGAAAGATCTTGTTTGCATTTAAGAAAAATGTGTTGTGTTTGACGGAGAATCCTTTTTCGACGGATGTACAGATTTTTTCTTACCTTGATTCCCGTTACAGACAGCCCATCTCCTATACATTTTGTTCTATGTTCTATGTACCTCAAACAATGATAAGTCTTGAATTTGTTTTCCCTTGTTGTTCTTGTTGTTGGTTTTTCTATCACCCTGTCATTCCTCTCATGTATAAAAGAGATAAAATACTTATATCATGAAAGATTATCTCAAATGATGCCGCAAACGCAGACATTTTTGAAGCACTTCAATGGAAAGACATTTGGAACGTTTTTCCCCAAAAATTGATATTCTTTACCTATAAAATTACGCAAAAACGGCCTGGCAAATACGAACAGGACATGGTTAGAATCCAACATGTACTAATTTTCTATAATTTTCACCGATGCCGAAACTGAAGAACGGTAGACAACTTGAAAAATTCGAACTTACCGTCCGATGATGGCGTTGATCCTCTACTTTCCGAATCTTTTCTCCCATCTTTTAGAATATCATCAATGCTGAACTTTAGGTTCATCATGTTTTCGTTTTCCTCACTGCAAAGAAAATCTGGTTTACAAGTATTTGCTAAAAAGTCTATGATGAGTTGCTTCTCAGGTGGCCGTACAGCTATCTTGTATTTTCGTTTTCCCCCGGCAAACAAAATATCAAGTGTACAACTCTTCTCTTTGATATACTGTCTTTGATGAAGTGCCTCTCTTATCCGTTCTGGTATGACAGTTTAATCTTGTAGTTTCGTATCGTTACTTCTTGACTGTGATAACTTGTCTTGCAGTTTTTTCTTGTACTTCTTTTTCTTGAAGGCAAACAAGATTTGATGTACAACTCTTTTCTTGAATAGGCTGTCTTTGATTGATTGTTTCTCCTCTCTGTTCTAAAAGTTATATCTCGTAGTTTCGCTTTGTACACTTTTCACTGTATTGATAAACTTTCGTTGCTCATCTGGACTTACCACTCGCGTGCAGGATATATTTGGAATGACCGTATTACTGGTCGTTCACATTACTTCATCCGCCGGCCATGACATAATTAGTCTGACGCCAACATTGTTAATGCTTATCAAATCTATTCAGCATACGGCGCCTTCGTGTGCGGTTCCTTTACCCATACCCCTAAGACAGTCTATCAAGTTTGTTTACTTGATTACAGGTGCTTACAAAGAGTACTCAGTCGAAATGATTGCCAAGAATAACAAAGCGGTCCGGCGATTACCATGAAACATTCCGCTTTCTAACGTTAATTAATCGCTCAATAGTGACTGGGTGCCAAACGCCCCGGAATGAAAAGAACGCTTGACACAATGCCGTTAGCTGGCGTACAGTAAAAACCAGACCGTAGGAACCTAGGGATCTTATCACTCTCATACCACGATGAGATACTAAGCTCAACAAGTGGTTGCAGGACCGGGTCGTCATGTTATAAAAGTAGGAAAAGTTGCAGGGCAAGCTTGAGAAAAGTTGAAGACAGGGGTGGCGCCAGAAATTTTCCGACAGAGGGGCTAGAGCTTCCGACAGGGGGGCTAAAATGACTAAAAAATTGTGTTTTCGTGCGCTATTTTGCCAAATTTCCTCCGACGAGAACCCAAATTTCCTCCGATGGGGGGCTAGATGCCTCCGACGGGGGGCTGTAGCCCCCTAGCCCTCCCCTGGCGCCACCCCTGGTTGAAAACGTTTCTCTTCCAGTGGAAGAAACCTCTCTGAAAGAAGCCAGTCGAGCCTGCACGCAGGCTAGGTAAATACTACTTTGGGTATAGTCTTAGACAGTCTGGTACCCAATGCAGATAAACTGGAAACGCTGCTAAAACGATAAATCTTTCACACTGCTCCGGATAAAACAGAAACTGCGATGAAAATTGAAAACGGAACCAGCGTTTAGTATAGAAATTGCCAATATTCTATCAAAGATTTCTGCAAGAATTAGAAGACCAACCTAAAATGAATAAGCAAGTTTGAGAACTTGCTCAAATTGGAATGCTTTAAATATTTTCTTGCGTTGCTAGCATTTCACAAGTATCTGTTTTTGCGTTATCAGTTTTCACACAGCACTTCTGCATTGTATTTTCTCTCATTCGACACAATATCATTAGAAAAGTCTATTTTTTATAGAGTCTCTGTTTTCAAAAGTGTCCGTTCCAATGTGCGTGTTCAAGAGTGTCCTTTGCAAGGCTGACCAGTGTGAACACAGACAATTACGGAGCAGTGTGAACGGGGCTTCCTATGGCCCTATGGTCCGCTTTTTACTCTAAGCCCAGTAATCGCTATCACTGTTTGTGGTCTCTTGAGTTGCATTCGCGGTGCGGAACCGTTTTGTTTCTGTGAGTTATAGGATGAAAATTTGCGCATGTTTTTGACCATCATCTGTATTTGATAAAAACACGATTATCAAGAATGTCTCAGGCACCCTGGTATGAAAAATCAAACGAGACCGTCTTGATGACTGGCTTTTCTTACAACCTTTGGCATTAAACAAACGTATTTTTACAAAATGGTGTTATTGACCAATTAAAAGGGAAAGCTACAAAGAGCATGAAAAGGGCAAACATTTGTCAAAACGGTCGCCAAAAGGTCATGGGGTATTTTTCGTCTATCTTCTCAAAAATGCACACATTTTTTTAAGAACTGGTCTATAAGAAGTTTATAAGAAACGCACACATTACGACTGTCGTTATTATGCCGTGATTTGAATGCCTGAAAAAACAACTAAAGTTCGGCATGTTTTAGATGGTGAAAAGTGAGTCTCAAATAAAATGTCACGTGGAAATGCCTGCAAAGAAAGACAATTAAAGAGTTTTGATAACCAATTTTGCGTTATCGCAAATCTAGCATTACTTCTAATTTGAGGCAGATCTCTCGCCAAATTCTCGCCTAATTTCTCTACCAACGGAGAGGCCAGCCCACTGAGTGAGACGTTTTTTCTTGCTTTTGTTTTCACAAAAGTCGGTAATGAAAACGCTGTCGCAGTCATTGAATGCTCTTGTCAAGGAAATTAATAGTGAGTCCCACCAGAGTCCCACGATTTAAGTTCCTTCTCGATATTATATCAAACTTCCTCTGAGGATGCATAGAATGCGTCACACATGTACGCGATTTAGGTCATAAGGGCTTGACTGACGCAAAGACTGAATCAAAGAATAATGTTGTATACATAATCCTCTGCATTATCAAATTCCCTGTCGTTTTGCCAAAGAATAAGATTATTGACATAATACTGAATAAATAAGATTTAAAAGACGGATAATGTATAGTCAGAAGTCGGTATTACCCAAATCCCAATACTCAACATGAATACCTGATGGGCATGCCACATTTTGAGGGTAAAATGTTTCACTTCAGTTATTCAAGCAAAAGCCAATACAGTACATGCTTTGCACACATTAACAAGAAAAGAATTCTTTACATTTTGATAAGAATTCTCCTGCTATATGGAAGACTATGAAAGACTGTAAATTCTTCTCAACGAGAATTCTTCGGCAGGGAAAACTATGTTACTATGCGCAAAGCCTGTGATCTACTAATGAAAGGCCACCGAGAAAATTTCTTCTCTTTGAAATTAGAATCTAATTTGGAGACTTCTCAGTCTCTCCCTTTTGTCTTTCTGGCAGCTTTCCCCTTTGATGATTTTCTGCGAGGTTCCCATATTGCTATTGACAGCTCGACCAGAAATATAGGGTCCGCACTTCAGATGTTCCAAGTCTCTTCCTGTAAGCAAGCAGTGCCAAAAAATCTACCCAAAATAGAACTTTACAGCACGTATTTTTCATAAGAAATAAAGAACCTTTTTGGAAATATAGCATTGATTTCCTCGACTGAAACAAACGAAACTTCCTGGAATAATTTTATCCACGTTATCTTGAGTGTTTGGTGACTGAAGACAAGAAATTCTTATAAAAATTACGTATATTGAGGTATTTGTTTTGCAGAAAGGTCAATTTGCTTCGTTCTGCACTCACTGTAAAGTTCTCAATTCATAAAGAGCTCGTCATCTCAGCGTGCCATGTCTCAGCTGACGTTCGAACTGCTCTGCTGTAAACGTTCCATCGATTCTTTCAAAATCTTCATTGAAGACAGAATAAGCACTGGGAGCACCCTTTTTCGATCTCGATGTCATACTGGTGTACATCAAATAAAACAGGGAAATAACAAAATAAACAGCACCGAAACCAACTTGTACGAAAAATCCCAAAAGACAGACCCATAACGAAAACTTAAGGATGGTTTCTCCGTGATATTTCTCCCATAACGATAAGTTTGCTTTTCTCTTTGTGTCAACCTGCTTCAAATTTTCTCTGAATTTTCGTTCTTCATCGCTGCTGTGGTCTTCATCTTTCTTGATGTTATCTTTCTCTGTAATATGATCATCCTTGGACTGACTACGTGGCTGCTCGTCTTCTTCAGTTCTGACGGGCCTAATTTGTTTTTCTCCACCTTCTTTGGCAAGTTTCTCTGCTTTTAGTCGACGATACTCTTGCAATCGCTTCTCCATACTTTACTAAAATGTCAAAGATGAGCGAAAGCCCTCGTTCAACGTGAAAGCGCATCAAATGTGAACGTAAGAGGAATTAGAACCTAGAAGTTATCTTACCGCAGCTTCGATGAGTTTTCGACGCCATGTTTGTTTACGATGGTCTTCTCCTCAAGTACCTCAAGTAACTTTGCACAAATTCGCTGCCTCGATTTCGATTGTCGTACGTAATTTAATTCTTCTGTAAGTTTGGAAAGTTTTTTGGAAAATTTATCGAGAATTAAGTAACAAAGACTTGATATTCCGTTACCTCGAAGATTTAAGGTGCCAAAAAGAGGATCTGTTGGTTTCAGTATTTTCCTGTTCGTGGTCAAAGTCTGTGGCTTCTTGCTGTGGTACAGAATGACGTCATTCCAGCCTCAGAACCACTGGTACTAAATGTCATAGCTTTAGAAGACAAAAAATATTTCCGCTGCACTCCATGAATTACTGAGAGTCATGACATCGTATGTTTTTACTCAACACCGAACAAGTTGAATTTGCAAAACTGAACTGAAGTATGTACTATGGCGGCCGCTGTGGACCTCGCTGGTGTGCGACCAGAAATCGATGTATTCACTCTTCCTCACTCGAAGATGAGACAGCTGATAGTTGATTCAACAGAAGAGGTATGCAGAGAAACAACTGACTGACTACTTTCTCCTGTTTGCTTTCAGAAATATTGTCAAATCTGCCTTGTGAAGGATGGGCCTAACTAAAGTTTTGGCTAGGTCTTCGGTTGCGAGTTGCTTATTTATAGCGGAATGTATTGACTCGGGAATTACCTACCCTTACAGCCATGTGCCTTTAGATTAGTTTTAAAGATATTGTACAGATTTAGCTTTCAGACTTGGATTTTAAAGAAATATGAAAAGAATTCGGGAGAAATCAAATAACAACACCAGGCCAAAAAGGAGAGCGCTGCTTGGCTAGGCAAGTTGTGATAGACAGACCAGACAAGAATTTGTCTACTACATGCATAAATGATGAATTTATGGCTAAGATTATGTCTCAGGTGGCAGAATTTCAAATTTTTCAAGGAAGTTGATGTAAAACTTATTATGATTTTGGTATCTGAACACCTGCTAGGAAGTAAATTTTGAAAGATGATTCCAGGAAGCAAATTTTAAGCAGGAAGAAAAATTTTGAATAATTTTACGATTGTACTTTGCTTGAGAAACCCAAATATGGATGTCTTTGTGGCCTGTGTCTTTGAATATGATAGATAATACACAACAGAGAAAGTATTTTGTAAATGATGTTGGAGTTATGTGGCAGTCATAATTATCCACAATGTCCCAGACTGGAATTCTCTGTTAATAAGAGTAATATAAGAATAAAACAGTTGTTTGATTTGAATGTATGCATTTTGCCCAGACAGTTAAGGTTTTAAATGAACAGAGAACATAGGTTTCAGCTCTGAATAACTGCGCAGAAGAAATTCTACTGTACCGCAAAATATTTGTCCGTAGATTCTGTTGCAAAATACTGTATGGTGTTGTGTAGAACAAAAAGATAAGATTCCACTGCAGCCTTTCTCCGCAAGCCCTGCAACTATCTCTCATATTATTCTTGTTATTGCTCCTTTATTACTCCATCATTCCATCCAGTCCAAGAGCAAAGCTGTCAGGATTGTATTGAAAAACCTTTGTGCCAAAACAAAATTCACAATGTCTTTTTGAAAGCTGTGCTGGTAACGCAGGACATTGTTGGGAGTGGGAAAGTCTGTACAGAAATTGGCCTCACAAAGAAGTTTACTCAGACAGAAGGCATGGCAGAAATTGTTGCGTGGGAATGCGTTCCCTATGCAGACCATTTTTCCGTCTAGCATTTTGTGATGTCTTTTGAACTAAGGTGAAGTTGTGGTTGTTAGCTCCTCTGCTTGGAGAACAGTCAGCAGCTTATCATCACGAATCAAGTGTGGGACCCCTTGTAGTGGTGATGGTTACTGGGCCAAACTTCCATCAGCTGGAAACTTTTGGTAGAGTCTTATTCAGTAACATGGGTATGTTTGTGGTCAAATGGGTAGGATGAAAATTGAGATGGATGTTTTTACTAAATTCTTTAATCACAGTTTTCCTCTGATAACAGCCACTCAATCTACCCTTCTTGACAACATATGTTTTGACCATTGAGTTATCTACTCAAAGGGTGTGTTATCTGTGACATTCAGGGTAGATACTGTAGTATGCACAATTTGAAGCTCATGGATACTTCCTCAACAAAATGGGCTGATTTACCCAAATCATAATGCCAATCATACTTCCCTAATCTATCTTTCAAGCATTTGCTTACTGTCCACTCTGGGTGTCACCCCTGCCAGAATCTTCTTTTTAGAAGGAAGGCAGTAGTTAGTAGATTGGTAGATTTAGGATATTGTTAACCAGCAATAAACACTATTTGTTTGACATGTTTACTGTATCTTCTCTTCAGGTAACATCAACAGATTTTGAAGACATTTCAAGCATGAAAACACTCCTGGAGCAATTGAGCATTACTTTGATACAGTTCAGACTTCATGAAGAAATTGAAGATAAATACATCATGAGGGTCTTGAAGAAAAGACTGAGCGGAGCAATGTTGAAGAAGCTTATCAAACATCTGCATGCCAATAGTCATATCTCAGAACTGATAAAATTGGTGAAAAGTTTACAAAGAGAACTTTCAGATATAACTTGTGAACAGACTTTGCAAAAGACTTATGGAGAGAAATTAAATGAAGCACTAAAGACATTTTATGAAGAATATCTTCCACATATGATTGATGAGGAAAAGGTAAAATTTAGAATGCCCTAAAATAGATCAGAACTTATCATCATATCATATGAGCATAGGTTCCAAATCTTTAGTAGATAAAGCTAGCTTAACTGCGTCATTGTGATTGCAGTATATGTAAATAAAAAAAAAAACAAAAAACTTCTGAAAATTATTGTATATACATTAAGAATTCATTCTTTCTTTCAGGTTTTTCAGCCCCTTCTGTTGGAATATTTCTCATACAATGAACTCAGAAACATCAAAGAAAGAGTTTTGAGGTTGCATGCAATTCCTGATGAAAAGGTACTGTCCCATTGCATATTGTTCAAGTTTTTAGATTTATTCAAAGTAGCAGCTACATTTATGATCTCCTCAATCAAATGCGTGCTACTCATTTTGTTGTAGCCTCTCACGAAGGTACCTACAAGTTTCCTGAGAACATGTTGACGTTTTGGAGAGAGTACAGAAACTGAGAAAAATGATGTCATTGAGCAATCTGAGAAAAGGAAGTGTTTGAATAGACAATCTCTTTGATGAATCAAGAGTGTAAGGCCCAAGGAAGAAAACTATTAAGTGTTGCCTAATTTTGAGTTCTGCTTCCAGGGGGCTTAAATTTTAGCGAGTGTTCAGGCATGCATGTACAGTTTCTGGTCTGTCTGTTTTGGACATTTGTTTTAGATTGAAAATATGGTACCCCTGACACACACTGCATAGAAATTATACTAAGTTGGCACATTGCAGAGATTTTTACTTCATGTACTATAGCAACTGGGATGTCCTTGCATCAGCTTAATGAAAAAGCAATGAACAGAATGGAATGTAGCCTGGGCGCAGACTCGACTGGTTATGCTTAAGGAAGTTTAGTTGAATTGAAATCTGTTAGTTTGGCCTCCAGTAGACCAAACTAACAAACTTCAATTCAACTAAATTTCCTTCAGCGTAACCAGTCGAGTCTGTGTGCAGGCTAAATGGAATGGAGAATATTTGTTCAGAGTATCGCTAGAAGGTGCCAGCCATTTGATGGTACCTAACACAGAAACACACTGTAAATAGCAATTGACATTAAGTTTATTGTTTCCTACAGGAAATCATTGCCAGATCTCAGCTCATTGAATCTACGCAACCAACTTTATCATCAGGTAAGAATTGTCACAATTATTTAAAAAATTTTTGACTTTAGTGAAATAGCAAGGAAACCTCTTGAAATCTGTGATGATATATATGTTACAAGATATTTTTGGTGTTAATAGCAGATGCCAAACTGTCATGTGAATGGAAACTGAATGGAATCAGTTCTTATGGTTGTAAAGTCTGCCAAATACAAAACTTCTTTGAAACTCACCTTGTAACACCTTTGTCCTCTTTTTGCCATGTATGCTTCATGTAAACTGGAAAAACTGTGTGTTGTCCCTGATCTAAAAAAATTGTTCAGGTATTGAGCAGATGATGGATCTATCATGTTGATGTGCAATTTCAATTTCCACTTATATTTCAATGAAAATTTTTAATGATTTTTCTCTGCCAGAAATTGGAAAGCAAGAAATTAAGCTACCTAATGAAATCCTCCTGCACATCTTCAAATATCTCCAACCAAGAGAACTTTGTCGCTGTGCCCAAGTCTCAAAGGGCTGGTCTGCAGTTGCCATGGATACAGAATTATGGGGTGTTCTTCATCCATCAAGATGGGGTCGTGGTGAATTCACATTTGGTCGTCGTATCAGCTCAGATGATTGTAATTGTGATTGTGAACCAAATTATCAAATGATGCAATTCAGGGAGTAAGAATCAATCTTTTAGTCAGCCTTTTTATATATTCCAATAAAATCTTGCAGTACAATAAACAAGCAAAGGTGATAATGCCACATGGAGCATGGAAATGCTTAGCAACCCTGTGACCATAACATTTAACATAGGAATTCCAATTAAGATTACATTTAGATATTACAAATAGAAATTAAAAGATCATAAAACCAAAATTAAATGTTCAAGTTCATGTTCCGAAAGATGTGAAAAACCAAATTCCAAATTTGTATCCTATCACAAATTCACCATCAGTCGAATTGTGAGCAAGGAACAGTGGTCAGTGAACCTACAAATGGAATATTTCTACTCACGACTTCAAATGCATCTCTCAGCAATGTTTTCAAGAAATTTTGAGTGGGAAATGATTACTTCATCCCAAAAAAATGCCCTAAAATGGAAGATTTGAACAACAGAGAGACATATTTGAACATTTCTTTTGCATCCTTTGCAGCAAAGGATATTGTTTTTTTGCATATCAAAGATAGTTTCGGTTACATTTCGCACTGCTCGGCTCCGTAAATCTATGGGATGAATTTGCTGGAGATCAGGTTTTAACGGTTCGTGAATATATGTCAGACAAACTTTCGAGGGACCATTTCCACATCAATGTGTTTTTTGAAACATCAAATTTCCATGAAAGCTCTTGGAAAATTTTCAAAATGCTATTTTGCCTTCGCAGCGATTTAGATGACGGTGCTTCGAGCGGTTCAGAAGAGGAAAACGGTGATTCAGACATCGCTAGGGAATCCTTTATTCTCCTTGGAATTTCAAGATATCTCCTTCCTAAAGTTGGCAAAGGTGTCAATACATTGGTTTTGGAGTGCAGCAAAGCTCTTTCCAATGGACTTGTAAGTCTTTCATATTTATTTTCTTCATTGCTTGTTATTGGTTTTCAAACGATTCCTTAGTGTTCAATCACCTCCTTTATTCTGTTCCCTTTTTCCGTTTTTGCATTATATTTCATGTCAAACTGCAAAAGACCCTTGTGTCTAGACCTTAGAAGAGGCTGAGAGTGTGACAATGGTATACCGATTTTCAAGCTCACATAAGGCTGTATAATGCCTCGTTCAATTCCTGGCCTGACCATCCCCCCTGAAACTCTCCAATTATTTTATTCGCGGGCATTTCCACGTGACATCTAATTTGATTTGAGACAGACTTTGATATTTTCACTTAATTTTTCGTTTCAGCTGTACAGAATCTTGAGCCAATGCCCAAACCTGGAATATCTCGACGTCTCTCAGACTATTATATCCGATATTGGCTTGAATGGGTGAGTATAAGCATAGTTATAGTTTAAAATTCTATTGAAAAAGGGAAGGTTAAATCTCCCTCCTTCAAACTATTCAGGTTTTCTTATTTTCATAGATAGAAAAAATTTAGTGAAGTGAAGTTGAATTTGTTGTTTTTCGTCCCTTGAAGGACCTGCTGCCACATACGCTCCGAACTACATTAACTATTCATAAAAGCAAACTATAGGTCTGCTTGCTTGTTGCCAATGCTGGAAACGGTAGACTCGAAGGACTCGGAATTTGTGTCTGATTAACCCAAACATTCTCAAAACTCTAGGTTTTGGTAGGTTCTAAAAGCCTTCCGAACCTTCTGCTCCAAAAAGCAGGTTTGGTGGACTTGAGAGAAATTCTCATTTTTGGCCTGGTGACCTGGTGAATACGAACCCTGCTGTTTTAAAGATTTTCAGTGTGTGATTGAGAGATAAATTTCCGTCTCGTCGAAGTCTACTTTTTTCAGAATTTGGTAGGTTTGGAATTACCAATGTAACACTCTACAGTATACAAAGTCCTGAATTGAATGTTTGATAGATGTAAAAGTTTTCGCACCTACTTAAGCTATTTTTTAGCGATTTTCGTGCAAGGAAAGTTATGAACCATCAGTTCTATTATCGATCTTACAGAAAATCGTTCTTGTCTAGAGCAGAAACGTTCTGGCTTTGTCAAGACCTTAGGGACAATTAATATCTTAATGAAATATGGTTTAGTTGAATGAAATGGAAATCGTCTTTAAATGAACATTTTTATTGTTATCCGTCTCATCCTGTGATCCATTTTACAGATTATTCAAGGATGGCGGTGGCCTGAAGCTCAAATATCTGGATGTATCTGGGTGTGTGGGAATAACAGACACTACTCTAATCAAGCTATCGTCATTTTATGGCAAAGCATCAAAGATAGAAAGAAGGGGAGGATGTGTGGACTGTGTATGCTCCAAACGGAGGGATATCTCCCTTGTCCATATTGAAAATGAACATTATAAAAAAGGACAATCAAAAAAATTGGAATGCTTGAGACTCTCTGGCTGTTATAAGATCACTGATGATGGTCTGAGGTGAGTTTGTAAACTTTGAATTTGTTGATATGACTGACTATATTGATAAGAACTAGTGACATTTTTCTAAGCAACAGATCGTATTTTCTGATGACAAGCAGTGGAAAAAAGAATATAAAAATGTTTTTAAGAGAGAAAGTGGCACCTGAAGATTGAAGAAAATTATTCATTGAGACACGTTGAGGAGAGAAACAAGACCTTACAGAGATCATAGAAGGAAGAACTCCTCCTTTTAGATTGCTAGGATCAGCTTAGTTAAGTTTTCATGGCCCCTATTTAGACTTTAGATTTTTAGTGGCCCCCCTTTCACAGACCATAATTTTTGGTAGCCCCTGCGACTATCTTCTGGTCCCCTACCCTGCATCAATAATGACCCATCCCTCTGCCCAGTGTCAAACTCAAACACAAACCAAAACGAAGAGTTCTAGTATCCGTTTTTGACAGTCTTTTGACGGTTTTTGACGATTTTTTGACGGTCGTTTTTGACGGCTACGTAACACATATTATTTAGAAAGTTAAGCCAAATTTTGCTCTTCAAAGCTGTAGTTTTTGCTGGTACACGCCAAATAATCATTCTCTCTTCTTCAGAGCTCTTGCAAAATATGGTGGCTTGCCAAACCTAAAACACCTAGATTTATCAGGCTGCTTAAATGTAAGCGCCGAAGGACTAAAAGACCTGGTCAACACATGTTCACGATTAGCTGCGGAGGAACTTTATTATTGTGACAATATCATGGAAGGCCCGTATTCTGAATCTGCAAGCGGTTGTCAAAATGTGGAATGTAAAAATAGAGTTTGCTGCAGGAATATAGTACTGCAAACAGATATTGCATGAGATTGTACATTGCTGGCAGATCCATGAAATGCTATGTGGAATTGGCGATTGGTGAAATAGATCGTTAATGGAATGGGCTAATGATTCTTCGAAATATTGCACTACTAACCAGGTGGCTATGTTGCGTTTTACGCCATAAGTTACGTCGATTATTTCAAACGTATTAATATATTCTAAAGAGTGTCAAGTAAAGAAATAATTATAGGTCTTATGCATAGATTTAATTGACACTTACTCCCAAGTCTGGAATAGGCGGGGGAGTTTCGTTGGGGGTCTGATGGGGGAAGTCTGGGAGTCCCGAAGAAACGGGGTGGTTGACAAATTCGATTTGCAGTGCTAATGGAACAAATCACACAAGTTATTTTGACTGTAAAACAAGTGAAAATCCCATCGCAGGCATTTTTCTAATTTTTGGGTCTTAAAGTTGTGTGATTTTACCAAACAAAATTTTCTCATCTAAGTTAGCCTTTGACTGATAGATTAACATTTCAGTTTTGAATATCGCCGTCACATACTTTTTATTCCGTATCCAACCAATCGCGTAAACTTTTTTTTGCTCACCTGGTATAGACAATAACTGAGTTAGTTATGGCGAAATTACAGCTTCAGTGTCGTAGAAAAAATTTTAAATGGAATATGTTGTTCAACATCATCGATGCATCGGGGATAAACAGTAGGGGACTGAGACATCAACACTGATTTTTCGTAGGAGAATCCCCAGAAGCAATGGCGAAAAGTTGTCACCCCACATTTTAATTCGTTATTCCTTGAGATAGTAGAATGGAAAAAATTTCCTGGTTCTATTTAGACAGTCTTGAAATCTAGAACGACTACTTTCAGTTTCCTCACCATCTCTCACTTTCTTACCCTCAAACATCATTTTCCCGTTCTGTTGTTACTTCGTGTTTGAAACTCCCTGATTGATGTGACAAGTTTGTGAAATTTTGTACCAAATTCCACTCAGTTTCAAAACTCATCAAAAATGTGATATTTAATCGTAAAATCGTATTGTATTGTGCATAAGTTTGGTAAATATGGATAATGAGAGTTTGTAGAATTTCAGATAGTAAATGTATTGCTAGATTAAGAAGCACCAGTGTGACAGAATCTCTTGGATATGTTTAATAGATAGGCCTTCCGTGTGAAACTCTGTTCCGCACAGTAGGATTGTCTTGCCCAAGATTGCCGAGGAGATGCACGAGAAAAGAAAGAAGGCAAATTTCATATCGCCAAATTCCAAGATCGTTTTAAAAATTACTAAATACAAAATTAGACAGTAAAAAAGGGCCTAAAAGGTTTACACTATGGTTGGTTTTGTACCCTCTTATATGCTTTATCCAAGATTTCGTGTGGTTTGTGCGAAATGGAAATATATATATATTTATATATAAGGGTGTTTGATATTGTCTACGTTCATCAGTGATGTGTAGTGTGTTTAATATGCTGTTTCTCTGAAGTGAATGAAAGCGAAACTTATAGAATGAAACGCTGAAGTTAGTAGATGCCAGAATTCAATTTTGGATCCATTGGATTACAATGTCAATTTAAACTGGCAGTTTGATGTCAAATGCTTCACTCACAGGCAAGCAAACCATATCTAAAACTTTGCCCGAAACATAAACAAAGTTGGTCCTCAGTTCTCATGTCGAAACATAGTTGAACCAAATTTTGGTTAGTTTTGTAACTGATGCATACAATAGTTACAGCAATGCGAAAGACCGAACGAACATTAATTTCAAACATAAGATCTTGGGCATTTTCTTGTGTACCACAGACGTAAATGTGAGTGCCATGAAGATCCTAATTCTTAATAATAGAAATTAGAATATTGCTCAAAATCCCTAAAAGGTAAGTCATCAGCCCCCAAGAAATTTCCAAGTTATTACTGCACTCACACTGACACAACTAAACCAGGTTATATAAGCCAAGTCGAATTTCAACCAATCAAATACGTTTGATTTGTAGTATTGACCAATGAGAAGGCAGCATTTGTTAACCAGGTTCAATTTTACCTGCTTTGGTCTTATGCTGGTTAATCTTGCCAATGTGAATGTTGTATACAACTGCCGAGAGCTTCTTACAATTTTCCTCTAAATTAAAAAATCGCTTTATAAACTCGAATCTGTGAATAAAAAAGTATTTACACTGTTTACAGTATTACGTGCATTTATTCTGAAAGATTCCGACTTAAAATCACATTGGCTTCACTCCAGTCCCTGGGCCTATCGATAAACCAATGCTGGGAGACCGTTGATATCTCAGAGTTGCTTGCACCATTTTCTTCTTCGCCTTTCGATGCATTCTTGCAATCTTCAATGTTTGTTTTGTAAGCCTGCTTGGAACATGTGCTCCATTTTCTTGCTTCTTGCTCTTAAATACAGTTTTCTTAACTTCGCTATCATTCCGCGTGGTTACATCAAGCGAGGCATTTGTAATATGGTAGGCAGATACAGCGGATACGATTTGACACTTGCTTCCCAAACCACAAAGACAGCCTTTCCACGCAGTCGAACTCAGTTTATCATCCTTCAATAGCAGCTGTGTTATTTCTTGGTGCAAAGCCTCAGAGCATACGATTGGTTTCTTTGTAGCACGTGATTCCTCCTGTGCAGCATCACATTTTATATCCCGTGTTTTGACTTTCGTTCTCGGTGAAAGTTGCATTGTTTTAGAAACTTTGATTGGGTGATTTCTGATCGTCTGGTTATCATTGATTTCGTTGTTCTCCCTTGATTCTTTTGGTATTTTGTTCTTGCGATTCATTCGATTAATGCCATGCTGTAGAGTTATGAATTGCTGTGGAGGAGCCTTCTTGCACCCTTCTCCTTCCACTACGAGGTTGCTTCCAGTGTAAACAGGGATTGGAATGTATTGCTAGAAAAGAAAATTAATTAGTTTGATGAATTAGTGGATCGTTGTCACTACAAGACTGGAACCGTAGGCTCAGAATTTTCTTTAAAATGACACAGCTTATTTTAACAACGTCAAGTTAGATCTCGAATATCACATATTGCAGTGGCCAAGACACGTGCAGTAAAATTGATGAGGAAACTAGACACTAGAACTACATCTTACCTGTTTAAACGTCAGCTCAAATTTGCCAGTGTCACAAGATTTGTTTTCTTTTCGATCCAGAACAACTACAATGAAGGAATTATCATTTGGTTGATAATCTTCTTTGTTAGCTTATAAATTAGGAAAACAGCACAGAATTCAAATAGTAAACAATTCGGTAAAGATGTCGTCTGAAGCTTTTTTAGCCATTACTAGCTACAAAAGGGCCTGGATCAAGCGACATTGCGAGAGGCTCGATTGAGTGGCCTTAGAGTTTCTATCACTATTATGCACATTCAAAAATTCTACAAAATGTTTCGAAATATGGTTCGATTTAGATTCTTTTCAGAATAGCTAAAAGGCCTATTACCTATTACAATAATAGCACAACACGCTTTACATATTTGTCGAATATTTTTTAAAGTCAGCATGACAATTTAGAACAATTTGATACAATCAGGATCTTCCTGACTCCAAATTCGAATGAATTTGTAAGTTTTTAATTTCTACCAACCTTTAAGTGTATCCTCTATGACTTCAGCACATAATTTTTCAGTAATAGTGGTACTCGCACCCATCGCTGGACTACAGTTGATTTCAATCTGCAGTGAAACAGATGGTTAAAGGTTATGTTTCAACTATCATGCCTTTCACGTGCCGTCTCTTGGTTGGCCTTTGTAGTCGCCATTTTCATTAGACCCTTAAAAATCCTTACGTTCCTTCGGCAATCAAAACATTTTAGCACTCTTTTGGCAATCAAAACATTTTAGCAAATTTTAGCATTGTTTCATTTCAAAGAATTTAAATCCAGCTGGCTTGAGTGAGATCTTGATTGTTTTGATTGCCAAATTAATGCAGGGAATATGAACACCTTGGGGAATATTTTTTGAACAAAATCTTTAGGAGGTAAAAGCTTTTTGCCTGGCTCAAGAATAGATTTTGCACTACCCCTGAGTCCACTCAATCAAATCATAATAACAAAGCGATCAGAACATTATGGCCGGTTGAGATTGTGAAATTCATTCTTTAGGCTGAACGACTTACATGATATATATCAAGGTATATATCAAGGTACTTCAACTTTAGGACAAATCCGGGGTCCGGGGTTGATATGACTGACGATAAAATACAAGATAATATTGCAATAAATTGGTGCATCACACTATTTTCCACTGTTTTTCGAGTTCTTCTTGTGAAATTACGTATTCTAATGCGCGATTTGAGCGAAACGACGTCATATCGCTCTAACGAGAACGAGGCTGTCCTATTGTTTTCTCACCTCTTAATCATTGTTATCTTCTTTATCGTGTGCTCATGCAAGAAGATGGCGACACAGCGACCAGATTGGGCCTAAATGCTCAAAATGTGCAAAGTACTGACAGTCATTGGAAAGCTCAAAATGTGAAATAAAGGTAACAATTCACGTCGGTAGTTGGTATGTTTGCTTATTTGGAGCGTTAATTACACCAAGCCTGAACTTGTCCTTCAAGTTTAGCTTTCGGATTTATTTTTCACCTGTGTTGGAATAAATAACACCAGAATAGAAAGATGAAATTTAAGTAAATTCATCATTGGAGTTGCAGAATTTCTAAATTACTTACCAGCCAAGGTCGCATGTCGTCACTGAGCATGAAATCAGCTCCATACAATTCGAATGAATTCTGTGAAGATAATTTCAAATCAGTAACATTTTTCGTCAGCCTTTAGTTATGTCGATTCCATTAAAGAGACAGTGAGGTGTTAAAAACATTTAAAATTTGCCGAAAGTAAATTATTCACCAGCCAATACCTTGAAGTTCTGAAATGTATTTGCCACTGAAAATGATATCTATAAATTATTGTTGTACGATAGCAGAAAAAGTTGCAGCATACCTTCCGATATTCCAGAGAATCTTGGCATGCTTGCAAAACATATGTAATCGACTTCTTCATACTTGGATAAATTACTTCTTCCCAATAATTGCCTTGGCCTCTCTCTCTGCAACGTAAAAGATAGTTAACATTATCGTTATTGTTTGGTTTTGGGTTCCTTATATAATTTGGGAATATGATTTTGGGAAGCTTTTCTAATAGATAGCTCTGGAAACCGTACATTACCTATTTTGGTTCATTGATCTGACTTATAATGGCTATTCATTTAGCCAAGCATAAGTTCCAGATCTTTGAAAACGTTGGTGTGAAATTCTATGACTTATTTCTTTGATCTTACTGGCTTCAAAAAAAACTTGAAATATTTCGCTATAATTCTGCCTTTTGACTCTTCTGAAAACTTCAATATTTTTAGAATTTCAGTGACAGAAAAGTCTTGCTCAGGGGCAATGTAAACCTTCTTGAACAGTAAGAACTTTGTAACGGATCAAAACCCTTGTGGATGGACAGGGGTCTGACGGAACATGTCTTGTGGATGGACGGGGGTCTTACGTCCGGTTTTCAGGAAGCTACCCTCTTCTAATTACCAAAGCTTGCCTTTATACCCACTTATATGATAAATTTTGGCGGAACACTGCCCATTTTTAATGATTGTTTTTGCTAATTTTAGCCACCAAAGTCACCCATGCATAAGGAAAATCTGCCGAAAAAAGATCATTGTTTAGAGAATTTCGGGCCCAAAAACCAACCGTATGGGTAGCACATACCCGTACCTCAACTTATTATGTACCTCTCCTAGGTGTGAACGTAGACTAAAATATTGACAGTTAGTGTGAGCGATAAACAAACCTCAAATAAGTAATATATTGATCTTTTGTCCACATATTATCATGAGGTAGAAATTTTGAACGCGGACCATTTGTGTAATCTTTTTGGATGGAATTATTCGCAAGATGATATTGCCTGGAAAATAAATATCCACGATTAACAACATTAATACTATTGGTTTGTAGTACAATAGACCTTTTCACAATTCGCAGAAAAGGACTGAGGAGAGCGTGGCCCATTCTGATAGCTTTAGCAACATCAGAAAATCGGGGATATCCCCTCTTTCCGGCTTGGCTGCATCTCCCTGCAAACTTGAGTTATTTTCGATTTATTTGCACATTTCAAGAGCCACACCATACTTATTTAGACCGGTAAGTGTTTTCTCTGGATTATTCAGCCATCTAGTCATCCTTTCACCCCTTGGTGAGTGTATTTTGAGCCACTTTACGCCACCTTATTGCAGATATTGGGCCTCGGCTTTGAAGCGGGTCAGTTTAGGCCCAACCGATCAACAGGTCTAACTTCAAACTTGGGTAACAATTACAATAAAGTGGTTCGAAATACACTCACAAATAGGCGGAAGGATGGCAAGGCGCCCAAATAATCTAGAGAAAGCACTTACCATACCAAACAAGTTTCATTCAACACAAAGGTGCAGATAAATCGAAAATAACTCAAATTTGCAGGGAGATGCAACCGAGACACAAGCTGTACGATTATCACCTAAGCGGAGGGAATTCCTCCAATTCCCTACTGTTGCCAAGGCTGTCAAAATAGGCCGCACTCTCCTCAGTCCCTTTCTCCAAATTGCGAAAAGGTCTATTGACTGATCAAGTGATTGACCAGTTTATTGATTGATTGATTGATTGATTGATTGATTGATTGACTGGTTGATTGGTTGTTTGATTGACCTACCATCGATTGATACTGCGAAGTATCGCAGTATGAATGCGGTAAGGTTAGCAGGAATGTAATTGTCGAAGGAAAGATGCTTGAAATTTCTCATGCCATGGATATACGAAAGAATTCAAAAGATATTGTATCAAGAGGCTGATCACTTGACCTGAAATTGATGTAAACAGGTCTGATCTATTTTGTCCAGTAGCAACTGTTGGCTATCAAGCAAAATTGCACCCAACTGACGTAACGAGTCACGCATTCTCCAAGATGTAATCAAAATACTGACATAGTTTGGGTTAATTTTTGCAAATACTTACGGATCGAAGTTATTTACGGTGTACTCTTGGCTGCAGAAACGAAGGTAGCAATCCTAGGGCAACAAAATTTTCATTGATAACTATCTATTTGAAGAGAAGAAACTAAATGTTAAGAATTTGTGACCTTGACAGAAAAAGATTAAAGATCCACCCAAAAGAGAAAGAATCTAAAAACAGAGTGAATGATTCGTAGAAGACGTCGATGCACTCACCTTATAAAACCAAAGAGTCAGTGGATTCCAATCCGTCACTAAAAACCATTGTCGAATATCGAATTTTGTGTTGTATATGAGTAACGGTCTCTCTGTGAAAAGAAGAATGCAGATATTAACAAGCAGTTGTGCTTATATCCTTTCGGGGTTTGATTGCAGCAATTCTAGTTGGCTGTTTGGGGTACACATGGCGCAAAACCCGTATATAAGCATGAGTGGTGGGACACTAGTAAATTAGATTAGGTTAATTTAGCTTCTTTACCTACCTTGAAATGCCATAAGATTCTCTTCCTTGACATTGGCAGCCTTTCTCAGCCATAGTTCTTGCCTTGAACTGAAGAGCTCTATCACATGTGCTTTCAAAATGTTTGGGCCTAAATCAAACTTTGTTATCTCCTGCGCATTGCTGTGCCTACGCAGTGGTCTCAAAGTTTGATTTAGGCCGAAACATTTTGAAAGCACATGTGATAGAGCTCTTCAGTTCAAGGCAAGAACTATGGCTGAGAAAGGCTGCCAATGTCAAGGAAGAGAATCTTATGGCATTTCAAGGTAGGTAAAGAAGCTAAATTAACCTAATCTAATTTACTAGTGTCCCACCACTCATGATATAAGCCGCACATTTTGATGTTAATCGATTTGGGAAAAGGCTAAGAAAATGTCGTTTTCTAGTAACGTGTTCTTTTCAAGAAGATAAGCAAATGAACCTTACACGGCCACTAAACTCTCATATATGTCATATAAACTCCCGTCATGCTCTAATGAACTCTCACCTCATGACTTAAAGGGCCGGTTTAGACCAGCATGCTTTGCACGTGCCATCTATCGATTGGCCTTTGTTGTCGCCATTTTCTAAAGCATTTGGTCCGCAATCTTGAAGTGATTAAAGTTTCTCGATTTCTGCAAGGACTTGGCCTTTTATTTAAGACAGACACAGACAGACAGATATACAGACTTAAAGACATACAGACAAACTTCGAAGAGCCTTAACGTTAGCAGATGGTAATGCTGTTTTTTCTAGCGAATTTTCATGCTTTCTCTTTCGAAACTTACATAAGTCTTGAGAAATAATGACCAACTCACCAATATACTTTTGGACGACCCATTTGTTTTCTTTTTTCATAACATTTGTTGCACCTGATAATTTCAAAATTTCTGCTAAATTGTCCATGATCATAATGCCACGACCACGTGACTTTGCCCCAGGCTTCACAATCCATATGTTTTTATCGTGCAGTGAAACTTGAGGATAAACTTCTTGCATCTGAAGAAAGACAGAGGGCATAATAAAGCTGCTATACAATGTTCCTTGCAAGATTTAATGACATCTGCGTGGAATTTAAGCAAATCAAAATCAGTATTGTCAGCGGAAAATTCCTCCGGAAAATTTACCAAAAATTGGCAATTTTCAGAAGGCAAGAGAGGCACTGTAGCAAAAATGGGGGGGGGGGGTTTCGATTAGCGAAAAAAGCTATTGTCTCAAATGAATTGTAGAAAGAAATCTTGTAAGAATTCTAGAAGTGTCAACGGTTGTTGCAAATTTTCCAAAATAACACAGAATGGAGTGCATAAAGAAATAGAAATTAGATTTAAAAACCTGATACCTAATCTACAACGGTGTCTAGATAGAGCGATATTGTTACACATTTTGCAGCAATTTAACCAATTTTCAATACACGATTACGCTAAGGATGGAAAACTAAGGATGGAAGAGGTGAGATGGAAAAGGTGGAAAAGTAAGGATTGAAAAGGTGAGAAACTTCTTACCAAGATGCATTGCGTTCTATAATCGAATCCCTATAAATTAATTAAAGATTCCTGATTCGAACACAATGCAGCTTGGTAAAAAGTTCCTCGCCGCAATCTTTAGCCTAATCGTCTATTTATTGCGCACAATGGTTGAAGAAGCTCCATGGCCGCCCTATCGAATAGAAGAAGTGTATAAGAATATCGCTCGACCCAGACTCTCTGGTTGAGCAGCTGAAATGTCTGTTGCTGAGAAAATAAAACTGCAAAATGCACTAATTCATAAAATCTTGAATAAGTTTCTTACCTTCATTAATAATTCTGTACATTCATAAAGATAATTTTCTGCATTTGTAATGACAGCATTACCACTGTGAAAGAAGTCGAACAATAAGTAATAGACATTGACACATGTGACAAATAAGCTGAATTACTGCCAATGTGAACCACATTGAAACCAGATTAAATGTTAACTTTTGCAATATTTGTTGTGCGATAGTCTATATTATTTTTCATTAATTTTGTTATTTGGCCATTTTTTCTACTTTCTGTTTCGTTATTTGCCAATTAACTCCATTTCTGATTCATTTTCCGTGAATTCTACCGTGGTGCACAGCGAACTTTTACTGCAAAGGTCACGGAAAATGAATAAGAAATGGAGTTAGATAGGAAATAGAAGAAATTACCAAATAGCAAAATTAATTAAAAATATAGGCTATCAAGCAACAAATGCTGTAAAAGTTAACATTTGATCTGGTCTCCTGTGTGTGAACGCTAGACTTATAACGATGAGTCTCTTGTTTCCCTATGCTCTTTGGCTTGATGATGGTGCCTCAGCCAACAGAGACTTAGTTTTCGATTCGAGTGAAGAATTGAAAGCACTCCCATGAGATTAAGATTCGAAGCAGAGATTCCATCATAATTCCATTGATGATTGAAGAAAATATGGCCAAGTTTTTCTCTGTTTCATTATGACTCCCTCGTAAGCAAGGTTTACGGCAAGGACACAAGGGACTCATCGTCATAAGTCAAGGTGAACGCTAAGTATAACAGGGCCAAAGAAGCTTTGACAAACTTTTTGACGTATAGACTAGCCACTTTTATTATATCAAATATCAGATGAATGATATTCGCAGTAACATCGAGAAGGATGATGGTGTCAAAATTCTCGCTCTTGAATTAGGGCAAATCATCAGACGTTTCCTTGACGCAATCCATTTGAAAGAATTGGGCAACAAGGCAACAATATGCTACACGCTTGGTTTAAAAAATTTTGTCTATTCTGTTGTTATCATTGATATGAAACCAATCTGTAATTACACAGCTGTACCACGTTTCAGTTCCGTTGTCGCTGTTGAGAGTCATAGCAAGTTATCTAGTTTATCAAATAGCTGGTAACAGTTTTCCAACAAATTGCTTTGCATGAATACAGACTTATGCGGTATATTTCATTGTTGGATGAATGTCATACCGTGCAACTTGGTAATAAAACTCTACCAGTTGGTCCCAGGTCTCTTCTGATAATCCATATTGCTGTCAAAATAGATGGAAAATATGAAATATAGAAATAACATAACAAATAAAGAAATAAGGTATCAAATGACGAAATAACATATTATCAAATATAGAAGTAACATATCAAGTAACGGAATAACATATCAAATATAGAAATAACATATCAGATACAAAAATGATATATCAAATAACGAATAACATGTCAAATAAAGAAATAACATAAGTCCCATCTCCTGGAACGTTACAAAATCATTCCTAGGAATTTCATTCTGCCAAGAGGATAAAATGCGTTCAAAATGCATTTAAATCATTGTTATTAAGCACAAATTGTTGGAGAATCTCATCGTGAATTTAGGCCTGTTTTGGGGGCTTCTAGATTGGGCGTCCTCGAGAAAATCTCTCATAATTTCAGAACGAATTGGCTAATAGACCACTTAGCTATTCTACAAAAGAGCATGGATCGAGCGTTATTTCTATACATTTTTATATGCAAGGTTCGATCGAGTGGCGTTACAGTTTCTATCATTATTTAGCATATTGGAAAATTCTACAAAATTTAGCAAAATATTGTTCGATTCTGATTCTTTTCAGTATAGCTAAACATCTATTTCAGTCATATGTATGTTAAATCCAAATCACCTCTGTTTCAATTTGATCTCCTTCAATATCAAGATGTTCTTTACACTTTAAATAACCATGACATGCTTTCATAGCTAAAAGCAATGCTCTCGTTGATATGATCTTTTCTTTCTTTGGGGTAGTTGGTGTTGTTGGCTCCATTTCTCCACTTAACTTCCCAACTGTATGGCTTATTATGCCGATTGCACTTAGCATACGAAATTCATCTAGAAAGAAGGACAAACAATAATATTAGTGGAAGGGGAAGAGACATAATGCTTTATCTAAAAAGTTTGCTTTTGCATAGAACTTTGCATAGAAGTCTGTTTTACGAAGTGTAAGTTTATTAGGGAAATTCTTGCCACGGACAGTTATGTGAATATGTTCATGAGTTAACAAAGAGTGATTTTTTTCAGAAATTGCGATTTATGGTGTGGTTTTTGAGAATTCTACTTGATTCTTAAAGTATAAAACTGGTTGATTAAAAAAAAATGTCGACGGTGAGAGCTGTCAAAAATAGCGAAAATATTTAATTTTATCAGTGTGAGTTGTCTTTGAATCGCAAAAATATTTAACTTAAGTTTGAAAACCTGAATAGGACTGCCAAATCGTTTCAGTAACAAGAATGATAGAAAGAGACTTGACAAAAATGACAACCAATTTGAATTTCAAAGATATTGTGAAGACAAACCAAGTCAATCATCGGCTGATTACAAATGAGCGATGTTACAATATTTTTCAGGGTTTGCGGGGACATGAAATGAGAAAGCTAGGGTAAAATGGTTAGTGATGATTGCTGAAAACAATCAATATTCTATCAATATTCCCACCAATCCAAAAACAGTTCCGATAGATCTAGCAAAAGAAAATCTAAGCATCATGAGCTTTGCAAAATTGATCCATGTTTTTGCCTAGCCTAGTTCCGTCAAACTTGTCCGTTCTACCCTTAAAGACCCAATGAGAATTATACAGCAAATGATTTTTACCAATGAAATCTTGTTGTTCAGCATCTGAAGATAAGCGATGACATCTTGGAAAGAAAGAATCAGGGTCGACATGTTCAAACCATGGCAGATTTCGTACATTGATACAAAGTCCAAACTAAAATAGTAACATAAACAGCTGTAAAGTATTCTAGTAAAGTATTGTGTCATATTTAAAAATAATATTTGTTGTATACACCACTTCAATTAAGCAGCCTAGTTTTGAAAATTTTTCGAAATTTTTTCCTGTTGTTCATATGAGAATTTCAAGCCCAGATTCGGATTTAGGCTCCAAACTTTTGTCTAGTTACATGTTTTTTAAAATGCTGGCAATTGTGATGTTTATTTTATGACAATGTCAAAGGTCAAAGATTTATGAGGGATTTGGTCGTGAAAAATCGTTCGAAAAATCGTTCGAAAAGTCATTTTTCACGATCAAATCATGAGTGGTGGGACACTAGTAATTTAGATTAGGTTAATTTAGCTTCTTTACCTACTTTGAAATGCCATAAGATTCTCTTCCTTGACATTGGCAGCCTTTCTCAGCCATAGTTCTTGCCTTGAACAGAAGAGCTCTATCACATGTGCTTTCAAAATGTTTGGGCCTACTTTGTTATCTCCTGCGCATTGCTGTGCCTACGCAGTGGTCTCGAAATCGCTGCGTAGGTATACCAATGCGCAGGAGATGACAAAGGTCGTTTAAGGTTAGGCCCAAACATTTTGAAAGCACATGAGATGGAGCTCTTCAGTTCAAGGCAAGAACTATGGCTGAGAAAGGCTGCTAATGTCAAGGAAGAGAATCTTATGGCATTTCAAGGTAGGTAAAGAAGCTAAATTAACCTAATCTAAATTACTAGTGTCCCACCACTCATGGTCAAATCCGTTACAGATTTTCAAATTTTGCATCGCCACAAAATAAGCTCTACTACCGCTGGCAACATGTAAACTCACTGTCAGACTAAACTTTGGGTGCTAAATCCGAATTTGGTCTCTAAAATTTCATATGAAAGAATTTTGAATAATTTTCCAAACAAGGCTGTTAATTGAAGTCGTGTATTGCGAAGTATTGTTGTTGGTGGGGTTTCGTTATGGGTGCGAGTGAAAACATGTCTTCAACTGTGGAAGAAAAGGAAACTTTAAAGAGGACGTTATTATGGTATTGTTCTTATCAAAGCATAGTTATAAATATCGTGCTTTTAAGACCCCATTTACACGATATCGGTAGCATACCGGCATGACATGACACCGGCATAAAACCATGCCGGCATAGGCTAATCTGAGATTTTTTCTCGCCCCGTTTACACGATACCGGCACGATATCATGTCGCTTCGGTAAGACAATGGCTGTGACGTAACATGATTGTTTTATTGTACGCTTTCGCGTTGATTCTCAAACAGGCTCCAGAATACATGAGAAAAACAAAAGAAATCGAACTCGAAGCAACGAACGAACGATCACAAGGTTACATCGAAAATAGCAAGCGAAGAAGGATACGAAAAGTAAGAGTGAAATAAGGCCACCAAAGAAGAAGACCAAGTTTAATAAAAGCAAAAGCAAGGCTCCATCGCTCGCATGGACTAATTGACGTAATTCGTCAATACAAGGCGGACAAGCACGCTTTCTCGGCTGCAAAATACCCTAAGATTTGACTATTTCTTAGCGTCGAGGCGAAAGCGACATGAAATCATGTCGGCACCATGCCGGCATGGCCCGTTTTCACGATGTCGTTATCATGCCGGCATGAACCCGTACCGGTATGGCTATCGACATGGTTTTAATCCGGATTAACACCTTCGCATACCGCCATGGTACCGACATCGTGTAAACGGGTGGCCTATGTCATGTCATGCCGGCATGCTACCGACATCGTGTAAACGGGGTCTAAGAAAGGCACAAACTTACTTTCGTTGTGAAAGAGCTTGCATGCACGAAGTGGTTTACGATTTGGTCCTGAAAAGCAAGAACAAAATAACATTTTAAACCGCAAATCCTTTGTGAAACCAATCTAGAGTTGGAAACAAGGAGAAAAAAGACAACTTCTTGATGATTACTAAATGGCTTAGCATGAATAGAACATTTATCATACTCAATCAAATATTGCTGTCAACCAAAGCATTAAATTGCAATTGGCGAATAGAGTTGCGATACAAACAAAAATAAGGCGAATAGAGTTCGAAAATTTAATAATGATATCTAAAAGTTCGAAGATGCTGGTTGAAGAAATCAGGTATCATAAACTGTCAACTGAAAGGCTTCTGATATAACTTGCTTTCGTGGAAAAACTGTCATCTCTTCCTCCTACAGTCTCAGACAAAACTCTTGAGACACTTTGCTTTTTGGTGGAAATTTCGAGTTGAGATCCCCCCGCCCCCCATTGCAATGTTGGAAGCTGATGAAAATTCATAGATGAGTTCACACATATGTGTTCTTCCATCAACCAACATTGCAATGGGGGGAGGGGGAGGGGGGAGGGGGCAAAGGTAGTAGTTAACATGCAGGAATGGCATCTTTCAACACAAAACTCGTGTGTCTCAATGAGTTTTGTCTACGATTGTTGTTATCACCATGAAAAACCTTCAGAATGAATGCACGAGCAATAAATTTTTAAACAACGATAGCTAATTCACACAAATAAAAGGAGCTTTAGGATATACCCGTGTCAAATAGTTGAATTCAATGTCAGATCTTCGACATGTCCAAATCAACTGTGGTACAGCATTGCGAGCAATCCTTGACTGAAAACAGAACAAGAGGGTATAGATTGAAGCCGGGGGGGGGGAGTACTTGACCTAAATATATACGGGGATTTGCCCACGAGAAAGAAATTTTTTACCTCCTTCCAGAAGTTTTGCCTTTAAATGACACCCGATTCCAGAAAGATTCAGTTAAAAGTAGACTCCAAAACACAAAACTGCACTAAATAACAACGCGATCTAACAAAATTTCCCCGTCTGACATGTTTTGACAACCTGGTTCAGAAAAATTGCTCTCTTTTGATATCCCTTACTATAAAAAATAGGTGAAAACGATACCCTGAAAAACGCCAAAGAATTGACGTCATTGTGAAAGTGGTCTTTTGTTATAACCGACTTCTTATATTATATATAACTTCTTATATAACTTATATTCGAGTATAAGTTATAGCCGAGTAAAAACATCCAATATTTTCTAGATTATCCCACAAATTTTATCAAATGTGAATACTTTTCTTCATTTAGCAGTTCTAGCATTTATGTCCCATTATCTAAACTCTTAAGTTTCTTTGGCTTCCATTCCCGGAGAGGGGGGAGGTACCTAGTAGATTTGTTCGACGCGGATGTGCCGTTTTTTAAAGGGTATCGCCTTCATTTATTTTTCTAGAACGCGATACAAAGATGATGCACAAGGGTATGCCTAATGCTTCTGATGCTTTACAGCAATACATAAACCCACATAACACATTTCAAGTTTCCCAATACCCATGCTCAAAGTTGAGTATATGCGAACAAACTTTTCACGAGAAATTTGCATTTTTACATACCATGATCCCATATTGGCTGTCACTTTCAAATCCTTGATCAAGGTCTTCAAAATTCCCGATGCTCGTGTTTCCATACGCATAACAACTCTTCTTTCCCATTCTAGGACTTGTATCATTATAGCTGCCTCCGCAGTGACCACTTCTCTCCAAACTTTCCTCTTGCCTTCGATCACGTGGCGTTTTCGTTCTCCTTGGTGAATTCGATTTTGAATTTACGCCCAAACTGTCTCCAATGACGTCATTCTTGTTATCATAATCATCATCATCATCATCTGAATCTCTGTCGCAGTTGTTAGGTGATCGTTTCTTCGCCATGGAGGAGCATGCTATATCTGCCTTGAAGTATTTTTCGATCCAGCCACGTCTTCGTAAGCAGGCTCGTAGAACAGGGTATGGTCCCATGCACATGAAAACCTTTTTGTTCTGAAAGGGAAAATGGAAAACTGACATCTGGAAAGACTTCTACCTAAATGTATAGGGCTGGTTGGGAACCACCCCCCCCCCCCCTTGAAAGGTGATTGAAAGGTGATTTGAACGGTGACTGGTGACTGAATATCAAAACAATGATATATAGGCAAATATGTTACTTAATCGCACTAGGATGAAATTGCTCAGAATAAGGTTGTCATTTTCCCAAGGGATGACAGTTTCATCCTGCCAAAGGGGTAACACGTTGTAAAGTAGGTAAATGTCATTGCTGTAATGCAGAAAATTTGGTCGTGATTTTTAGCGTTTTCCCGGGGGAGGGGTGGGGTACAAGACTTGTGGATGGACCCTACTCCACGAAGAAGGTGGGGGGGGTTGCCACCCACTTTTAAGAAAGGTACCCTCTTCTAGTTAGCAGAACTTGCCTTCATACCTACTTTTATGATGAATTTTGGTGGAAAACTACCCATTTCTAACTATCTTTTGCGAATTTCAGCCAAACCCACCCAGGTTTAAGGAGATTCTGCCGAAAAACCAGCCTTATTCAGAGCCCAAAAACCCACCAATATGGGCGGCACATACCCGCACCCTTGACATGTTATGTACCTCCCTCGGGGGCCTCTTGAAGGCCTCTTGAAGAGGCTTTCTTGCGACAGAATGCCGAGTAGAAATCATGAAAACCACCGCTTTCAAAATGATTTCAGAGTAACCTGACTCAATCCTGGGAAAATCTGATGCTGCTAAACTTTCTCGGGCTGCTGAGAACATAGTTTCATAAACAAAAACAGTTATAAACTGTAACAATTAAATGCACGATTAAAAAAGGAAAAATATGATTAAAAGTAAAACGTAAGACTGGATTTTGGTGAATGATTTGTACTCAAGAAGGAAGCCTTTGTGAGGTAACCTTAGTAATAAGATGTATTGATTTAATTCAAAGTGTCTCTGATGCTTGGTAATAGCACGAGATTTACTTAGTTAAGACCACAAGTCGATACTTTCGCTATAAGTTGTAAATGATAACTTTGGGAAGTAGAACGATGTTAATCTCATCTTTGATATTGATGCAGAACATCTATCTTGCAGACTTCTGGAAGCTTGAAAAAGCTTTGCTTTGCTTCAGTAATACCGAACAGGAATGTAGGAAGCATCTCAAACTTGGGGGCATGAAAATGGCGTCAAACAAAGGCCAGCCAAGAGACGACACGTGGAAGGTATGCTGGATGAAACAGACCCTTTAAGGTTACTTTTTCCGAGAGTAAGGGGGGTTTTCCTAAAAGTAAACAGGGCACTTCTTTGTTTATTCCAAAATCTTGGGGGGAGGCACGTGCCCCTACTCCCCCCAGTTTCTACTGCTCAACTGAATGATACCATAACTTGAAACTATTTCAATTTCAAGATCCTTATTAATATCGATACTTTCTTCTATTAATAAGGTTTTACCCTGCATAAACATCTATATTACATGTAGTTTATAAAACAAACAAATAATTTGGGCCAGTATAGAAAATTTTTTCAATTATCAGATAGAAAGTACTTAAAATTTCTTACAAGTGCCTTGAAGGTTCCATAATAATCTTCATGTTTATTACGACATGTGTGCCCTCGTCAATTTTCAAAACCAAGATTTTCTAGACTGTTGGTCATGGTAAGACTTTTGCGACTTTTATTTTAAATAGAGAGGTTCAAGGCAGTGATGTAGGATGCAGTTCTTATCTGAATGACACAGTTCCCAGTATGGCACCTTTTTGAAAATGAGGGGCTCATTTGGACCTCAAAACTGCGAAGAAATAAGATACCTTTAAATTGAAATAGTGCACTTTCGAAAGACTTTGAGGGGAAGGTACCCCATACCCTCCTAGCATCTATGTCTCTGACATTGGTGAGGACAAATCAGTTTATTTATCATTAGTCACAAATTCGGACAAAAGGCAACGGTATTACGAGATTCGAAGTTTATTGCCAATAGTGTTCTCATCAACCTCAACCTCGTTCCAAAGGCTTTTTGTGTCCAGATATGGCAAAAGACCATGGGGACGAGGTTGCATCAACCTATGTCGAAAAGTAATTTGAGTACTCAAAAATCGTTGATGGGAAGCTTCTTAGCCTTGAAAAGCTTTGAATTAAATGAAGGTATGGAATACCTAGAAACAGCCTTTTGATATATGAATTAAGCATTTATGGCAACCTACATTTACCTACCATCGTAATTTTACTTGATTAAAATGCCATTCACAGTAACTGATTTTATCATCAGTAAAATAACAAAATGTGGAAGATTTCAACGAGAATCTCTCTCAAATCGGATTTCAAAGTTATCAAATTTTCATTCATTGCTAAAAGAACTTCTAAGAGAGCTGAATTAATCTGATTTCGTTAGATTTGTAAAACCAAGATTTTTCTCTCCACTGACAGCATTAGTAATTTAGGGCGAATGTGCTTCCCTAATCTATATATTTTTTTGTTAATTGGGACTTGTTTAAGTTGTAAGACCACCAAAGCTCTGTTATTTGAAATGACCTAACCTGCAAGACATTACAGGTCGCCCAGAAAGCCATGGGTGTTGGGGATGCCCAACATTTAGAGGGACTTCTTATGAATTTTTCCCCAAAATGATAGTTTCAGCACGATTAACCATCCGAATAAGGGAGCCTCGTTCCGTTTTTATACAAAAACCCTGTGAAAACATCCGTTTTTGTGAAAGAGTTTACACTTCACACTGATCCTAACGAAACCAGAACAAAAAGGAGCTTCTCGAAAATGCTGTCAAAAGTGGATATCCACAAAAAGCCAAAAAAAGGTTTTTAAAAACGCTGCAATATTCAACAACGAAATTCAAAGCCGGAGCAATGTGAACGTGCAACCATAGTGCATTCCAATGTCTCCCTCCGTCGGATGTTCCCACCAGGGATATGGGTATGGTAGGATTTCCTGCGGGATTTCCCGTCAGTTCCAATTTAGCGGTGTTGACCGAAGTGACAAAGAATTCCTCTTCTCACTGGCCTTTCCGTCTTATTCAAGACATCAGCCTTGACATCTCCGAGACATTTCCTACTGCTGTCAAAGCTGTCACAGTGGGCCGCGCTCTCCTCATTCCCTTTCTCAAAATTACGAAAAACTCTTTTATGGCGAACGACCTAAAGTTTCCCTCAATCTATGCAATTGAAAGAAATAGGAAATAACGTTTTACACATTAATTTCAAATTTTGCAAAGATTCGAGCTCTTTGCTGGAAAGCTATGAACATTTGATACAAGATCTTCAAACTCATTCAACAAAACCCAAGGCGCCTGCCAGTGTTCTACTTTCCGATCACATGAATGAAAACAGAGCCTTTTTGCTTCGAAGCCAAATGACATTATAGACATTACTCACTTCTTGGCTGTTGGCAAGATAAAATCTCGATGATTTGTAGCGCTTACCAGAGCTTACCAAACCTGACAGGATTTTACTGATAAAAGGGGGATTACAGACGCATAAAAACCGTTGATCCTAATAGAGCCAGAAAAAAGAGAGCTAATAAGATTTAAAGCCTGGTAAAATTTTAATGTGAACAGCTAAATCTTGAAAGTACATTACTTTTAAACATTCAAAATCCGGTAGAAATTTTGTGCAAATACGTCTGGCTTAACATCAAAGCACTTACTTCATTTTGTCTAAAGTCAATTCATAATCTCGAAAAGTTATGTTAGGAGCGGGTATATCTTGAAGCATGGGTCGCATGCCTCCAACCAAACAAAATATATATATATATAATTATCTTGACAACGATATCCCTTCAATATACATATTAGCTAAATAAACCTGATCTTAGAGGGATTCGTTGGGCTTGAATTAATTATCAAGGCTCATCAAATGCCTCATCAAATTAATTATCAAGGCTCATCAAATGCATTTTTCAGATGTATTTTAAACAGTCGTAATGATGGCAGTTCTCTGATATTACCTGGAATATCATTCCATGCCTTAGTGCCCGGGTAATGAAATCCTTTCTTTAGTTAATTCAAGGTTTAGCTTGGGAATAGGGAGATCTCTATAATTCCTCGTATTATAATTTGATATAGAACATCTCTGCTGGAACATATTCCGTAAGCTTTCAGGGCATTGTTTGTTTACAATCTTATATGCCATAACACAGCGATGAAAACGAACAAGATTCACAACGCTTAGCCATTCTTCTGCATGGCCCAAAATATGGTCCATGCTCCCAAAAGAGAACACTTCTAGCAAATCCAAAACTTTACTTACCCGTAAAGCTTGTTCCGCGGCAATCTTTGTTTTCATAAATCTGTCAGGATCAATAGTCAGCGGCCTGTGGATCCTTTGTACTTGATTGGAAGGCATTGTTTTACTTCTTTTGTGATTAAGTTTCATTGTTTCCATTTGTTTCACATCACCCTCTGTGTTTTCTCCTTGTAGTGCTTCCACGGCTTTAGAAAGATTGGTGATTAGGGACTTGTTGGGTGATGATGGTTCTGAAATGCTTCGTGATTTCGCGTGTATTTCGCTATCATCTTTGCTGCCAAGAATTCCTTCGGACCTGAAAAATAAAAACAGTTGCTTTGCAGGTTGTCTTGGGATATCAAGAAAGCCCTAACTTGCGTTTCACGCTGGTTGACTGACGCTCTGATGAGCACAAAGGAGTGGTGTCAAGACATCCCTCCTCTTCAGAACTTTAAGACTTGCTCCAGAATCAAACGGCCTATCAACATTTTTATGATACTAAAACATCAGTCAAGAAACATATCAAATGCAATAGTTTACTTTCGCAACTTTGGAGAAACGCTCATTTACGATATTTTGTAGGTTTCAGAAGAGCTTCCACTCTGCTAATCCAAAGATTTTAGCCAAACTTTTTTGTCACAGATACTCTACACACGAATTTTTTTAATAAGAAACTAAGAATTTCGGCCAGTACTGAAAGTTTCTCAACATTATCAGATTTTTGGTACTCGGAGTTTCTTACGAGTTTCTTAAAGGTTTCATGGCAGTCTTCGTGTTCAGTTTTCAGAACAATGTTTTTTAACAGTAATAGTTTCTTAAACAATAGCTATCACAGAACAGCTGTCTTTAAAGTTAGTTGATGGAGATATATAGCTATTTCTGGTACTGCATGTGTATGCCTCGATTTAGCCTATTGTATTCTATTGTATTTGATAAAGTTGACACATGCGCGGAACACGTTCAGCTTGAGGAACAATAACTGTGTATAGAACTTTCTTTGTCCAGTTTATAGATAACCTCTTCTTAGCTCTGACCACCAGGGGGGGGGGTACATAACATGTTGAGGGTACGGGTATTATGTACCGCCTACATGGGTGGGTTTTTGGGCCCCAAATTCTCTAAACAAGGGTCCCTTTTTCGTCAGATTTTCCTTAAACAAGGGTGGCTTACCCAGAAATTGGCGAAAAATAGCAAAAAATGGGTGGTTTTCCGCCAAAATTCATCATAAAAGTGGGTATGACCGCAAGTTTTGGTAATTAGAAGAGGGTACCTTTCTGAAAACCAGGCGGCAGACCCCCGTCCATCCGCAAGTCATGTACCCCCCCCCCCCAGGCTGTCCACTAACTTTTAATAATTTACTTCTAAAATTGTGCACAAAATAGAAAGCACATTAAGCTTCTTACTTCAGTCTCCTCTGTTCCAATTTTTTCAACGTCTTTGGTTTGAGACTCTCCAGTTTATGTGGTGGAGCTTCATGAAAACGAGTTTTCCTTTGCTTGCACATGACATTATCAGCTGATTTTGCAAATGGGCTGTCTTCATGAATCTTCTGAATTAATTCACTTGACATATTTCCTTTTTGAACCAACTGCTCTGACAATGATAATCTAATGTTTCTAGATTTTGACATTGAATCTGAGAAATTCTGCAGAAAACAGTTTCAAAATCATTTGACAATAAACTTTAAAGGGTCTGTTTCATCCAGCATGCCTTGCACGTGTTGTGTATTGGTTTACCTTTGTTGTCACCACTTTCATGGGCAAGGAAAATGGCAACAAATAAAGGCCAACCAAGGGATGACATGTGCAAGGAATGCTGGATGAAACAGACCCCTTGATCATATAGAAACAATACTACTGAATCATGTCATTGATGCGAAATACAGTATCTTAGGCTTTGTTAAAAAGTTTTCAAAGTTTTCAAAGTTTTTGGTTCACAAAAGGAAACAGCAATGTCTGTTGGGAGTCAAATAAATAAACTGAAACTATTGTCAACCAGCCTAGCAACTTTGAAAGAATTTCTCATCAAACATAAAAAATTTCTTGTTTTCTTCATATGAAAATAGTTGTGAACTGAATTCATGATCTGGACTTTGGGATATCATGAGGATTTTAAAAAGTATTTCATGAAACATGATTAGCAATTCATTTTTGGCCATATTTTTTATCATGAAACATGTATCCATTTTCATGAAATGTGAAAAGCCACTGTATATTTCTCTAACATGAAATTTAGCATGTTTTCCACGATTCATGATCCTGCCCCTACTCCCTTTACCACCCTCTTATATGTAATTATTGAAAAACTCAGTTTACAAATGATGATATTTCATCCAATATGATATTGTAATGAATTGTTTCAAATGTAAATATTGCTGTGTTGTTTTCATGAAAGTAACTGTTGTTTTAGAAACATAGCAAGCTTGTGAACTGAAAATTTCCACAACCAAATCAACATGAAGCAAAAATGAATGGAGGCTTCATAAAGATTCAAACAAAAAACATACCACGTTCTGCTTTGGCAACAAATTGACTCTTGCTTTTACATGCCAAGTGCTAGGACCTGTTTCAAGCTGGAAGTAAAGAAAGCAAACAGAAAACTTAATTTTGTGGTGCAATCCTAACAAATACAGTAACAATTTCAAAGCAATTTGCCTCTTAATGAGCACTTTCATTCAAAATTTTTAGCCAGATTTCTGAAACAATTAGTTATGTTACTGACAAAGTTTAAAAATAAAGCCAAATTTGACAAAAATTGAAGCTTTTTAATCCTTTGAAGCATTTTTGAAACACAGAATTAATTATTGATTGACAACAGTGCTTTCTCACCAAATGTGTTCAGTTGTGTGTTGCCAGGACAACTTGAATATGGCCTCAAACATGGTGATCCTGACCAGCTTTACTTGGACAAATGCCATGATTTTATGGCCAATGGTTTCAAAATAAAATTTTGGAGAATGTTTCTATCTAATTTATGCAGTGTCTACATTACCATGAAACAAGATAATTTATTTCACAAATTTAAGAACTTGCCAAAGATTCTGTATTCTATAAGCCAAGCTAATATGGATAATTGGATATGAGAATTTCACTGTTCTTACAACAAACCATCAATGTGTTGTTGATTGCATTTTCTGGCAAAGCTCATTTCTTTTTGAGGCTATTACCTGGCAAGATTCATAATTTATATGCTGGTCAAGTTTGCAGTTGTTTTAAGTAAATACTAATTAAATTTTGTGTGCTAACATCTTTAACACCAAACAAACAAAATTGAATTTTATGATAAGCATAACTGGTTGACTGATCTGTTGCTTGTATGGGCTGTTGGATATTTCTTTAAACTTTACATGTATCTTTATTTGTAAGGAACTGCTAATAAGAAATTCAGCTCTCAGATAGCCAAAAAAAATGAGAAACCTCAATTCTGGGAAAATATAGATCAAGAAACTGTTTATTTCAAGAAAAGAAATCCTTAGCCTATTTCTACTTCATTTTCACTTGTTTTCCATCGCATATCACCACCTGGAACTGAAGGTACTTCAGCAATGTTTGAACAATGGAAAGGCTTCCTGAAGCTCCATTTTAACATTTTCACAAGGGCACCAACATAAAAGATTCTTTATAAAATCTTTTAAATCTTTATAAAATGGTAAGAAACTCTGAGTTGTCAAAACATAATGTCAGTACTGGTTCAAACTCTTATTTCTTACAAAAATGTATGTCAAATTTATCAAAAGCATGACACATCAGTGGCCCCCCAAGTGATCTGGCGTGATGCGTGATTAGCCGATTTATTGCTCGTGATGGCATGAAAGCTGCCTTTTCCACACGTTATGGCGTTATGGACTGATTTTTGAGCGCGTGATGACGTGAAGGAGGACTGAAATTTTGTGATGACGTGATGAAAAAATTAGAAAAGAACACAACACAAAGAGCGTATGGTAGGCATGTAGAATATTACCTGAGAGAAACTGAGATGGAAGGAAAGTGAATCAATAAACCCCGTTAGAAGATCAACCATTGAAGTTGCATCTCCATCACAGTAACCACATAGCGGGACACCAATCTTTTGGGACACAATGTTTGTGAATGATTTTTACTGCAATAGTTATGTTCAAACTTCATTAATGAAAATGAATAGTGGTTGTGCATATCAGATCTTTGAAAAAGATACTTATATCGAGAAATTGTGCACGTGAACGTGATATTGAAAATATTTCGGCCTGAGGGCGTGAAACAGTGAAAAAATTGATGTGATGGCGTGATGAGAGGCCCCGCTTGGGGGGCCACACATCAGCCTTAAAATTACCCACACCTTTTTTCTTTGCTTTTCTGTATGCAGTTTTTGCCTTGTCCAGAAATCAGTCTTTAACCTGTCGGCAATTTTTGAACTTTTTTCACTAATACTTGGTTTGAAAGTGAAATTTTGTGTCATCTCCTCCTCAAGGGCTGCAGCACGATTTTCGTGGCCATTTTTTATCCTGCGTGCAACCAAAGTCCTTGATTGAGCTATTTTCAAGCTAAGTGCATTAAGCTTTGGTACAAAAGTTAATTCATCCTCGAAGCTAAATTTCTGCGGCTGACCGTACTCATTTTCTTGATGATCAGCTGTCTCTTCGGAGCCATTTTCAAAGACAGCGGATTTTAGGCTTGATTTCCGCCCTTGTTTAGTCGAGTTTTCAGAGTGATTTCCATGTAGTTTGTTGCGGTTTTCATGTAAAACAGCTCCACTGTCAGTTGATAAAGATCTTGGTATAGCTTCAGCTTGCAAATCTCCGCCATCTTCATCTTGATGAAGGCTTAACCCGCCGTTTGATGTCGAAGGCCTTGGTCTGTCATCCATACAAAGTGGCCTAGGCTCTGCCCTGGCAACCAAAAGCACATCAACAGGTCCGCTTTTTACTTGACTTTCTTCACTGAAATCATTTTCTGTATGTTTGCTCAATCCGCCGTCAATGCCTACCATTCCAATCGGCGGCAAAAATGTGAACATCTTTCTTACATTTCCCTTCTGGCGGCTGCCAAGAAGAAGCCATCTTTGTATCGCTTCAATCCATTTTGCCAGCCATGTTGGATTACATGCCGTTGCTATGGTGAATTATACATTATTGTTTCCACACCTAATCATTCAAGCGTGAATACAAAAATGGTAACCGCAAGTTTTGAACCAAATTCTCCTAATGAAAATTTTCGATTTGAGATGTTTTTTGCTACAATACAGTATTCCAAGACTCAAGCCGCAAATTTTAAGCTTCCTATTGGGTTCAGTACTTGTATTCTTAGGAAAGTCCTAAATGAAAAGAACCAGACACTTAGGTAAAGAAGGGTCCGAATAATTTTTAAACAATGAATTTCTTTTTTTGGGATTTCCCCTGCCTGCGTTTTAAAAATGATTTTATCGAGAGTTCTTCAAGTGGCAAGATTACTTTAATTCCGTTATGTAGTCGATCTGGACAAAAAATACAAGCAAAGTCCGTTTGAGAAAACTCACTATGGCAAATTGCGTGTTCGTGTTTGTGTAAGTTTTGGGAGTATCATTGAAGTCTGAAGATAAAGATAGCTTTAAAAGACACGTGTTGGCAGACAATCAAAAAGAACAGAGTCAACTGACTGTGGAAAGGACAATAGAAGGTCAAAATTCGAGCAGATCTGTTTCATTGAGAATTCTTTACGACTGAAAGATGGCTGCAGCAGAAGAACAGATATCCTCGAGGAACATGCTTTTTCAAAGGAAAGAAATTCACAAAGCAGAAACAACGGGAGATTTTACTATTGCAATTTACAATGTTCTTGCTGATTTTCACATCCCAAAGAACAGAGAACAAACAAAATTGTATCAATATTGTCCAACTGAAGATTTATACAAAAGACCTCTTGGAATCAACTCGAACCGTCATGCAGTTCTCATGGAGGAGGTATTGAGCAGTTTTTAGTGTCATTGGTCATTGTGTAAACATATGGTGCACCGAGCCCCGGATCAACAACTGCGTGCAACGTAATTTAGCTGCGAATAAAGTTCTTCCTTTATGTGAAAGTCTTTAGAGCTAAGCATTCTTGTGGAGAAGAGAATTTAGGCCACTATAACAAGAAATTGGACTATGACCTCTGATTTGCCGTAAATGAGGCTAATTGCTGCGCAGGGTGCCTTACGAATGAATGTTTTGATTTAGTCCTCCTGCGCACCACTTCGCTCAAAAGTTCCAAAGAGTTCTCATTGTATGTTGAACAGTTTTTTTTTCAATTTGGTAGTAATAATCGTTGCAGCGACAAGTGAAAGGTTCGAGATTAATCATTATTCAACAGTATTGCAGAAATAGCGTTTTGAAGATTTCCACGTACATTTCATCATTGGAATTGAATGATGTGCGGTGTGTGTGATGGAGTTTTAGATATGAGATAGATTGTGCAATGGTACAATAGGCCTGTCTTTAAACAGGGCAAAGAAAACACTCAAGCACAACGATCCATCCATCTTTTTCTTTGGCGATCCATCTTTAACGCCACGTGGCACCTTAGATTGAATTAGGTACAGTATTTTGTAGAAATTTGTGCTTCTTGCAAATGCAAGCTTTTAACCTTGCACATACTAAGTATAGATTTTGCATACTCCCATCCTCTTTCAGATCAAATATTTATCTTCAGACATTATCTGCTTTCAAGAAATAGACGAAGGGTATCGCAAAGTCATTTCCCAAGAATTGGCAAAACTTGAATACAGCCATGATTTCCAGCTGAAGGAGAAAGGGACACTTGAAGGAGTACTTACTGCAGTCCGTAAAGATGTCTTTGAAACCAAATCTTCGCAAAGTTTGATTTTGAATGATCTAATGTACGAAAAAGCTGCACAAGTATTGAAAACTGGTGATAAACTCAAAGTTGAACATCTTGAAAGAGATAGTGTGGCTATACTGACGCATCTGGTGCACGTTCCTAGCACAAGAGAAGTCATTTTGTGTAAGTTACATTTTTTATATGCATTTTACTCTCCTCTCTTGCAAATGGTCCATTCTGGGGCGACAAGTCTTCTGTTCGATGCATCATCTCGTTCGAAGTTTAAGAGATGATATTCTTTGTTCTTGAAAGAGGCAGAGTAACTTCGTAAAGGCCTTAGACAGCTTACCCTGGGTACCAGAGCCTCGAAATTTAGATGTTTCCTTCCTTATTTTTTTCTTTTTATTATTTTTTGGCTCTGGTACCCAGGGTATAGACAGCTATAAAGCTATAAACAACTGGTAACACGAGAATGACATGAAACTATGGTAACAGTCTAGATAGACTTGCTCCAAGTCTATTCCGTGGTATATCAGTACTGAGGAAAATAATTACGTCTGCGGGGGCGTAAACTACTACGAGGACGCTGCGGAGGAAAAACGAAGGAGAAGCTTCGTTTTTCCTCTGCAGCGTCCTCGTAGTAGTTTACGCCCCCGCAGAGGTAACTATTTTCCTCAGTACTGATATACCACGGAATAGACTTGGAGCAAGTCTACAGTCTAGATGACCGCGACCCGGACTGCTAGCTATAATTGCAAAACTGAAGATTTTATCGTCAGACTTTGCCAAGAGTATGAAGCATTTGACAGTGGGGATGCACGGGGGGAATGGGGGGTCCAGACCTGATGGTTCCTGAGATTTGCACCCAAATGTACATTTTCTTTTTCGAGAGAGGCTGATACCCAGGTACCCTGGGTACCAGAGCCAAAAAATAATAAAAAGAAAAAAATAAGGAAGGAAAGAAAGTTCCTTCTCCCTCCTTTCTTCCTTCTCTCTTTTCCTCTTACCAATTTCCTTTCATTTAAAATTTGAGGCTCTGGTACCCAGGGTAATACCCAGGGTACCAAATGCAATAAAAAAGGTTTCTCAGGAGGGGTAAGCCAGATCTATGGTTTTGTCATATAATTAAATGATTTAATTAATATCTTTAACTAATATCTACTTCAAATTTCGTCGAAAGGGTGTTGCCTACGTTTTCCGAGAGCTCGAGGGGTGTAGTCACCACAATTTTCCTCAGGCGACGCCCCACACCCTCTCAAAGCTCCCAAAGTTCCTTTCAAGTCATTCAATTCATAGAAAAATGTGATACAATTTCACACCCACCTTTTTGAAGATTTGACAGATTTGATCTTTGTGCTCTATATCCATGTCTTTGTAACCAGAAAACAAGAGAGAAACATTTGTGCACATGTAGTGTATGTCTTTACAGTGTCTGGTCTTTATAAATTTTTGTTACCTTGAGTGTTTCTTTCGTTTATTTTTTCAGGTAATTTCCACGCTTATTACCAAGTAGATAGTCCTGACATTGGAACTTTGCAGGCTTGCTTGTTAGCAGATACATTGGCTAATTACAGAAATGGTTTAGCAGAAAATCCCGATGTCCCTGTGATATTTTGTGGTGATTTCAATGCTGAACCTGGTCAGCATGCTTACAATTTAGTTGTCAATCAGAAATTAACCAATGAAGAGGCAGAAAAGCTGGGGAAAATCTACTATGCAATCGATCCTGAAACTAAATTTTCTGAAGAGAAGGTAAAGTTTTCGATCATCTTTGCTTCCAAACCTCAGAATCCTTAAAAACGTGTCAGTTCATTGCAACACGATGTTGTTCGTCTACACCGGTGATGAAGTAGATATAAATGTAATAATTATAACTTTTATACACAAATTTTGAAGCTTATATAACCAATTAACAAAGTACAGCTCTCGCATTATGAAAAGGCAAAATAACTGAATATGTCGAAATATTTGAATTTCAACCTTCTATGACTTATTACAGAGTTTCAAGGACTGATAATTTGACAAATATAGAAGTTTGCGACCTCGTCCGCAGGACCTTTTGTCATATTGGCCCTTTCATATCGTCATATTTTGTCATTTTGTCATATCATCTCCGTCCCAATATGACAAATGGCCCTGGAGACGAGGTTGGGACGTTTGGTCTCAAAGATTGAACTTTAACCGACTCTAGTTTGCTCAACGTATGTTTTTGACACAGCTAATTTTAACCTTCTTTTTCAGGAGAAAGAAAGAAACGAAAATTCTGCTGCTTCAATTTTTAAGGATGCCTTTCATCACGGACTGCCACTAAAGAGTGCGTACAAGGAGGTCCTTGTAAGTAACGAGCAATTGCTTCGAATGCTATGGCACTACAATTTAAATGTTTGTTCTGTAGATGCAGGCTAAAAAGCTTCGTTCTTCAAAGGATGCGAATACCAAAATATCCCGTACCCACTACCCGCATGGTCAGTACCAGGCACGATTGGACCATGAATATAGTACCAATTAGAATAAAAAAACTGTTGTTTCAAATTGGAAATAAATTCTAATTTTAGAAAGTAGAGTTCTGCCAGTTAAGATGGAATGCTTCTTCTGTCTAGTTCACTGAACGTGTGCTTCGTGTCATGGGTAGTTCCTTCCTTTACCACAGGTACTAACGAACCCAGATACTAACTGGGCCAGTGCCCAATACTAGCCCTGTCACCATCCTTTTTCTACCCCTGGGTTTTTATCTTTCTGCAAGGCTGTTGGGCAAACTGTTTCGCCCGGTTTTGCCAACAAAACACTGACTGATTTTCCTTCTTTCACAGGGTAAAGAACCAGATGTCACATCCAATGATGGAGTTCACATAGGAACGTTTGACTACATTTTTTATTCTTCTGGATTGGAGCCATGCAGTGTACTTGCACCATTTACAAATGAAGAACTGTCTCCCGGTGGACCATCTAAGATTTTCCCATCAGATCATACTTCATTGAAAGCAGAATTCAGATTTTTATGAATACTTCAAAGCATTACTTCATATCTTCGCAGAACTTGGCATAATTGTTTCACATCATGACTCGAACAATCGAACAACAACTCGAAGTTTCAACGATTGCTTTTACGCATTCGAAAATTTCTGGCAGACTTCTTTTAAATGAAAAGACTTTATTTTGACCCTTTTCAGACTCTTTTACAGAACAGAGGCTCCCAAGGGGGTCGCTGGGGCTCTGGAGCCCATCATTTTGAAAAGTAGGTGCCCTGGAGCCCTGGAGCCAAACAATCCCTATGTTGGTGCTCTCAGATTTTGAGAGATGGACCCCCTGGAGCTCGAAAAGTATGCAATGGAGCCCTGGAGCACTGCAGTTGTATCTTTGGGAGCCCAGAGGCCATTATACAGTAATATATCATGGAAACTCGGAGCCTGAGTTCCCTATGTCATGGTAGATCTTTTTCGCTAACTTGGCCCCCAAATACGAATTCGCAAAGGTAAAGACTATGTTCAGATCCAAAGAATGATATTCTGCAGTTCATAACACTCATAATATTATTGTGTTTGTGTCTGATTTGATTGCCGATCACCAAATACAAATCGCTACAAGCAGCCGAAGAATTCTATTTTGCAAGTCCCCGTCCTTGGACTATTCAAAATCTATGTGTGGTTTTTGTGTCCTGGGCGGTGTCTTCATCGTTTGTCAAAGTTTATAATCTGGACTGTGCTGCGTTTATTCTGAGGAAGCCCCCGTAGCTAATCCTAGACAAGTGTGTGTTTTCCATACGCAGGATTAACAACTGTTCACGCTGCCGGGGGTATTAACAAAGCAAGTTTGCAGAGATTCTGGTAAACCGAGACTGTTACATTTTGTGAACACTTCAAGGAGTTATTCTAGAAGAAATGCTGTGATTTTACGCCATTTTAGAGGTCTTATTGTCGTTGTTCTCCAAGTCTCGCACCTCGGTCCACTTCTTTTTCCCTCCGCACACTTCCTTTGTTTTGAAACCGAGATTCTTGCGAAAACGAGACTTTATCAGCATGTTTTGTCTCAAATGTATTTTGTTGACAAACTAAACAATTATCTTGACGAAACAAAACGTTACTATTGTGTCGTACAACTCTCTTGGGAAGTTTTGACAACGCATCAAACAATTCGCGAACAAAACAGAGCTGTTATGCTTTTTATCTTGCTTCCTGTCATTGACAAAGGTGAGGAAAGCCAAAGGGAGTTTTTGTGCAATTTTTGCGGGAAAATATTTTTCCGGGGAAACATTCCAAAACATTTTTGCTGCATTCTGTTATGTATTGGGGCCCAACAAAGTCCTTCAAGACAAGACAGCATACTTGCAAAGCACTTGAGTGCTCTTCAACGTTTTGTCTTGTTTGCTTTCAAAACAAAGGATGACTGGCTTGAAAACCACTACATTCTTGCAAAGACTCCTCAAAATACCACAGCTTTTGGCGTGGCCTTAACACCATCAAAAGTTGCCGTGGGGACCTGTGGGGATTTGCTGTTGTGGCGATAAGCTTGTTTGCTATTTTGATTTGGGAAATTTTTCAGGAGGCACTCCAGTGATGACAAGTTGGAAGGAGTGCATTCGAGTGCATCTCTAGATGTTATCTTTTTTTCAAGAAACTAAGAATTTGAGCCACACTGAAAGTTTCTCAAAATCTTTTCTCAAAATCAAAGATTTTGAGTAGTTGGGGTTTTTTTCCATCTTTCTTACAAAATTTTCAGCTGACGATATGTATATTTCTTGTGCCGTGAACTTTACAAAACAAGGTTCTTTGGAGCCCTTTCATGTTTAGACATATTACTCAAGTACCTTCCAAGCAATTCTTTATCAAGATAAATAGTTTCTTAATTTGTACATTCCCAGCAGTGGAGTTTCTTAGTTTTTTGAAAATCTGAGAGTTAAGTTTCTAAAAAGCAGTTTTTTTATAAAAGATACATATGTACTTGCAGAGTTTCTCAGAAACTTTGTTAAAAACTCTTCGTTTACCTCTGCAATGGATCTTTCCTGATTATTTCACAACCAGTTTATAAAACCATGCCTCTGTCTGTCTAGACATTAATTATTGGGTACAAGAATCAGGCTAAAATATGCTTTGGGTTCAAAGAAAAATAAAAAGTTTCTTGAAACATTGAATGCCTTTTCTTAGTTGTCAAGTTCCTAATGGCTCAATGGCTCAGTTTCTTAAGTGTTTCTAACCAAAATGCGTTGCTGTTTTGGCTTTAAAAATTATTACCCCCGTGTATCTTATTAGATTTATTTACATGGTCACGTGACTCTATCAAATTAGGATTGGATCGGTGTGCTTGCAGAGAAATGTTCTACAAGAGAAACATCCAAGATTAAAGTGACTTGATCTCAAATATAAACACAATCTAAGAAGATCTAAAGCTGTTACTTTGTTGATCATTGGAGCAGTTCTTTATTGGCAAGATGTCTCGACGAGTTTCGCTTCCTGCACGTGCAATTTCTGGCGAAGATAGTGGCCTAGATCCTGTAGCAAGACCCAAGTCTGGCAGTGTCTCCTCAGATGATGGCGATTTAGCCTTCCCTAAGCAAGGCAAATTCTTCAAGAACTTGACTCGAAGCTTAGATCCTGAAGTGAAACCGCCTCCTAAGAAGGATTACCTGGATGAGTATCAGAAATACAAGGCTAAACGTGCGTTTAACCTGCATGGAGTCGTCAAACAACAGACCATTGATTTGGGGACGCTGGGAGGCCCTTCTTCGAGTGCGTCTGCAGCTCATGCAGCTCAAAATAGGCGGTTTTCCACTGGAATGCAACCACCTCAAGCTCCAGTTGATGGAGTGAAGGATGAACGAAGTGCAACGCTCCCTATCCAACGTGGTGGTGCTGCTAAGAAAGGACCACCTCCGCCTGTTGCACCCAGGAAAAAGTCGGTGAATTTGCCACCCATTCAAGAGCCAACACAAATTTTGACTAAACTTCCAAGCAGCCCAGGACACGAAACACCCTCCTACATTTTGAGTGCAGCGAAAAAGGAGAAACAAAAAGCAGAAATTGAAGCTCATAAACCTCCGCCAGTGGCGAAGAAACCACAGATCGTAAAAAGCGAAGCCAAACAGAACAACCTGCCATGTGATAAGCCTGAGAATGAAGCCCCTGCAGTGCACAAGGAGAACAACAATCAAAAAGAGGAGGGCATTTTAACGAAGGAAGAAAATAAATCACAGGAGGGAGAATCCACAGGTGCACAGGAGAAGGAAGAGGATGTTGCAGAGAGGGTTGCAGCCACAGCTGAAAGTAATGAGGCAAAATTGAATGGAGGGACTACTGTTGAAACCTTTGTTGACAAGGCCAAAGGTGAGGATAGGGGTGAACCCCTTGCAGCAGCTTCTGAAAATCAGAGGTCAGTAGATAATGAGAATGGAAAGGGTGATGTTGTGCAACCAGCAGAATCTAAAGATACACCAGGGTCCGTTGTTTCAAATCAAGTCCCAAATGATGTCAGCCAGGGAGGAGATAAGAGTACCCCTGAAGCAGTTCCCCAGGTTGTGGTGAATGAATCCCAGGAGTTAAAGGCTGGGATGGAAAATGAGGACTCTGTGGGTGTGGCATCTGCCTCTGAAACAACTCCTTTGAAGGAAGTAGGAAGGGTACCAGTACCAGAAAATGAGACAAGCAAGGACATAGTGAATGTTGAGACTGAAAAGGTGACAGTGGATGAAATATCAGAAAAGGTTGAAAATCCAGAGGAAGATAAAAAAGGAGTGGAAAACCAGGGTTATGATCAGGGGGTTGTGTCAGAGAAAACAGAGAGTAACAGCATTCCAGAAGAGAAACCCAGTGTAGAGGAAGTAACTACAGGGAATGAGGACATTGTTGAGAATTCAAGCACAGAAAAAGGTGTGGCACAGAACAATGTTTGTGCAGATGTGTCTCCTGAAGGAGGCAGCACAGCAACCACGACAGAGGGTGTGGTATCAGTGAATGGGGTTACTGAAACTGGTGTTGGTGATAGTGGCAATGCGACCCCAGGTGACATAGTACCCTCCACGGAAAGCACTCCAACAGGCAATGGGCCACAGTCAGCTGGAGCAACAGAGAAACTTTCAAAAACTGCAGATTTATTGCTGTCTTTTTCACAAGATAAGAAAGAAACTTTGAATGTAAATGATGGAGACCTGAAGGGTATTGGAGCAGAGTTGCAGAAGTTGAATTCAACGATTGAAGAGATTTCAGGGGCTAATGCGAAAGAAGAAAAGGCATCTCAAGAAGACATTGAAAAATTGGAGGAGATTGATGCAATGCGAAGAGAAATGGAGGCAATGAGACGAGAAATGGATTTACTTGGATGAAATCATAAGTGCTCAAAAACCCTTTGGTATGCAATTATTTTCAATCATTAGATTTGATTCAAAGGGAAACAGAAAGAGACTCAACTTGAAAATCCCAGGAGGTTGCTACCTAGTGATCTGATTGATTTGCATCTGATAAATCAATGGTCCTTTCAGCTGTCCTGAAACAGAATCTGTATTGAGCAATATTTTTATAAATGTTGAAGAATTTTCAAATCAGCATAGTAGTGATAGAAGCTCTATCTTGGGTATAAAAGTTTATGAAAATGCCATGTAGGTACTCATTAACTTCACTTTCAACCCAGGGGGGTCTGTGTCAAGGATCTGAAATTCAAGGATCAGCATTTAGGATCTGAAATCTTATGTTGATATTGTTGGGGTATGTGAATAGCAACAAACAAAGATTCAATATTTGGGGTTCATAAATCTGAAGAAAGGAAATATTGTGCAGTTTGGTGCAATTGACCCATTCAATAGATGGTCATTCTGCTTAAGGGCCCCTTGGGGTCTCCAAAACATGGAGACTCAATATCTGAGGTCCAGCAAAGAAATAATGGTATGTATTGAAGTTAGGGAGTACCCCCTTGGGTGATAGAAGCTCTACCTTGGTTGTAAGATTGTATAAAGATATTGCGAAATCCAGGCTCTTTTCGAGATTAGTTAAATGACCTATTCCATGAGCAGAGCAAACAATTTTTCATGGGCTGCAGGCTACTAAATTTGAGACTTCATTCAGGTGAAAATAAATCTTAAATTTTACTGCTATTGTTTGCTAAAGAAGTTACTTATTTGAGTATGACACCAGAAAACGTTATGTGAACAGTTTTATGACAAAAATATTTCAGTCAGTAAAATATTGGGAGAAACTAGCACTTCAAACTGTTACCGTCTTTGAAGGGAACCTGTAAATGTCCCACTGTGCTCATCAGCTGTTCATAATACACTGATGATGGCAATGAACTGACTACTGCATGAATCAGGGCACCAAAATCTCAAGTTATCATAAAGCAGAAACAAATTAAAAACTGATTTTTCCCCCAAAAATAACTTAGCATATTGGAGGATTTGCAAATATCAGAATTTTGCAATAGCAATCAGCAAAGTATTTATGGATTGGAACATGGATCCTGGGGCCTGGACTGTGGTGCACTTGTTATTCCATTCACTCTTGCAAGTTAGACCAGTTAAGACTCAGAGGTGGCGCCAGAAAGCTTCCTACAGAGAGACTGGAACTTCTAGGGGGAAGGGGGGGCTGAAATGGCTGAAAAATGCCGTTTTCGAACGTTCTGTTTGCCAAATTTCCTCCGACAACAACAACAAATTTCCAGCTTGTTCCCTAGGAGAATTATTGAACCAACCGCCCCTTTAAGCTCTATAAGTTGTCTGTCAATAGAGTACCTTGATCTCAAGGGCAAAACCAACTTTGATGGTGTTGTTGATCGCCTGTAAATATGGCCTAATATATCCGTTAATTTCAAACCTTCAAATATTTTGTAACTTTTGCCCAAATTACAGTGAAATGATCTATGGTGTCTGGTGCGTATTAATTCGATTAATTAATGTTTTTGCAGAATGATAGTTACTTTACTTAGCGTATTGGTAGATAGCATAGGTTCCAAATCTACAAAACGGTTGATGTAGACCTATTTCATTGAACTGAGGCCCCGTTTGCACGATGCCGTTTTCATTTCATGCCGGATTGCCATCTCCAATTCAGTAAGAAAATTAGTCTGTTTACACGACACCGTTTTCATGTCATATTGGATTGGGGTCCTGTTTACACTTTACACGACACCGTTTTCGCTAAATATCGGATCGTATCGGATTGGTGCATTTCTCGTGTAAACAGGAGGCCAATCCGATATGAAATTAAAACGGTATCGTGTAAATGAGGCCTCAGAGAAACTTTAGATGTTTCACTATGATTCTACCGTTGGCCTTTTCTAATATCCTCATTATTTTCAGAATGAGGCTGTTTTTCTTTGTTAAGAATTCAAGAAGATCTTTGAAAAAACTTAAAACTGTTGTCATTTCTAATCTTCTCGGAATCACAGAATTCTTCAAGAGAAAGTTAATTTTTGAGTGACTACAATATGGTATTTAGGAAAAGTCTTCCCGCCTTTAGTTCACGATTTAGAGATTTGAAGATGTCACATCTCATTTCAAAAAAATATTCAAGATTTCTAAAAAGTCCAACTGTGAAATTTTAGCTAAGAAGCTAAGGTTTCTTTCCTGGCCATGCAGTTCAAAGAAATAGGTCCAGAGACGAAGGAACCGTTGACACCCAAGATTTTACAATAAAAAAGTACCCTTTTTATTTACTCATTTAGTTTATTGAAACAAGTGCCCTTGAAGTGTTTTACCACCCAGGTTTAAAAATGCTTCACATACGTCCCGTTATAACCTGTAGAGAGAACACTACCAACTCCTGTAAAAGAACAACAATCAAACTATAAAATGAACCTGTAACTAGAGAGAAAACTATTAAACCTGCAAGAAATTCGAGTAATCACTTACCAACAACCTTATTTCACCAAATTATTCACCGAATACGCGTTTCGTCGCACACTCTTCAGTTTGGTTCATGCGAAGAACAGAAAAATTGACACGACCGAGCTGTTTTATACCAAACAAACAAAAGACATTCGAGTATCACGTGAACATCACACTTGAACATCACACCTTTTCTTGCAGGTTTAATAGTTTTCTCTTTAGTTACAGGTTTATTTTATATTTTGTTGTTGTTCTTTTAGAGGAGTTTATAGTGTTCTCTCTACTGGTTACAATTTATTGTTTTTACAACCTAAAGATTTGGAACCTATGCTTTGGTAGATCCAGTGGAATAGAAAGCATGCACTCATCACACTTACATATACATTTTCGAACAGCTTAAGTATGATATTTTTTGGAAAATTATTATTATATTATTTGGCTACATAAGCACATTCTTTCTTATTAATTGAGAGTTTATTTGTGTGCGCGGTTTTTACTTAACCTCTAGTTTGATTTAGAAATCTCAGAAATGATGTCAGAGAAACGATTTCAGAGCAGTAAAAGATAAAATGATGAGATGATTTACTTACCAGTTGCCAAGCTAAATGCTAAATCAAGGCAAGTATTGTTTGTTTATTTGTTTCATTGCATTGAAGCTGCAAAAACGTGGGCTTAGGCCTAAAGATCAGATTCTGAATGCCAGAGCAAGAACAACATTCTGCCTTCCGGGGTTAGTTTTGTAGGGTGGAATGTTGTTCTGCTATTTCAGAATCTGATCTTTGGGCCTAAACCCACGTTTTTGCAACCCGGTAGCAAAGATACAAATAAACAAACAATATGTAGCTTAATTTGGCTTGATAAGTGGGAAGTAAATCATAACATTACTTTGCTATGAGTTTTAAAGAAAGGTAACAAACAAACGATTTTCAGGAATTTTCTAGCCTGGGGTCGCTGGGCAGTGATTTCCCGTAAGGTACAAGATATTTTTTGGCTTACTTTGTAAATTAGCCTTCTTTCAGATAAAATGATAGAAGGTTTAGGTGGTGAACGTGTAGAGACACATTTTAGCAACCGCTTGAAAGGTCCCTTTTCCACCCTGATACTGCTAAACGGTTGCAGTCTGAAGCAAGGCTGGCTTATGAAAGCAACAAAGCATTGCCAGTCAAAAAGGGAGCCTTCTTGGTGACGCACGGACAATGTCGCTAAGCTGTTTATACAAGAGATGTTCCAAAAATTTGTTCACTTTGGCTGGTGGCGGCGCCAGCGCTAAAAAGTCCTAAAACATGGGGTGGATTCTGACGTAATTTTTCAATATAAAGGTATACCCAACTAATTTTATGCCAATTTTCTTTGACAATTTTTGCCGACTTTTTGGGATTTGGGGGACAAGCCTCCCCTACCCCCCGTGGCGCCGCCATTGTCTGGCTGTCTGTTTTGATATTCTTTTCGAAAACACGAAGTGGAGAAAACCCAACCCTGTTATGGTAGGGTAAGGTGGCGTAATTTGGGTCTACGGGCTAATTTGGGTCTATTTGGTTTGTCGCTTTTAAAGCGATCGTAAGTTAACAGTTTCAATTCATGATCCCGTGGGTGTTGAAATCTATACTTTCAGGAGTGGTTTAAGTGGTGTCTAAGAATTTTTTGATAATTTCTAGTGGTTCAGTTTCGTTATTTTCGCCGGCCTAAACTTTTTTCATGATCTGACAGCGTAGAAAACTTTCGACTTATGCCAACTTGCAACTTCTTTTCGTCAAGTAATCATTATCAATCTCATGTTCAATCATTTGGAAAGGTGCTAAAAGTTTTTCGGTAGTTTTTTTGCGATTCGGTAGATTTTATTTCGATTATTTTGCAAGGTGGGGTAATTTGGGTCTGCTGGGATTTCATAGGATTTTGTTATGAGGAATCGGAACAAAAATTGAGATAATTCTGCAAGCAAACGGATGATACGTCGAAAGAAGCACAAGGTACAAGTTTTTTTCATGTTTTAGTGGTTTCAGAACAAGACACAAGAATTCACTTCTTCTAAATATCATTTTGAAAGAAACTTTGTTTACATTTCCATCCTCAAGAATGGGCCTAAGTATGCGCCGATGGTGGGACGATTTAGTTTCAATTTTCTCTGTGCAAGTTTTCAAGTCGTTGGCTGCGAAACTCTGAAAATTCAATCACAGATATCCATAAAAGCATTCTAAAATTTTGTTTTATTGAATTTACCATGCTGCTGATGAAACAGATACTGTTTTTCTCCAATAGACCCAAATTTCCCACCGACAGGTTGAAATTGCACGCAAAAGTGAGGAAAGTAAAAAATTCTTAAGAAATATTTAAACTGCAAATCAAAGAACGGGAACAAGTTTCCAAGAACGACAAAAGATTCAATGTATGAAAAACGAAGTAAGATCTTCAATATTTTCAACGACTTTGTGAGGATACTCTATTTATTTCGAAAAATGCCCAATTTAGACCAATTCTGACTCGTAAACCAAAGGTCAGAACGGCCGTAGGTTCAAATCCCGCACTGGACAGTTCGGTCGCTGTCCGTAACTCTAGCCCGGGTCGACCAGAGCCATGTGAGGGAAATTTGGTAGCTGCGGCGGACTGATGGTAAAACATCTGTGGCCCCTGCAGGTTAGCCTACGCGTAGACCCATTATTCTTCTTTTGGAATAATGGGTCTACGCGTGGGCTACTGCAGGTACTCTCAAATGAGCATGGTAGCCTACGAGTAGACCCATTTTAATGGGTCTACGCGGAGGCTACATGTTATGCTGCTAATGTGAAAATGATTACAAAGTAAACTGAAATTCTTCTTCTCCGGCTTATCCTCAGTTACTGGAACTGAGACTTGTGAGCTGGCCAGAAGTGCAAGGATTCAGTGGCGGCGCCACGGGGGGACTGGGGGGATTCGTCCCCCCCAATCCCAAAAGTCGGCAAAAATTGTCAAAGAAAAATGGCATAAAATTAATTGGGTATACCTTTAGGTTGAAAAAATACGTCAAAATCCCCCCCCCCATTTCTGTCGGATTTTTCAGAGCTGGCGCCGCCACTGCAAGGATTTTGTTCTCAAAGTCCGGTAGTTTGTAATTTACGGCACAATCTGAGTAGCTCAGAAACGTGTAGCCAAAATTGATATCATTCAGGAATTTACGCTGGTCACAGGTAGCTAGTTAGATAGAACTGACGTTCAGAAACTACACGTCGTTTCAAACTACACATTCTGAAGATTTGAAAAATATTTTCAAAGAAATATGGTATGGTACCCGAAAAAAGGAAATAAACTAAAGGATCTCCTTGACTAGAATACCTACAGCATAGACAGTTTTTAGATAGTTCTTTACCATTGATTGCTTTCCCCGTGTACTTGAATTTGATAAGATGTTTCTCCCAAAACGTATGTGTAAAATCATGTGCCTCCAACCCCCTCTTGCGAGGAATTTGTACCCTTGGCCATCCCTCTCAACTCAACCCTGCTGTCGTAAATGACGTAACGTTGCTCCTCGAACCAGGAACTAATCTGCCGTAACTTGATCGCTCAAACTCCATGATCAAAAGCAAAACAAATCGCCATTTGCTCACAGTTCTATGATCGACACTTCGACCAAATATGTGTAGCAACTGTTTGTGTGTATTGATCAATTAATCCCATGAGAATCAAAATGGTAATATTAATGAGAAAAGAACAATCAAATTGGCACTGAGCCGGGGAAGGCAATGAGGCGTGAAACCATTGTATTGCTATGAAGCCATTGTAGTGTCACGAAGCCATTGTGATGTTATGGAACCCTTGTGATGCAAGGAGGCGATCGAACCTTTGAAGCAAATGGACAGTTCGAAGAGCTATCTTACAGCTGTTTGGAGTAGCACTGCCCATGTTCAAGCCAGCTGCCTTCAATTCATTTATTCATACCCGCAGATTTTAGGAAATAGCACAAGTGAGATTTCTACCTGTTAGAATATGTTTGATGCTCAAAACGAGCGGTCGGATGCGGAGAATCAGAGTAATCAGAGAGAGGGAGAATGGAGTCAGTCTAGGCCCTCTGAAGAGGATAGTGACAGTCTCCCGTTTGAAAATGCTCTCCCACAACAAGGCAGTGGGGAAACAGAAGAAAGTTCCTTGAAACAACATGATAACGAGAAGAAGACGGCATTGCTAGCAGCCACAAAAATGGGAGCTGGTTATCAAGGCAAGAGTAAAAAGAAACAGCCGGGTGTTGGACAAAATGTTCGGCCTAAAAGAGCTCTGTTTTGCCTGACTTTGGACAACCCTGTTCGCTCAGCAGCCATTACCATCGTAGACTGGAAGTATCCTTTTATTATATTTAGCTTCATTTATTCTATCCTGTTTGGTTGTTTATGATGAGTTGGTTTTCTTATCAAAACCATTGGTATGTTCTAGCAGTTTGCGGCTGTCAACATATTATTCATTTCATGCGACGTCTGTTTTGTGTTTGTTTCGATTCGAAAATATTCTCATTTCGCGCGCCGTTATGATTTAACATAATTCATTAAAGAATGTTTATTAATTATCATTTGATCAAGAAATGTTTTTATTTTAATTTCGTCTGGAAGTTTATTTGTTGTCCAGCTTTCTATTGTTCATTGGTTTTCTTTCATAGATCTTTCATTATAATAATAATAATTCATTTGAAATGGCAGGTATTCTTGTATGTTGTGTAACCGTTTACTGTTACTGTATCATTCTTGCATGAGCGGCGAATTAAAATACAGTCAAATGTAAATATATCTTACATTTTTGTAGACATTTTATTTTCATTGACATTTTATTGTTTACATGACGTTACAGAAGATTAAAGATCTGAGCATTTTTTGTAATTTCTTCGCTTGTATTTGTAGCTAGTGAAACAAAACTCGCAAAAATGTTTCCCCGATATCTTGACGAGACGACAGAAATTTTCAAGGTAGGCGAATTTTCTAGATAGCGCAAGTTCCTTCGGAAAAATTCTGCAAATTGACGTTGTTTACATCAGCAGGGGCTCTGTTTGTTGATTGCTTTATAGATATTTAACAGAAAAGTTTTATGGGAAAGAATAGCCAAAATGTTCTTTTGATTCCCCCTACATGAACGTATTTTGTAGAAGAATCCAAGGTTTTGAATGGCACTGAAGTTTTCTTAAAATTATTAGTTCTGCACGCTCCTGAACTTTTCAAAACAAGGTGTTTTGAAGTCTTTCCATTGCTTAGACATTACTCTAGTGCTTTCCGAGTCATATGATACAGGAAACAAGTGAGAATAAGGTAAAACCATAGTTCAGTGGGTAAAACCATGCAGGAGTTTCTTAATTTTTTGACGATCTGAGAGTTTGAGTTTCGTAAAAGCGGTTGTTGTGTAAGTAACTGGATTCCCCTCCAAATTTTTTTCCAGTGCTGAAATTCCTTAATTGTCTTGGTGATCTGCGAATTTTGTTCTTTAAACAACTGGCAGCCCCATATCATACTTTCTAGATAATGACTATCAAATTATTTGACCCAGCACTGAAAGCTTCCTTGGAATCCTCATCTTTGGAGTATTCCAAGTTTCTCAAGAGTCATAAAATGTTTTTTGTTTTAAATCCGGTTCCCTTGTGAGCATCCTGTGGTAGTATTATGAAGACCTTCCAATGTCTAGACAATGCCAATAATACAGGTTAAGAGAACAAGTGAAAATATTTTGAAAGTATTCCACAGATATCTTCAACTAAATGGAAAGTTTTATAACAATTTTCAATCCAGTTCCAAAGATTCTCAATGTTTTATTGAGCTGCTTTTGTAGCATTATAGAGAATTCAGTCGTTTATAAAGAGTTTCATCTTACAGAAATTCTTTTGCATTTTTGCTACATTAATTTCGTTCATTTTATTTGTGGAATCACTCGAATCGATTTTAAAACATTTATGCACAAATGACTGCCTCTAAATCTAAAATATTGGTTATTGACATGTCTAGTGATTTGTTGTGACCAGTGTCAGAAGAAAAATACATACAGGCAATGACAAAATCACACATATTTTGATAAGAAGCCACTTATAAGAAACTCAACTTGCAGATGGCCAGAATATTAAGAACTCCAGTGCAAGAAAAATATATCTTGAGAAACTATTTACATTGATTTAGGAAATCTTGAAATCATATTTCTTTTATTTCCACGCATTCTTTGCGAACGTCCTGCCTCCAGCTATAGCCTATAGTATAGGGCAATATTTCAGTAAAAAGTAAAGTTTTCAGTAAACCCATGAGCCCCATGAGTCACACCCTCCCCTCTTATGTGACTTGTCCCTGTTCTTTTCTTTATGACCCCAAATCCCCAACTCGCTGTTGGGCGAATATATGTCTTCCTTTACGAGTTTAAAACTGAGTTCTCGGTTAATTCGGAGCTTCTTTCAGTTGGGTCACGTTTTGAATTGTTTTCTACAAGATTTAGAGGTCACCACGATGAGCACTTAGGTTCTGGAGGAACTGTTTCGCTGTTTTTCGCTGTCTTCAATAATTTCACTTTTATCCTGTGTTGTCTTGTCCTTTCACTCATTAACGATATTTTCAAAATTTCAATATTCAGTTGTGTTTTACTTGCCGAGTTTACACAGCCCAAACGATTTTCCAAACTACTTTGTAAACATTCAAATTTATGGAAGAAAAACGAAATATGAATGTTTTATTTCGCTATTGGAGAAATAACTTTTAGTTGATAAACATTCACTTAAGTTTTCTTTTTTATTTTATTTCAAGCCCCATGTTTATTCGAAGCGGAGAAGAACGGTTGACCTGAGTTTTCTTGCATCAAAACTTTTGCTTGAAGTCTTCCAAGAGGATCCTGAAGGGGGGCCATCAATACATAATCCCAGTCATATTTTAGGGGATCCCACTCCCCTTTTGAAATGGACTTATACTACGAAAAATCTTGACGCAACGAAAGAGACATATTTCTGGCACACTTAGGCCTTTTGAGCCTCAACGTCGTCCCTAGGGCCTTTTGTCATATTTGATTTGATTTGATTTTGTATTTTTTACCCATGGTAGCCCCTCAGTTAGAATAACTGATTTACAGGGGGCCATGCTATTTGGATAGACTTGCTCCGCCAAGTCAATTCTGTGGTCTATTGGCGCTTGCCCTGGATACCAGACTCTCTCAAAAAGAAACTGAGAGGGCCTGGTACCCAAGGTAATCAGCACTAAGAATCATAATTACTTCTGCGGGGGTGCAAACCACAAGGCTTCTTCGCAGCGTCCTCTTCGTGGTTTGCACCCTCGCACAAATAATTAATAGACCTCGGAGTAGACTTGGAGCACGTCAAAATTTGGACGGAGGAGACGAAAAGACGGAGGAGACGAAAAGTCGTTTCCTCTCCGGCCCAGTACGACAAATGGCCCTGGGAACGATGTTGTTCAATTCTACTTTCTTCTCACAGTGCGGCTTTATTTTTGTAGCTTTTTTTAGTATCAATTATTATTTTTTTTATAAATAGGGTCCACTGCGTGGTAACAACTTCGTGTAAGGTCGGGTATGCTTTTTCAAAAAATTTATGCAAGGTTTTTGAAGCTTGGATGAAGCAGTATGTTTTCAGTGCGTCATTTAACCACAGCAAAGAAAACTTCATGCTTACGTGCCTTCCCCCATCAGTCTAAATTACAACGTTATCCGACATTGTGTTAATATTCCACGTTTAATCATTTTTCTCATGGCTAGGGAGATTTCATTAACCTACTCATAACTGCATAAAGATCATTATTTCCAGCAACTGTGGTGCATAATAAATCTTTCTCTGAAATATGGGGAAATTCGCCCTTTCGACAGTGCTTATTTCCTGAGAAAAACGATGTTTTTTCACAGTCTCAAAACACGTCAAAAGGAGACATGACCTTTTCAGCAGAGTCCAGAAAAAGTCATGTTTCCGTGGCTGTTAGCCGGAGGAAGGCTTTGCTTGTCAATGTCACATTTGAGGAAGATTTAGTGATTTTTTATAAGGAAAATTTTCTGTGATTTTGGCAACAGGGACTGATTTAGACATTTTAGGGCTTTGAGTAACACGAGGAACTCCAAAATTTTTTTATTATTTTGACTTGATGAAATAAGAAAGGTTGAAATAATGAAAATGGCATCCTTACGCAGGTTTGACAATTTTCTGCACTCCACTTTTTAACTCTGGAATAATCGGCATCAAAATTTGAGCCATCTTTGGAGGAAACTACGTCTCTGTTCTACACAGGAGAACGTGTTTTCAGCGGAATCAATTAAGACTATATCTCTTTTAGAATTAATCGTTTTTGCTCGATGTTGTTGCTGAAAAAGCACTTAGTTCTTACTAAATGTAACATATTTGTAAAAGAAATGAAAAATTTTCAAATTGATCTTCTCATTTCACTCCTGAAGACACTCAATTCGAATAGACATCTTTCATTTTTTAAAGTTGTTCTTGAAGATTGCTGTGACTCAGTAATAATGTCTGGTACCTCTCACGAATGTGTCCTTTCATCAAATTGATTTATCTTTCTACTCTTAGATTAACTTAATTCGAATAGGCCTCATTCATTCATTCATTCATTCATTCATTCGTTCGTTCGTTCGTTCGTTCGTTCGTTCGTTCGTTCGTTCGTTCGTTCGTTCGTTCGTTCGTTCGTTCATGTCGACAATGCTTTCTTGTTTCCAGAAGCAAATTTACCTTTGGAAGGCGAAAAAAGGATTTCATCTGATGATATCGTCTAAGAATGAATAAGAATGATTTGAAGATTGTTGCTAGCTTTGATTTTGAATTGAATATATAACTCCTTCAATTTGAAGGGCCTATATTGTGTAAAGTTGACGTGGGCCAAACCACTCAAACAAAACAGGCATCAATTTGGTCTCTTGCGCTCTGTTATTCTCTCTCCATGCTGACTTGTTTCTTTTACTAAAGCATCTACATAAAAGCCCCTCCAAGGACCTGTTTCCGTTCCTGTTTGCTTTCTAAACAACTTTAAGATATCCAGAATGAGAAAATCATCATTTTGTAGTTTTCGTTGACAATTTTTACCTTCGAGCATGCTGCTGACACTTCATTCTCTTGGGGAAGATTGCTAACACTAATTGTGAGCAGATTATAACCCCTACCTGGCACCCCTCTGCTTCCACACCCCATTTGTAGACCCTCAGGTGATGTAAATCATCCTTAAATCTGGATTTAACGCATTCGCTGTCTGATTTCTTACAAATTCGATATTGTCATTAAAATGTGGATAGTTGCACCCTGTTGATCACTGTTAATGCAACTTAAATCTTGTTTTTAGGAGCTACATGTTCACCATAGTTACATGTAAGAAACTCAGCTTTATGGTGTTATCCTTATTTGCGGAGCTGTGCGTTGTTTGTTTACAAATCTCCACTGTTTATTCCAATTTTAGAAATTCGAGAAGGGATCATGTCGTCTTCTTGTTTAGCTTTTGTTGGATGGTTAAACCGAGTCGAAGTTATCTGTTGAAAAGTAGTCTCAGAGCTCGCTCAAGATATGGCTATTGGCATCTTTCGGCATTTGACTCGCGAGAGAGGAATGGAGTGTGGGAGAGGGAGGGGAAGACGACGGCAGGGAGGGGTCTCTTGACCTATCATTTTATCAGGATGGATCGGGACGTAGCTTTTGCCTCAAAAATTGTAACCCATATTTCTGCAAATTTTTAAGAATTCTAGGGTCATGATACTGTAAATTTGATGAAAGTTATTGAGCATTGCCATGAATTCCCATATTGTTTGCCAATACAAGAATCTTTCTCTAGCAGAGGGCTCATGGTTCCAGAAAATGCCTGAATATGATACCCATAATTTGACAGTTGTTAGAAGAATACCCCGAAAAATGCGTAGCACCATATGAATATCAAAGGAATAAAAAAGAATGTGAACGAGGTTAGCACAGAGCGTTACTTCAATACTTTTTTATACGGTAGGCTCGATCGAGTGGCGCTAGAGCTTCTATTACTATTTTGCACATTCGAAGATTCTACACAGTTTAGTAAGATATTGTTCGATCGTGATTCTTTTCAGAATAGCTAAAACGTCTATTGTGCAAGTCAGCATGAATGAATTCAATGGATTGGTTCTAATTTGACAGTTTTGCCTGTTTGGGTTCTTGATTGACAAAATCGGGGAGGGTTTGTTTACACCTATTTCAGTTAAAGTAATCGGCCTCTTGATAAAATATCTGTTGATATCTTCAACGTATTTCGTGTCATGAAACTTACGCCGTGTGATCATGAATGCCAACAGTAGAATATTACTGAAGCTACCAACTTACGTAATCACATGACTTGAAACAGGGCCGATACATGCCCTGTCTGCAAAGTGGGCGAAAAACCAAAATTTTCCAACAAAAAAACCATCAACAATAACAGCAACAACAACAGTCAAAGGAGCATAAGTTGAATTTATACATAAAATGACCGATCTAACTCCACTGTAAATAAAATTTAGCCATATTTCGCATTCCCACTTTGCAATCAACACAGTTAGTGAATATCAATAAAAAATATGCCGTAAATTGAATAATTCTGTTTGAATTTAGTTTTAACGCTAATAAATTAATGCTTTTATACATTATTTCTCCTCAAATTCTCCAAAACTAGACATTTAAATCACAAAAATCCGACAAGAGAGCAAGATTTTACGTCAAATGGTCTCCTGGGGGGCTGCTCTGCCCCCAGCCCCATTGGTTTCGGCCCTGACTTGAAATGGGTAAAACAAACCACCAGTAGGTTGTTATAAGCCAATCCAGCAGGTTGTTATAAGCGGGTATTTGCTGTACTACCACACTTTTGAGGAGACAACCAAGCATTTAGATTATTTCCATATGCATGCACCACAAAGATCTGGTCAACTTTTATCGACCACAAGTATAAAATGATGAGGTCAAATACATATAAGATCATCAATAGGAATTAACCATCTGTCACAATTAATTAATTCATCTATAAACAGAACAATGGTTGTTGGATAGAAAATTGAGTTTCTTTGTTATTGACCTCTTGTAGTTTACAACCATAATCTATTTAGGAGTCAGGATGACGTCAAAAGTAGCCTCTCGTTCCAAACCCCATTTTGGCACAAATGGTACTTTCAACGGGCAGAAGAATTACAGCAATCATCGCGGTGGTATTACAGGATCTGTTTCATCCAGCACCTCCTTTATTGATTTTTGAAAAGCTGAAATGATAATGAATGTAATTTTCGGAAAAAAAGTAGAACAATTTACGCGTTTAACCAACAAAACGACAATTTTTAGTTTTTCAACCTCCCCCCGATTGCTCCAACCCCCCGATTATCATTATATTGAACCATTTTCAACCCAGCTATTATTCTCAGGGAAAAGGGAAAAGTTGGTGGGCTCTGACTTGTCCATCTAATCACGCTGTCGCGAAAGGTTCCCGGTAAATTTTTATTAGGCTCTAGTACCCAGGGTAGGTAAATGCGCAAATTTGAAGGAAACTGACCGTGTGGCGCATTCGTTTCGCGTTTCCCAATACCCATGAGCTAACTTACTATTTTTAATGTAAACTTTTCTTTGTATTTTGCTTTTTGTTAGAGTGTCCTCAATTAGTACCTTGTTGCTAAATATTTTGACACTGAAATAAAGTTCATAATGATAGTAATAGTAATAATTATCATTGGTAGCTAGACACCGCAGTTAAATTTCAGTGTATTTGCTTCTGCGGAGGAAAAATTATACGTTTCTACGGAGGAGGTATGAAGTTATTGTAAAGGAATTCATTGCTTCCTCCGTCTCTTGCGCTAGCTCCTCCGAAGTAACAAATAATTTTATCCTTCGCAAATAGAGAGAGTGGCAGCAATGAAGCACAGCTACGGTGTCTAACCACCCATGCTGCGATGCTTGAACCTTGTAGCTGATATGTTCTGCTTGCAGTATATACCAGTATTTTATTGTCTTTCGCTTCCCATGTCGTCGACCCTGTAGTGTTTTAAAGAAATTAGCAAAAATTTTGTTGTAATGTATGTTGTAAAAATTTATAGTATATAAAAATAGTACATGCCACATGAAGCTCGTATTGTTACTAAGTAATATTTTCTACCGTCTTTGTACATCTTTTAAAAGTATTTCTACTACCAGGTTTGGACATTGCTTTGTGAATAATTTCCTTAACTATGATTTAGGCCATTTGATTTTTTCATCCTTGCCAGCATCTTCGCAAATTGTGCTGCTTTGGCGGCATATGAACCTCTCCCATCTGCAGATACGACAAGCAGAAATGAAGATTTGGTGAGTCTGCAGATATTCAATTTCTTTTCCATTTCCTTTTTCAACAAGCAGCGTGCTGTGTATGTCTTTTCTTTGTTGATGCCATTTCATGGCCCATCAAATACATCATGGCCTTTTATAGCTATTCTGCAAAAAAGACTGGGTCGAGCGTTATTTTTATGCATTTTTATAAACGAGGTCCGATCGAATGGCGTTAGAGCTTCTATCAGTATTGTGCACATTCGAGAACTCGACAAAATGCGTTCGATTCTGATTCTATTCAGAATAGCCAAAAGGTCTAATTGCCAAAAACAATGAATATCTAAGAGATGGCACGTGCAGCGCAAGCTGGTTTAAGCAGATATAAAAGAGCCTGGGTCGAGGGTTATTTTAATGCATTTTGATAACACGAGGTCCGATTAGACTGATTGCATATTCGTAGTCATCGCTATTGATAGACTGATGGACGCTCAAACTATGGTGGAATTGATTCACCAGATTGAGCAAAAAAGGAAATGTTGTTGTTGTTGTTATTGTTGTTGTCGTCGTTGTTGCTATTTTGCGATATCTGGGACTATGTCGTGAGGCTAAGGTCCGATCGAGTGGCGTCAGAGCTTCTGTCGTTATTGTGCACATTCGAAAATTCTACAAAATGTAGCGAAAATTGTTCGATTCTGACTCTTTCTAGAATAGCTAAAAGGTCTTTTTTCAGAGCAACAGGAGGCTCAAAGAAAAAACTGCAGAGGGCTAAGTTCCATAGAGTAATAGAACCACTTGCAAAGTATTTTCGTCTCACACTGGCCACAGTAAATTGTAAGACAAGATCTAAAGGATAGGAAACGGGTGGCAATCAGCTCTTTTTGTTGACTAGCAACGTTCTCTATGTGAATTTCTGAATTAGATCTCTGATTGACTGATTTCAATTAATGCAATGTTTCTTCTATTTAACACCTTATCTGACGAATTGCTGTGACTAGTGTCAGATGAAAATATTTAATAAAGATTCGACAAGGCATATCCCTGTGTTGATTTCCTCGTTATTTTCAAATGCCGAGATAAATTGGAAGCTTTCCCTTTCAAGGACAGGGGTTACACCACTCTTCTACTGTTAATAAGTCTGTATACTGTAGCTGCTAGGATTCTTACTATGAAAAAAAACATCTGTCCGTTTTCTCTCCTGTGCGAAATGTTTTCTCTTCTAGCTGACAGCATTTGCTGTATCACGAAAATCAACAACTTCTGAAATAGTCAAAATTTTCATCAAGAACTTCAGTCGAATATTTTTTCTCTTGTTTTAGAAAAATTATGTGTCAACAGCTTCGACTTCATATTAATGTTCGATTTACCAATATCTTCATTAGCAAATTTGAGGGTCTTGTTTACTAATCATCATCTGAAGTTCTTTACTCATTCCCTTGGGTGTGGTGGTAAATATTATTCTTTGAAATAATGAGAGTATGAAAAATTTATGGAGAAATGAGAATATTCGTAAATATAGTCTCGATGATAAAAGAGGGGAGGCACCAAAATGAAATAAACTATTTGAAAATTTGCTAGGAATTTGAGAATATGCTGCAGACTTATGCGTTTTCGTCCGTTGTTTCCCTGCGTTCTTTGATTAGCTGATATCACTGGGTCAACAGGGACTCATAACACTAGTCTGAAAAATTTGACCCAATTTAGGCCCTCGTAGAGTGACTCCGCATTCACCAACCAAATTGCTACAATTTAGTTTTTAACCAATCAGGAGGCGCTATTTAGATAGTTGTTGTTGCTGCATACAAAAAGCGGTTGATGAGGCGTAGAGTTCTCGCAGCTTCGATGGATCGATTTTGTTTCTACAGAGGAAGATTACTGCTTAAAATGGTATGCATTTAGCGATTTGTAGGTAAAGAAAACAGCATTCACTTTGAAACGATTATGTTGAGTTGACGAGAACGCCTGCTAGTTTAGGCCATTTTGAAAAAGTGGACCCGCATATTATGAGTGCCTTTTGACCTAGTGATGTCTGCAAATCAAAGAACGCAGGGAAACAAGGGACTAACAGCCATAAGTCTAAATACGTTGGGTAAGTAACGAAAACAATCACTGTTGGAAGTGCTACTTTTCGCTGGAAGTGATAATATTGGAAAATGCCTTGTTTGACAGCAGACATGTTCAATTTGAATTTAAGATTTACTTGACTGAAAAGACCAATCCATTCTAAAATGATGAGGCATTGGTTGAAGAGGCCCCTTCAAAAATGGCTGAAAACGGTGATCGAATTTTGTTTGTTTGGCTGCCCTGAAGAAATGACAGTTAAATTTTTCTTAAATGTATGCTTTTGTGTTCCAATGAGATAACTGATTGTGATTTTAGGCCCTTTTCTAAACTTTCTGGAGGGTGCCTTCTCGAGTAGATCCTTCGTAAATTCAGAACGCAGTAACTGATTTCAGTCCAGCTAATTTTCAAGTCTAATTAAAAAAAATGTCTGCTATTAAGTAAGATCTTTGCTAATTTCATTGCTTTGAGACCCAAGGAGCAGCACCCATTCAAATGGGGAAGGGGGTGTTTTTGTTTCACTCACCCTCCATACACAAAAAGACTTGAAAGAAGGTTGAATTGGGAAAGAGAAAGAATCAACCTTAAGTTCCTTTCAAATTTCAGTTAAATTTTTAATGTAGTTTAGACGCCTGTATTGTTTCAGCTTCCCTTGGTTCAAAAGGTAAATTTGCAAGTTTCTTCCTTGCTATATGAATTACTAGGGAAAGCAGCTGAAGGACTTAACAACCCGAGAGAGCATTGGTGCACAGTTTGAGTTGGGGAGGACGATTTGATTGAAAACACAGGCGTCGAATCGTTGCAAAACTTTAACAATATTCGTGTTAAGTGTTATTGATCTTTTCGAACGTAAAAACGTACTGATAGCGGATAGTTTGGTTGATTGATTTATTGATGGATTGATTGATTGATGGAATGCTTGACTATTTGACTGATCAGCTGATCGGATGATCTGTCGATCGAGCAGATAACTGACTGAAGTGGGTTTCTAGGCAGTGTGGAAGTTCTAATGACTGCTTTTAACATTCTAGAAATATTCCCTTCTAATCATTCTCCTTTCGATGATGAAGGGTAGTGATAAGGGTTAATCAAGCAGAGAGACCCCCCCCCTCCCCTATCCTAAGATATATCAGGTAAATTTAATTGAATTCAAATGATTGTAGCTATAGTATCAAAATGGATAAGATTCATCGGTTGATCTGGTTCAATAAATGAATTTTCAGTTTTGTTTTGAACGATGTTTTTGATCGAGCATTGGGAATTCAACGGGTAATGCATTTAAATTTAGCACTAAGGTATCAACCAGACCTTACACCATATCGAAGACTGTTTTTTTTCAGACATATCATTTATAGTTCACCTTGACTGGCCTGTCTTAGTCAAGGTGATCTGGAGTTAAGCATTTGTCTGGAATATCATTCTTCACTAGGCTACTTGGTTCCTAATACAGTAAATCCCCGCATACGACAACCTACTTTTTTGAGAGAGGAGCTGAAATAGGTTCTTATTTCAAAGGCACTTACACTGATTTGAATGTATAGAGGTTCTCATTTGAAGGATACCTTTAGTGGGCTTTTTCAGAGTCTTACAAAAGGTGTTCTGCCTCATTATTGCTTCTGGAAGGGTTTTTATGGACCTAACAACTAAATTGGAGAGGAGAATCACACTTTAATAACCAATTGGCACTAAAATGAACTTCATAGAAACAATCATACATCAACTTTGCTACCCTTGCATTAAGAACCTATGTTTCATCAAACTGAAACAGGTTCTTAATTACAGTGTGCATAATTTAGGAGAAACAGCCTCTAGGTTCTTATTTTGGTAGGTTCTTATATGCGGGGATTTACTGTATGAATATCGCAGTAAAATTCGGCAAAAGAAGGAGTTTTCAAGATGCATTTATCGAACTGCAGAAAGCATGTCTTCCGTTTCGTACTGACAAGAAAAACACAGAAATCAGCTTGTCTGTTCGATCAATTTACTTCAAAAATTTACTGATAATCTTGATAGTTAGCAGCTGAACTTTCGAGGTCATACAAATTTAATTTTCTCCTTTCAAAATGCTTTATTGAAACCGCTCAAAGCTTAATTATATGTAAGCAAATGAATTCCATGCAGGCGAGAAACAACAGAAGACCCCGCTCTCCTCATCGCCGACAAATTAGGCCAATTTTCGTAGGCTCCTCATGAATTTTTGATGTTTTCATTATCAGGGCGAAGGATATTCTCCGCCTCGCCCACGGAAATGATTTTAGAATTTACATTGAATGATTACTAAACAAGATTTTGAAGTTTCATGCAAAGGATATCGATAAATTGAATTTTAACTGGAGTCGAAGTTATTGAGGTGTTCTTTCTAATGTGATAGAAAAATTGCTAAACTTAAGCGTTCATCTCCTGCAGTTTTGAGCTGGACTTAATGCAGAAGTCAAGATTCTTAAAGAGATATTTTCACCCATGATCCTTTGCGAGCACGCTGCCTGTTCAGAATTTCAGAAATCAAATTTGGCCTTAGCCTCACTCCATAAGGACCTCAAGTTACGCTCATACCGTTGAATTGAATTTTTGTTGTTGTTGTTGCTCCACTGAGGGCCTTATGTCCCCCAGAGCTATTAAAACCATGAGTGATGGGACACTAGTAAATTAGATTAGGTTAATTTAGCTTCTTTACCTACCTTGAAATGCCATAAGATTCTCTTCCTTGACATTGGCAGCCTTTCTCAGCCATAGTTCTTGCCTTGAACTGAAGAGCTCCATCACATGTGCTTTCAAAATGTTTGGGCCTAAATTGAACTTTGTTATCTCCTGCGCATTGATTTCGAGACCACTGCGTAGGCACAGCAATGCGCAGGAGATAACAAAGTTTAATTTAGGCCCAAACATTTTGAAAGCACATGTGATAGAGCTCTTCAGTTCAAGGCAAGAACTATGGCTGAGAAAGGCTGCCAATGTCAAGGAAGAGAATCTTATGGCATTTCAAGGTAGGTAAAGAAGCTAAATTAACCTAATCTAATTTACTAGTGTCCCACCACTCTTGCTAAAACGACAAAAAATGTCAATCGGCGACGGAGTTTCTGTCGCCCCGTCGTCTGCGGGTCAGAATGTGGCTTAGAGGAAGGCGGTTTTTGCGATTATGGCAAGAATGATCTTTACCGCTAATTTCATGGTACAACAGTTATAGAAAGCTGATTTTTGAGGGATTTTAGACCCTGTGGTCATGAGAAGAAAGTAGCAGGCGATTTAGGCCCAGTAGCTACATTCTCAATAAGAATCCGAATTGAACGATAGCTTGTTCAACGTAAAATTTGATATTTGGCATTCAAATTTGCAAAATTGCCACACCAGGAGTATTCCTCCATACTTTTCCGCTTTTGTCGATCCATCTTTTTTCACTTAGGCCAAATTTAATCTTCAAACAGTTTGAAGTTGCATCGTTCTTGTAAAGGACCTTTCCCTCAGTGATAATAACTCTTGCGCGGTTTTCCTTGTATCACTTTGCTCTACAAACATGATTGACGCAGCAACAACAACCTTCACGGGTGCAAGGAAACAAGGAGGAATTAAACTGCTACAGTAACATATACCCCATTTCTTGAAGCCCATGTGAATGTAGTTGTCCAACTTTCATAAAACCCAAAGAGAACTTCAGAAAATTTACTGTTTACAGTTGAACAAAATCCAAACGAATCGCTTTGATCACTAAACAGATTAGTCATAATCTTAGACATGACACCTTAATCTAACACACTAATCCTTAATCTAACACACTAATCTTGTAATCTTTAATAGTAATCTTTGAAAATTATGAGATCATTTTGTTTATTAATTGGTTTGCCCTCTTGATCAGTATTCATGACGTTATTTGATAAAGTGCTAAACGTATTTTAAAATGCTAAATGGCTTGAAAACGATACAGCAAAACTTGTCAAATGGTATTTAGTTAGCTAATCGACAGAGAGCCTTCTTATTTCATTGAGCAGTTTTCTTGAAGCATGATTTTGCAATATGGCCTAAAGAGAGATCTCTTTATTTCTCAAAACATTTGAATTGCTTGAAGCCGACAGTGGCTGTACCACAGGGGGGATTGGGGGGACTTATCCCCCCAGATTCCAAAAGTCGGCAAAAATGGTCAAAGAAAAATGACATAATATCGGTTGGGTTACGGCAAATATGATAGAATTTTCGATTCGATTGAAGAACTTGTGACATTCCCACGAGATTCGAGATTCAAAGCCGTGACTCTATCATAATTCCATTGGTGATTGCAGAAAATAGGGTCAGCTTTTTCACTGTTTCATTGTTTCACTATGCGTCCCTGTTGAGCAAGCGACTCATCGTCCTACGTCTAAATACGCATAGTAAATAGACCTCTAAGCTATTCTGAAAAGAATCAGAATCCAACAATGTTTTGTAGAATTTTCGAATCACAACTCGAATTCGAATTCGAATCAGAAGCCCTAACACAACTCGATCGAACCTCGCGTATAAAGATGTATAAAGATAACTCTCGGTCCAGGCTCCTTTGTAGAATAGCTAAAGGGTCTATTGGCTGATAGACAGCAAGACCCTTGAATTTGTTGAGTAGTTTCCTTGAAGCATGATTCGTCATTGTCTTACTAAAATTGTTTCAAGCGGTTTCAAGTGGAGTATTGGCTTGGAAGCAAAATGAGTAAGCTTGGGAGGTGATATTTAATTGGCTAAATGACAAAAATGACCTCAGATTTAGTTGAGCGGTTTTCTGAAATCATTCAGAAGCAACATGGTCTTGGTTTGTAGGAGGATTTTGTTGTCTTAGATGTTAAATGGTTTTGAAATGAAGTAACAATAGTTGGGAGGAGATACTAAATTGGCTTATCGACAGAGAACCTATCAGAGTTTAGTGAGTGGAGTGTCTCTGGAGTAGTATCCTTGATTCATTATAGCAATATTATAGCAATGTAGAGAGAGAACGTTTCCCTCGAATTATTTAGCCTAATTTTCATTTTCAAATATATTTCATCGCATTTATTTGATATGCCTTGGATTGGCTTATCCTTCAAAAGTCCCGGTTGCCTCAGGGGCAGGATCGTGCAAGATTAGACCTGTTGGAAGGATGAAGCAAGAGAATCATACAGTTGTTCAGATCGGTTTGATAGCTTTTGCAGTTGAGTTTACAAACAATGTATGAATTTTGTTGAATCAGCTGATAGCCTTAGGCTAAAGAAAGGAAATAGCTAAAAGTTCAGAAGCTCACTGTTGAACATTCGATACTTTTGTGATTCCACGTTTGATAGGCCAGTCAAGAACTTCGAAAACTGAAGTTAACACTCTGCCAAAACCTCTTTATCGCTCAAATCTCTTCTAATTTATCCCTCAAATCTCTTTTAATGTTATCCCCCATAAATTATGTAGCAGTTATCACAATGTTTGATTGAAAGGTCTCTTGGTAATCTTTTTGAATGAAGTCTTTATCTCCGAACTGGAGAGAAGCAAGAAATTCTCTTAACAGATGAGAATCCAAACCACAAGCGATGATTTGTAAATCTGAAAACTCTAAACGCGAATTTGGTGCAGCTTTTCTAGACTCGACTGGACTGGAATATTGTGTCATGGCTGACTAAGAATTTCCGAGGTTGTTGAATTGTCTGCCAATTGCACTGTCCCATGGGTTTTAATAGCAAGATAAACAATTACCTGACAAATTGCTAGCGCTTTCGGTAGTTTTTTGTTATCCTCAAATGCTTACAGAATCGTAAAAATGTTTCTTTTATGGTATTGTTGTTGTTGTAGTTGTCCTTCAGGTCGTTCGACCCCTGATAAACACTTCTTGTTGTCATTGTCTTAATGTTGTCAAACCACTTTGTTGCAGGTCTTCCTCTACCTCGTTTCCCTTCAATTTTACCTTGCATTATCATGGTATTAACTATGGTTAAATTGCATTTAATGAGACAAAATGAATTAAACTTGTATCGATTTTTCGATGAAGCCATTGCCTGTAAATTAGCGAATCGTGTGATTTAAAAGAGAGGATAGCTCAGGAACAGCCAGTATTATTCATAATGCATGATATAATGATATTCATTCAAAATGTCTGTCATGGAAATTTGATGAAAACAGAAATTTTCCCGTTTATGTCAGTATCCAAAGCAAAGGTGGCGGAGAATAACTCATTAATACTTGCACGATTCAGTAATACTTGTAAATGCACGGGGGGGGGGGGGTCTCAGCTAAATTTCGGGTAGGGGGTGCCGCCCACAGTTTCAAAATGTGACCGTTGGCTAGAACAATTTTTGTGAAAATGATACCCTTGGCTTGACTAATTTTCCCTTCAAAAGTGCTCTGAATTGGCGTTTTCTAGACAAAACTTGCCAAATTTTCGCATTTTCTGGACCAAGACTTTAAAAAAGTTGGGTTTTTTTACAAAAATTACCGAATTTTGACATTTCTTTGACAAAAATTGCCAAAAAGCATACCCTTGCCTAGACTTAACTCGACTAAAATTGCTAAAAAGTACACCCTTGGCTAGACTAGAAGTCCGAAAAAGTATACCCTTGCGGGTGGCACATCCCCAGGTAACTTTACTATGGAAGAACTCCCCCCCCCCCCGTGTGTAAATGTAATAAAATGTAATCTTACCTGCCAGTTAACTATGTAAAATTGCTCCTTAGTTACACAGTTTTCCATCTGTGTTCGTTAGGCCATACATTGTGTTGTGTTGTTGCAGTTGTATTGGAAGTATATTTCCGATACAACTGCGACAACACAACACTATGTATCGCCTAACACAGATGGGAAACTGTGTAATTGACAGAGGATTCAAGAGCAATAGACGATTCCGCAAAAGATGGCGGACCTCATTTCACGCAAAGCATGATAGGAATATGCCCCCTAGCAACGCATAGCTACCAAAATTTACGACTGCAACTGCTGACTGCAACATAAAATCTTGACCACAGCTACGATAAACTTAGGCCGTCGCAACTTTATCGTGAAATCCAGGCGTATTCTTTTGGACGCCTGAAGTCTGCGAAGTCTTCTGAAAACGGTAGACTTCGCAGATAAAAACCTCAGCTACGAAAAGGATGCAAATTCTGAAAACAGTAGACTCGAGAGTCATCAGACCACAGGAAGCCCAGGCAGTTAATTGAACTGAACAATAATAAGTTTACAATCTTAAAATCTTAAAATCGTTAATTGTCTAATACCTTTTTGTTTGAGTGTTATTTGTTGCACCTCTCCACAGCTGTGTTGTGTTTCATTGACTTCAGCATTGCACGGTGTAATTGTTCGAATGCGAGAGTTCGATACGATGTAACTTGCTGGTATTCTAATAGGTAAACAAGGAATGAAACTTATCTTCCAGCCAAATTCAATTAACTGTTTTGTCCTCGCTCGTAATCCGGCATCAATGCTCTCAATTCATAATGGAACATATCAAAATGTTCCATAATCATCGGACTATACTTTCCGATACTTTGTTTCTTCATCTGCAGTGTCCGACATACAAAAATTTGCAGCTTCTTGATGCAGGTCTCTTCAGATCTGCTTTCTCCCTATGCTCCGGCCATCGAACGGTAACAGAGCGATCGAATTTCGAATGTTTTCGTCAGCCAACCTCGCTCAGCTTTGCACAGAATGTACACAGGGACCCCCTGGCATACCATAGAGCGCCGTTTTTGGTTTAAATCGATCGACAGATGGACCGGGGGATTCCTGTGTACATACTGAGCAAGGAAAAGCAAGACAGGCTGGCGAAAACATTCGAAATTCGATCACTCTGTTACCGTTCGATGGCCGGAGCATGGGGAGAAAGCAGATCTGAAGAGACCTGCATCAAGAAGCTGCAAATTTTTGTATTTCGGACACTGCAGATGAAGAAACAAAGTATCGGAAAGTATTCTTCGATGATTGAGGAATATTTTGATATGTTTCGTTATGAATTTGGAGCATTGATGCCGGATTACGAGCGAGGACAAAACAGTTAATTGAATTTGGCTGGAAGATAAGTTTCATTCCTTGTTTACCTATTAGAATACCAGCAAGTTACATCGTATCGAACTCTCGCATTCGAACAATTACACAGTGCAATGCTGAAGTCAATGAAACACAACACAGCTGTGGAGAGGTGCAACAAATAACACACAAACACAAAGGTATTAGACAATTAACGATTTTAAGATTTTAAGATTGTAAACTTATTATTGTTCAGTTAAATTAACTGCCTGGGCTTCCTGTGATCAGACTTGGCGGAAAAAAATCTCAAAAGAATGAGAACTCTGAAAGAAAGTTAAAGAGTTCGAATCTTGTAAGAGTGAACTGAAGCCATTGCAATACTTTTGTTTTATGCAATATTTCAATATTGCAATATTACAATATTTCATTCTTTTTTCGAATGTTTTTAGAACTTTGTATTCAGGGTCCCTTCAACACCTCTCAAGTCAGTTATGTAAACAAGGTCAAAATCTTCTTGAAAATATTGACGAAACAACGAAAACAGCCGACCACTACATCTTGATATTGTTGGGAAACCTAGCGAAGGCTTATGAGAGTGTAGATGTCACGACGAAGTTGCGACGGCCATCGTAGCTTAAGTCAAGATTTTATGCTGCAGTTGTAAGTTTTGGTAGCTATGCGTTACTTGGGGGCATATTCCTATCATGCATTGCGTGAAATGAGGTCCGCCATCTTTTGCAGAATCGTCTATTCTACTTATTCAACTTGCAGGTAAGATTAGATTTTATTACATTACAAGTATTACTGAACGATTCTCCACCACCTGTGTCCAAAGCAAGAAATTAAAGGAAGTTTTGATGCTAGTTGCTGCTTTTCTATAATATGAAAAGGAATAATCTATTCAGAATGTTTTCCATGACACTTTACAAGCTTTTTACGTATTCAGGCAAACTTAAGTCTAAATTCTAGGATAAGTTTGTAAACAAATGGCAGACTTCGAGCAAAGCCTTTCCGTATTTTTCCTTCCCTTACGTGAATCTTCCTATCTTTCGTTTTGCCTTCTGATGATTCATTTCTGCGCTAGATAACTTCCAATGTGTATCGTTTGTTATCAATTTTAGTGACGTTTTAATGTTAAGAGCTTAACGAAGCTTTCTTCGTAATAACTTTAGATTATCATGATTCAAATTTGCTCGATGGCAACCTTTTGTTGGATTAAACGTAACAATTCTGGATGATCTTAGTTTAAATTCACATCGGAGCAACCTTAGGGCCTTGAGAACACAGGATTAAGCAAAGATGAACTCCTCTGATTTATGTCTTCTCAGAAAAGTACGACATAAGAAGAATGTTTAGGCCAGGTTTTTGTTCTTATAAGATATCAATCAATCCATCAATCAGTTTAGTCGAGTTGAATTTATGAAAAGTTTTGGAATCTAGTCAATTTTGTAGTAAGATCAGTTCTTCTCCATGATAACACAGGCTCCCCTTAAATCTTCGAACTACATGGATTGAAGGAGCCTGATGGTTTGCTATTAGACTGATTGCATATTCGTAGTTGTCGCTACTGATAGACTGATGGACGCTCAAACTACTTGAGCGAAAAACTATGTTACTAGCTCAAACTACTTCCTCAGATTGAGCAAAAAAGTAAATGTTGTTGTTGTTATTGTTGTTGGTGTCGTTGTTGCTATTTTTGCGATATCTAAGACTATGTCATGAGGCTAGTTTGCTATATCTTATTATGACCTGGAGTCCCGTGTTTCCCTCTGCTCTTTGACGTGATGATGGCGCTTCAGTCAACAGAGACTGATAATATTGAATAGTACTCGGAAAACCTGACCTTATATAGGCCCAAGCTCTCAACTTCCTAGTGTACCAATCAGATTGCGAGATTTTGTGAACTACTATATAATTCCATCATAATGGAACTTGCAGTTCGATTGAACAACTCATAACATTCATGCGAAATTCGAGATAAGAGGCTGTGATTTGAGCCCAGAGGGGGGGGGGGGGTGCTTCCATTGTGGCCTGGCAGGGTGGGGTCCAGTCGGTTGGAGGGTCTTACCAAATGGCTACCACAGGGGCCCTTTTTCGATCTCAGTTAACTGCATGGAATGCATCACTTCGAATACCCGAAAATATAAGGATTTTGAATGAAACACCCAAAAAAGCCCGTTCGATTTAAACGCAAATTCCGAAGCCCCCGTCTAAGTTGAGAAGGATGCGACCGCTTTTGACAAACATAGACCTCGTGTATTAGCAATAAACGTTTTGATTCCCACTAAACTGTACTCCGTTTCCATTTTGTCCTAGAGCACTTTTTAACTGTTTTTCTTTTCTTTTGTAGGAAGTAGCAGAGTATTTCTTCTTGGCAGTATTTGCAATTGAAGGACTTTTAAAGATAATAGCGTATGGTTTTGTGATGCATCCTGGAGCATATCTGCGTAATGGATGGAATATTCTCGATTTTTCTATAGTTGTTATTGGGTGTGTTCACTTGTTTTTATTTTTTTCATTTCGTATGACATCCTTTCACCCTCGAGTGTTTATATGGCCCAGTGAGGATTAGTAGGAGTGGGGTATTTTCAGGAGGTTATGTCTAATAAACTTTCGATTGACTTCAGATTTAGACTGATTACATGGTTGTAGTTAGGGAGCTGTCATTCTTAGAGCTGGGTACAGGGGTAGAAGAATTTTTGGCGGGGTACCAAATTTTTTGGCCTCGTTTTATTGGGGTATCAAATATTTTGGAAAAATTGCAAAATATCTGATGGGCTGTGAAAGTTTTGGAACATATTTCAGGCTGGAGTGAAAATTACATATTTTTTCAAGAAACGTTACATCTCTTAATGTTTTATTCATCAGGCAGGGAAGAAGTTACTTGAAATAGCTGGTGATGGTTCTATGTTTTAATGATTCTTTTAATTGTTCCAATTTGATTTTATTTCATTTCTAGATTGCGTTTCTTAGTGTTAAATTTTTTATTGTAAATCAAAGCTACATAACTCAACAGTGGGGTATAAACTTTTTCGCTGTCTTGAAATGGGGTGTCCAATTTTACTGAACTTCATGAATGGGGCAAGAAAATTTGCCTATTTTTTTGAAAAATTCTTCCACCCCTGTCCCCAGTATTAAAAATGACAGCTCCTTTATCGCTCTTGGTAGACTGATGGACGCGATGGACGCGATGGACGCGATGGACGCTCAAACAGTATTTGAGCAAACAATTCAATTAACAAATGTAAAAAGTATTCTTGTTGTCGCTATAACTTAGTCTATGTAATAAGTCTATTTCAGACTAATGCAATCACAGATATGAAATTGAGGCTGGAGTCCTTTAGTGCTCCAGGAGACTTCGTCTGTAATTAGGCCCGTTCATGATTCTTCTTGTTAACGAGCATTATACGTTTTTAGTATGGGCAACTTTTGGACACTTCAAAACTGAAGGAAATTTTGTTTGTATCAATTGAGGTTGAGTATTCTTTTCAATTCGATCAACACTGACATTATGAAAGTTGCTTTTGGTGCAAATTCCATCTTTGAATGAACTCAGTATCAGTTCACCAAAGAAACTTGCAGTTACTTGTGATAGAGATATATATAAAGCCAACATCAATTTAAATCCATCGTTCATGGAAGATATCTTTATCGAAAGACCTAACATAACATACGACCTTAGAAATAATGATGGTCTTCCATTACCAACAGCAAATACAACTGCTCATGGTATAGAAACCATACGATATTTTGGAAGCAGACTTTGGCAGACATTACCAAGTGAAACCAAAGAATCTCGCACCCTAGAAATCTTTAAGGGTCGCACCAAAAACTGGAAAACAGACAAGTGCAGCTGCAAGCTTTGCAAAATATTTATTGCTAACCTTCGATATATCTCGATTGCACTTGTATCTATGATTTTAGATTTTAGAAATTCATGTAAATTGGCTGTTTATTTCTTTATATAGTTGACTTTAATTAGCGTTGCTGCAATTATAGTCACTAACTTAAAATAAATTATATTATAATTATTATCGTCATCATTATTATTGATTAGATATTAATCGATAAGTTTGATTTGTGTTACAGATTTGCATCCATAATTTTCGAAGAATATTTGAAGAGTGGATTTGATGTGAAAGCATTACGAGCATTCAGAGTTCTTAGACCACTTAGATTAGTCTCTGGTGTCCCAAGTAAGATATTCTTCTGCATACTTAAGTTCCATCGTTTTCGATTTTTTCTAAAGGCGTACCCCTTTGTTAAAGGAAAGTATCGCTCGATATGATCTCTGGAAATTGAAAATATCGGTTTTTCGATCCAAGTATCTTAAAGGACAGGTGTTATTTGTCCATGAATTATTCTGTTTATGCTACGAAATTCGAGTAATCAGCGTACGATAGGATCCTCACATTTAGAAACACTTTTTAAGATTTCTTAATTGAAACTTCTTTATCTCGACTAAATTTTTAAAAAATGATTCGCGGATCTAAAACGCCTCTTTTTTCATTGACAAACAACTCAAACCCTCTAGAGGAGGAACTAGGAACTATTTTGTCGACGTTTGGTGAAATTTGACAAAATCTGTTGTTTTTAGATAAGTATAAGGGAGAGGGGTGCTTACTTTATTCTTGGCACGAGTACACCTGCCATCAAAGTTTTTAAGCGAAAACATGTCTAACACAGACGTGTGAATTTTGATGCAAACTTTGATGGCCTAAAATTGAGGCTCATATTGTTTTACAACCTATTTCTTGAAGATTATACAGCTATTGCTTTCTTTATAGCTTTTATGCAGACTCTACTTCTCTGCTGCAAAAGGAGAGCCAACGAGGAACAATCAATTCCTTATTCTCTCTTCAATTCATCAACCAATTCCTCTCTCCTTCGCAGTGGAAAAGTAAAGTCTCCACGCGGGCTACTCTCGTTTAAGATAAACCATTCATGAGATTTTTTATTTGTTTTTCAGGTCTGCAAGTAGTGCTAAATTCAATAATCAAAGCAATGATGCCACTATTTCATATAGCACTCCTTGTCGTGTTTGTAATTATAATTTATGCAATAATTGGAGTAGAATTATTTATGGGAATACTACATCAGACGTGTTACAATGAAACGACAAGTAAGTTAGCATAATTTATAGCATAGTATAATTCTCGAACCTCAATCAAATTTTCAACCCTTGTAAGCAGCATTATCAACTTATAAATTGAAACCCTTACCATTCCTGCTCCACTGACCCCCATCCTGTTTACAAAAATGGGGTTTGATTCACTCAAGATATTGTTCATTTGCAGGGCTTTCATTGATGTTGAGATGAAGTAGAGAATATAGGCAAATCATTGTTGATTTTGTAATGCATCGCTCACAAATGCTGAAAAGTGTATTCAGATTGACGACCCCCAAATTTTTGTTCCTTTACTCAATTTTATCAAACTATTGCTTATCTTGTAACTGCATTACTACGCTTTTAGAGAATATTTTATTTGTTTTGGACGAAAAGCAGGTCGAGAGATATCTCAGTTCAAAATTGGGAAACTTTTATTTATGGCACACCATGTACACGCTAGATTCGTAATACTTTCTTTGATTTTTGTTCACAGATAAGTTATATTCGTCAGATCCACGGCCATGCAGCACTTCAAAATCATACGGAAGACAATGCCCTCCTGGCGCTGTATGCAGATCAACTTGGGAAGGGCCTAATTCTGGTATCACGAGTTTTGATAATGTGGGCCTAGCTGCTCTTACTGTGTTTCAATGCATTACGCTAGAGGGATGGACCGATGTCATGTATTATGTAAGTGCTTTGTATATTTACTGTTGTTTTTGTTTATCTGTTTACTTTAGTTTGGCTGTTATGCAGCGCACGTTTTCTTTGGTCCCGGGGGGTGTACTCCCATACTTGACTTGATGGGATGTACCGCTCAACAGGGTTTCCTTTTCTGATAAAAACTATGCGACAGGGTATTGCAATTGATAGGAAAATTATACGACAGGGTATCATGTGGAAGGACGCTTTATAGAGTTCTCTTTAAACAATTAATTTTGGCAAAATTTGTATGCGACAGGGTATACTCTTGGGCCATTTCTATGCGACAGGGTACAGGGTTTGGAGAGATTTGCCACACACCCCCATCACTTCTCGACTGCTTTGGAGGAGCTGTACGTTCTGTTGTTCTTTTCTTGATACAGTTGTATATGATAGGCTTTAGCTTCGAGTTTGAGATCTTGTTTTAACCAATAGGATAAGTTTTTGGTGATTAATGGCACACGAGAGTAAAAAATGTGATTACTTAAAAATAGGTTTCTCCAAAAACGCAAAAATCATGCCAAAACTGCAAGAAAGGCTTCTATCACTATGTTGGATGTTTTTCTACAATTTGATAGCTTCTTTTTCATTTGAACGAAATATAAATCTTACAACACATACAGCTTCAGGGAAAATATTTTTCTGCAGCCAGAAAAGACAGGCGGAGTGGGTTCGATACTTGGAACAGGGCCCAACCACGTGAGCGTCATGACAAGGGGTCGCAGACTCGATTAGCGCTTAGCTATTTCTGCGATCCCAGCGCTTGGCGCTAAAAACCGCAACTTCACCTTCACCTTCACCTAGACTTGCATAAACTATGTTTTCTTGGGACTTCAAGAAAAGTAACAGCTCAAAGAGAAATATAACAGAGTTTTACACCCATCTTTTTAACGATTTGAAAGATTTTGAGCCTTGTAGTTACTGCATTTTGTTTTCTTGTTGCTTCGTAGATACACGATGTGTTTGGGGCTGCCTGGCCGTGGATTTATTTTGTAACATTGATTGTCTGGGGATCGTTTTTCGTTTTAAATCTTATTCTTGGTGTTCTTAGTGGGTAGGTAAAGTAATTTATTAATGTTAGACATTCTCATTCTTTTACTGTGCAAACATTTGAAGGATTTTAACGTAAAGCTTGCACATTTTACCCCCAGTAGACTCTAACAGATAATAGGAATCAATTCAGAAATGCTTTCAGACTCGTTTGCAAATTACACTTGTATATGAATAGATATGGAAACCATAGCAACACTGTACGAATTCCTGGTAATGGCAGATGGGCCTAAGTTACCGGCTGGAACCTTCGATGCTTAACACCTCAAAATTCAAATTTTCAGGGATACTAGCCATGAAAAAAAGCCGCAAGTATCCAGATGAATGTTTCCTCAATCCAAGAATCTACAAATATTTCATTGTGAACCAGGAGTTCCTCATTTTTAAGGCCAATTTGCTTCCATGAACTTCACCGCAGCAATGAGAATTTCAGCCTCGTTCCAGAGCGCACACCTAAACTTGTTCACTTCCGTCGCAAATATTTATATCAAAGTGCATAAGTCCCAGTTTGAACAAAAGTAAAAAATGTTCTTGTTGCCATTGTTGTCGTTGTTGTTGTTGTTGTTGTTGTTGTTATTGTTGCTATAACTGGGACTATATCGTGGAGTCTAGTATATCATGGACCAGAATCAAACGTGAAATTCCCGTTCCCATACAAATCCCTTGTTGATAACATTTGAAGGATACGTCATTACTACTAAATCTTTTTGTTCTATTGGCCTCGTTTTCTGCTCCTAGAGAGTTTGCAAAAGAAAAAGCGAAGCAGCAGAAATCTGGGGAGTTTCATAAAGTTCGAGAAAAACACATGATAGAAGATGCTGTCAAGGGATACTTAGATTGGATCAATCAAGCAGGTACGAAGTAGCTCTCAAGTCCTAATTAGAAACGTTATCTGTAGGTCGTCCATGATAGAAGGTGTAGTTGATTGGATGCTTAAAGACTGGGTCAATCAAGCAGGTACGAAGTAGCTCTCAGAGTTCCTTTTTAGGAGCGATGTTTCGAGAGAAACTAAGCATGCTCAGACGTTTTCTTGCAGTGACCATTCGATATAGCAATGTCTATGCCTTAGATATTTCAAAAGAAGATAACTTAAAGTTTGTCTCATCTGATCAAATTTAGATCTTTTGAAAAGAACTTAGATTTGAAAGTCTTGTTTTTATATATCTGCCTAGCATCTGAAGGAAGTTTCAAGGCATCAAGAAACAAGCTTATCGAAGCCGCGTCCTGGACCTTCCTCAGCGTCGTGCTGACTCTCCTCGCTCTACGTAGCAGGTTTGGCAGGGTGGGGAAGCTCGAACCATCAGCCCTCAGATGGGTAGTCAAACATTCTACTTCTGAACCTTCTCCTTTTTCAAACCTTGTTACTCTCTCCTATGCTCAAGTGAACGACGAGAGTTTTAATGACTTATTTGAAAGATTTTCAAGCGTAATTTTTAAAACTTTGTTCTTTTAGCTGATTTAGAAGACTTCGTTGCACATGACGAAGATGACGATGAATCAATAGAAAATCTTTCAGAACCAAGATTATGTAAGTTGTCTCTTACCTATTTTATATGGGGATTGAACAATGATTAGATGATTTCTCCTTGTTTTTATTAATTAAGTAATAAACATATCAATTGATTGATTGATTGATTGATTGATTGATCGATTGATTGATATTAGATGATTCAGAAAGCTGTGTGGAGTAGGCCTTGATCCAAAATGATCCAAAAATATGCCCCGTCACATAAAAATTTTGCCAAAATCCATTTTAGTGGATTTACTACAATTGGTCCGTTATTAAAGGCTTTCTTTGAATTGCTGATTGATTGATTGATTGATTGATTGATTGATTGATTGATTGATTGATTGATCGGTTAAATGCATTATTGATTATCAAATCTTGATTTAATGATCTCAATTGTTTTTAGCTTATAGAAGATCAAGTAGAATAAGTGATGTATCAGCTGGACTTGTTCAGTTTCAAGCACAACAGTCTCTCCAACTGAAGTAAGTCGTTCTTATATTCGCTGTTCCAGGATCCAGATACCGGGGGAGGGGTGGGGGGCCTTGCCCCCCTCAAGAATTCACAGTAGTTACTCCAGTATTTCTCTTATTCGTTCTATTTTGCTTCTGTAGAATTTAGCTTAGGCCAATCGAAAACACAAGTTGAGACAAAACAAAGAGGAAATGAAAGGTCAGTGTCCTAACGCCCTTTGTCACCCATGATTGTTCTTTTCACCTTTCAGGAAACGAATTATCAAGTCTCATCACCGATTACGACGACAATGCCGTAAAATCGTAAAGTCCCAAACATTTTATTGGATGGTTATCATTGCTGTCTTCCTTAATTCACTTGTCCTAGCGGTGGAGCATTACAACCAGCCACATTACGTCACCATGTTTCTAGGTATGAAGTCATTCTAAATTACAGTGAAGCCTCCATTTAACGGACACCTGTGTGACTAATGTTATTGTCCGCGGTAGAGTTGTGTCTGCTGTATGGAGGTATCATACCTATGGAGTCTGTAGTAGAGAGGTGTCTGCTGTTCGGAGATGTCCTTTGTATAGAGGTGTCCGTTAATGGAATTTCCACTATTGTGCCGCAGTACTTGTCATATATCGTAGAGGCCATGGTAGTGGGGGGGGGGGTCGTCACTCCCATGCTCCTCTTAAGAACAAACCCTTTTCCTCTTCCCTAAAATTCAGAGGCTCCCTTATTTTAATAGAATGGCTCCCATGCTGTCAGTCTTGTTTTAGGCCTTTCTCCCTTGCTCCCAAAAAGGCCTCTCAGAGGATGATCCCCATGCATCATCAAGGAAATAGGCGTTTTCATTTGAAGGTGTTGTGGTGCGGTGGTGTAAGCCTCTGACTTTGGAGCCAGAACAGTCAGGCGGAGTGAGTTCGATACCCGTTAGGACCCCACAAACGGGAAAACTTGCCATCGTAGGTGTCATCAAAAATCGTTTCCTTCTTCCCTTCTTCTCCAATTCACTGAAAAACATTCCCGATGAGTCAGAACGATCATTATGTGGAGCAAACATCGATCTCTCCAACGTACATCTCATGTTTAGCGTCATAAAAACATCTGTCTCGCTGACGACGTTGAGAACTTGTATTGCAATGCACGGAGCAAAAATATTCATATTGCTCACGCAAGCGCCCAACGAAACTAATTTTGTTTCTGTCATAAAGAAAATATCATTCTTCTCCATGACAAACACCTCCTCGTGGCTGTTCAGTAAATTATTTATCAGTATGATTTTCAGGTTGCCTCATCATAGGGCTCAAATCTTGGATTCGAAATTCTAGCTAAATATTTCTTTGAATCAAAGGAAAGGACTTGAAAGGAAGTTAGCGTATTTCAGTGTAAATCTGCCGTGAAATTTTTTGGTATCTCGATTCGTTGAAAATGGTTCCATTTATCATATTTTGGGGTCAACCTCGACCCCAAGGCCTCAGACGAGGTTGTTTTAGAGTATGACGTCATCAATTTTCGATATCTGGAACCGGAAGAGCGACAGGTTTCTGCTAGTCACCATGTTGTAAACATTCATAAACTTATGGTTTTCTGACAGATTTTATCACTTTTCATCTGTTGATTTGATTTGTTCTTATTTTTCCATGAATTCTTACAACAATAACTAAAATATCGCCGTTTTGTGAATTATCAAGATATAACATTTCCGTACCAGATTTACCGCAAAGTATAGACTCATGAGATAGTCCCAGTTATTGCAACTATAACAATGACAACAACAACAACAACAACAACAACAACAACAACAACAACAACAACAACAACAACAATGTTTTTAAATTTTGCTCAAACTGGGACTTATGGGCGACTTCTGTTGTGAATAAGACATCCTTAACTCGGATGCTTTGAACTGATAGTAAATAATAGGCTAGTATCAATCTGAATGAAAGAAATACCTGAAAGCCCTGAATAAAGTAAGAACCAATTTAAGAACCTGAACAGCCTCATTTCCCACTAAATATTCTATTTTCTAAGAACCTAGCCAGGTTTACTTGCAGGATTGTAGGTTCTTGTACGCGGGTATTACTGTACTTTTAACGAATAGACATCACTATATCGAGTGGCCGTTACGCGGACGTCTTTGAAAACGCAGCTACTTTTTTACGTTTTTAGAGCATTCTTATTTTCCAGCCTTGCCCCCCTAGAAAGCTGCTCGCAGACAGACAAATTCCTTAAGAACAGTTTGCTTTCTGGCACTTCCATCATTTGTGAATATGCTGACATTACAGTTTGCTTCCCTTCTCGACAGCCTATGTTATCAAATAGAATGGGGTATATTCTTGACTCGGCCAGGGCTAGCTTTTAACCATGTCGATTGAAGTGGCATAACTTTACAAGATGGTAGGATCATTGAATGAATGAAAATTTTGATAAGAGAACAGCCTGATGATTCATCGCAGGAAAATCTGACATACAAAAACATCAAAAATAGAACTCATTATTAAATTCAGGGCAAGAACATCTGTCTTTCCTCCACACGATATTTAAACTACAGACTGTTATTCATTTGCCTCGTGGATATGCTCAATCGAGACCTCTTACACAGTGCTCATGGTTTTTGCCCTCAAATGCGTTGGCCTACAGTTTGCTCACTCAACTCATCAAGCGGACAATAAAAGAATTTGTATTAGCCGTAGCCACAAAATTAAAGTTTGTCTCATATTTCCAATATAGTGTGCATTCCAATGCCTTCCCGCCACATTTATGTGGCGGAGCAGCATGAAGGAAAATTACCCGCCAATGGCTTTTGGCGTGAAATTTATACTGTTTCAACTGCTGGAAACTCCAGTTAAGCTGGATCTCCACTAGGCGGAAAAATGTCGAGGCGAAAAAGTTTCCTGCAATCTGATTGGCTAATTGAATTGTCGCCGCGGAAAAATGTCGAGCCGCGAATAGTAGGAATACGTTCTACTTTTCGCTGCTCGACATTTTTCCGCCTAGTGGAGATCCGGCTTTAGACATTGAACTTGACCTTTTGGCGTAAATTTTTATGCTACCTAATTACTGGCGTAAATATGTGGCTGACAAAATTTACAGAATGCAGACTGGCAATATGGTAGCTTTCATATTGAGGAAGCATTTTTCTTTCAAACACTTGAATTTTTTTCTACTCATCTGGTAGGTGTCAAGTGATATTTGAGATGACGCAGAATCACCCATGCGAGTTTAGTTTTTAAGGGACCTCATGAGTTCATAACGAAAGAATGTGGGTAAATCGAAAGAGCTGCCATGTGAATTTATTTTCAGGAGCTGAGTAGACTTGTGCCTTTTCGTCCCTTGTTTCCCTGCGTTGTTCGATTTGCAAATATCACTTGCTCAACAGGGACTCATAATATTACACTTATAAAGTGGGCCCAATTTAGGCCCGCGTAAAGTGATTCCGTATTCACCAGTCAAATCGCTAGAATTTAGCTTTCAACCAATCAAGAGGCACTATTCAGGCAGTTGTTGTTTTTGCATACAAAAAAGCCATTGGTGAAGTCTATAGTTCTCGCAGCTTCGATAGATCTATTTTGTTTCTACAGAGGAAGATTACTGCCTGAAAGGTATTTGTAGGTCAAGACAACATTATTCTTTGTACTAAAAGTTTCCTTTTCAATGTTCAAGCTCTTAAGAATAGGTTTTGAAGCTACGAGTGTACGAGAACCCCCGCTAGTTTAGGCCATTTTGAAAAGGTAGGCCAACGTTTTAAGAGTAATATTATGAGTCCCATGACCAAATGATATCAGCAAAGCAAAGAAAGAAGAGAAGGAAAGGACGAAAAGGTGTAAGTCTAGAAGCTATTGTATTACAGAATCTGCCCTTGTTGGTATAACTGCAGTTTTTTTATTTCGTAGATAGAGCAAATTATTTCTTCCTTGGCTTATTCACCTTCGAAATGCTTCTCAAGATGTACTGCCTTGGTCTCCATGGTTACTTCATGTCCTTGTTCAACAGATTCGATTGCTTGGTAACCTATTCACCTTATGTCTTTGAAACTTACCGTAAAAGGTCTATTTAGCCCCCGGGGGGGGGGGGGTACATAACATGTTGAGGGTACGGGTATGTGCCGCCCATATGGATGGGCTTTTGGGTCAAAATTTTCAGACAAGGGTCCCTTTTTCGGCAGATTTTCCATAAACATTGGTGGGTTATCCAGAAATTGGCGAAAATTGTAAAAAATGGCTCGTTTTCCGCCAAAAATTCATCATGAAAGTGGACATGGCAGCAAATTTCAGTAATCAGAAGAGGGTACCTTTCTGAAAACCGGGCGGCAGGCCCCCGTCCATCCCCAAGTCATGTACCCCTTCGGGCTATTTAGCCCCCCTCCCTGATATACCCCTCCCTTGTACGCCAGAAAATTTTGATAAGCCTCATCTCTATGAATCAACAGAAGTTGCCATTGACTTTCCACTTCTGTAGCTAAGAAGTTTCTCATAAAAGATACATATTTAGGATTGGGATGATATTTTCAAAAGTTGAACAAGTTGATAAGATCTTATTTGGGTCAGAGCAGATTGAATGAAAATTGTGAAGAAAAAGGGATGAAATCAGTTGAAAGTTCCTCGGAATTCATTAAATTTTAATTGCTTATCGGAGAAACAGCTTAAAAATCTCGGCAGTGGGCGGCTAAGAAGATGTCATTTGTGCACGGAACAGATCAGATCAGCTGCTTACTCCTTAAAATAGAATTTTGATTGCTTGAAATGATTCATTCCTCGTAGATTTTGCGTGATTTTATGTGATAAGCTGTGAGGAAAAGCAAATTGTTATTCAGCTGTAAGGCTTGCATGTTGACTCTGATTCTGTTTAGATTATCTTCAGAGCTAAATCTTTTCCTCACTGATACAGTAACACCAGCTTTATCTACAGGGTGTCCTAAAAAATATTGTGCCCCGTTTTCATAGCTGCTTTGGAGGAGCCTTAGCCTATTCTTAGGAGAGTCAGAAAACTGAGAAATACCGATACTGATCTTTCGCTTCCCTTATGGAAAACTAACAATGGGCAGAGGGCTATTTCTTTTCGTGGACTTAAGCTTTGGAATCAATTTGAACTGATGCCAAACAGGCACCTTCCCTTGCCACATTTAAGAGAAGAATAGAAAACTAATTATGATGACTATTCATATTTCATATCGGGTGTCTCAAAAAAAAGTACCCCGTTTTGACTGGAAATAGGAACGAAGCGATAAGATACCATTACACTCCGAGTAGTTAGCTAAATTTATCAATCTTCAATTTAGATTCACATACCTTGCATTTAAGAATCGTCCACGAAACACCAGAGATACAAGCTTGCAAAGACAAAATTTACAGTGCACCCAAAACCAGAGGTTTTGTAAAAGGGCCTAGCCATGATTTGCATTATCGATCGTTTCCAAAGCACCTGTAAACTTTAACTTTGAATTTTTTGCTTTTGAAAAGAATAAGAAAGACTCGTGGAAATCACCCTGATTAAACAAATATAACAAAAATGTGGTAAGAATGATGAAGTCGTGCAACATCTCCCAAATGAGCATGCATGTGTTCCTTTTCTTCTTCTTTGACACTTTGAGTGGAATGCAATGCACGGATTGATTCCTCAAAGGAATAACTATTTGTAGAACAATTGAAGCATTTCAAGGTATAATTCTTTTCAATGGAGTCAGGTAAAGGTAAAAGTCAAAATTCCTGTGCAACATGCCTGTGTTAGCAAATCATGGCTAGGCCCTTTTACAAAACCTCTGGTTTCGGGTGCACTGTAAATTTTGACTTTGCAAGCTTGTATCTCCAGTGTTTGGTGACCAATTTTTAAATGCAAGGTATGTGGATCTAAGTTGAAGATTGATAAATTTAGCTGTCCACTCGGAGAGTAATGATACCTTATCGTTTCGTTCCTATTTCTAGTCAAAAGGGGGTACTTTTTTTTGAGACACCCGGTAGTATCTATCTTCTAATTTGTGAATGTTTTCCCCACGGCCCCTTGGAAAGAAATTTTCATGGACTGATGGGGCTAGCGTGCCTGAATGATCAAAATATAATGAAATTTTTCTCGATTTTTACACAGTAGCATAAGGCAGGCTTCATCTTAGAGTTTGAGACTTTGTTTAAGCTTACATGACAAGGCTGTTGTTGACTTATGGCTGAGGAAAGACAAAATAGATAAATGGTTGCTTCAGGAACAGCACTTTCCGTTGTTCTCCAGCATTGTTAAAATCAAGTAAATTGTCAAAGGAAGTCTGTCTGTGAGATTTGTGGAAACGCAGAATTTCTCATGCAAAAACACATGATTCGTTTATTCGCAGTTCATTTTCACGTGACATGTAAGTTGGGACAGACTTTGATTATATTTTGGAAAAGACTAAAGGCGATGAGTCAGAAAATGATTGCTCGCTTATTTTCAACCATTGGACAAATCCTGAATTCTCTTTAATCGCATTTCTAGGTTGTCGTAAGCAGTCTTCTTGAAGTTGCAATTACAGTTCCTACTGGTTGGCCTCCTATTGGAATCAGTGTATTGCGTTGTGTTAGGCTGCTGAGAATCTTCAAAGTGACGAGGTATTTCGAACTTTTGTTTTTTGAGAATGACAATAATAAAACTGGAGGAATCTAGGACCTATCACTTGGGTAAAAAAGAGAGGCTGAAATGCTTGGCGGGCTGTGGAATAGAAAGTATGTGGCCGGTATTCAGAAGTAAAATGTTAATCACTCAGTCAAATGCTAACTTGTATTTGAAAATTTTGTTTGGTGAAATCACTTTACAGTGGCGGACACTTTGCCAAATTTTGGGGAGGCGAAGGTAATTGTTTCAGAAACAGGCATTGTTTCTTTCTATTGTTTCGGAACAAAAGATCTTTGCTCTCGCCAACATTGGGATGGTTGCACCCCTCGCCCCCCCCCCCAAGTGTCCGCCACTGTCACCTTATGTTTCCGACCCAGAAATTAGAAAACTGCTTTTTAGGGGTTTACGTATGAAAAAGAATTTTAATATCTCATTGGCTGGTAAACCATACGTGGAATTCATGTTCCCATATGAACCCTAGGCTTATGACCATGAGTCCCTTGCATCCCTGCGGTAAACCTTGCTCAAGAGGGACTCATCATGAAGCAGTAAAATACTTGGCCCTATTTTCTTCAATCATCAATGGAATTAGGAAAGAATCACTGCTTCGAATCTCTATCCCATGGGAGTTTTTTCAATTCTTCAATCGAATCGAAAATTCTATCACATTTACACTTTAACAATAGTAGTTCACATATCTCGCAATCTGATTGGTACTGAAGAAATTGCTCAGTTTGGGCCTAAATAGGGCCAAGTTTTTCATAGTAATACTATGAGTCTCTATTGCCCGAAGCGCCATCATTAAGTCAAAGAGCACAGGGCAACAAGAGACTCATCGTCATAAGTCTATACAAACCCCATGCAAGCATTTTTCTAATTTCTGGATCTGAATGACAAATAATTTATCAAACAAAATTTCACATCTAAGTTAGCCTTTGAGTGATAGTTTAATATTTTAGTTTTGAATGCCTGTCATGTATTTCTTATTCCACAGCCCATCAAGCTTGTTAACTCTGTTTATTCATCCCATGCGGTTGGCAGCCTATTTTCTTTACCTATTGCACGGGCAAAGAACATTTTCACGACCAATTAGAGATCAGTCAAAGAATCTTGTTTGGAGACGAGTTCCCCATGATTTCTGATGTTTACTTGATTCTGTTACAGATATTGGGAGTCGCTAAGCAACCTGGTAGCGTCACTTGTCAACAGCATAAAGTCAATTGCCAGCTTGTTGTTGTTGCTGTCACTGTTCATGCTGATATTCTCGCTTCTTGGAATGCAGATATTTGGTGGAAGGTAAAACTGTAATCTTATTTTGAAAATACAAACCAAGCTGTACTGGCACTTAGGGCCTGTAGATATGAGGAAAACACCTGACCTGCCAGACCCGGCGCTGACAGGCGAGGTAAATTTCAGCCACTGTTTATATGAAATGTTTACTTCACCTAGCAGCCCCGGGCTGATAGTTGAGATGGAATAAACTCTCCTTTCCGTAGGATTCAAATCACCTCACCATACTGGTGTTGTTCGTTTATACGGCAAAGTTTCACCTCATCCAGGTGAGATTTTGCATCTACGTAGTCCGGTGAGATCTCACGATACCGGTGGTATTTCTTTCGTCATATAAGCTAGAAAACAATACAAAGGATTCTATTGAATGTTGGAATCTCGCCTGTCAGCCCCGGATCTGGCAGGTGAGGTGCTTTCTTCGTAAAACAGGCCCTAAGTACCACTTTTGAATAGCCAAATGCATCAGTATAACATTAATCGAAGGCAAACGGGAAGTTTGTAATCATCTTGCACGAAACGCGTCAATTACCGTTGGGTACTTAGGCCAAAACGCGCGGTATTTTTTAGAATTTCACTCCTTTCTAAGACAGCGAATGCATGTAGCGCTTTTTATGCCATTGTGTGATTATAGAAATGTCAATTTCATAAAAATCTAAAAGTTTATCTACATCGATAAAAAATCTACATGATTGTGAACAAGCCATTTGTTATGGTTTTTCGCATGTCAAGAAATAGGACTTTTACTTAATTCCTATTTTCAAGAGGAAATATTGCACCTAAGGTAACGAAAAAGATCTTGAAAATTGAGTTGAAATCTCAGTAAGAATCTTACAAATAAGAATATAAATAAGAAGCCGGAATAAGAATTTTACAAATTGGTTGCACAGCTACGATTTCTCGAACAGTGGATATATTTTCCTAACTCTCCTGGCATTTTTTCAATTTTTATCAGGTTCAACATCGGTGACGAAGCACCACCAAGAACGAACTTTGATTCATTTTGGAGATCACTCATCACTGTATTTCAGGTGAGACCATTTCGATATCCTAATGACCAAGGGGAATGCTACTGTACTACAGATACGCAAGCTTCAACCTTGCAAAAAACCCTTAATTAGGGAGAGCAACATAGCGGATCATGGCACCAGTGGTCCCAGAAATTTGTTAGGTCTCCAGAAATGGAAGCAGTCTCCAAAAACTGGATCCCCTATTGAAGCACCTCGTTCTCTCAGAAAATTTCCCAACTCTTTTATGGGCCCAGATATTAAATGTTTTTCCATTCCTGCCTTTAAAGTTTTTGATTGTAGCATAAAATTGCCTATTTACTTCGTAGATCCTGACCGGTGAAGACTGGAACACAGTGATGTATTTTGGCATTCGATCTTGGGGTGGCATTGGAGATCCAAAAGCGATAATTGCGATTGTGTATTTTGTTGCTTTGGTCATTGTTGGAAATTGTATCTTTTCTACATATCATCTATGTATATAAAACATTCAGACAGGATGACCCAAAAAATTACTTCACGAGCTAGATCGCACATAGTTTCCTGAAAGCAAATGTTATGAAGACAAACAAGGTATCAGCATGTAACTGAAGAGCTCAGCTATCTTTTGAGATGTTGCTTGGTCAGTTTAAGATATGCCTACTGTCCGAAAAAACATTTTCAAAAATATGGGAATTCATTTATTTCTCTGACTATTTCCTAATTTTCCAGTCGATGTTGTTTTTGGAAGATGTGAATAAGCTGAATTCTAAGATTGCTTTGAAGCATGAAATTTGAACGAGGAACAGAGGTTAATCATTTTGCAAACAAAAGATTTACCCAGACGACTTCATGCTCATCACTACTTTGAGTTTTCATGAAATTTTCACTGGAAAATGATGGCGATTATTTCACTCAAAAGAGCTCGACCTATACTTTCCCGTTATTCAAAATAGCGAGTGTTCTTGCTGAGAAAACTGTCATGTCTAGCGTATTATTGATTTTCGCCAACGAGTTAAAGATTTTTATGTACCAACAAATCTTTGTAGAATTTTCCAAATCAAATTTTTGTCAAAGAATCAAAATTCTCTTCAAATGTGGAATTTTTGTCCAAATTCTTTCTTTAACTATTATCAGACATTTTACTGAATGTGTTTTTGGCCATTGCTGTTGACAATCTTGCTGATGCTGCAAATATGACAAAAATTGACGAGGAAGAAAAACGAAAAAAGAAAGATGCAAAACTCATGAAGAAATTGGCATGGAAGACAAAAATGGACAGTTTGGATTCTGACGGGTTGGTGATTTTAGAAGCTAGTTACTTGATATATACAAAATAGGCTCAAAGTTTGTTTAAACCATTTCAAGTCATGTGACCATATACTCTTGGAACGGTTCAATATCACGCAGAGTATCATGCTACTCCTTGCATTCATGGCAGAAGATTTCTTAGCACGAAGTATTTTAAAGAATTCAAATAACGTTATCAAGGGATTGATCATTTGACTTGAAATGGTTGTGAACAAACCTTAGGCGATTTTGTCTTTAGCTGAGAATATTCATCGAAATACACACAATGCTCCAGGAGCAAAGATGTAACTATGTAAGATAAAGCAGTGTTAACTTTGTTAATAAGAAAGCAATATTATGCTATGAGATAAAAACCTACCATCTCGTCCTAAGTGTGTGAATCTCATTTAGACGAAGAGAAACTCCTGAAACAGCACAAGAGGTAATTCAAGAAGAAGGACATGAACAACTTCAAACAATAGAGGAAACAGATCTAGAACTTGGAAAACCAAATTCAAAGGTAAATCGTAACGCATCATTTCATCAATAGTCAACCAGAAAGAAGAATTCCACTGTGTTTCAATCATGTTGTGGACTTGCTAATGAGTTGTGCAATTTTTTTGCCATAGTACGGAAAAACAGTGCCCGTTTCAGTAGTGGTGGAAAAAATATTGGCCTTGCTACGAAGGAATGTCAAATTAGAACTCTTCCTTCCAATGTTTTGTTAAGTTTCTGTGGTGCCAGATTTTTAAGTTGAACAACTGCTAGGAATTAGAATCACTCTTTAAAAGCTTCCTTAGATTACAAAACTGTGTATTAATTCCGAAGAGCATCATCCAAACATTGATTGTCTTTTATTCATTCCTTCCTTTATTCCTTCTTGCTGAATTTACATTGATTTCTCTTTCATCCTATCTTCTTTCCATTCTTCATTCTTCTTTCCTACTTCTTTTCCCTCTTTTTCCTCTGTCATTTCGTCTTTCCACCGTCCATCATTTCCTTTCTTTCCTTCCTTCTAATCTGCTTTCTCTCTTTCCCCCTCGCTTCTTCCTTCAAGACAAACAAGCTTCCTGCGAAGCTGCTTCGCTCATTTTGTCCACCTCTGCCCCGTTTGCCGCTTCCTCCTGGGTATATATCAAGGCAATAACATTGGCTATTTTGTTATTTGTTAATAGAAATTTTCAGATACATTGTATGTCATAAAAAGCTTCCCAGTTTCAAACTTAAATATCTCCTGACCTGCTCATCCTAGTAAAGCAAATAAATATTTCCTGAAAGTTTAGTAATGCAGCACTAAATGAACACTAAACAATCTTATTGTAAGCGTGTTGCACGATATAGATTTTGATATTAACATTCAAGAATAAAATTAATTGTACCTTGAGCAGAGTTCTTTAACACTAAAGAACTCTTTTTAAAAAAACTCTGCTCAAGATACGATCGATTTTATAAATGAACACTGTTGTGATAAAACTGAGCAACGGAAGCAAAACAGGGGGTCGTCAAATGTGAATAAACTTTTCTGTTTATGTAAGCAGTGTTTTACAATATCAACATGCAGATTGAAGCTATCCAAGAAGAGATGACCTGTCAAACAAGGATGTTTCCTCCCTCTCCGGCTAGTGGACTAAGAGTCTGACCCATTGCTGAAGTTTCTTTATCATTAGTTTATCATAACTCGTGTTTTTCATTGATTTTCAGAATGGAACTTTGAGACGAATGGGAACAACAGTAAGTACTGATGCTGATTCAAAAGCAGGTATGATTATTTTTCTTTTTTTTTTGCCAATTCAAGGAAGATGCTTTCTGTACGGAAGATGGATTTAAGAATTTCTTTCCGATAGACTTTTCAGGTATTCTGCAAAGAAAATTTGAATAATAATTCATTTTTATACACAAGAATTTTCAAAATTCATTGGAAGAATTTTCGAATATGCACAACAGTGAAAGGAGGTTTAACGCCGCTCAATTGAATTTTCCGAGTAAAAATTGATCTAAATGTTCATTCATATCATTACCCGAAAATTTATAAACCCAACTGCGTTTATTGTGAAATAGTCCGAAATTCGCCCAGGTTTTTTGTAAGAATTATCAAACCTTCCTTAGTATGAAAAACAATAGGAGGAGCTACTTAACATGTTAAGAGTACGGGTATGTGCCACCCATATGGGCCCAAAAACGCTCTAAATTTTTTCGCAGATTTTCCTTACATATGGTTGTGTGTTTGGTTGAAATTCGCCGAAATAATTAAAAATCCGTAGTTTTCCTCCAAAATTCATCATAAAAGTGGATGCGAAGGCAAGTATTGTTAATAAGAAGATGGTACCTTTCTAAAAATCGGACGGCAGACCCCCGCCCATCCATAGGTCAGGAACCCCCCCTCCCCCCTGAGGGACAAATAATGACATACAAGATCTTCCTTTAGCTCATTGCCGTAGAGCCGCTCCTTCACTACTGAACTGTGTCTAATAAATCGCAACTTCTGTTTTACAGAGAACAGACTGCGACCATTGAGATTATCAGAACTGAACTTGTTGAAAGATATTCCAGACCCTATGCCAGAAGAAAGTGCATTTTTCATATTTTCGAATAAAAATAAGTATGTTTGTAAAGGTACATTTTTTCTTTTTGGCCAATTATTTGTTTAAGAGTGCCATTCTGATCATCGCGATTTGCTTCCCCAGAAAATGATCGTATTTGTGTAGTGACAATTGAGAAAACATTGACAATGGTACTATTTATATACATCAATCGTTTATAGATGCTAGCTATTTTCAGTACTAAGTATGCCTTGCAGAACCTGATTAATAAGTGGCTATGCAGTGTAGCCAAGTTTTTGACCTTTTGACTGGAAAATATCTTGCCTTATTTTATGTCAGAAGTCATCTGTTTTTACATAAGCAATCATTTCTTCTAGATTTAGCTTCTAAAGGCTGATTTCCACTCAGTAGAATTTTCCAAGCGGACTGAGTTTGACACAGTAAAATGTTAGTCATGTGTAACATTCTTTTTAAATTTAGAGGGACATTTTCTCACGTCAACAAAAGATTTCCTGTCCAATCGGAAAATTCAACTGAGTGGAAATCAGCCTTAAAGGCTGATTTCCATTCAGTAGAATTTTCTGAGCGGACTGAATTTGACACAATAAAATGTTAGTTATGGGTAATATTCTATTCAAATTCAGAACCACATTTTCTCACGTCAACAGAACATTTCCTGTCCTTAAGGCTGATTTCTACTGAGTAAAATTTTCCGAGGGAATTGAAAATCCCTTGTTTTGGAGAGAAAATATCGCTTTGAATTTTAAAAGCATGCTACACTTGTTAAACATTTTATTGTGCAAAATCCCATGGAAAATTTGACTGAGTGGAAATCAGTCTTAAAGGTTTATTTCCTAGTCAGTGGAATTTTCTAAGCCGGTGGAAATTCATATCATATATCATATTATATCAGATCATAAATTTTGTTGTTTACGAGAGAAAATGTTGCTCTGAAATTCTGTAGTTTACGAGAGAAAATGTTGCTCTAAATTTTGTTGTTTACGAGAGAAAATGTTGCTTTGAAATTGAACACAAAGCTACAGCTGAGTGACCTTTGCTTGTGTAAAATTCCACGCGCATAGAAAATTCCACTGGCTGGAAATCAGTGGTTGGTTTACTAGCATTACTCATTCATTTTTAGCGGGAATAGCTCAGTTTATTGTAGTTGACAGTTAGTCCTTAAATTGACGAAATAAGGGTTGAGGATAGTACCCCAAGGACCTCCAATGGTAGGGGGTGATTAGACTGGTTTTTTGCGTTTGAAGATTGATCCCAGCACGGAATGAATGGTAGATGGTGACGAAAAGTGTCTTTGGGATTTCAAGATTTGAATTGTTCTTTGATAAACAATTTTTCCAAATAATGAATCATTTTCTTTATTTCAGATTTCGATATCTTTGTTACAAACTGGCAGTGAACAAAATCTTCATCAATTTCATTCTGGCATTGATTTTACTGAGTAGCATTGCTCTATGTTTGGAAGATCCTCTGAATCGAGATGTCCTTAGAAATACAGTAAGTGCTATTTAAGCTCTATCGTTTTGGTCATTTCTTGAGAGAGAACAAAGCGATCCTTTACAATATTACAACATGATAGGCCCTTCAATATAGAGATCTTTTCACAGAAACTAAATGATTTGGAATATTTGGACTGGTATTAGCTTACCGCAAAAGCTCTATTAAGGCCCCCTCTCTATCTAGCCCCCTCTCTATTAAGCCCCCCTTTCTATCAAATCCCCTCTCTAATAAGCCCCTCCCCTCTGAGACGAATTTTTAGATAAGCCCACCTTTATTTACATCAAGTTCCAGAAATTCCCAATGATTTTCCATATATTTCAGAAAACAAGCTTGCACGTTTGTTTTCATAGTGTTTTGGGTGGAGAATGTGTCGAATGATGAATTTGACTCTTTAAATTGTATATATTGAATCCCCAAATGTGGGGTAAAAGAACTGAAAAACTTTTATATATGTACTTGTCATTTGATTTTGTGAACAAGCCCCCCCTCTAATAAGCCTCCTCTCTAATAGCGCCCCCTTTGGAGTGTCCGAAATTATTTTACAGTATCATTAAACTTTATATTTTGAAGCGTTGCCCGTTATCAAGTATATAAAGAGAAATCAATAGAATAAACGCCAATTTTACATCCACCTTTTTAAAGATTTGAAAGATTTCCGCGATGCAGATTCCATTTCACATCTTTTTCTTCCGCAGATTCTTGATTATTTCGACATTTTCTTCACTGTCATGTTCACGTTTGAAGTCACAGTCAAGGTGAGACAAATACACCTTTTCAATTAACGGCCTCGTTTTGGAAATTTTTGAAACTTTCTTCATACGAAATTTCTGACCACGGAATGGGATTTAGCAACCCAAGTTTAGTCTAATGGCAAATTTTCATAATCCTAGAGTTTGTAATTTTGATTTTCCCCAATCAACTTTTTACTTTGTCATCTTGCTGTAACAATTTTTAGATTCTTGAAATGGATTGATTAATAGCTTAGTTGACTGGCTGATTGATTGATTAATTGAATACTTGATTGATTAACCGATTGATTGATTGATTGATTGATTGATTGATTGGTTGATTGGTTGATTGATTGATTGGTTGATTGATTGATTGATTGATTAATCAATTGAATTAATCATTCATCTTCAGATGATTGGATTTGGTGTGCTCCTCCACAAAGGCGCATTTTGTCGCAGTTTCTTCAACATACTCGATTTGATCATTGTCGCAGTTTCATGGGCTGCAATCATGGCAAAGTAAGTGTACAAAAAAAAAATTTTTCGACTTTATGAATTTCTTTTGGAAATTCTTCCATGTCATTGTTAATTATTTCTTGGTAAAATTGCTGTATTTAGATTTGATCTATCGTTTGATATAAGAAAGGAATTCTGCGTAACTGTCTTCACGTGTATTGCTACTTTTCTCGCAGGGGCTCTGCAATATCTGTCGTGCGAATTCTTCGTGTCCTTCGTGTTCTGCGTCCTCTTCGTGCAATCAACAGAGCCAAGGGACTGAAGGTATGTAAGTTTGAAGGATAAACGAATAGACGATTGCGCTAAAGATGGCGGTGAGGAATTTTTTACCAAGATGCATTGCGTTCTTTAATCGAATTCCTAGACAATAGTCGAAGATTCATAATTCGAGCGTAGTGTATCTTGGTTAAAAAATTCCTCTCCGCCATATTTAGCGCAATCATCTATTCTATCCATGCGATGTCCCTTTGTGTCGATGCCGTATTACTGTGCAAAGTATTTTATAGATATAGTGTATGATTTAGTTATGAACCCTTTTGTTTTTCTCAGCAACACTTCCAGAGTTCGGTTATGTATTCTTAATTCTTGCATAGTTAAAATTTTCTTCTCAACGATCCCTTTTCTCAAAGAGATCATTTCTTTCCACCTCTTCTTTTAACGCCCTGTATAGTATCTAGCTGGAATTCGAAATGCACTTTTTATAGATCTTTTTCTAAATTTGTAGCATGTGGTTCAATGCGTATTTCTTGCAATCAAAAGCATCGGAAATATCATGATTGTTACCCTCTTGTTTCAATTCCTATTTGCGGTCATCGGAATCCAGTTATTCAAGGTAATATTTTCATATCGTATTCTGCTTTGTCACTGTTTAATTTAATTTTTGTTTCAGCCACTTTGTATCTTGTTTCGAAGAGTCCTGTTTTGTATTTTGTTCAATTTTATAAGATTGTGTACATTTCTATTTGAATTGATTTTATTTTGCCTTGTTTAACCATTCGCCGCTTGTTTTTTATTGTCAGAAATATGAACAGAAATCTGAGAATGACTTTTGGCATTTTTTGCAGGGAACATTCTTTTATTGTACTGATGATTCAAAAGTCACAGCCGAAGAATGCAAGTAAGTTCCTTCCTTACAATTATGAACTTAAGTCTAGTCACTATCAAGAATGAATTGCTCTAACCTTAAAGTACGTATGTCATGAACCTGATTGGTTCACACGATAGACTTATGACGATGAGTCTCTTGTTTTCCTGTGCCCTTTGACTTGATGATGGCGCTTCAGTCAATAGAGACTCATAGTATCACTATGAAAAACTTGGCCCTATTTAGGCCCAAACTGAGCAATTTCTTCAGTACCAATCAGATTGCGAGATTTGTGAATTACTATTGTTAAGGTGTAAATGTGATAGAATTTTCGATTCGATTGAAGAATTGAAAACACTCCCATGGGATAGAGATTCGAAGCCGTGATTCTTTCGTAATTCTATTGATGATTGAAGAAAATAGGGCCAAGTTTTTAACTGTTTCATGATGAGTCCCTCTTGAGCAAGGTTTACCGCAGGGATACAAGGGACTCATCGTCATCAGTCTATTCACACGATACAATTTTCTCTATTGTTCATTACAAAGCACAGGATCGAGGCTAAATTTTCATTGCAAGGAAAATTCGTGAAGCAGAAATGAAAGGTCACAAAACAATGGAATTTCATTCCACACTTCTTCGTTGTATTAACCAATTACTAACGTGACAGCTGTCCTTTAAATTAAAAAGCTTACACAGAATGATAACACAACAACTGTACTAAAAAATGTGATACTATTAAGAATAAGAAAATATTTGGAGTAATGATTAGGCTCTTGTTCTATTTAACCCTCCAAAATGGTTTTGTCAAAATTTCTTGTTCAGTGCAAAAAGTATCTGTCTTGTACATGAAGGGACAGTTTCCCTTTTTGTCCCAAATATTTGTTGTATCTTGCTGTCATTATTGTATATCGCTTCTTTAGACCAGAGCACTATTTCCTTTTGACCTTTTGTTGATTTACTCCTTTTTCATTGTGCTCAACTAATTCAAGACTACTTTTGATTTTCTTCGGTGATTTTTCCAGTTTTGATTCATTTATGACGTCAGTTTTATCTTTTTTTTCGTAGAGGAACTTTCTTAAAATATCCAGGAACAGACATGTCAAATCCTACGGTAAGCAGTTTTCAACATTCTTATTTAAAAGATTCTTGTAAAGCTGATTAAATCCCTCTCCCCGTACTAAAAACAATTGCCTCTGTCAAGTGTACGTCCCATGCTTGGCTGCATTGTAACTGAACAAGTAAAATCATTGTTATAATCTCAAGAAACGAAGAATGAACACATAAAGTTATTGCAGCTCTGCTAAACATGAAAGAGTTCTTGATTTGTTTGATTATTCCTCTCTGCAGGTTGAAAACAGAGTATGGTCACATCGCATGTTCCATTTCGACAATGTCTTCCAAGCCTATTTGAGTTTATTTGTTGTCATGACATTTGAAGGCTGGCCATTGTAAGTGCAGTTTATTGTTCTTTCCTAATCAACTGTTTGTATTGTGGCCTTGTATTGTGGTATAAACACATTTGTGTATTGTGGTATAAACACATTTTGCAGCAAGGGATAATCATCGAATCATCTACTTTCATGACTTGCCAATAATCAACATAATTTTGCTTCGCATAAATTTAGTCCGTAACACAACTACATAGAATGTTTCCTCGCTTCATAAGTGTACAAGAAATGTGAAAAATATCTTCTGAGCGAGGATAGAAACACGATAAACTAATCACGACTCCCTGGAAGAACTGTATTTACTTTTGTTAGATATATTTTGTAATTTAAATTGTTTTTCCTTATCTTAACGGAAGGTATATTGTGTGTAAAGAAGAAGTATAAACGTCTTCTACTTCTTTTATGGTTAGAATAGAATTGTTTGTGATTTTTGAGATTCGCAGCATTTTGTTTAGCTCTCGAGAAGATAGCCAATTTATTGATGTGAAATAAGTTATTGGACTACAAGAGATCAATGTTTGTCATTTTGTATAAAGTTTCAAAACAATAGTCATAGTTGGAGCTTTTATGAGGGCAGTTTTAGATTTAGTGTTCAGTTGATTTATCAATCAATCCTTTATACAGAAGAAGGTAAACAGTTTGGTCTCGTTTTGTTTGTAAAGAAATGCAAATTCGAAGTATATAGAATTACCAACTGTAGCAATAGAAAGTTCCAAGCACCTATCCAATCAAACTAAAATTTGTCGCAAATTTTATGTCACATGAGATTACGATATGCACAACACTCATGTAAAACACATAGATGATTATTTTCGCGGGCATTTTCACATGACATCTAAATTTGAACAGACTATACAAAACCTAAATTTCCAAATTCTTACTGTTATGTTATTCATGTTTCTACTTGACAGGATTTTAGAACATTCGATTGACTCAACAAAAGTGGATCATGGCCCTGCATTCGATAATCGACCGTTTGTCGCCATTTTCTACATCATCTACATTATCATTATTGCATTTTTCATGATTAATATCTTCGTTGGTTTTGTTATTGTCACATTCCAACAAGAAGGGGAAGAGGAATTCGCTGATTGTGAACTCGATAAGAATCAGGTAATATTTTAATCTTGCCATTTGTTTTTAAATTTATACTTTGATATCTTGAGCTCTGAGTAAAATGGACCATTTCTTCCCTATCAAAGCAAAATGGTCGAACAGCTAATGGAACCGTTCCACTCACCCCTTTACATAACAATCCTTAGACTTACCACTTGATTCCCTTGTATCCCTGTGGTAAATCTTGCTAGAACAATGAAAAGTTGACCCGTATTGTGTTTCCATCTGTCAAATACTGCATAGGCCTTTTCAACCGTCACTCCTCGGAAATGGGTTGCAATAAAAGTCACATTGAGAAGACAGTTGTTTCAACAAAGACTATTAGAAATATGACAAGGAAAGTTCGTTTTTCCTTCTGAGTATTGTTACAAGATATTTTCAGCGCTTTTTAGGAGTATGAATTACCAGAGAAGTCTCTAGCCAACTTCGTTTTGATCTAGTCAATTACGTCAATTGAATTAAAGCTCGAAAACCACCTAATTTGTTGTTTGTTTTGGGGGAACAAATGATTGGGAAAAGTTGCACAAAGCAATTACTCAGCTTTCTTCTTTTCTTGCAGCGTAAATGCGTGGAATACGTGTTGCAAGTAAAGCCCACGTACAGATTTGTGCCTCGAGTTCGATTCCAATACCATATATGGAGAGTTGTCACTTCGAGGTTATTTGAATACATGATATTTGGCTTTATCGTTGGGAACACTGTCGTTCTTGCGGCTCAGGTATCTTTTAGTTCCTTACTATTTTTTAAATGTTTTTTAAACATTGGCCAGTGAATAAATTGCTTTATTATATATTGATTAACAGCACTTTTCGCTGTCAAGATATGCGGACTCTTAACCATATCTGTTTGAAAATCTGTTTGAGTAACACGCACGCAAGTGAGCAGACTGGTGTCCAGTGGTTGATGCAATGGGCTTTTTAGCTGATCTCTGATATCCGCTGTTTATATGAGATTTTTCACCTCACCTATCAGCCCCGGGGCCGAAGGATAAACGAATTCTATCCATCCGATGCCCCTTTGCGTCGATGCCGTATGGCTTTACAAAGTATATTACAGATACAGAATGTAATTTAATTATGAACACTTTTGTTTTTCTCTGCAACACTTTGAGAGTTCGGTTCTCTATGCTTAATTTTTCCAAGAAATCATAGTTTTCTGCACATTTAAATCCATGCAGCATTTCTTCATTAAAGCATAAACTCATTACTTGTATCAAGATTTTGAAAAATGTTTATTGCAGTATCACAATCCATTTGATCTGTACAAGAGAGTATTGGATGGCTTTAATATTGGGTTCACTGCTGTCTTCCTCCTTGAGTGTGTCCTGAAGCTCATTGCATTCAATTATAAGGTAAAAAATTTCTTTACGGTTAGATTCATTTTATAGATTTTGTCAGTCGCTACTTTTGCAATGCACTGTTAGTTGCTGTGTCAAATTTTGTATCGTTTGGTTAGAAGAAATATTTGACTGTCTATGGCAATAGTTTATATAAAACTCATGTTTAAATTCTATTCTATTTTTCTTGAACAGAACTACTTCCGCGATGCTTGGAATATTTTTGACTTCATCATCGTTCTTGGCAGTATTGCAGATATAATCATCGGAGAAGTTGGGGTAGGTCAATTTTCTATTGTAAATTTTTTTTTCAAATTTAAGAGGCCTAGAAATTTTAGAAATGAAACATCAGTGATTTATCTTGAAATCAGTTTTCCATGAAGTCAAAACACGTTTTCATTTGAGTGAAAAATTTTTTTGAGAAGTAAATACGAAATGTTGAAAATAGTTCAGTCTTCTGAGAAATTTTTTGCCAGGGAAATCCTTCATCTAATGCGCATGCTCCGGTATCGGTCATTCAAATTTTTCTTTGTTGTTTGTTCAAAGCTATTTTTATGAAAATGCTTAATGAACGAAACATTTATAAACCAAAGTATCAATCAATCAATCAGTCAATCAAGCAATCAATCAGTAATTCGTTGAATTTCTGAAAATCAAAGTCCTTGAATTTCTTCCTGTAAAAATCGATTCTTCAGGCCAATTTTTATAATTCTTCTTTTTTTGAAATAATACCTTGTTATGTGTTCGTAATCTTAAAGGGATTGTCTCAACTAGCATACCTTAGACGTCCCATCTTGGTCGGCCTTGTCGTCTAAATTTTCTTGTCCCATGGTTTTCATGTTCATTTTCATTAAACATTATTTATACACGAAAAAACCCTTCAGCAAATAGAATGCAAAACTTACTACTTATTAACTTACAATCTAAAAATCAAATTTTAAATACCTAAAAAACCTAAAATCCTAAATTCCTAATCTGCTGTTGTTTCAGGGAGTCGTGTTTTAACATGAGTCTAGCCCTTTAAATGCGTTTTTAATTGTTGTTTAAAATGATTTAAAGTCGGTAACTCACGAATTCTGGTTGAAACAGATCCTTCAAGTCTTCAACATTTTTCTTTTCTAGAGGGGTTCATCAATCAAATTCAATTTCTTCAGATTATTCCGTGCCTTGCGGTTGGTCAAGCTTCTCAGCCAGGGTGATGGAATTCGAACTTTGTTGTGGACATTCATGAAATCATTTCAGGTAAATAAATGGCTATCTATTTTCCAACTTCAGTTTGTTTCAGATTATTCCCGTGCTTTCGTTCATGCTTTATTTTTGTCTCTTGTAAGCCACGCAGGATGCCGAACGCACTACTATTTTCGGTGATGTTTTGAGGAAGGAAAAGTTGGAAGATTCTGTAGTACTGGTGAAGTTGAAGAAAAAGAACTAAGGCAATACCGAGACTTGCTTTAATCTCAAAATTTCTGCTACTGGATGAAGCTAAGCGAGATAGACAAAACTAATGACGTCAATGGGTCAATGGGAGACGCCATCTTTTCCGTGATCGTCCTCCATCCAGGCTCTTCTGTAGAATAGCTAGTAGATCTGATATTGAGATCCATGTCCGCCAACTTTCTGGCTGAACACGACAGTTAAAGAGTGAGAAAGCCTGAGAGAAGGAAATGCTATCTTCGCATGCTGCCGAACTTTGTAAACATGTTTGTTTATACAATTGCTTCTTTTAGGCCCTTCCATTCGTTGGTTTGTTGATTCTGTTGTTGTTCTTCATATACGCCGTTATTGGAATGCAGGTGAGCGTTTGATACAATTTAGTATTAGAATAAAGTCTTGATAACGAAGTAACTATTTTCAGGCAAGAATAAATAAAGGATGAATCAGGAAAACGCAGCTTTGTTATGAATCTTAAGATGAGGACGACAATCACGACGATAACAAAAGACATTTTGATTTTGCTTTTGTGATGAAAAGACGAGACAATCCAATAGACGATTACGGAAAAGATGGCGGACCTCATATCACGCAATGCATGATAGGAAAATGCCCCCTAGCAACGCATAGCTACCAAAACTTACAACTGCAGCATAAAATCTTGACCACAGCTACGATAGACTTAGGCCGTCGCAACTTTATCATGAAATCTACGCGTATTCTTTTGGGCACCTGAAGTGTACGAAGTCTTCTGAAAGCAGTAGACTTCGCAGATAAATCGTCAGCTACCCAAAGGATGCAAATTCTGAAAACAGTAGAGTCAAGAGCCGTCAGACTTGGCGGAGAGAAATCCCAAAAGAATGACAATTCTGAAAGAAAGTTACAGAGTTCGAATTTTGTGTTCGGTCGAGTGAAGTGAAGCCATTGCAATACTTTTGTTATGCAAATCTCAAGAGAATGTGATTTGCAATGTTTCATTCGTTTTTCGAATGTTCTTAGAACTTTTTATTCATCTCTCTTTTCATTCACCTCTCCAACTCTCCAATCAGTTACGTAAACAAGGCCAAAAATCTTCTTGAAATCTTGATGAAACGACGAAAACAGTAGGCCATTTAGACGAAAACAATCTTGATATTGTAGGGAAGCTGTACTGTACGTTATTGCGAGCGACGGCTTAGAAGAGTGTCGACTTCACGATGAAGTTGCGACGGTCTAAATCGATCGTAGCTTCGGTCTAGATTTTATGCTGCAGTTGTAAGTTTTGGTAGCTATGTGTTGCTAGGGGGCATATTCCTATCATGCATTGCGTGAAATGAGGTCCGCCATCTTTTCCGTAATCGTCTATTATGATGCTGTTACATGATGATATAAAAACGACAGTCCAGTTACATTATGATTACGAAAGAAATTGACAGTCCAGATGAAATTAATGACATATACGGAACGTTTCGACTCTGGCTAGAGTTATCTTCAGCAAAGAATGATTTTTTTGTGCATCTATATGTTTGCTTTATGCTAATCAAGAAATATTCAGTAAACAATATGAAAAATTTTGGAAGCAGCAGCTAGGATGTATTGTCAAAAAAATGCAGGTCATGAATCCTGAAAGTGGGTACGTTTTTCCCTCAAACGGACATTTAATTTGCCAGAAAAAGACGTTTCGATCGAGCATCCAAGTTTTGTAAATTTTGCCAAGGAAACCAAAGCATGATCCCTGTTCTTAGTAGAGACGCTGAAGAAACTGCTTGCCACAGGTAGCAATGTTTATACCGAGAACTTGGGGGCATGCCTTTTTTCGTTGGCAAATGTACCACATTTGGACGGTCGATCCAAGCCTCCCTCCCCCTAGCAAGTTAAAAGGTATATTGGAAAGGTCCTAAATCCTTCCTGATATATTAAATTGTGATTAATTTCTTGATTCCTTTTTTTCTTTCAAATCTAAATTTTTCTTCTAGATTTTCGGCACAATTAAACTCGATTCTGATGGAGTTCTAAACGAGAACAATAATTTTCAAACATTTCCAATGGCAGCGATTGTTCTATTCAGGTAAATTAACGACCTCTTATGGGCCTATTTTAAAATTGGTCACACAAAGAGAAATCGTATTTTTGCTCATAACAGATTTTTTGTGAGTTGCGAAATAATTTAACTGATGAACTTTCAAAGAGTCAAATCCTGATAATATAAAAGTTCCGCATACAAACAGGTGCGTTTTTCAGCAGGGCCTAGAGTTTTTGTCAGATTTGTGTCAAATATCCACATTTGATTCACATTGCATCATCCTCCTTAACTATTTTCAAAAATTCTGTTATTGAAGTTGTTTTATTGTAAATATTGCATGGCTATCGTTACTAGGTCCCAACATCACGGCATCCCCACGTTCTCATGAGGTGTTTTTACTGTATCTTTGTTAATTAAAGGGGACTTAGCAACCTGCATATACCTTGCCCCTACCATCTCTTTGTTGGCGGTCCCCGGAGTTGGTAACTTCCATATGTAAAGCAACGGGTACGTGCCGCCCATAAGGATGGGTTTTGAACCTCAAAATCCCTAACTATGGGCCTCAAAATGTAGCTGTTACGCTAGAAATGGGAAGCTTTCTGAATCGTAACAAAAACTTTTCGAGATATTTATTTTTATCGTTGGATATTCTTCGTCTTAGTTTGTGAAAATTAGTTTTTGATAACCTTACCTTTCATTAATATACCTTTATAATGAAATGAAACATGATTCCTGGGAATTTAAACAGTTTTTGCCTTCCTCGAATCCTTAAAAGTAAGTGCGAAAATCGACCGAGAATCTTTTGATATGGGTCTTCCCCTAAAATGTTGGGTGGCACGCCCCCATTATCCCAAGACTCTAGTTACCCCTCCGGGGTGCGCTCTTGAGAATCAGCTTATGCTTTAAGGGCAACCTTCCCAACGAAATGAAACAAGAAAAGGATGAGGAACGTTGTCACTCAGTTTTGATTACAAAGTCCAACTTTGTAATCTAAGAGGGTGTTCCAGGTCAGTAAGAAAGGAAGAAAGAAAGTCAGTCACGCTCGTTAATGGAATTGAGTAACGTTTTATTTTGTAGATCGTCAACTGGTGAAAATTGGCAACAAATTATGATGGCTTGTATTAATTCGCCAAATGTAGTGTGTGAAATGAATCCTAACGAAACATGTGGCACTGATGTGGCCTATATTTATTTCATGTCGTTTCATATGATCTGCTCATTTTTGGTAAGTTGATCATAAATAATTTTCTTCCATATTTCATCCTTCTGGATGGGCCACAAAAAAGTTCCTGCTTTTTAAGATTCGTAGCAACATTAGTGCTTTCTTTATTGTTCTGTGCGAGGAATTTCTTCTTGATCAAATCAAATGTTTTAGAAGATGATCTACTTGAGATGGAAGTTTACAATAAACACGCACCGATTTCGGCCCACCTAACAGGTCATAGTATAAGATGGCATAATTTGCTTCATATGTTTGCAACACAGAGAATATCAGTTTATTGGAATCTGATAAACCCCTTTAAATCTAAGGGTTTTCTAATAATCGAAACATTTCCCGATTCACTCGGTAGACTCATTCCAAAAATCTCTTGTTTCGGTCCTCCAGACTGATGTGTCGCTGGAACAGAAGCCATAACAACAACAACAACAACAACAACAACGAGCGAAAGTTAGCGGAACTTATGTAATGAGTTGACTTATGTATGTGATTTTGTTTTAATTAAAAAATTGTTTGCGTCTGTTGTTTTCAAACAAAATGTCATTATTCTCCAATTTCTTTCTACTTTCCTTCAGATCATAAACTTGTTTGTCGCTGTCATCATGGACAACTTTGATTATCTGACTCGTGATTGGTCAATCCTTGGTGCCCACCATCTCGAGGAATATGTCAAGATTTGGTCTGAGTACGATCCAGAAGCAACGTATGTATTTACTTCGACTGATTGCTCGAGTTCCTTGTAACCCTGTAGTAAACCATGCGCAACTGGGACTCATTACGAAACAGTGAAAAGCTGACCTTATCTTATGTTTTGAGTTATGACCTTGAGTCCCTAGTTTCCCTACGTTCTTTGATTTGTTCGTATCATTTTGATCAATATGGACTCATAACATTACTGTGACATAACAGGGACGCTTATAAAAGATGGTCTCAAAAATTGCGGGAGTTTTCGTACACCAATGTCCTACCACGAAATGACTTCAAAATCTGTTGTGAAGAGCTTGAACACTGAAGTACAAACTTTTGATACAAAGAATGAGTATGACTTGAAATAAGAATTATTACTTTGAATTTTCAGTGGAAGAATGAAGCATGTGGATATCGTATCAATGTTGAAAAGGATAGAGCCTCCACTTGGATTTGGTAAATGCTGTCCTCACAGAGAGGCTTGCAAGCGCCTTGTTAGCATGAATATGATGATGAATAATGATGGCACTGTTGATTTCCATGCGACGCTGTTTGCACTCGTTAGGACGTCGCTTAATGTCAAAAGACCTGATGGTAAGAACAAGCTAGTATTCATTTGTATAGAAAGTAAACAAGAGCAAGCCAAGACAAGAACCCTGGGGGACACCATGATAGATGTCTTCAGTTTTAGAACAAGCCTCATTAGAAACTCCAGCACTCCGTATCAAAGATCTTATAGTTTTTAAGTGTTTGGATGGACAATTTAGACATGATCGCAATATTCCGTGGCATCAAATTTGAGACAGACGTTAAATATGCGAGTAAAAGAGAAACAAAATAAAAAATAGTGGCATGTCAGAGAGGGTGGGGACTGGAACCACCAGAATGTCTTCTGGAGAATGACAATTTTCAAAATCTTGAAACACATTTTTGCAATGCTGGACCTGAATATAATCGAATTTTTCTTCCTATCTTTCAGCTACAGAAACTATTCTGCACGCAAACAATGAGTTACGGTCAATCTTGAAACATCTTTGGCCTAGAACGAGTGAGGATTTGGTTGACAAACTTATTCCTCCTCCAGACTGTAAGTTCAATATTTGATAGGTCGTTATTGATTGATTGATTGATTGATTGATTGATTGATTGATTGATTGACTAATTGATCAATCGATCGATTCATTGATTAATTCGTTTATTGGTCGGTACATTATTTGTTTTGTTGGTCGATTTCTGATTTTACAGACCAACCGGGAATTCCAAAAGCCGTTACAGATTTCACAATATTTACATTTTGCTAAGATGTGTTTTCAGCAGGGGGGTACATAACATGTTGACAGTACGGGAATGTGCCGCCCATATGGGTGGGTTTTTGGGCCCAAAATTCTCCAAACAAGGATCCTTTTTCTCGCAGATTTTCTGAAGAGAGGGAAGGGGGCATGGAGCCAAGAACAACTTGGAAAGAGAGATTAAGGAATAGCCCCAACAAATACCTCATAAAGAATTTACTCTGTTGTGCCACCAAATTGTCTAGTTCAGCTCAGCAAGGGCGAATTTTGTAAAAAAAGAATACAGGTTGAGGAACACGAAGTGACTTAGCAGCTTCGAGAATAGATTTTTCACACATCAACACACCAGAATTTTGCTTTCTCTGCCTACTTTGATTTGACTGAGTCCACTTGGTTTTGTAAAATCTATACTTCTGAAAGGAGTATCGCTTTGTCTTCTCGGAACCTTTATGCTTGTTTCGTAAAATTGCCCTGTCCTGTTCAGCTTCAGCTATTTTACTGAGACCGTTTGGCATTTGATTTTTCATAATCATGACCATTGTGATGGAAAGCCATAACATTTATTTCTCTTCTTTTATAGACACGGAAGGAATAACAGTTGGAAAATTCTATGCCACGTTCCTGATTCAAGAATATTTCAGAAAATTTAAGAAGAAGCGACAAGATGAAAGAAGAAGGAAAAATGCAGATAACACAGTTGCATTAAAGGTAGCTTAAATTTTCATTTCATAGTAAACAGCGTTCTCTAATCCTCAATTCCTGGCAACGTCAGTGGTATTCAGTCCAGGTTAATTCGAGCTTGTGAAAAGGCCTAGAGGAGGTCTGAAACTAACTGGGCCAGCAATTATTGACAGCAACTTGAAAAAGATAAGTTTAAGTGTGCTTGTTTGATTGTTTGTTTGTATTTAATTTGTTTTGAGTAGGCTTGTCAGGATTTCTAGCTACGGAAAGCTAATTTAGGCCCACTGTGCATGCCGCATCCAGGCATGGGACCCCTAGTTTAACGTTCCTTTCAAAAGACGACGAGATGAGTGGTGAGGTCAGGCCTGATGCAGATTGTGAATGATGCAATAACGCTTTCAAGAAACCGTGGACAATTTAAACAACTGGTTCACCCTGACAATATTTGAACTATAATACGGAATGCATAGTTGATGGCGATAACTTTGGCCTGCTGTTCCTGAAAACACAACGTTCCTTTATAGAAATATCTTTTCCAATAAAATCAAATTTCCTAACGTTGTTTCTTCACTACAAGTTTGGGATATGCTCATGAAATGTTCATGTTGTATGAAACTGTGTACATGTTAGTGTTCCTTGAACATAGCTCGTTAGTTGTGCTAAAGAATTCGTTTTACCTATCATTGAGAACACTGAAGGAAGTTTGTAGGGGTATTTTATCGGAAAATTAGTTCTGCTTTTTAGATTGATATAGCAACTCTGTAGGGAAAGCATAGGGCATGTGATATAGAGTAGTTTCTGTTCCACAAGCATAGACTAAATCACAAATAACTGATTGGGTCAATTTATGTATAATTACCCTTGCCTTTTATTTCTTAGACCAATTGTTGTTTTCTTAGGCTGGCCTACGTACCTTACATGAGCTTGGCCCTAAAATCAAGCGAGCGATTTCTGGAGATCTTGTGGATGATCAAAGTAAGGAAGACGAGGAAAAAGAAAATGACAAAGAGCTTACGGTAATTTTAAATTTTCATTTTTATTATTGATTGATCAAAACTTATCCATCAATTTGAATGAATGAATGTTGTATTGATTGATTGATTGATTTATTTATTGATTTATTTACTCATTTATTGATCGAATCATTGATTAGTTTTTGATATATACTTGTTTTGTGTGGTTTAGACTCTCCAGCTCTATGCGCTTAGTTTCTTGCGTTTTGGAAATAGTTTTCAAACCATCTGTGTAGCGAGCAACGGGGATCATTATGGAAATAAAGTCAACTTGATCTTTTAATGCTATCCCTGCCATTATAATTAGGGGTGTTTTTAACTTTATATATCAAATTTTTCTATGTAAAATGTATTGTAAATATTTTATTTTTTTTTAATTTATTTTTTCCTTTTTTTTAACATTGTAAAAATTTTTAGTGGCAATACATACACCTACCTACCTACCTAACGTTTATAGGAATCTGACAAACTTTTCAGAGCAAGAAGCTTTTTGAAAGTCTTTTAATTTTTTGCCTTATCCCGTATATTTGATTCTCATTGAATTTCGTTTGTTTTAGCAAAACAAGAGAGCAAGCTTTATGGCTGGTCTGCGGCGTGGATTTGCTTCAATTGGAGGATCTGATAAAAAGAGAGGATCTGTTTACAGCATGGTATCAAATACGCCAAAGGATACACCAACTTCTTCCACGTAAGTACAATTTATCTATGTTTAAAGTAACTATTGAGGAACATTTTGAAGAGGATCAGCTCTTGATTAAAGCTAAATTGTCATCGTTATGCCCGACCAGATTTGTTTAATCTGTATGGGGTAGCCGTTATCTTCCAAAAGCTTAATGCTTAGATGTGCCTAGATATGATTGGCACATTATGTTCCTTAAGCCTTCAGTAACCTCAACCATAGATGATAAATTAGTTCCCAAATGTAAATCTTTTTTATCAGGGCACATCTTCCAATAAAAGGAGCTGGTATGTTAAAGGCTCCTATTGATGCAGCTTCTAAAAGATTGTCGCTTCCACTTTTCATGATGGACAAACGAGGGAAAGATTCACAACCGGTATGTTTTGCCTTGATTAACTAAACATTTCAGTAACTAATGGAACGGTTCTTACTTGGCACTGTTCACAGATTGAAATTTCAGTTTATGAAATAACTTCGCATGCGATTTGGAGATAAGTAGAAAAAGTTTATGACATCAAGTCCTTTGAAAACTTCGCTATTTATAGTTGTTACTTCGTTTAGGCCTATTCTTGAAACTTTAGGAATACAGCACAAATCTTTGTTAGGATTTCGATGAATAATGCCATAATTTGCGCGAAGGATCGATAGTTTAAAGAAGATGCAGCTAATGAGTCATTATTACCCAAGGTTCTTTGCGGGAGCGCTCCACTTACTGGCCGTCTGAACGTCAGATTTGGCCTGAAGCAAACATTTGTATCAGTTCAGTTAATCATTAATGCCTTGTCGATCCATTGGTTCTGCTTAGGCCAAGTTGGATTTTCGGACAGCGTGAAATTTCAGCTTGTCCGCGAAGGACCCTGGGTGGCAACGGCTATTTTAATTACTATGCCATAAAAAGTGTCAAGGTGCGTTTATGCGCAAACACCGTTTGGATAATATGAATTCATATAGTTTTATTGACGCAAGTTCATTTGTTGCACGACAGCAAATTTCATAGGGACCTCTTGGCTCAAGTTAGATGTCATGTAAGATATATGATAACACAAAATCACCCATGTAAAACACTTTTTGTTTTTGTTTGCGGACATTTTCTTGTAACATCTAATTTGAGACAAACTAGTTTCAAAGAGGTCAGCGCCAATCTCTTTCTTTGTCATATTTTATAACAAACTTGTTTGTTTTGTAACAGACAACTGTACAGCCACCATCCAGTGAAAAGCAGTCCATCATTCAACGATTGTCGCCCAGAAACATCAGAAAAGCTCATGCACGGCCTAAATCGACTCCGTTTGAAGTGCTACATCATGTTGATAATGAGGATGATGGCTTGCCTCAAATTGTGCTCTCTGCTCAATCAGACATCTCAAATCAGAGTAACACACCAAAAACTATGAGTGGAGCATCAACACCACAGCATGAAACGAAAGCGAGGTCAGGCTCTGATTTGAACTCAAATTTGCTTGATTCTTCGTTTCCCCCTACGCAGGAGCGAAGAAGCCGGTCCAGTAGTGCTTCAAGTTTAGTTGAGCAAGCTCTAGCACAAGAGGGTCTCCCCCAAGATGATTCCCTGCGGAGAACAGTCGAACAAGAGCTAAGTGACTCTTTAAATTTCTCGCAAGCCCAGTTAGAAGGTGCGGCTAGGGATATTATCAACAATTTTGAACAAGAGGCAGGAGCTAGCATTGAATCACCATCTGTTGAATTGCCACCGCAATACCCGGATGAAAGCGAGACTGATTGGATCCCTGAAGAGAGGCCACCCACTTACGAAACAGCGGCAAGACCTGACAGGACTAGCTATTTGTAAGCCGGATTTGGAAGCGAGTCGTGATTTCTAATTTTATGCCTCATAATGGTTTACCCTAACAAGAACAGGAGGCTTGAGCTTGAAGCCCCGTTTTAATGTTGTTCAGTGTCACCTTGGTAACGATTTGACAGTAATTGAGTGATTGACATCTTTTGAAATGAAATTACATCTAAAGGATTTGCTCATGTGACAACAACAACGACAATGAACAATGGTTTTTATTGAATTTGATTGGTGCAAATAAACAATGAACAGTTTACAACACGCAAGCATCAAGATCAATCAATTTTAAGTAGAGTAGTGTTTGTTACAGTTTAAATAGTATATTTTTTACCCGTAGAATTAGATTTTTATTAACTTTGGGCAGCATCTTTTCAATTCCCCTTTTTTTGTTCGGTAGGTATGGTGGGCATATTTGGTACCATTTCCTTGTACCCCGAAGATGTCTTGAATCATTCATTGCAGCATAGTTTCCTATGTTTATGTAAAATTCAATTACCTGTGTCTTGAACTGAATGACGAGAGAGGATTTTCAGCTATTTCGTTATCATCCCAGGATGGGCACTCGCAGGCTTGACTTGACAGGATGTCCCTCTCAGCAGGGTGTCCTTTCTGATAAAAATTATGCGACAAGTTGTCTTTTTCAGACAAAAATTATGGGACGGGGTATTATTGTTGATAAGAAAATTATGCAGCGGTGTTATCATGAAGAAAAGAACTCCTTTGCGACAATAGATCATGTACACTTTGGTAAAGATTTTGCACAATAGAGGAAACTTTTCAGGCATTTTCTATTCGACAGGGCACAAGGTGTGGAGAGTTTTCCACACATCCCTGTCTCTTCCCAAATCAAGTACCCCTTTGGAGCTATAGTTCTACCGTTGGAATCTTCAGAAATCTTGAATATTTTTCGAAATTACAGCGTACCTTCTGTTTCAACGCATTTGGGGATCTGACGTCAAAGAATTTTCAAATCATGGACCAGAAGAGTGACAGAATTTTGGTTGATACCATATTGTGGACATCCGTAAACTATTGTTCCTTGGAAATTACTTCATGTTTCGTCGAAAAAGTTAGAAACTACGATGGTTTTGAATTTTTTCAAATTGTTCTTGAATTCTTGAAAAGGAAGAAAGAAAGCTCAGTTCTGAAAATGTTGAAATTTCCAACTTTAGGATTGTATCGAAATAGCTATTCAGTTCAAAGGAATAGAAGTCATTGAATCTTACACCAACGAAAGATTATTTATCAAGTAAAACTAACCTAAATACAATAGATATTTACACAAAATCGCAACAGTCTATTGAAATACTGACTTGCCGGTTTCGCCGCTGCCCTAAAATTCTCTGACTTTGCAGCCAGAACAGTCAGGCAGACGAGGGTCGATTCCAAGTAACGTCTCACCGTGCGTTTATAGCGACTACCAACTCTTCCACTTCCAGAGACGCTTCTCGATAACCTAAACGGTACTGATCCCCAGAGGGAGTTTCGAATTGACCATTTTATTTTTCTCAGAATTATGGGGCTGATGTTCCGTTTTCGATAAATACAAGGCTCTAAATTTGGAATGTCGGGTGTTGGGTTCTTGATAAAATAGAACTTTTTGCCGCTAACGTTGGTGGATAACTAGAGGAATGAAGAAAACCCCTGCCCCTGGAGAAGAATTCCTGGGAACTACCGGGTGAGTCAGAAAAAACAGCCGACATTGAAAGGCTATTGGCTACTGCTTCCTAGGTATGTAAGCAATAGCAGTTTGCAATATCTGATTGAACAGGCTACTTTTTCAATATTTTAGAATTTTTCCTGGTTGAAATCGACCACTTTGTTATAAGGGATCTTCTCAAGAAAGTAGCTTCGAAGAACCTTCAAAAATGTCCTGAAATCACTCACAAAGTCTATGCTGTCATTGTCGTCAGGAAGGAAACCCGATCAAGTTTTGCTCGGCTCGTCGCTTTCACTTTTTTGCGGATTTTTGAAAGGGGCTTTCTGCAGAAAATCTCCCATATCCACGGGAAGGAATGACCGATTAAAGCCGGGTATATTACTGAACCTAAATTGAGATATCGGGGATAAAACAAGACAGTTCTCAATATAATTGCTTTGATTTTCAGGGAGCAGCAGTTTTTCAAACGCAATGCGTTTTTTGACGCACCCGGTAGAACAGGAAAGGATGCGTTTTTTCAACAAAATGATAATTATAATCAACTTGTTCATTAGTAACGTATTGTAGAAAACTTAAAACGAATTTGTACATATTAAATATGTACGTCTTGTATAATTAACAGCATCCTAGGTACACCGCACCATTTTGTACCATTGCAATTTTATCAGTTAATTTCTGTTGGTACCTTTTTGTATTCCCTTTATCTTTATTTATTTATCATATTGCCTCATGATTTCTTATTTATGTAGTCCTTCAATGCTTCACCGTACTTGTGACAGAAGAGCATTGGTTCAAAATCCTATGACAGTTTCGTGAAAGATTCCAACCTATGTCTTTGAAGAGTTTGAGTCCTTTGTCCTTTGGGTCTTTCTCCATGACTCCAACGACTCAAAACACGTAGTGTGCACCAGGCGTAAAGACCTAAAAGACCAAATGTGAACTAGGCTTTGGGAATGAGCAACAGTCATAGACGTAGGAACCGGGGGGCACTGGGGGCAGGTGCCCCCACGTTTTGCTGTAAACAAAGAAGTGCCCTTTTAATTCTTAGAAAATGCCCCTTTTTTCTTGGGGAAAAGTGCCCTCGAAGCGTCGTACCCCCCAAGTTTGAGATGCTTCCTACCACGTCCCTGGAAACAATAGGCTTGTCTGTAATCACTCGCTTTTTTTTCTTTATAAGAAACTTGGATAAGCGCCTAGTACTAAAGGTTTCTTAATTTCGTTTCTTTTCTTTTGAATCTTTTGGTTGCATATAGTTTTCTGCCACCGCTACGTATTTGTTTCTTGACAAACATAGCATAAGAATGAGAGATCTTTCGGACTCAGAACATAAAATTATCATGGATATAACTCAAAAATAAAGGATCACAGCAATTTCCCATGACTTTCTTGGGTTTGGCTTTTGAATGTTTCTTAGCACTTCTCTAGTATAGTAGTAGAGTTTCTTAAATTTTTGGCTGTCATAATACTAGTTTCTTGTAAACCAGTTTCTTATGAAAGAAAAAATATGTTGAGTGTAGAACACAGCGTTTTCTCTACGGCTATCCATAGGCAATATCGGCTAAGGTTTGTTTACACCCATTTCAAGTCATGTGATCAATCTCTTGATAAAACATATTTTGATTTCTCTCGAGGGGCAAATCACTTCTCAAAGTAGCGTACGTGATTTTTGTGATTTTGAAATCACATGATTTTTTTCTGTGCTTTTAGTGATTTCTAATGATTTCCTTCGTGTGATTTTCCAGTAATTTTTCAGTGATTTGTGATTTTTGGTGCTTTCTGTATGCGATTTTCCTTGTGATTTTGTGATTTTGTATGTGATTTTTTTGTGATTTCAAGGGAGATGTAGGAAAAAAAAATCAGTTAATTGCCCCTCGATTTCTCTAACATATTTCGTGCCATGCAGAGTTGTTCCATGATGACTGCAAAAAGTAGCAAATACTACAGGTTCTCAAGAGTATTGTCACATGACTTGAAATGGGTAAAAAAAACCTTAGCCGATTAGGTCTATTGTGTATGGTGCGTGTAGAACTTCGATTCGATTGGGATATTTCCTCGTTATTTTGCTCTTCATGTTGCTATTTTAAGATTCTAACCTTTTGTATGGAAGGACTTTTGAGCTGACGTCAGCATCAACTTGGGAATTGTTTCAATAATGAGCTTTAACACCTGCATTAACTTGGGAATAAAGTTATGATAATTATGATAATAATTATGATAATTAATTAGAGAATTTGTCAAGCACAGCGTTTTCAAGAAGAAATGTTTGCAAAATTTTTTTTCAAGACTTTGGCAGCTAATGAGACGGTGTGCATGGATGAGTTTTGAGACGCTGTACAAACTTTCAAGAAGCAAATTTCTTAGGATTACTCAAGACCCTTGAAGAGCCTGGAAGTTCTATCACTTTTGGGTTTTCCTCGAGACCAGAAAGAAAGACCAACGAGGCCACGTCGACGGCCGATACCGAGTTTCAAGAGGAAAACTTCACAGAATCAAGTTCAGCAACAGAAAGTGTAACTTGCAACAGAAAGTAAAGCATTATCAAACGTGGCCATGGTAAGAAAAATTTGAATCTTTTACATTTTGAGATACTCTTTCATGTCTGAATTTTGAAAATCAATTTTGAGTTCATTTTTCGTTCCCTAGGCTTGGTAGGCCGGAGTAAGGGAGAATTACTTTCTTCTCACAAATTGTTGCGGGAAGGAAATTGAAGATCCCCCTCTCCCCCTTATTCAATATTGGTGTCGCGTCAAGGAAAGTTCTCTAGAGTCTTCAACCTTATTGATTGCGGGGGGAACAGGAGGAAAGGATGCTCAACAGTACCCTGGGTACCTTTCGTTTCATTTAAATTTTGAGGCTCTGGTACCCAGGTTAGCTCAACAGGTGAAAATATCGGAAAAGATGAATTTGTCTCATAAGTTATGTCCATGATTGTAGCTCCCCGTCAATAAATATTTTTGCAGTCTAAACTCAAAAATAGATAGACTCCATTTAATAATGTAAAAATATCTCACAATGCTGTATATAAATATCTGAGAAGACATTAAAAATATTTCTCAGATCTGTCATATTCTTCTTAAATCTTTTTAATCTATACAAATATCGCAAAAGCTCTACTTAGCCCCTCTTTAATAAGCCCCCCCCCAATTCATATAAAACACCATAACCTACCAAAGAAATTCCATTCATTTAGCTATACTAGTTAGGGATGACTTTGTGAATGAGTTCCTCTCCCCCCTCTAATCAGCCTCCTTTCTTTTAGCCCCTCCGGAGTCTCCGAAATTTAGAGAAGCCCTCCATTGCCCCCTGGGCACCGGAGCCAAAAAAGTTCAACGAAACTTTTTGAGGCTCTGGTGCCCAGGGGTAGGTCTCTAGGGGGGGGGGAATGAGTAGAGCTTTTACGGTACTTCCCTGTCTCTTATCGATAATATATCCATAAGAAAGCAAGGGTGCAGAGAAGGATGAAAGCACACCCCTTGAGCGGCCATTTCATCATTGGGTCTTGCACTTCAAATTCTCTGATTTCTCTATACTCTTGTTCCCTATATTGTTGATCTTCTGCTGATGCAAAGTCTATCTGATTCCTCAGCACAACTGCTTTGGGATGGGCTATGGAATCCATCGAAATCTCCGAAGTTTCTGCAAAATAATTCAAGGAATAGGGCTCAAATCTTTCATTGCACAATCTTGAAATTTTCATTTTCATTTTTCATTTTAAATTCTTAAACAGGGTAGTCTACAATAACAATTGATTTACAAACTGCCCTGTTAAAAACCTAATTACAATAGTTACATAAGCAAATAAATAAATAAATAGAGCCTAAAATACGTTAATGAAAAGAAAATTAAAATTTGAACGGAAACGGTTACATGCTGCCAAATTGGCGTCATGATAAGGCCTGATTTTCATTTGTGCTTGAAAGCCAAAAATGTGCTTGCTCGTTTTGCCTCATTGCTAAGGTTGTTCCAAATACGTGCTCCCCTAAATTCAAAGCTTTTCTGTCCTGAGGACGTTTTGAACAGAGGAATACGAAGATCTGTATTGGAATTGCGTAGCAGCCTACTTTGAGTATCAGACAGCCTATGAAATAGCCCTTTTAAGTAATCGGGAGCCTCATTGTGGAGAGCCTTGTAAAAAGCCTTTGCAGTTTCTGACTCAATCAAAACTATAGGAGACGTCGTAAAATGTCGAAAATCCGGAACTGTCAAGGAATCTTCTCAAAAATCTTCAAAGTGGTACTACATTACAGCAGTGTTGGAGACAGGCGAGGGCTATGGCGCTGCAGCCCCCCATCGGAGGAAATTTGGTAAAGTGACATTACAAAAATATTTAATTCATTTCATGTTAACTTATTTATACAGGGTAAAAAACATTCAGTTGATATGAAAAACTGTTTTACAATGTGCCATGTTTAAATAGAAAAGAAAGACAAAAACAAAAAGGAAAATTAGTTTTTCAATAAGCTCCTAAACGGCGTTTTTTATCCATTTTAGCCGCCCCTATCGGAAGCTCCAGCCCCTCTGTCGGAAGATTCTGGCACCACCCCTGATTACAACCTTCCTTTCAAACAGACCAAATTCAATCGAACACGGAAAATAGTTGCCCTCACCTCCTCCACCAATACCGGATGGTCGTCTTGTATTTGTGCCTTTGCTCTCCATATGTACCACTCTCCTAGCAGTTATCCGAGCCTTGAATTTGTAGATGGTAGGCCAAGTCAAGGCTCCAAGTTCTTGCAATGGAACTGGTTTTGTGTAAAAACTGATGACAACCATGAGAAGGACACAGGAGCAGAATATGACGATGGCTGGAAATGTGAAAAAGATAAATATTGTTCTTCTTCGTAAAATCTTCGTGATCAGCGTATGACGTAAGAACACCCTGGGAACGAGGTTAAGTCAACAGGGACTCATAATTTACTCTTAATAAGTAGACCTAATTAAGGCCCGCGTAGAGTGATTCTGCATTCACCAATCAAATTGCTAGAATTTAGTTTTTAACCAATCAGGAAGCGCTATTTAGATTGTCTTTGTTGTTGCAGAAGAAAAGACATTGATGATGCCTGGAGTTCTCGCGGCTGCGATGGATCTATTTTCCTTCTGGAGAGGAAGATTACTGCCTGAAAGGTATGCATTTCGCGCTTTATAGGTCAAGAAAACATCGTTCTTTGTATTGAAGTTTCCTTTTCGATGTTCAAGCGCTTCAGACCAGATTTTGAAGCGATTTAATTGGGTCTAAGAGAATTCCCGCTTGTTTAGGCCATTTTGAAAAACTGGGCCCTGTTTTTAAAAGTTATATTGTGAGTCAATGTTGCCCAAGTGATATCAGCAAATCAAAGAACACAGGGAAACTAGGGACGAAAAGGCACAAGTCTAAGAGTTTATATCAATATTGTGCACATTCGAAAATTCGTCAAAGTACATACAAATATCGTTCGACTCAGGTTCGTTTTTAGAATAGCGAAAAGATCGATTTACAGCATTCACTCACCATAATACATGAAATGGAGTTTGACAAATCCAGGTCGATCATCAATTTCACCGCAATGGGGCTGCGGATACCCAATGTCCATTGCCAGTCGAATAATGCCAAGTATCAAACCAAATACCATACTGGTCAATGCGCCTATCTCTGTTAACCTAGGCCATAACATGCCAATTAGGAAAGTTGCACACGCCGGAGGTGCTAAGTACGACTGAATTGTTTGGAGGTATTTGAATAATTGTCCACCATGTCCACCTGTCAGAAAGGAAAATTTTATTTAAAATTTAGTTATCTATTTCGCAAATATATTAGGGATTGTCCAAATTGACAAGTGCTTTTGCCGAAATCAGGCAAAAGTGAATCTTATTTAGAATAGAAGGGTCTGGATCGACTGATGTTTTTACACAATATGATATGAGTGGTTGAATTGACTTGCGTTAGAGCTTCTATCACATTTTGCACATTCGGAAATTGACCTTTTAGCTATTCTGAAAAAGAATCTCAATCGAACGATGTTTGTTTACATTTTGAAGAATTTTCGAATGTGCATAATAGCGATAGAAGCCCTAACGCCACTCCATCGAACTTCGCGTATAAAAATGTATAAAAATATCGCTCGATCCAGACTCTTTTGTAGAATGGCTAAAAAAGGTCTATTCCTCGTTGCCATCTTTAGCGCAATCGTCTATCGCATGGAAACATCGTTCATTCTAGATTCTTTAAAGAATAGCTGAAAGGTCTCGGGGTATTGCAATATCGTACTAAATACTGTACAGCTAAATACCAAATGCCGATATTTAAGCGATCTGATTGGCCGTCCTTTCACATCTTATCGTTCCCTAACCGCATTCCGTCACCGTGATGACTGAAAACTATTGATTACGATGTGTATTGAATATTCCGCGAAAACTTACGCTGATTTCCGTTTTCACAGAGAGCAATATTCGGCAATGTTGCCCCCCCCCCCCCCATATGCATAATTTTCATAGCCATGAAATTACGAAGAATAATTTTCCTCTCTTTGAATTAAGCAAATTATGGAGAGTACCGCTGATCCCTATGCCCTCACCCAGCAGAAAAGATTCATCGTGGGTAGACATCAACAACAACTCTTATGCTCCTCCCGCAACGTCCTCCAGAAATTCAGCATGCTCCTACCGCAACCTCCGGAACACTGAGACTGATTTAAGGTCGCCAAAGAAAAATTCAGCAAATGGGCAAAAATGCTTCTCTTTCTGGGGAGCTAAACTATGGAATAGCCTTCCTGCTGAGTCTAAGACGGCATCCTCCCTGAATGGTTTTAAGAAATCAATAAAGGGCTAACTTTTTCTTCCCATTGTATATATTTAATTATTGTAAATAGGCATTTAAATTATGGCTTTTTCTATATTCTAGTTTTATTTTCAACTGTTTATTGTAATTAAGCTTTTGTCGGAGGGCCCCTTGAAAAAAGGCTTCGGCCAAAGGGCAACCCCTCCTGAAAAGATTCAAATATGAAATATGTGAAGAAAATATGACTTACTTGAAACAATAGGAATCCACACGAATGCAATTACAACCAAACTAGCAACGACAATTTGCCCAACAATCAACAATTCTTTCTCCGATGCCCTGGGCCTAAAAAGCTTCCAAATGTCAATTGTAAAAATGGTACTTGAACTGTTAAATGCAGATGATAATGATGACATGAGGGCTGCCATCATGACAGCTAACATCAGGCCTACTGCACCAGTTGGTAGAATATTTAGCACCAATCTACGACGAAAAGAACAATTTTACAAACTTTCAAGAGTAAGATAGCGGAAGAAAGATAGAATTTGTAAGACAAAACTTCAGGTTTCCAAAAAGACAAAGCGATTTGCCTTCTGAAGAATAGCTTTCCCACTCTCAGTGCACTCAATGAAACCGAAATAAATACGATAAGGGATACACGTGCATGCAAAAAGCAAAACGCAAAAAGTAGGTAAAGTCATCAATGTAAGGCAGGAAATTTTTTAGTGATTTTAGGCCTGTTTTGAAGATTTCTTGAGAAAAGTCCCTGATAATTTCAGAACAGAGTGACCGATTTCCATCAGGTGAATTTCAAAATATTTTTGAACATCTTCCCTTCGAATCTATATTTTTGCCGTGGTATCCAGACATTTGTGGCCTTTCGAAGAGGCATTGTTTACTTTATTCATTCGATCGACAGAGCAGAAACTGCGTAAAATGACGTCATTGAGCAATCTGAGATAGGAAGTGTTTGAATACATAAACTATTGGAAAGGATAAATCAAGAGTTTAAGGCCCAAGGAAGAAAATTTCAAGTGTTGCCTATATTTCGAATTTGTTGGAGAGAGCTGAGGGAGTTCAAAGCTACAAGTTTTGGCCCATGCGTGTGCAGTTTCTGCTCTGTTCACTTGATCATATTCTGTGACCCGATGATGTTCACTGCATTGATGTAAGTGCGGTTTCTTTTTGCTAGCTACCACGCTGTAACAGACAAATTTGTTGACATAATTCGGAACAGGATATAAACGAATGACAATTTGAATCATACTTAGGAAAGGCACTATTTGAGCATCCAAATTTATTGCCACAATAAGCAAGGCAAGCAGCTGGATCAGCACATCCAATTGTATCTTTGTATAAAACACGGCTTATCATTCCTGGCATTACCATTATGTACATTGGAAGAATCTTCAAAAATCCTGCAAAAATTGTTCCAGCTCTAGCATGACCGATGTTCTTTGCGCCAAGGATACGTTGCACAATTACCTATAAGAAAGAGCAATAAGAATTTCAAGTGAAAAAGCTCCTTTCAGGCTGGGGTATTCAGGGGTAAGATGAATAGGCTGGGGGTAAAATGGGTGGTGTTGGTTGCTTGAAAATTGTCAAAAGAATCAATTAGCCTTCTCTAAATCGGATCGATGTTCCAACGATTGAAATAGCACTCAACGCAACGACGCACTTAGCAAACTACCTCTTCTGCCAACCGGCTCTAGAAAAATTGTCTTCTTTTGATACCCGGCTTTAGAAAAAAGAGGCGAAAACGATACCTGGGAAGGGATGCACATCCCGTCAGCAAAATGTACTAAGTGCCCCCCTCCGTGCTTTCTAACTGTTGAAACGTTATTAAGCACCAAAAAGTCGGAATCTACAAGACAATGAATAATCTATATTTAGCTAGTTTTGGGCATATCAAGAAATTAACTTTGGCAAATCAATAATTTCAGAGAGAGATAATGCACATAAGTTTATCGGAAAGATCTTGGAAATTAAGTTTAAACCTTAGTAATATAATGAAATGAAATATTACACATCGGATGGATAGCTTTTCCTGTACGACTTATGAATTAGAGTTAGCCGCTTCCAACTAGGAAGCAATTGGCAATCATTCACTGTTATTACAGTTGATCTTTCATCAAGAGTTACTTTTCTTCAAGCAGTCAGACAAGAATTGACCTTTGCTTTTTTTGTTTGACGAGATGGTTCTTTCTCTTATGGAAGGTACTTTTCGGCCTCTTCTTTTGATCCTATTTGTGTGGAAGGTTAAAATCTTACAGGGGTGGTTGTTCTCTCTCCAGATGACATGTGCTATCCATTGTTTCTGTTGTTTTTCATAATAGGTGGTTATATTGACTGTATTAGTTATTTCGTAGAGTGTCTCGTCAGTGATTTTATATGACCAATCTATCTCTGTAGTATTTTCATCGTTATAATTACAATGTTCCTGCTTTCTATTAAATCCATTCCATATCATGCTTCGTTGCATAAGTTGCATTTAGTTTCGAAAGTTCTGCTTGCGTTGGTCGCCATTGCATGGCAGCCATATGTAAGCCTGCTGCGTACATATGGCTGATAGCCCCCTTGCATGACTTGATGATAGCCCCCTTATAGCAGCATAGCCAGAAGTTTAATACTGTACCTGGTCGGTACACCAATACCATATACCAGTCACAGGCAATGAAAACCACAAACCAATCCATGGATATTCCGGATCATCGTAAGGCCGGAACATATGATCCCAGTTTGGGTCAACTTTATAGCATGTGTCCACTCTACTTCCACCCGCAACTCTGGATGAATTACTTGCCATCGCATTTAAATTGGTTGCCATAGTGCTGAGTATTGTTGTCATGGTGATATTGGTCTTTGCTGCAGTTGTCTGAACGAAAGCTTTGCCAACTGCATTGGGGTATTGCTGCCACAAGGCACTGATCCCACCGATTTTCTTGAAACCTGAAAAATTCAGATGCAGATGAAATTCAGCTTTGAAGCAAATCATTCTTATCACTTTTTATTAAAAATCTATTTAAAGTAGGCTAAAAACGAAAGAATAGCTAAATTACAGCTAATTAAGGCCTACTATTTACAATATACATTATTTACAACCATCAATAAATATTACAGGACAAATCAGAGTTAAAAGAGAAAATCTATCCTGTTAGGAACCCAACTTTCTAACGTCAAAGACGTCAAAGGGAAATAAAAAACATGATAAACATTCTTCAAGAGGGAGCAAAGATACACTTTTCAAGTGCCTCGGTTGTCAAAAAGATGTCGCATAACTCTGCGCATAAGTCAGGTTTGCTCGTGGGTAAAAAATGCGCAGATGCTTGAAAGCCTGCAGTTTTTAAATCATTTCTCAGATTCAGGGCAGGATTCCCCTGATATCCTACTGTCGCCAAGGCTGTCAGAATGGGCCGCACTCTCCTCAGTCCCTCTCTCCAATTCATAAAGTTAGCTTCGGATACTAACCGACTGCAGATAATGCAATTGCACCAATGATCATAATGGAGCATTGGAGGACATCAGTGTAAATGACTGCAGCCAATCCACCTGAAAGATAGAAATGAAACGTGAAGATATTCAGTAAGTATCTGAATCATAGATACACAAAGATATGTAAGAATTCTAATGCATTAATCTGTCCTTCTTCTTCGGAGAAAAAGTAGCCTGCCTGCAGACTCTTGAAAAGAAATTTGTCTGTGATCACTCATCAATCAAACAATCAATCAAACAATCAATCAATCAATCAATCAATCAATTTCTACTGCCATATGTCAATCAAACACCACTGATTGTCTCAGTTTTAGGACACTGTGAAGTGCGCTGCAATTGAGCTATTCCTACCAGATGCAGATCTGGTCCTTGTTGAATTGCTAGGTCAGCTAAAGATGTAAGCTCTAACGAAACTTACCCATCAAGGTGTACAACGCAGTGATTGCAAGAATAATGGCTGATGAGACGTAGATGTTCCAACCCATTGCTTCTTTGAGGAACACTGCTCCTGCATACAAGTCTACCTGCATAAAAACAGTTCCTAACCAAATAACCCCGACTCAATACAAGACATTTCATCTACGGAAAATTCAACCTTCACGTCATAGTGCGTAAATCAAAACTACATCGACTTAAAGGGGCAGGGTCACGTGATGTAAACATACTTCTGTCGAAATGACGATGTTACAGTATTTTTGATAGGCCATATTACAGTGAATTTCCACTATCTTTCTCAAAATGAAAGCGTTATTTTGAAGATGGACTCTTGTACTTCGTAGAGAAACAAACGAAACACTTATGTGTCGTACGATTGCCGAGATATTGGTAGATTTTCAGAGGTAACTTTGGTGTGGATTCACCCCATCCACCAAAATCTGTCAAGAACACAATGGCCACGTGTGGGCAACAATATAGATTCTAGAGATAACTGGTTTGCTTACGGTTAAGTGACCCTGCCCCTTTAAGGACAAGTCAGTTTAGTATGATGGAAGATAAAATACGAGGCTCCACGGGGTGTCCAAAAAAATTGTGCCCCGTTTGTGTGGCTACTGTGAAGGAGCTGTGTATTCAATTATCTCGGTTTTACAAAGTTCTCGCTGCAACTTAGAGTTTGAGACCTTGTTTGAGCCATTCTGAAAAGTGGTTGCTGATTTATGGCAGAGAAAAGGCAAAATAAATGGTTGCTTCAAAAACAACAATTCTATTGCTCTCCAGCATTGTCAAAATAAAGTAAATTTTCAAAGAAAAGGTTCTGGCATCGTATTAAAATTCTTGCTAAATCTTTTCAAGGGTTAACGGTGTTATCTATTCATGAAAGAGCATTTTCTACTTTCAAGAACATGCAGTGAAAATTTTTATACGATACTAGAACCCTTTCTTTGAAAACTTACTTTATTTTGAGATTGCTGGAAAACAATAGAAGTGCTGTTTTTGAAGCAACCACTTACTTGGACTGTTCTCTGCAACATATTCTTAAGGATATTCATATTCGTTCTTAAGAATAACTTACAGAAATCTTGGTAGTGACGTAACTCAACAATGACACAATAGTCATGTATGCTCTCATGTACTTGCTTTGAAAACGCTTCTTCAAATATTCCGGCATGGTGAAAACTTTGGATCGAAGATAGATTGGAACAAAGAAGTATCCCAGAAGGAGTAGAATCCATGATGCCTAAAATGTCAAATAGGATATGATAAGTAAAGACCACCAAAGGCAAATAGGATCTCTGTAAGTGCAAATGTACAGTAATTCGCATATTGGGCCTATTTTTAAATCACTTTTCTTCAAAGGTTACACCTTGCGTAAGATAATTTTCTCTTACAAAATCCATTAACTAGCTTGCGCAATAAGAAACATATTATGCACACTCACCGAATGTGTGTTGTTTTTGTGTCAAATCTTCTGTCAGCGCAGCGCCATCTTGACCTCAACTGACTGCGCATGGTGCTTCGCAGTGTTGAAGATTTGACACAAAAACAACACACATTCGGTGAGTGTACATTATATGTTTCTTATTGCGCATGTTACTAGCCAACAACATACCTCTCTGCTATTCTGAGTAACAGTCTGGATTGAGCGATATTTTTGCACATCTTTATGCTATAGGTTCGATTTTGTGGCATCAGATCTTCTATTACTCTAGTACTCTCGAGTACCGAATAATCGTCCCCCCCCCGCTTATTAATTTTTGAAAAATTTTCCAACCCCCCGCTCTTATTCCAACCCCCCCTTTTATTAGTTTTTGGAAAAATGAAATGATAGTAAACATATTTCTGAATAAACTCAAGAAAACGTCTTAAAAAGTGCATTCATGGTGCATTCAACAGAACCAGGGTTCAAAAATAAATGTATCAGTAACATCACTGTTCACATAAATAAGTAAAAGATACTTGTTCACTAAGAAAACGACTATTTTCTATTTCTCCAACACGCCCCCCCCCGATTATTCCAACCTCCCCGATTATTGTTATATCGAACCATTTCCAACCCCCCCCCCCGATTATTCTCACCCCCCCCCCCCGTTTATTCGGTACTCGAGAGTATACATTTGAGGATTTTCCCAAATCTGTGACAATATCGTTCGAATAAGACTTTTTGCAAAATAGCTAAAAGCTCCAATAAGCAATGGTGGGAACTAATCTTTTGCCTGAACGAACTGCAAACATTGGCAGGAAGAAGATAACATGAAAACTGTTTCGCGATTATAATTCAGAATTCGAATAGGAAAAAAACTTATGTCTGAGGGGCTGCGTGGTCTGCTTGCTTGGTTGTCTTCAAATAAATGTTCTTTAAACTGATGCTGCATTTAAAATGACTGATATTTCATGAGACGTACCTGCCATTCATAAGCAACAACTCCGATCCCGGTTGCTGCTCCTGATCCTGCTAGTCCAATAAAATGCTCACTTCCAATGTTGCTTGCAAATAAACTCCCACCAACCTAACAAGGAATGTGGGTTGGAACAGAATATGTGAAAGTTCAATGAATACCTTGAATATTGCAGGATGACAAAAGCCGGATGGTTGGATAAAATATTTCCATGAAAAGAAATCTCAGTTCTTAATGTATTTCAAGATTCTAAGATCTTGAACCAATACTGAAAGTTTCTTTAAATCATCAGATTTTGGATACCCAGAGTTTATTTGAACATGTCTACAGTCTATTTCTTCACCCTGTCGGACCGATCCCTTTTCGGTGATTCCTGGATCTGCCATTCCCGCATTCCGTCAGGGCAAAATTAGCAGCGTCCTCCCCTTTGTTCCAGTACAGAATGCTGGCCTGGCGGGTTCAGGAACTACCGTAAAAGAAACAGTCAGATGGATAAAAGAAACAGATTTGGGGCAAGTCTAGCAATATCACTGCCTTGCTATTCAAGGCGTAGTTCACCATTCAAACGGGGGTTCATTTTTCTTCTCCCAGTACGATTCGGTAAATGCTGATACATCATTTCGGGACATTAGGTACACAAAACAGAAATATGATTTGAACTGATTTATTGGTCTATTTTTATAGAAAAAGAAAGCTCTACTCACTGCCCACCACAGCATTGACCTTCCTGCCAGGAAATAAGTCTCTGCAGTTTCTTCTGCGGCATCCTTACTGAACTTCGACTAAAAACGAAAAATAATATTTAGTAATACCATTTCGCAATAGATAACCTCAAGTAAAATGTGAAATATGATGTTAATAAAATCATTTTATTATTTAAGCTCCAATGAATGAAAGCCAAATTATCGTCTTGATACTGGCCAGTTTTCTTCTGATGAAACTGAGAGACAACTGGGCTGAGACTGAAACAGTTAGCACTTTAGCGGACCAGCTTTACCATAACTTCCATGAAGACCAAGATATTTGACCAATAATTACCCCTTATAACTCTGACTAAACGGCAGCTTATCCTGACCCTAAACTTAATACCACCAACCTAGCTTTAAAAATCATCCTTCCAAAAACTAACCCTGACCTCAATGCTTGCTACACAACGAACCGATTTGGAAAAGTTGTGCCGCTAAAGTGCAGACAAGGCCTACTCTAGCCGTAAGAATACGTGGATAACACATCTTTTGCACAGTTTTGATCTTCCACCCCTACTGTAGGCATAATATTCTTTGCGTAACGATGAACCTCTAAATTGGCTTGGGGCTAGTGTACCTTGGGGAGATCTAAGCAGACGTTCAAAGCATCATCTTACCCACATTCCAAGGCCAATACAAAAGCAAAAGTAGCAGGCAATAACGAGCCAGTCAAGGGCCGCAATGTTTTTCGATGTCATCTTCCTATCTCTGGGTCTTGGTCACCCTCTTCTGGATCTCTCAGTTTTTGAAGTGATTTATGAAAGAAGTCATGTAGGCCTTGATTCTTCGTGTAGCAGAAAGAAATAGAACGATTGATAGAATGGTGCATCAATAGAATGCAGGTAAAGGAACGCGACGCAACAATGCGGCGTAAATTATCATGGCTTGGCAAATGTGTTATTTAACAGTGGACATGTCCAACTCCATTGTAAAATTTACAGGTCTGAAAACGGCTACTCCGTTATGAAATTATGTCGAATTTTCTTGAAACGGTCCCTGCAAGAAGTCTTCAAAACAGGTCTAAACTCACGACCAATTTTCTGCCTTACAGCAATGACATTTACATACTTTCATACCCGTTATCTCATTGAGAAGATGAACGTGTCAGCATAACTAGACTGACTACATGAGTCTCAGGTTTTCACCTTGAATTGCATGATGTTTACGGCTTCAAACTGAGACTCATGACAATACAGCTTCTAAGCGGTGACTAATTTAGGCCAAGTCTGCCGCGTTTACGGCGTGATAAATCAGATCGCTACTTTCTAGATATGGCCAACCAACAAGTCCAACTTCTCGAAGCGAAGTAACGTTCGGAGCGACGTTCGAAACGAAGTTCGACTCTTCTTTCCATGCTCGAAGGATAGAAAGACGTTCGATGTTTCTTCAGATTTTTCGCAAGATTTTAGTCCCTGTTTAGAATCGGTTTGGTTGTGAGTCCTTGTATGAGTGAAATAAAAACACTAACGTTGAACGAATACAAGGAATCACGTTGTCAGTCTACATAACAGCATCAGTCCAGTTGATATAATTCTTCCCAGTAGATAACACGTGCCGAAAAGTGTCGCAGAAATATTTGCAAAATCTGGTCGTGATTCTAGACCGGCTTTGGAGACTCCTTGAAGGGGCTTTCTCGAGAAAATCCGTCATAATTCAGAGCAGCCGATTTCAGTGAGATATATTTTTTAATGGAGTTAAACATGTCCACCATTGAAAGATCTATTTCCCAATATCATAGTCTTGATATCCAGAAAGCAAGAAGTGGCCTTTCATACGAGGATCGCTTTATTTATACTGATCCAGAAGACGAAACCCAAAGTGGGTGGGACTGGGTGGGACTGGGTGAGTGAGTGAGTCAATAAAAGGCCAGGAGTTTGAAAAAATGCTACTCCTGAATATCAAAGCATTGATATTGACAACTGTCTTGTTTCATTCCCAATCAAATTTTTCATCCCCCTCCCCCCGTTTCAACGTTGATTGCAGTGCAAGAACGATTTTTACATGCAGATCTACGAAAAGTATTATTTGTTAAAGCAAGCAACATTGAAATTTGGGGAGGGGACAATATTTCCGCAAAGCGTAGATTTGAGTTGGGGTCCAACACTTTTGAAGAAGATTGTAGTCTGCCAATGTCATCCTAACTTTGTGTGCACTGCTCAGTTACGAAATAAAGACATAAATTTGACAATCTTTTCATGTTATTCTTCATTTCCATCAACAATCAAAAACAGACTAGATATTTCTTCGCGTTGCAGGGATATAAAATGTCCAACATTTATCCACAAGGAGTCATCTAAATAATAAATGCCAACTCTTTCCCATTTTACCACTCAACAACTTACTTTTTAAGATACAGCACACCAAAAAATAAGTTACATACTAACTAAATAAATGTACGTGACAATACAGAGAATTCAAATTTGTTACTTCCAGGTGTTTAGACTCGTCAAACAACCACTGATTTTATAATACAATAGCAACAGTTGCTTTAATTGACACCTCAATTCAAAGCGATTAGTGAATGCAGATAAGGGAAATTCACTCAAACGGTAAATCAAAACAAACATGGCCGCCAAGTTGCCCCGAAACCAGTAAGGCAAACTCTCACCTTGTGCAAGCGAAAGGTGGTTTTTAAGACAAGTTATGTGCTTATAACGAAAGAAAAAGGGTAAATTTAAAGTTCGTTCTCGCGGATTTTGTTTTTTTTGATTCAGTAACCGAGCAGCAGGCATTATAATTCTCGGGTATTTTACGCTTAAATGAAACAATTACCAAACAGCTCCTGATTCAAATAAACAAAATCCGAGAAACAGAACTTTAGACCTTTCACTTGCACTAGGCGAAAGTTTGCCATTTTGGTTTTGGGGCAATTTTGCGGCTGTGTTTGTTTTGATTTTCTTGAGTTCAGATTTGAATGATATACTTTAGGGTGCAGGGGTTAGACGTATGCATTTTCGTCCCTTGTTTCCCTGTGTTCTGTGATTGCTGATATCACTTGGTCAACAGGGACTCGTAATATTACTCGTAAAAGTGGGTCAACTTTTTCAAAATGGCCTAAACTAGCGGGACTCTCTGTAGAAACATAATAGATCCATCGCAGCTGCGAGAAATCTAGGCCTCATCAACCATTTTTTGTATGCAACAACACAAGTGTCTAAAATAGCGCCTTCTGATAGGGTGAAAACTAAATTCTAGCAATTTGACTGGTGAATACGGGATCACTGTACCTTGACCTAAAGTGGGCCCACTTTTTAAAAGTACTATTATGAGTCCCTTTTGACCAAGTGAGATCAGCCAATCAAAGAACGCAGGGAAAAAGGAACAACGGCATAAGTCTTTCCATTGCCCTTTCAAATGGGGGTTTTGTTTCACTCAACGGTGCTACCACTGTAGACACTGCTAACCTTAGAGTCTTTGATACCTTGGAGTAAGAAACTTGGACACTTGTAACAGCTAATACGTAGAAATAAACCTAATAAAGAAATGCATTGAAAATATGAACTATATAAATCTTCAAGTTGTATTTTGCGTTCTAAATGCTACACCATCTACACCAGTTAGATAAGAATAAAGCAGTGCGTGAAATATTTGATTGGTGTTGACGTCAACTTAACCAAATCTGTTTATACGTAGAAAGTCTTTTGCAAAAGAGAGCAGAAAGCTGTCGGACCAATGATAACAAAATACTGACCAAGGTGAAAGTGGCTGAAAAGGAAGGCTCAGCAGCAATCTGCCTTCTTTCATAACGAGCTTTTTTAAAAAGTTTAAAATCTTCTAAGGTATTTCGTTTGCAATATAACAGTTTAAAAGGGATCATCGCGTAAGTATTTTCTCAGTATTTCTTAAGATTGTTGCTGCCATTACTAATCTTATTATTGTGTATGTCTCATTATTCTGCATCAGAAAACATCAAGAAAATTTAAACCTACCACCGCCAGTAATCGAATCACAGATCTCCTGCTTTCAGGGCAAAGATCTCCTGCTTTTTCCTGATGATTTAAAGTCTTTCTGTTTGCACCGAAAAAGGAGAAATCCTGGTTGCTCGCTAGCTGTTGAATATTTATTATTCTGCTCTACATATCTGTTCGCAAAAGTTGGACAAAATAGTGGAATTATGCTGGGACACAGTGTTCACAACTTCGGAGACCAGAATTGGTTAGGATTCTAAAACAGTCGAAACTTTCATCGCTCTGAATGCCATTACTTTTTCGCTAAAAAAATTCCCAAAATTTCCAGAATAGATTTTCGTTTAAAATTATATTTCATAAAATTTTTTGATCGACAACACTTCAACAACCCTTGGTTGTAACAGCTGTGTTGTCAAAAGATCTTAATTCGCAGCGTAAAAATAACAGACCTAAGAGACACGATAGCAAATTTTTCTACCGGGAAATCTCAATGAGACTCCTCGTGCATGGACAAGACACATTGTGCATTCCGATAATGTACTACATATTTGGTTCCACTTCTGGAAGTATTGGAAAACAATATAAGACAAAGCAAAATGAAGTTATTCCCATACTTTTTTGGAGCATATGCATATAGACAATAGAAAATCCTCTCGTTGCGAATTTTCATTCTTAAATCTCAGTCGATTAAACTTTCAGTGATTGTGCATGACTTTAATTCAGTCAAGAGCTTTGACGACTTTAATTCACCCAACTATCCAACTACCTAAATCTGAAAAATTCGTATTAAGATCAATTACCTGTAGCGAAATTTTTTATCACAATCACAGACAACACACATAGCAGATTTACAAAGCGTAGACATAATTATATAAATGTTTTGCAAAGCGTCAAATCTTTGAAAAATCATGAAAACGGGAAGCAACATTTGCGTCAAGATATAGACTACATTACATAAGCCCCTCTAACTTACGCTCGTTGTTGTTGTTGTTGTCATGGCTTCAGTTGAGGGACTTATGTCCTTACGCTTCAGAATAGGGACTAATTAGGCCAAGTCCGCCGCGTTCACGGCGCGACCAGTCAGATCGCTACTTTCTTAATATGGTCAACCCACGTGCCTATTTGTAGCGTTTGATTGGCTCATTAGTTCAAAGTTCGATTTCTCGAAGCGAAGCAACGTTCGAAGTGACGTTCGAAGAGACGTTCGAATTTTCTTTCGACGTTCGTAGGATGGAAGGTGTTCTAAGTTTCTTCTGATTTTTCGTAAGATTTTAGTCCCTGTTTAGAATCCGTTTGGTCGTGAGTCCTTTGCATGAGTGAAATAAAAACATCAGATTATAAATGTTGAACGAATACAAGGATTCACGTCGTCAGTCTAGTCAAGATACACAGTTTGAAATGAATTTTACCTGCTCTAAAACCAGCAGGGGAATACTTACTTGGCTTTATTTTCCTTATGAGATGTGCACTCCTGTCCGGGTATCGTTTTCACCTCTTTATTTACGCCGGTCATCGAAAGACGGCTATTTTACTACAGCTGGTTCTCAAAAGAGGTATTTTGTAAGATTGAGATGTTATTTCATTGTTTTTCGGTGCATTTTTACGTTTTGCAGAACACTTTTTGCCACTAAAGCCGACTATCAGTTGGATGGAAAAATTCTATACCTGATTGAAAAATGTATTCCTTGGAGTGCCAGTTGGAGGAACCGAGCACTGACAAGCAAATTGTAATACCTATTCTCATGATTTAGTTTAAAGATTACAAGCTTACCCGAACTGTCCACATACCACAGAAAGCTCCATCATAAAAACATTACCACACATATTGATCTGTCTCTCAACTCAACGATAGTAAATCCACAAGAACGCAAGAGTGCAGAGAAGAAATAAAGCCAACCCTCTGAGTGCCCATTTTACCATAGGATCTTGATCTTCAAACTCTTTGATTTCTTTTAATTCTTGTTCTCTATCTTTTTTATCCTCTGCTGCCGTTAATCCCGATTCGTTGATCGTCAAAACTGCTTTGGAATGGGCAACTGAATCCATCGACATCTGAACTTTTTCTGTCAAGTAAAAGGATGAAATGCTTAACAACGTTCTGTTTGAGTTTTTCTTTATTGTTTCTACAATGCATGCCGAGTAACATTTGGGTCATTTCTTGACAATGGTAAACTTTGCCGCATTTCTATCCATAGTGTTTAGCCGAAGCACTCCCCAAACCCCAAAATTTCGATCTGCTAGGTTATCGTCTCAACATTGCATCAGATTTGCGAATCGTCCTGTCGCCCTCATTTTATTTTCTTCATCATTGTTCTAAGGGGGAGGGGGGAAGTCACAAAATAAAGCCAAAATTAGCTATGATGTTTCAAAACTATCGGCAGACATTGTAGGTAGCATCTGAAATTACTCCTAGAGAATCAATAGAAGTTAAGCTGCTCAAAGCTTTAGTAAAAACGCCTATTGTACCTGATACTCATGGCACATGTCATGTCATCTGAAGGAGTGTGTACTGGAGATGGGGGGGGGGGGGTTGAGGCGGTGAGACAGCCCAATATTTTCTAAGTCGATCCCGATATTCATTGTTAGGAAGAAAGTTGGTCCAGGACAATATTTGCATAGTTGAAGCCTCATTTAAAGTGAATAGCCTGAGTTGGAATATGAGATCGCATAGGTTTATATATAGCCAATTGTATTTGATAATCCACCTCGTGGCGACAGAAAGCAGAGCCAACGAAACCAATCGAGGGATTAGGTGTTTCTTGGTCCTATTCATGGACAAGCGCTATATATCTCAGGTCATTCACTTTAAATAACGGGTGAGTCAGAAAAAACGTGGGGCGTTTGGCGGACTGTGACGCCTCATTTAGCCATCCGATTGTCGTGAACTAAATTTTTCTGTGCAGTGCAGAGCCTAACTTAGATCATAACCCTTTTCCCATTGAAATCGGTCATTTGATGCATTTGTTAAAAAATATTTTCTTCGTAAGACCTTGTATGGGAGTCTTGCAAACTGGTGAAATCTTTAGCCAAGTCCCTTCAGCATTTTAGCCTTGCCAGAGTTGCAGGTACATGTGGTATTATCAGGGGATACTGAAATAATTAGACATGGTTCACATTAGGTTGTTTGGGTCATTGCAGTAGTGCAGAGAGACCCAAACGACAAAGACTCGGAGTTTGAGTCCTTTATCTTTTGGGTCTTTCTGCACAACTCTGACGACTCAAGAGACCTAGTGTGCACCAGGCTTTAGAAAAAAGTGTTGTCTGCAGGAAGTCCCATTACGATCAACAGAGTGCTGATCTGCTTGAAAGACCTCTTCGCAAGACAAAGAAGTGGGCATTATTAATGTCTTTCAAACATATTCTTCACGCAGGGAAAGTTATGATAGACATCCCAAGAGAGAAAATGCTATCTCCTAGCTATTTCATTCTCCCCTGATAATGCCAAGTGTACCTGTAACTGTTGCCAAGGTAAAACACGGAAGGGGCTTGGCAAAAGATTTTGCCACTTTGCAAGATTCCCATACAAGGCCTTACGAAAGAAAATCTTTTTTAAAAATGCATCAAATGACCGATTTCGATGGGGGAAAGTTTACGATCTAAGTTAGGCTCTTGGCTGCATGGAAAAATCTAGTTTACGACAATTGGGTGGCAAAATTTGACGTCACAGCCCGCCAAACGCCCCACGTTTTTTCTGACTCATCCGGTACATAAGTTCATTTCTCTAAATTCTCTAAAAGCACTCGTGACAAAATTAGAAGTAGGGTGAAATAGCACTTCATGGAACAAAAATTAAAGACGGATATAGTTAGCATTTACCTTCACCGACGGGCCCATGTGCATTTGAAACTTTATCCAATTCCAAGGGATCCTCCGCATGCACAACATACTCCGCAGTTGTACGACCACTTCGGTAACGAGGCTTGTTAATGGTAGGCCATGTCAAGGCACCAAGATCTTCTAATGGGACTGGTTTTGTGAAAAGACTGATGACGACCATAAGAACGACACAAGAGAAGAATATGACGATTGCTGAAAGGGATTAACAAAGAAACTATCTTATGAAGGAGAGAATCGCACAATACTTTGCCTCATTCTGTAGAGTTTTAATGAAGTACAAATGTGCACAATTGTGACAGAAACTTTAACGCAACTTTATGGAACCTCACACATGAATATGTACAAAAATAATGCGAGCTCCAACAGAGCAAAAGCTGCGTAAAATAACGTCATCAACTAATCTGAAATAAGGAAGTGTTTGGACAGATAAGCTTTTTGAAATGATAAATCAAGAGCTAAGGCCCTAGGAAGAAATTATCAAGTGTTGCCAGGAAGGACATTTTCAAGCACTTCCAATCAGTTCCATACGGAACGGTTCCAACAGGTCACGTGTAAACCCTGCCTAAATCACATTTTTAAACAGGGGAGATTCTGCCATTTTCAAAACAGTTCAACTCGACACGGCAAAATACGATTTAAACTGGATCATACAGCAAACACTTACCATAATACATGAAATGCAATTTGACAAATCCGGGTCGATTATCGATTTCACCACAATGAGGTTGCGGATATACAACATCCATTGCCAGTCGAATAATGCCGAGTACCAAACCAAATACCATACTGGTCAATGCACCTATCTCTGTTAGCCTAGGCCATAACATGCCAATTAGGAAAGTTGCACACGCCGGAGGTGCTAAGTACGACTGAATTGTTTGGAGGTATTTGAATAATTGTCCACCATGTCCACCTGTCGAAGAATAAAATAGGAACTTCATGCTTTGATTATCCACATTCAAATAAAAGTAAAAGTTAAAAAGATTAATGTGCCAAGCTATGAGGTTGTTTTCGTTCATTTGGTTGAATGATCGAATGGACACATTTTTTTAAGAAAGTACAAAAAACCTCTCAATAACTACAGACTCAGTGTACCGTAAAGCTATTCCAAGCCCCCGGGGGCAAACCTAATTTTTGAGACTCTAGAGGGGGGCTCCAAAGCGGGGAGCTTATTCACAAAGTCAAATGATATGAGTGCAAAATATAGCTTTTTAGTTCTTTTGCTCCATGTTTTGAGGAATCAACAGCTAACTTCACGAGTGAAATACACAAAGGCGACACGTTTTTATCTCCAATCATATCGAAGATTAATATGGAAACTTGTTTGGCTAAATGAGTGGAGCACCTTTGTAATCTCTAGAATTTGATGTTTTAAAAATTTGGGCTTACACGGGAGGGGCTTACATGGGGAGGGGGCTAATTAGAGGGGGTTAAATAAAGCCGTAACGGTTTACGTAGTTTTGTAGAATAAAGAATTTCAATTTATCAAATTAAGATTTAAGAAGGAATATGACATATCTGGGATTTTTATGCATTCGTACAATAAAATCTTGATGAAATTTAATAATGATTCTTGAAAAATGTTCACAAGATTCACGATGCAATTTAGGTAGCAGCCGAAAAAGTTTGACGAGCTATTTTCCGGAATAACAAACATACAATCTCATGAAAAAATACAAAAATTCAACACCAATTCTATTTCGAACCATACCAAAATTAACATGAAAACTTATTTAGCTCAATAAATGGAAAATCTCTGGTAACTTCTGGCTATACTTACTTGAAACAATTGGAATCCAGACGAATCCAATAACGACCAGAACAACAACAACGACACGTCCAACAATAAGCTGTTCTCGTTCTGATGCCCTGGGCCTAAATAACTTCCAAATGTCAATTGTAAAAATGGTACTTGAACTGTTAAATGCAGATGATAATGATGACATGAGGGCTGCCATCATGACAGCTAACATCAGGCCTACTGCACCAGTTGGTAGAATGTTTAGCACCAATCTACGACGAAAAGAACAGTAGGATAGGATTTGTAAGACAAAAGTTCAGGTTTCCAAAGAGACAAAGCGATTTGCCCTCTGAAGAATAGATTGCAAACTTATGAGTGTACTTATTAAAATCAAAATAAGCAGAGACAGCGAAACATTAAGCCTGGTTTTCATTAATTAAATCGTAATTCATTCCACTTCGAACTTTGCTAACAATTATACAAGATACAGCATTCTTAATCGAAAGTAATTGAAGGGAAATAAAGGAACATCAAGGAAAATGTGTGATCACTGCAGTAGAAGTGCCAATGAAGCAAAAACAACGAACGTCCCCCTCCCGCCATCGACCCACGAACCAGCACCGACCAAGGCAACAGCAGGGCCTAAGTCGCTCACCAGTGACAAATGACTCTGAAGAGTCTCAGATACCACTGATTGAATACCAGAAACATAAGGCAACGTGGAGTCAGCGCAGTTTGGCAAAAACATGTTTATAGCCTAAGCGAAACTTGGAGCTCCAAGCACAAGCAAGATTACTTTTAAAGTAGTTTTACGAGCTGTATTATTGACGACAAGAAAGAAGTTGAAGAAAACAAATAAAGAAAATATGAAGAAAACAAATGATTAAAGAGAAACTTCATCTTACTTTGGATAAGCATTATTTGAGCATCCAAATTTATTGCCACAATAAGCAAGGCAAGCAGCTGGATCAGCACATCCAATTGTATCTTTGTATAAAACACGGCTTATCATTCCTGGCATTACCATTATGTACATTGGAAGAATCTTCAAAAATCCTGCAAAAATTGTTCCAGCTCTAGCATGACCGATGTTCTTTGCGCCAAGAGTACGTTGCACGATTACCTATAAAGAAAATGAGACTATAGTCAGTCTCAAACATCAGATTTCACCAGGGGCGGATCCAGCCCGAAGTTACAGGGGGAAGGCAAATTATTGGGCCCTTAATGAAGAAACGTTCTATGGTTTTCTACTGAATAACGATTTAATTTTTATGTTGCCCCAGATGCAGAACGAAACACTGAAAAAGAGGGCATTTGGGTAAGGATAAGGATCACTCTTCTTGCTAACACGGAGGCACCAAGCTGAATTTTCATCGTGAAGGGGGGGGGGCAGTTGCCCATTTTGCACGAATGCACAATTCTACCACCGCAGTGCCAAAGAAGCTACGCAGCGTCCAACAGATAAAAAACAATAAAGAGATTGGAGATTATTGGATTCCCTGCGAAGAACCTGAATTGAACAATATTTGAAACAGTTTGTAGAATTTTCCAATGTGCACAATGATGAGTTCGATCGAACCTTTCGTACAAAAATAAATAAAAGTATTGCTGAATCCAGACTGTTTGCAGAATAAATATAAGGCTATTGGTGTTTCAAGGTGGTACAATTTTCAAAGCTACCATCAAACAGTGTCAAATGACCAAACAGCATTAAAAAAAGAACAAAAATGTCTACCTGGTCGGTACACCAATACCAAATACCAGTCACAGGCAATGAAAACCACAAACCAATCCATGGATATTCCGGATCATCGTAAGGCCGGAACATATGATCCCAGTTTGGGTCAACTTTATAGCATGTGTCCACTCTGGTCGTATTAGTTGCTATGGTAGTTAGGTTGGTTGCCACAGTGCTGAACATTGCTGTCATGGTAACAGCAGTTGTTGCTGCTGATGTCATGTTGGTCTTTGTTGCTGTGGCAGCAGTTGCCTTGACGAGGGCCTTGCCAACAGCATTAGGGTACTGTTCCCATAAGGCGTCGATACCACCAAGTTTCTTGAAACCTTTAAAAGAAATGGGGAAGAATAGACTTATAAACATTCCGAAAAAGAATATGAATCGAACGATAATAGGCGATTGCGCTAAAAATAGCGGCGAAGAATTTTTTACCAAGACGCGTTGCGTTCAAATGTCAAATCTTTAACGATTCTATAAGAATTTGATGAAAAAGTGCAACGCATCTTGTTAAAAGTTTCCTCGCCACGTGCAAAATAGTGATAGAAGATCTAAGGCAACTCAATCAAGCTTCTAGCATCAAAATGCATAAAATACCGCTCAATCCAAGCTCTTTTGTAGAATAGCTTAAAGGTGCATTTTGGAATTGAGCCATATGAAAGTTTTTCATCCATGATCGTACAGGAAGCAATGAAGAAACGGTCAATGATATCTAACAAACATAATATATTATTCGTTGTTTATCTTTTGTCGCAAAGGGATGGGCGTAGGAGGAATAAGAGCTGAGATGGCTGCAGTCCCTCTAATCAGACAAATTCATCACATTCCAAGCTCCATTAGAGCGACCATATTCTGGCAAGATCCACAAAAAGCCCCCCCCCCCTAAACGTTGAGCATCATCTAACACCATACGTAAAACAGATCAACCAAATTGTTTAGATTTGAAAGAAAGATATTGAAGTATTGAAAACGTACCGACAGCTGACAATGCAATAGCGCCAATTATCATAATGGTACACTGGAGGACATCAGTGTAAATGACAGCAGTCAATCCACCTAACAGATAGAAAAAATTAGGTTTAAGTGTAATCCATCAACATTGGCGAGAAATGCTATTTCTAACGAATGCAAACAACTCTTCCATCTTAGACTGTTTTCATCGTTCCTGGCTGCAAGCTCAATTTTTGCATATGAATTTCGTGAAAGAGTATATTCCATATCTATATTTCAGTGATTCTTGGAGAAGATTGCTTTCAAGAGCAATACCACCATGAAATACACTAAAATTTTTTCCTATGACATTTATCACAGTATTAAACGCCACATGAAACGAGAATAGAGCTTTAGATATTCTACCAGAGTCTGCATCGAGTAATACTTTAAAACAATTCATTTCGGAAGATTCGATTTAGTGGTGTTAAGTGCTCTTTTCACTGTTGCAGACATTCGAAAATTTGTAACGTTTCTATAAAACATATGAGAACATATTGTTCCGTCCACAGACTCTTTCGCAGGATAGCAGAAAGATGGCTAGCATAGCACAGCATGGCATGGCATGACATTACATAGCATAGCAGAAAATCTTATGACGTAATGGTGGTTTATCAAGGATAACAACATACGTTGATACACATTTAGATGGCTGGTGACTGAAAATGGATAAAAACTTTTGGTTTGCATTCAATAAGCAAAAACATTCAGTCAGTCACTATAAATTATTCAATAACGGGAGAAAAATTATTTCCCTAATAAAACCTACCAAGTAAGGTGTACAAAGCGGTGATTGCAAGAATAATGGCTGATGACACATAGATGTTCCAACCCATTGCTTCTCTAAGGAACACTCCACCTGCATACATGTCCACCTAGAAACAAAACGTCAATGCAAAGTACAGGGTGAGTAAAAAAAAGTTAACACGTTAGAAGAACTTTGTACTAAAAAACATGTAGCTGATTAGCAAAGATTTAAGGTAACAATGACTTTGAAAAAGGGCTTTGTTTTTATGACTCCTACAGACCCTAAACTTTTATTGCACTACGAAAGCAAGCTATTCAAAGCTGGACATGCCACCCTCAACTCACGACTCATTTCAATGTGATTTTACATTTCGCCACAGGATACCAAGTTTAATCCTTGGACACATACCAATGTCAAATAGTAATACTACAGTTTATATAAATATAATTGTTGTTTTAGTCAGTCACACTCTCATGATAACTTAAGTTTGAAAGGCCTTAGTGTGCCAAGAAAAGCTTTTGATTTTTGCATCTGCCTCTTACAGTATCTACGTTCTAAGTATGAATTTTTACCAGTATCCGTTGGTAGCCTAGCCTGCGTGCAGACTTTATTGGCCATTTCACAATGGCAAGTAAAGTCTGCACGCAGGCTATTGGTAGCCATGCTTCTTGAAAATTTGATTTTAAATTAGTAAGTTCATCAAATTTTGGCGATTATTCCATGATGAAAAATTTACTCCCACAAATGAGGTGGTAACATAACATATATACAAGATAACTTACAGAAATCTTTGTAGTGACATAGCTCAGCAATGACACAACAGTCATATATGCTCTCATGTATTTGCTTTGAAAACGCTTCTTCAAATATTCCGGCATGGTGAAAATTTTGGATCGAAGGTAGATTGGAACAAAGAAGAAACCAAGGAGAAGTAGAATCCATGATGCCTAAAATGTTGATTTAGAATAATGAATAGAAATGAGATCTCTAAAACTGCTGTGAATGGGATGAGAAAAGGGGGAGGGGGCACCTAAGGGCTTCTTGATCCATAACTGCACAAGGGTTCCCCTGAGGCAAGCCCTAAAAGGTGGAGTGGGTACAAGGCATCATTATGCAATGATTAACAATTGACAAGTGATGAAGAAATGCAAACAGGAGAAATTTGATATTATTTTTGTTTTAGGATCAAACTGAAAGGGAAATCTTAGTTCGAAAAATCTGACTGGTGCTTCAGCACCCTTTTCACCCCTCTAAATCTGTCACTGAGTTAGTTTCAGAAAACGTATCCTCTAAGTAGTTAATAGCTTTCCTAGTTGATTAAATCATTCATTTTCCATCCTTGGATACTTCATTCTTCATTTATGTTCTGTGTAAAAATAGGGGTGTGTCACTTGAATGTGGCGCTATTACTACACTACTCAACATTAACCACAAAAATGTTGCAGTCATCAGTTCACAAAAGAAGCAGTTCTCTCCTAGTGATAAGAAAAAGAATGGTAAATTGTGGTGGTAGGCTAAAGATAAGATCAACAAACATGATTAGCCACTTTTGAAATCTTTCTTAAATTAATGTTATCAAACAATGAGATGACAAAGCATGCTTGAACAAATGACATATAACAGTTTGCTATACATGTCCATACAATGACAAGAAGTACAGTACACATATCTCTTGATAAGAAAATATGAGGAACTCAACTCTCAGATCACCAAAATGTTAATAAACTTGGAAATTTAGCTGCGTACAAGACTACTGTACAGTATCTGTTGTAAATGAAATCATTGGCATATTTTGTATGTAGAACCTCAATAGTGCAGTTGCTTTTGGTGAACAATGTCAAAGGAATAAAGCCAAAGGCTTGTATGCTCAGTTTCAGTAATTCAAACTTTATTCATTCAGGTAATGATTTAAATTCTATGACACTATTGGGATGATACTAGGAGGAGTAACATGACACAACCACCTTATGATTATTACATGAAAGAAAATGAGGGCAGTACAAGAAAATCATGCAAAGAAAACAATAAGAGAAGAAAGCATGACAAACAACATAAGTAAATAAGTTAACCTAATGAGTTATGGTAGCTTGCAACTATATAATTTGCAAATTAATAACTGTCAACCCAAATAATTATCATATTCAACTTGGCTGCTCTGCAAGCAATATTTATGCACCCAAAACTGATTGGCATTTCAAAAGCCATACCTGCCATTCATAAGCAACAACTCCGATCCCGGTTGCTGCCCCTGATCCTGCAAGTCCAATAAAATGTTCACTTCCAATGTTGCTTGCAAATAAACTCCCACCAACCTAAAAAAGAATTTTACCTACTAGCAAATAAATCTAAGCGTTAATTATAAATAGATGATAACAGATTAAAAATAGATGTTTGGATTTAAAAAGTCAATAAAAAGAGTAATTTTAGTACATTTTGACAAACGGAAAAAGAGTGGTTATGTATATATTTAGGATCTATCCTTAATTAGGATTCACTAAGAGCTAGATATGCAATATTTGTTTTGTATACATAAATACAATAAATATCTTCACCTTTTGTCCACTCCCTATTACTTCTTTGCAGTGTTTTCAGGAGTCTTAAAGGCACATGATGCTGATTGGATAAACAAGACAATCAAGAAGAAAAGAATTTGGCCGGATTCAGTAATTTCGCTGCACAGTGAAATTAACGAAAATGATAATGATCTGATTCCCTTTATTCTCGAAACAAAGCATGATCCAAGAGCATAAAGGCTTAGTAATTACCCAAAGGCCAGAGCTTTGTTTTTGATTTCATCATCACAACTAGCCAATCACAACCACGACAGTGTGCCTTTAACTTCCTTCAAAGAATATGGTCATGAATCTTACTATATTGTTAACACAGAAGAAAACTTTCGATCTGAATGCACAAGAAAGTGGGATTTGTACTTACAGCCCACCATAACATAGACCTCCCAGCCAAGAAATAGGTCTCAGCAGTTTCTTCCTTTTTGCCTTGTTTCCTGAACTTTGACTAGAAAAAAATATATAAAATATACATTCATTGCGGGTACTCCTAATGAAACCATCTTCAACAGAAACTGCAGAAGTTGAGTAGAATATATGTTCTAGGAATTAAACATGAGAATTTTTGACAATCAAGGAAATAACTTTTTTATGTCAATGGGCAAGACTCTGATTTTAATGAAATTTCAACTATTTTCTGCAGCAACAATAAGACCCAAAGATGAGGTTTGCATTTAATTCGCGGCAAATCTGTACAAAGTTTGTTGTTACTAAGTTTGTTTTTATTATATATTTCAGACTGGGAAGTTGCAAAATCATTTGCAAAGAGTTAAAATTTTGCACCTATACAGTTTACAACAGTTTGTTTGAACCTTGTAAAAGATGAAACTTTGCAAACACTCCACACAAATTTGCAAACTCCTGAACACAGAATATGCAATGCAAACAGTTTGGCTATAATACCATGACAAGAACCATGTATGAACAGAGCAGTACATAGGTAGGTTTTCAAATCATTATGAGAGGATAGTTTCCAAGCAACAATTTCTGATAAGAAAAATTTTACAGAGAATGCAGACATATGTGCATACAATGATTGAACTACTTTCTGTCAATGTTTATTTTTCTGTGCAACTGCATGGATTTAAATCAATGACATTTACTTAGTGTTTTACAGGTCATACAAAACTTGATTTAGCTTTTCAAATGTGTTCTTGTTTAACAAAACTCTACAGGCTCCAATGCATCAGAATTATTTCTTTTCCTTCAGGTTTAATGCAAAATACAAGAAGGTTTAAAGTCTCTCCTTATCCTATGAACACATTTTGAAGATAAGGTGAAGTGAAGGTGAAGTTGCGGTTTTCAGTGCCAGCGCTGGGATCGCAGAAATAGCCAAGCGCTAATCGAGTCCACAACCCCTTGCCATGACGCTCAAAGGTACTGGTGGGATTTGAACCCCATCCGCCAGACTGCTCTGGTTGCAAAGTCAGTAGTTTACAACACAGCACCACAACACCTTCAAGTGGCGCTGTTTGTTTCAGTTGGGAAGATGAATCACAACCCAATTGTCAGAGCCCATGTGATCTGACCCCTTTTTGGGGAAATCCTTGAGGGTCACAACTTACCCTGTTTGTATTCCCAACAAGTTTCAATCAGATGTCACCTAAGACATGGGATCATGCAAAATTACTTGTGCTGTTGGGTTAGTGTAAATAGTCCGTCCTTGCGTATCCTTATTCACTCTGTGTTTTGTAATTCGTTTATTTGGTTACAGTTCTCGCATACCATAGTTACCATATAAGAAGTCTCCCTTCATAGCAATCCTTAGGCAACATTTACTGTAACCAAATTAACATATGGAAACATCAAAAAGCAGTATTTTGAGCTTCACTGGGAATGGATACATCCAATCCTTTTTAGCCAAGATTGACATACATGCCGCACAGCAGAGATAAAACGTCAATGAACTGCATTAATGAGCGTGACTTTCTTACTTTCTTTCTTACTGACAGCCCCTCTTAGATTACAAAGTTGGACTTTGTAACTCAAAATGAGTGGAACCTCCACCTAAGAGTGTGTTTCCTACACCCCAGAACAAAAGCTGGACTTTTGACTTCAAGAAGGAATGTAGTTCATGTTCTATTCAAAACCCATACTGTATGTAGGAATATATTCCTACTTCCGTAGGAATATATTCCTACTTCCTACAGGCAAATGGTTCTGTTACTCAATGCGATTTTCAGCTACCACTTAAAAAGAAATTAACATGTGTCAAAACACAGCATGATTTTATTCAAGTATAGATCTCAATGCAAATGATGCATAATTCATAACAAACAATAGCAAAACAGATGCCATATGCAGTATGAAAATATTTTCATGCAGGGAAAATTAACACAACAAAGATTTCTTGGCTAAGCTGGAAAACTGGAGCCTTCCAAATCCTGCCAAACAGAATGATATGTAAATATCTAGAACAGTTTTTAGACCATTTCTGCAGCATTTCCTACCGCCAGCACTGCAAAAATTAACTTACTACTTCCTTATCTCCCTTAGCATGAGATCAGGCTCACCACAAAGTAAAAAATGCAAACTGCGGTGAGCCTGATCTCAGTGCAAAAACAATGGGTCAAAGTCCAGATGTCTCGTGGCAGGTCTGTTGTGGAACGTCAAGGGGATTGTTGTGGGTGTGTTTTGGATGTGGCATCTCAGCTGTGTTCGAAATTTGCAATGATTGCAAACGATCAATTACAGCCAAACAATGGCACGGAAAACTAAACAATGGGACTTTAGTTGGGTTATATTTCGCAATCTCTTTGTTTGATTACATTCCAGTAACAGCGCAGCTCAGTATGCAAGCTTGGAACTGGATCTCAGGCCTTGAATATTACGGACCTCTAGCCATAAAATAAATGACTGCGAGATAAACGATCCTTGGAATTCCGGGCTGGAATAACATCCAAACTGAAGAGCAATAACCTGCCACGTTAAAGTACTGAATTCAAGAGTACAATAATAGTTACACGTTGAGAACATGAGGGTGTAAAGAAAACGCGTTGTTGAGTACGGGTTGCCCTGGAGCCGACTAAGGTCAAAACACAGCATGATTTTGTCTGCACGATGGTCGAGTTTTGCAATGAAAATGTGGATTTATTTCACTTACTAATCTGTATATGTTTCTAATGTTTCGATGATTCAGAAGTCTGTTTGTTTATGGGTAGATCGCCAAAAATAACATGGCCAAACGGCACGATTTCGAATTTGATTTCCCCAAAAGATGGCCAGATTTTGTAATCAAAAACGTGTAATTATTTAACATATAAATTTAGATATTTCAACAACGTTAATTTGATTCAGCAGCCTATTTGTTATAGTGTGCTCGCCAAAAATAGCAAGGCCAGCCAGGGTAGACTGAACTGTCCTTTTCCACGTCCCAAGCACGGCACAGTTGGCGGCCAGACTGTAAAGTTTGGTCTGCGCGGGGAACACGTTCCCCGCGCAAGAATTTTTGGCTTGTTTTCCGTCTGCGCAAAATTCTTTGATAGACCAATTTCTGCACAGGTTTTCCAACCAGTTTGCTGTGTTACCCGCGCAGTTTTCAAAAAAGGCTTGCAAATTTTGCTTCTGCCCAGAATGGAGCAGTTTCAATACAATTCTTGTAGCTCTGATCTTTGTATGGATGGCTTGATGAAGCAAGAGCAAGAATAATGCGAGAGACAGGCGAGGCGAGGGGCTCGTGGAGTAAGGCTGCAGCGGAGATCTAGGCACAGATGCGGTATTTAGCATTAGAATCCGCGCAAAAATTGTTTGCGATAGAATTTCTTCTGCGCAAATTTTCGGAGTTGAAACTAATGTTCTCTGCGCACTGAAAAAACTTTACAGTCTGGGTTGGCGGTTTCATTCAAACACAAATCAACAAGGTCAGACATTTTCAACGTCATAAATATGTTATCAAATGAAATCTGGAATATCTCAAGTAAAACTAACAACAATCTTCCTCTTTAGATGACAATCGGGGATCTGATTATTTGGAAAGCAAATCATGTGCGCGGTTCAGTTTCATCACAGAGAGGAGAGAGGACAGAGAGGGTGGAGGGCAAGATGGAGTGGAGGGAAGGTGTCAGTTCAAATGATCTTACCCATATTCCAAGACCAATACAGAAGCAGAAATAGCAGGCAATAACAACCCAATCAATAGCTCCAACGTTTTGCGATGTCATCCTCCTTTCTTCGTGTCTCGATCGTTTCTGGATCACTCAGTTTTGCAGTTGCAGAGAGTTTCATGCAGCCTTCACCTTCTGGCTTCATGAGTGAGTTGTATTGAAATTTGATCACTTGCATTGTTCTCGAATGTTGATGCTAAAATACTGACCGAGATGAGGGTCTATTGCGTAAATAGTGAAACTAAAACGCGGACCATGAAATTTAGCTGCAGGGATTAGATAGGTAGGGTAGGCAGGGTACAATGGGCAGTGTTGATTGCTGGAAAGTAAACTTTGAACTGATAAATCAGCATTCAAGGGGTGGGGGGAATTCAAGCAGCTAAGTTGCAGGCAGAGGAAACTTATAACAACAATTTTGGGAACATTTATCGAAATTTTGCAGCCTACCCATTATGTACCCATTTTACCCCTAGTAGACCCTACAACTTCCAATCTGCAACAGAAGTGTTACCTTTGGTACCAGAGCCAAAAATGATAAAGACAAAAAATAAAGGAGAAAAGAAAGTTGGTGAAATGGCTACATCCACTGTTGGAATTGAACCAAGAGAAGCGTACATACTTCTTCCTTTTCTCTTTTCCTTTTCCAAATTTTCCTTTCCACTTAAGTTTGAGGCTCTGGCACAAGTTATAGAGAAAATTTAGACCCAATTTTTAATCCAGTTATACTATTCATAAATAAAATCTTTCCAATCCGTGCAAAATGCATTTCTCAAATAATGAAAAGATTGGTTCAAAGAAAAGCACAGTATACTTGAAATCTGCTGCATATTAAAATGTCCATCTCTGAATTGTAGGATATAAGAATCTGGTGCGTTAATGTGAAAAACCTAAGCGTTGCCTCTAGCCTCTAAGACGTACAATACAGTGCATGAAAAGTAACAACTAATTTGTACCTAAAAATACAGTGTAAAAAGTTAAATTATAGATTTTGGCAGTTCTGTTTCAATGCCATTGAATAAACGTTTGTTACACAGGTAGAATGATACTTCGCTTCGTAGGGGCAAGTACCCCAAGATGTTACATTTTTAACGAAAAGTGCCCTTTTTGTTTCGGAAAGTGCTCCTTTAGAGCGAACCTTTAGCTCATTGAAAGTTTGGTGGGTGTTCCTTAAGACTGCGTTCACACGATGCCGGCACATTTTGAAAACGGTGAAAAATGTGGCGGTAGCAGAATTTGAGCTAGCGTTCACACAATGCCGGAACAATTTGAAAACGGTTGGAAATTTAACAGTAAGAAACTCTTTGCAAGACTTTGATGCCATAGAAAGGTACTTACACCCTAAGCATCGATCAGTCTCGTTTCAAAAGCCTTGAGAATTGTTCTATTTTCATCATTTTCAAGTGTTTACACAATGCCGTTTCCAATGTGCCAGTTAGAGTTCAATTTTCAAAATCTACCGTTTTCATAATGCAAAAAATGTGCCGTTTTCGTGTGAACGGGAGGCCTATCCGTCACATTTTTCACCGATTTCAAAATGTGCCGGCATCGTGTGAACGTGCTCTAAGTTTGATGCCTCCTTCAGCCCCGGAAGGACGCATCATAAACAGGAATGATGATCAGAATATCAGATGATGCAAGAAGTTATCTGATGCTTTTTGTTTCAAACTATGGATATGGTTCTTGAAACTCTCCTTGAACTTGAAAGTCTCAAAAACATTTGAAAATTAGTACCGATGGTGAGCAGAGAAACCGTAAGTATCATTCCTGAGGGGTGTCATGTATCATTTCAGGCAAAATGATTCTCACCTGGGGCAAATCTTCTTCCATAGTCTGTGGTGCAGACCGGTGGGGGGGGGGAGGAGGAGTACGACAGGGTCACTTTCTTTCTTTCCTCCTCCTCCGCACGTTCTGCAACGCAGCTACTTCTTCAAAGTTATTACGCGATCAACTACAGCCCGACAAAAGCTTAAAAAAAATTACCTTTCTCCCAATTTTGATGATTTGATGAAAAATTCTTGTAAAAATCGTTAAAAAAAAAGCTCTAAGATGCATATTACTCGTCATTACAAGCCGTTCTGTGTTAACGAGCCATTGTCACCAACGATTTTTTGCGACCACGCTACAATTTCAGATTGAAGATCTGAAATCAAATTTGGCTAAAAATGGAAAGTACATATCCACACTGAAGTGCAGTTGAACTGAAAGAAGGGTTCAGTTGAAGTTATACTGCAGTGTGAAACGATGGTTTCTGCTTAGGCCACAGGAAGCCCAGGCAGTTAGTTAACTGAACAATGATAAGTTTATGATCGTAAAATTGTTAATTGTATACTACCTTTGTGTGTTATTTGTTGCACTTCTCCACTGCTGTACTTCTGCACTGTACTGCATAATTGTTCGAATGCGAGAGTTCGATACAAAATTTCTTGCTGCTATTCTTATATAGGTATTCTTATGTAGGTGAATTTGGAGTATGGATGCCGGATTACGAGCGAGGACAAAACAGTTTATTGAATTTGGCTTGAAGATTAGTTGCAATCCTTGTTTGCCAATATAAGAATACCAGCAAGAAATTTTGTATCGAACTCTCGCATTCGAACAATTATGCAGCACAGTGCAGAAGTACAGCAGTGGAGAAGTGCAACAAATAACACACAAAGGTAGTACACAATTAACAATTTTACGATCATAAACTTATCATTGTTCAGTTAACTAACTGCCTGGGCTTCCTGTGCTTAGGCCAGATTTTAGCGGGGGGGCTTTGGGGGAGAGGGTAACAGAGCTCGCAAACCCGGGAAAATATTTGCAAAACCCGGAAACCTGGATAAGGATCTTCAATATAATATTCATCGGTCCTTTTTCGTCAATCTTTGATCATTTCCAGCGTTTTCTGTTTCACTGACTTGCTGTGCATTGTTTCAAGCATCTGAGATCTGGTATTTCGATCTCGTGGGCTGTATGACTTCGAAAATTCGAAACACTGAAATTTTTGAATGAAATAACCGAAACCCGATCACAAAAATTAGCTAACACGTGACACATCTCAAACCCAAAACGCCCGTAAGATTTAAAAGTAAATTCCGAAACCCAAGGGGCTAAAATTAGTCAAACCTGCAACCCGTGAAACCCCAAAGCCCCCTCATTTTATTTCAGACAGTCTGAAACTTCAGCGTGGCCACAAAACACCCTAGGTAACAATGGCTTTTGAATGGATCTAAAATAAATGTATAAAATTCCCAGTACTATTCAAATATCAAAGCTTCAACGTTACCACACGGTCCCCTGGGGCTCATACCCCCAATAACAATGAACATGTTGTCACAAACTACAGGGCACCCAGCACATCTTGGGGTTGGCATCTCAGGTAAGACATGCCATCTTTGAGTTTCTGTGTCGTAAACCTCCGTTGTCTTTGCTTGTCCGTAATCACATTGTCCACCGGCCACCACGATCCATTTTTTGAACATGCCTAATACAGGAAGACAGTAAAAATCAATGATTGTTGGTACTAGTCCACCATAAAACTACTAAAAATAGCTAGTTTTATTAGACCAAAGTATTTTTCAAAATAGATCGATCGCCAGATTTGAAGTTGCTTGCATTGCAATGACGAACAAACCAAAATAATTGAGGTAGAAACACCGCCAACACCACGACAAAATGACAGCAAATGTGTTTAATTGGAAGGATTTATATCTAGCTAATATTTCGCACCGTCATGCAGGACTCTTTCAGTGCTGCTATTCGATAGCTACATTCAGAAATGAAGCAATCATATAAACAGCCCAAAAGAAGTCTTGCATGCATGGCAACACATGCATCCATATTCTTCAAATCTACACACTGCTGTTGCTTCTTCATTATGTTGCGATGTTTCTACCACCAAATCTTTTCATATCTCAAAACTCGTGTCAGTTGTGCAAAAAACCAAAATTAAACGACTTGAAAATCTGTATGGCACATAATTCCTTTCCACTATATTTCATATGATTCAGTATTTTATGAAAACACAAACCTGTGGCCATGTCAGCTCTTCTGGAAGGCATTGCATTAATATTCTTCCAAGAATTCTTTTCCATATTAAATACTTCTGCAGCATTGACATATTCCCCAGTTCCTTTCAATCCTCCCATCAAATAAATCAAATTGTCTTTTTGAACCAAGGCACTAAACATTCTTGAAACAAGAATTTCTGGATGCTTGCTCCAGCATTTAGATGCAACATCTAATGATTCCACAGCGTTGGATGGGTTCATCATAACTCTACCGCCAACAACGTAAATCTTGTCATCATGAGCGAACGCTTTGCATGCATACCTTCTAGATGGCATTCTTGAGCATATCTCCCAAGCGTTGCTTCCATCTCTTAGTACCAATGCAACATCATTACATTGGCCTGTCGTTGACATTCCACCATTGATGTAAATATCATTGTTGTGAACAACTACTGCATAAAACACGAGGCTTGTTGAAAGGGCTGGAAGTTGTGACCATGTTTTTGTTTCTGGATCAAATATTTCAACCTGAAAAGAAGATCAATTGTTGAATATATAATTCACATGGGATGGGGGTTCTTGGCATGTTCTTGGCCAATTCTAAGGGGCACATTTTCAAAATTTGTGTACCAACTCCAAATAAACGTTTTTCAGTGGATAAACGCTTGAGTCCAGCAGTGCTGGCCAGTTTATTTTCTAATATTATCATTTTTTTCTAAAACGCACTAACCTACTAACAGCTAGTACCAAATACCCATAATGGGGACTGTACTGTAACAGATTAGACAAAAAGTTATGGAAGTAAGGGTATCATTTTATGGTATTATAGGCAAGCAAGCAAGGAATCAATTTCTATTTTGTTAATGGAGTCTGGGTATATGGACAGTTGATGTGGGCCTGCAGCACTAAGGCTTGTTCCTTCAGAGTTGCCTCTGAGTACTCCTTTACCAGCCCAGGAAGGATGAACAGCTGAGCTGCCTGTTGGTTTGTGGTTTGTACATACAGTATCCTTGGCATCCATTGTTCTTGGTACAATGGGTATCCTTTTCAAATATGTTATCATATACTTTTCCATATGGGATCACGCAGCTTATCAGGGTATCATATTCAAGATTTGTATTCATCAGACAAAATTTGGCAAAATGATGCACAAAAACTGCATTTTTTAGCCATTTTAGCACCCCTGTTAGAAACTCCAGCCCCTCTGTCGGAAGATTTCTGGCGCCACCCCTGACCTCCTGTATGTTCATGGACCACAGGGGCTGTAAGTCACTGGTGAAAAAGGCTTGCATGGGACCATAGCCATTCTTGCAGCATTCTTACCTACACATTTTCAGCTCCTTACCAGCATGAAGCAAATTACTGACCTCTTTAACTGGTTGGTTCATTTCTTTGCATCCACCAATCACAACCAATCTTTCTTGATAAATAATGACATTTGGTTGTGCTCTCTTTACGGCCAGATTTGGAAGTGTGGTCCAAACTTTTGTCTTTGGGTCATAAGACTCTGCAGCATCCAGTGGTTGGCCCATTTTGTTGCAGCCACCAAATACGTAAATAATTCCATCATGGCTGCAAACTGCTGAGTATGCTCGAAATGTTGGTAATGGTGGCAAAGTTTCCCATCTTACTTTGGGTGCAGAAGATGCCATACCTTTTTAGCTCTTTCTGAAACAACAAACAAAATATTTTGTTGTTTTCCCCTGCTGAACATTTTGGACACTAAAAATTTTAAAAATGAAATGGGTAATAAATGGGTTGTTCTGGCCAGCCCAGCCCCCCCCAAACCATGTGTGGCAGGGGGGCACCCCAACTCATTTAACAGACAGCATCAGAAAGCTAGTAATGTGCCCCACTAGATAAAATGCATGAAAAAGCCCCTTCTTACCGATTCCGCTCCCATCAACTTCAAAACTCAGGTTGAAACAAACCAGGAACTAAAATTGGCGCTGCTTTCGAAGTTGTCCAAATCTGAAAAGAACGGCCCAAGGCTTGGAAGGAGAGCCTCTTAACCAAGATGAGGCTTACTCCTTGGATCCCTGTTATTTGTTACGTCATCTTCCATGGAAATGGGATTGCACTTTGGTTGCAAGCTGTGTGATCTGTGAAGAAAGATTTTTGCAGTCCAAGAAATAAAGATGCCTTCATTGCAGTGGCTTTCTGCAGCTGCTTGTCTTTATGCAGAGATCTTTGTCGGTATATTGCTCTGCATTCCGTTTATCTCAAATGCAAGGTGAGTGTGTAAAACAGTCACAAAAAATATTGTGATCAACAAAAAAATGATGATGGCCTGAGAAAACTGATACAAAGGGCCTAATCGATTCTGCAGGATTTATGGAACAAAGATGATTTTGCTGAAGCCAGAGACTAATCAAACAAAGATCGTTTAGTTATTGATTTTGCTTTAATGTAAGAAGAACTGCACAAAAATTCAACGAGAAATTGTCACCAGAAAGAAACATCATCAAATTTTAATTATTTTTATGAACCACATGTCACAACCCTCCCTATGTGGTACCTCACAAATACAGTTTTTTTGGAGGGTTAGCAGTTTGTGGTATTAGGACATTTCAGACCTTATTGGCCAATGGAAATTAACTGCATGGATGGAAAGCTTTGTCACTTCGTTCTTTGTCTTGGAATGTATGTTTCAAATGCCCTATGCAAACTGCTCATGGAGGATGCGCACCTGGCCATTGTTTTTAAACAATAAACTATTGTTCTTCCTGGAACTGCGCCCAGGAGATCTTCTGCGTGCACGACATAGTTTAATGTGGTTCAAATGCATATATCATCATCGATAACTTTAAATCAGAATGTTGTTCTTTGAAAAAAATCATCAATGTTCAAGGAAAACCTCCTAATTTGGTATACATTATGTGTCATTTGATATCATTTTTGTTCCATTATCATTTGTCAATTATATATTACCAAAAAAAAATCATTTTGTATAAAATGTTCCTTTTTTCAGATGGCAGAAGATTTTCAACTCAAGATTGGTTGGACTTGTCAAAAGTTATGGAAACCATTTCTTTCTTGTGGCAGTTTTCATCATGATCTTCATGTTCTTGGGTAAGAATTTGGAAAATTTCAATCAATCTGAGAATTTGATACATTTAAATTTGATGAATAAATACAAATTTATGAATCTGTTAATTTCATTTTAGTTTAAGAGAGTGTATTAAAATGCTTGGTTTACTCTCTGACCTGTTGTATTACAGTAAAAAAATGTCTTATAAGTCAAAAAACAAATAAAGAATAATTCATAACACAGATAGAGAAGTTTGTGGATTAATTTGGATTAAAAAAATCAAAATCTGCATTCCAATTGCCCATGCCCTATCTTTCAGATTCTGTGAATCAAGTGAGGAAATACTCAAAAGTTGAAGCGGCACACCAAGTTGACTTGAAGAATAATCCCCATGCTGAAGTACAAGCTCACATGAAACTTTTCAGAGCACAGAGAAACTGCTATATCACTGGGTTTGCCCTGTTCATGCTTCCGTAAGTATAGTGTCATCACTTAAATTTCATATTATTACTCTCAAGTACCAAATAATTGTCCCCCTGCTCATGATTTTTTTAAAGATTTTCAAACCCCCCCCCATACCTTTATTCCAACCCCCTTTGATTAATTTGTGAAAAATTGACATGATATATAGCAAACATAATTTTTGAATAGATATAAGAAAGGATTTACATAACTAAGAACATGCCTAGTTTGGATTTTTTCAAACATAGCAACCTCCTGATTGTTCCCACCCCCTAATAAATGTTATATCAAACCATTTTTTAACACCCCCAATTACTCTCTCCCTCCGAATTTTTTAGTACTCAAGAGTCATAGATTAGACGAAGCCCTTGATGGAAATGACAAACAGTGTCATCTGATCACATCACAATCTTGAGTACAATGAGGTTCTTTTGCACTTTCTACCAGAAAATATCAAATGTCAGATGCAAACTTTGTAGTGGAATCATCAGGTTTATTTGTGATGCTCCACGTTTGGAAAATTTAGATATGTGCCAAGACATCATTTCTAGATGTGTGCCAAACATTAAGACAGATTATAAAAATTTGGTCTTTTCTTTTAGGTTGCTGAGAAGGCTTGTAACTTTGATCTCAAAGTTAGCAGTTCTTGAAGCATCACATGAAGCAGTTGTCAAACAAGCTAAGGGTGCAACTGAACAGTGCAGAAAGCTTCTTGATGAAAACGAAGAACTCAAAGTAAGAAACTACATGCTGTTTATGATGTGAATTGATTCGTTTGTGTTCAACAGTTTTGAAACTTGTCAAGGTTTTTAAGTTTACTTTTAAGCAAATATTTACCGAAGTCAAAAGCGTGAAAGATTATGAAATTTCTAGAAGAAAGCCTTTACGACGCCATGTAGAAGTACAGGTTTCCAGTCATTGCTAGTTAGGTCAGCAGCTTGGTCGTTTTGAGAAATACATCTTAGTTTATTTTCTTAAAAATTTTCTCAGAATCTGGACATGAACAGATGGTGTTATATATTACTGTTATAATGATTAGAAGAATTAGTGTAAGGGGCCTGAATCCTTAACGTACACTAGAAAAGAGTGTTTCCACATTTCCATAACATGCTGAGGTACGATGAAATTCTACATTACTGAGTAATGATTCTTCATAATTTTGATATTTTTAATTTTTCTACCATTTTAGAAAGGAGGTGCAAAGATCAGCAAAGTTGTTAAAAGTGATGAATCTGTTGAAACGGAAACTCTGAAGAAACAACTTGATACAAAAGAGAAGGAATTGGAAGATAAACAAGCAGGTACTGTATTTAGCTTTTTAGAAGTTCATTTGCAGAAATTTTTATATCCACCAAAAGCATTTTCTAATGATGAAAGTTGTCATTTTCTACATATACCAGGAAGATTATATTTTTTCTTACTGAAACAGTTGATGCATTTAATTACTGTATGCTCTAAAGTCAATGGAGGTATCTTTTTTCGTCTGCAATCCTAATAGCTGCTTTCAGAACTATTTCCTCTGTTGAATAAATATTCTTGCTGCATCTATATATAGTCGGTTAAAGTTGAACATGACTAATCAACGTAAAAGTTACAACTAATCTTTAATATAAATATATTTTCGAATTATCCACAAATTGTTCGTCTGAAAGTTTTTGTCCAAAATTATCGAAACTGTGTCCGAGATTTTTTTGCCCTAAGTTTTTTTCTGAAATATTTGTGTCCGAAAATTTTCGATTTTAATGTTGGCTCATTCTTGCATGTCCACCAAAACATATTCCCAAGTTTTATCTCTTTGATGATATTTTCAAATATTTTTATCTCACACAGAGCTGGACAAGATGAAGAAAGATCTGACAGGAATGAAAGCTCAAGCAGAAGGGCTTCATAAAGAATATGACAGAATTTTGGATGAGAATGAGAAGTTACAGGTTGGTGATAAAACAATGGGTGCTATATAAAGTCCCTCTTGTCGGTTGTCTCGTACTGATTTGTCAAAATGTCTTTTTGCTGAACAAATTCATATATGAAGTAGCAAGAAATTTATTGAAAACTTTGTATCTTGCTACGAAAACTTGAATCAAATAGCTTCAGCAAAGAATAGGGTCATGCAGTACCTACTTAAAGTCGAATTCACAAGACCACAATCGAAATAAATTAGGTAGCGGAGGATTCAAGAAAGAACTGTTGAGATCACGCTTATCTAAACAGTAGGAAACGTCCTCTCCTCGTTCCTCAGTTGTGCAAATGGTTCTTCAAACGATCTTTTTTGTAAATTATTCTCTCATTTTGAATTTACATAGTAAATTGAATTTATGTAGTGTGCACTATATATTCAATACAACTGCAACAACACAACACAATTTATGGCCTAACGAAAATCGGTGTAACTGAGATGTAAGAAAGACCCGCTGTAACAAATGGAGAATGGTTCAGTAATACTTGCGCGATGCAATAATACACACAAATGTACTAAAATTTAATCACACCTGCCAGTTAACTGTGTTAAATCTCTCTTGAATCCTCATGTAAAGTGTGTATATTCAATACAACTGCAACAACACAACACAACATTTGGCCTAACGAAAACAGAGATGAAGAGATGGGAGTCAATGTAACTGATAAAGGATTCAAGTGAAATCTAACACAATTAACTGGCATGTATGATTAAAATTTTAGTACATTTGTATGTATTACTGAATTGTGTAAGTATTACTGAACCATTCTCCGCGACCTGTGATGAAACAAGTGTGTTGAAAGAGTATGAAATATAATATTTCTTTTGCATTTGTAGAAAAAAGTGAAAATCCTTGGTGGAGATGAACATGGAGAAGAATCGAAAAAAGATAGTTGATTTACAAATGCATTTATTTGAAATACATTTTGTGGCAATGCTGTTTGCACATTCAGAAATCCTAAGCTGTATTAACCCCACTAACTTCTCGAATTTATGATTTGTAGAATTTGTCATGAAACCTGCTAAACATGCAATAATTATTAGAAATAAACGCTTCAGACTTAACATCGCTGCAAGGCTCTTGGGTAGCCACAATGCATTGTAAAGGTTACCTAAACAAAGCATTGTAAACCTAATTTCTTGCTGCATGAAAAACAGTCTTGAGACTTCGCTCAAGTCAGCAGCATGTCGTGGGCTGCGAAGGAGGACGCCCCCCCTAAAGGGTACATAATCACTGAAATTGATATCTAAAGCAAAATGGTCGCAATGCATGCGGGTTGCACAAAAGCCATTGATAGGTATCGATACAATACTTTTTGAAAGCTACATCGGACAAGCAGAGTCTCAGGATCAAGGAAAATCTTTCACCTTGTTTAGCCTGGTCTGAAGGCAACTTCCATTTTTTAAAATTGTATACAGTATTGATGGATAGTAAACAGTATGTTAGGATAGACCTTTAGCATACTTGGTTTGAATTACAGAAAACAACGCAGGAGGGTCAAATTTTGTGGTACGCTATGCAGAAATTTGCCTTATTTCACATAACACTAAGCAATTGAAAGCAGAATTTGTCAGGTATTGACAGTCCTCAAATACTTTCGGTAGAATGCCAATCAGTGAAACTTTACAACTATTATTGTACAATTCTCGAATCTGTATTCTTTATGGTTTATGGAATATTTGGCTTGTCGTTGTTGCTGTGAATATCCGACCAAGTTCAGCAGATTATCAAACAGAGACCTTTAGATCCCGGGGGGACTACTGTACATATTTTGGGTACGGGGACGTGCCATCGGGAAGGGTATCGATTTTCACGATTTTGGTATAAGGAACGGTATCGATTTTCGCAATTTTCGCAATTGGTATAGGTTCGGGTGTACATTTTCGGAAAACTGGTATAAAGTCGGGTATATATTTTTGAAAAATTGGTATAAAGTCGGGTATACTTTTTGGAAAATTTGGTATAAGGAACGGGTATGTTTTTGAAACCTCGATGGCACGTCCCCGTCCAAAATCTGGTCAAGTAGCCCCCCGGGCTTTAGATACCCAAAATTTATCACTTCAAGAGAAGATCATAAAGAATTCTGGGAAAATGCTCCCTTGGTCACCTTCTTCTCTGAGATCACTTTTTTGGCTGTATTTTGCTGTATTGTAAGGAGATCCCCTACCATCCCCTACTTTTGCAAGGATCGTTCTTACCTGCTTCGAAATGATAAGTATGAAAAATTCGTGGTATGTTTTTACATTCCATTTAAAAACTTGCAATACATATTTCTTAATTATACTACTCTCAAAATACTTTACCCTACTACTAGAACAATACCATTTGGAGCGAAAAACTACGTCTTCCTCATGGCAACCTAAAACAGGAAGCACGAACATAACACTACACGTAACAACTTGAAAGACAAAGATAGCACATAAACTACACTCTGCTGACAAAAAATAAAGGAAACATTTACTTAAAAGGGATGGTGGTTGCATGACACAGTTTTAAATTCCTAAACAACCGGCCAGTTTTATGGATAAAGTAGGGAGTTAACAGAATAAATATATCTCTGTTGAGACCATCAATGAAATCTTTATTACCATACAGTCTGCATTAGAAACTCGTTTGAAAGATTATGTCCAAGTGGTCGTAACAAAGCAGAAACTCCAGCGTGGTATGCTGAGGAGAAAACTGTAAATTGGTGCAGACCAATAGCTATTGTGCAAACAGTGGACTGAGGGCTTCTGAAGGGTTTTGAGGCATAAAGAATCCTTCTGCTGTAGGAAACGGCTTTGCAAATATTCTTAGGACGGAAAGAAGACCTAAATTTGTTTTGCCATAACTTTAACGCAATATGATTGGCCAAAGTTGTGACATTATTTCCCACTCGTCAGCGAATCAAGATTTGATGCCTGCAAAAAAGTTCAATGACGCGAAGCAACTCCTTCGCAGCGTCAATAATTACCCTCTACCCTCACTTTGAAAAATCACACCGAGCCTCCCTCCCATTTGTGCACACAACCTGAAGAAGAAAGATGGCGAACAAAGCAGAAGGCGGTAAGAAACTTTGCCATTTTAGGAATTGGTTTAAAGCAGTTAAGAGTAATTGAAGTTGCAAATACTGATATTTGAATGTTCTTGCAGTGTCTTAAATCAAAAATAGAAAGCCACGTGTTGTTTAAAAAGTAGGCAGAGGCTGCCACCAAAAGTAAAACAAAGCTGCTTATTTATGATTTTTTGTGGCCTAATAATCTATCCTTTAAAGGCCCAAAACCAGATCTTTGCAAAGCAAAAAGCCAAGAGACAGATATTATTCCTTGTATGGATAAATTTGCAAGAAAATAGGCACACCGACTGTGCTCCTCAAATGTGATAAAATTGCTTTTTCAACCAACAATTTTGTGTGCAGCAAGAAGGCTGCCTGGTCTTGCCTGGTCAATGTTCTCGAGTCACTGGTTGTTGATGATTACTCTCAGATGTGTTTCCTGACATAACTGCAAAGTTTAAGTCCATTTTTTATGTTAGAATTCAAGTGATAAGGTTAAGAACTGAGACAAAATCCTCTAGTTTTTGAAACAGCCACCACAAATTTGACTCTCTTTCGAATCAGCAACCACTCTTTGCTCAAAACTTGGTGCCAAACTCAAACTTGAAATTTTGCATATTCAAAATATGGAAAATGGGAAATTTGAATTTATGGCTCCTCCACAATAGTCATTCAAACAGCACACATGTTTCTGGGACAACTGTATCTGACCAAATTTTTTTGTTCTTTTCCGTCCTTTTTGAATCTTTGGTGTGCAAGTGCCATATACTGTTTGCAAAAGGGCCAGGAGGACTAAATTGGGAACCTAATTTTTTGCTTCTAAAATTAAAGTAAATTGCCCTTGGTTGTGAACTTTAAGATTTTTCAAGGAATCAAATCGTTTTTGTTCACATGGGAGACTTGATTGCTGCACCTACATTGCAAAATCAGAATATGGTGAACATACTTTGTTGAAGACCCTTTTCCACTACCCTGCCTGGTAAGATTTCATAATAATAATAATAATAATAATAATAATAATAATAATAATAATAATAATAATAATAATAATAATAATACTATATTTATACAGGTCACCAGATTCAGCTTAAAAAGCTGCTATCACTCTGGGACCTGTTAACGTAAAAGTAAAAAGTAAGAATATATCAATCAAGTTTAAAAGCTTAACAAGTTTCTAAAGTATAAAAAGTTGAAGTTATACATAAATATATATATATATGTATATAAGAATTTTTTTTCTTTTTTCTTTTTACATGATGTTTTTTCAGTTAAGGTGTTCTATTAATTTGGTTTTAAAACGTAATAATGAGTTTTCAACTTTCAGTTCGTTCGGCAATTTGTTGAATAGCAATGCCCCTTGGAACTGAATGCTTTTCCTAAAGGCTTCAAGTTTTGTCTTCGGAAGTTTCAGGTTAACCGCATCACCTCTGGTTCTTTTTCCGTGATTAACTTTTTCAAAATAATCATTAAAGACATCTGGTGTCAGCCCATGTATACATTTGTATGCGAACAGTGCTGCTTTTCTGTGTCTTTCTGACTGTAATGATGGCCATTTCCCTGAACAAGCTTTCCCAAATACGCTAGTTTCTGCACGATCTTGGAGTCTTTCTAGCTTATTTACTTTCGACTCTGAAAGACATAGCATTATTAGGTCTGAATATGTAATTAAAGGTCGTATCATACTCTTGTAGATTGATTCTGCTGCTTGAGTTGTCAGTTTTTGTCTTACGCGCTTCAAAAGATGCACTCTTTTCACCGCTTTGCGATAAACCTTGTCAAATTGATCCGAGAAAGACAACGATTTGTCCACATTTACTCCAAGATATTCATAAACCTCACTGTTTCACCCTCCTGGACGGATCATTCAAACCTAGTGCCATATTTTTATGTAGATCTTGAACTGGATGCAGAGGCAATGCAAGATCTTGGCAGTGCAGAAGTTGTAAGAAAGTCAATTCCACTGAAGTTGAAAAAGCCCAAACTGAAAGTAAAGAGTTCAAAATCAAGTAAATCAAAAAAGGAAAAGAAATCAAGTTCAACTTCAGAACACAAAGAATCATCTGAAGGTTTGAAATTTTTGTTTTTTTTAATTTAAGTTGTCAGATTTCAAATTGAAGCCTGTATCAAATTTGATGCTATGTGAAATTTTGTGACAGCGCAGAGTTATTCATTCAATACACTACAATTGCATAAGCATTTAACAGACCATAGATTGAATTTTCTAGTGTGGAACAGACTATAGATTGAATCTTCTAGTGTTGAACAGATTATAGATTGAATTCTAGTGGATGAGTCACATAAAACATGGAGTACTTTGTCAGTTTACAGTTTACCCAGCCAATTTGTTGTTTTATTATCAAATTTGTAGATTGCACGTACTGTATATATCTGAAAAACTGAATTTATTACAAGCAATTTTAGTAAGGTGGTGTTCCAGAAGATTCATAAAATAGTAGTTCAGTTTGATTCTTGTTTATGTTCATGTGAGCTTCTATATCATGACATCATTGCTGTTACTTTGCCAACAACTTCAAATAAGGCATGCATTGTGTTGCGATGCAGATGGGAAAAATGCTTGTTTTCTTTGTTTTGCACCCCTAGGGGACTGTTCCTTTGTGATTGTTAGGAAGCAGAGAGTTAACGATAGGCTAGTGATATTAAGCTAATGATGCTTTTCATCAGAATAGGTGCAGACAGAAATAACCAACTTTAACTAACTGTAACTGTTTCAATCTTTCTTCTGCAAATGAAACTACAACACACCCAATTTTACCTTTTTGCCACAATATGGCTCATTAAATTCCGATGTTTTTTTCTGAATCACCTGATGCAGTAATATGGTCAAGCATGTTTCATGATGATCTTATCTGACTTTTCTAATGTTACAAGAAAAGCTGTTTATAATTTTTTAAAATATTTTTCAGATGGCAAAGCTCATAAAACAACAAAAAAGAAATCAACTAGCTCCACAGAACCATTTTCAAAACACAACAAAGAAGAACTAGACTGGAATCAGCAGGTATTATGTCCTTATATTAATCTTCTCTTCAGACTCTGTTCATCTTTTCCACACGGATAATTACTGAAGTAGAAGAAGGTCAAATGAAGTTACTTACATCACAGTATGGGCCCTAGAATTCTTATTCAGAAAAAATTTTTGTCTTCATATGGCTTAAGAATTCATATCATGTTGTAGAGAACTCTTGTCATGTTAATTGTGCAGGGCCTGTGCCAGAGGCAGCACCAGCTGGCAGAAAATGTTTTGGACATGCTAACAGAGTAAAACAGTGTGGGGGTCTGGGACCTTGCCCCAAAAACTTTTAGGATCATGCCCTTAGAACGTTGGAAAATGTCTTTTTTACGAGATAGGATAAACTTTGTGTTCATCATCGATTTAGCATGATAGACTGTATTTGCAAGCCCTAATTCATTTCAAACTATAAATGAGAAAGCCAAAGGGTTAGATTTGACATCTATCTTAAAATTACTTTCACACATATATTGACGAATATTCTAAAGGCATAAGAAATAATATCCCATATCATGGTTGACTGTAAGCTACACAAACCAAACAACTGCGACTGATCACTGAATTTTATGAGGGGAAACAAACACTGATCTCTGAGAAGGAAAAATTGACCCTTTCCCCAACTTTTTCTGATCGAATATAGACAAGTTTGAAAATTGATCCGCACAAAAGTGGGGTGAACAAGTCCACCCCAGTCCACCCCATGGCCCCACCCCTTGCCTACGCTTTACTGATTGTCTATTTAACTGGATCTTAGTTATTTTGAGTACCTTCTTTTTGCAGCATTTGTATGTTCATTTTTTGAAGCATTGTATTTAAATCGACAGATCTTGATTATGGGAGAAAAAGTGCAGGACCCAATGATTCATATTTGTGGCAGCTGTTCTTTGCCAGTTCTGGTTTATGGGAGAGTTGTAAGTACATCTTCTCAGTCAATAATTTATTTTACATGTGTATATGTGTGTATGTGTACATGACAAATAAGGTGAGTTTTTTCGAAAAATTTGAATTTGCTTGAAAACTGCAGTGTTGAATTTATAGGCTTATAATTTCGTGTCACTATCAGAGCTAATTTGAGGAACCTACCCTGTAAATATCTGTTTTCATCCACCAAAGTATCTCTTGTTGCTTTGACATCATCCCCATCTTTCCTATTTTCACAGAGTCCCTGCAAGCATGTGTTCTGTTTAACTTGTGCTGAAAAGTTTAAAGGCCAGTGCTCAAGGTAAGCTCAGATTTCTTCAACCCCTGGTACCCTACCCATCAATGGCATTGGAACAACAGGAGAGCTCTCTTTAAATTTTAGATATTTTAACTAGATCGCTCGAAAATAAGGCTAGATGGTGAATAGGACTTGCTTGTGTGTAAACTGAAAAGTCCGTAGCGCTATTGAGCAAAGTTATCATTACTTAACAGAATTTCTTGCTGCCAAAAGCAGTATTTCTACTCAGGACAAGGGTACTGCTTTTGTTTCACCGCATAAAAGTTTCAGATTTAGGCCTGTTTTCTGGCAAGTAAGATGTCTATTGGCTTCATATGACGGCTGAATAAGAAAACAGATCCATCATTTATTAGATCGTAGAAACTTATGTTTTCAACTGAATTCAAAGATTGTTTTGTTTTACAATTTCAATAACAGTCTGACTTAGGCTGATATTTTGAGTCCCTAATACCCCTATGTAGCCCTTGCTCTTTCCACAAAGTGGCATCAGCAACTCAAGCAACGTAGGGGAACAAGGGACTACAGGAACAGCTTTAGGAAGCTTTTTCAGCGTTCAGGTGTTGTAGAGAGCAAAACAGGGGGGATGAGTGACCAAGAAGCTCATTCAATTTTCGTTAAGCAACTATCGAAGTAAAGCTTCGTCGTGTCGTGTCATAATGGTTGTGTTAGATCAAAATATGGGTGGGTGACCTTACGAATACCCTACAACGACAAGGTAAGTCACTTCACCAACCTTCGGAAGGGACGTTAAGCTAGGGATCCTATGCCTGGATGCGGCGTGCATAGTAGGTCTAAATCAACCGTAAGGGGTCATCGACCAACGATTTTTGTCCCGTTAACGGAGATTGTCCGTTGGGGGACCGGTTTTCACCTGGAGGACAAAAGTCACGGTAAAGAAAGCTGCAATATAAATAAGAGATTAAGATCGTAAATATGCTGCTTTAATTCTATTTGTTCTTGGAAACTTTGATAATTTAAATTACTTATACTCTGTTTTCTCGAAAAATTAGTAGGTTTGGGCCGGCAACGAGAAATATATATTGAAACAACGTAGGTATTTTTGGGCCTAGGAAACTTTGACCAGAGACAAAAAAGTTTGTCCATTAAGTAGGGGGCAGGAGGTTCAGGTGTTAACGGACAAAATACGTTTACGGGGATGAAGTTCTTTTCTCGATGACCCCTAATATAGCTAGAAATCTTTCCAGCGACTTGAAATAAAGTAATGAATAGAAGGCAAGATGAGGGGAGCAACGTATAGTAGATTGTGGAAGGTTTCATAGTGAAATAAGTGAAAACTTGGAATATCATATTTGTCCATAGATGTGGAGAACGTGTAGAGAGAATTGAGCCAGCAGGCATTGGCCAAATCTTTGTGTGTTCATTTGGTGGAAGTAGACATGGAGTATCTGGTTGTAGAAGGAGCTATTTATCACAAAGAGACCTTCTTGCTCATATACGACATAGGCATCAAAAAGATGGCATTCCCCACAGTGATGCTGATGCCATTGCCAAGAGACTTGATGAAAGAATGCAGCAAACTGTACGTATGCCATTCTTAGGCCAGCAGTTCATACCGACGAACATTCGGCCTGCCTATAGACCTACACAGATGCCAGTGGACAATAGAATGATGCAGGCTGCTATCCCTCAGAGGGATCAGGTATTTATTGATGGTCAGCGTATGCAGATGATGGGGCAGTTCCCACAAACGGCGCCCCCACAGCAGTTCCAACCGATGGTGCAGCAAGGATTTAGGCCAGATCAGGCGATGCTGCAGAGAGCCGCTGTGCAGAATCATATGGCAGCCGTTGATCAGTTTCTAGCACCAACATCTGCAGGGCAATACCCAACAGCTGCTGCTAGCCGTTCAGCTCCAATGAACATGGCACCGAATCCAATGCAATACCCAAATACTTCTGGTCAGTTTATCCAGCCTGGGATGCAGCAAGCTACCATGCAACAGGCAGCTGGTATACAGCAGAATGCAGCGATGCAGCAAGCCGCCAGGATGCCTCAAGCCCCAGGGATGCAGCAAGCCGCTGGGATGCAGCAAGCCGCTGGGATGCAACAAGCCGCAGGAATGCAACAGCAAGCAGGTATGCAACAGGCTGCTAGCATGCAGCAGCAAGTAGGAATGCAGCAACCAGGAGGTATGCAACAACAAGCTGGAATGCAACAAGCTCGAGTGGACGCATCAATGCCCCCGGCTAGGATAGAGACTATGCAGCAGACAAGCATGCAAGGAGTACAGATGGGTCGTCCAAATGTTGATGCGACTTGGCAAGGGGTTGGTGCGCAGGATTGGACAGCAGGGCAAAGAGGGACAGAAATGCAAGGAGGTTATGGGTCAGCTGATGCTTCGCGATTCCCTAGAACGTTTTAAAGGTTGTCTTAATCCAGTTAGTGTTTTTGATGTCTTGTAAGTAATGTAGTAAGTAATCAGGGCTTTTCCAATTTAAGTGAGCGAAGGCAGTCAAGTTCGACAGCGGTCGAAAATATAGCAGTTATGCGGATACTTAAAAAGGCGATCCCTGTTTGAATGGCCACTTTTTCCTTGATATCAAGACGACTGTAATGTCGAATATGGTATATAATGATGGACATGTTCAAATCTATTGTGATATTTATCTTACTGAAACTGGCCACTCTGTTCTGAAAGTACGACGAATTGTTTTGGAGAGCCCACTCCAAGAAACATATTTTGAAACTCCTTCAATGTGCTTTCACGAGAAAATCTCTGTTTTTTTTTCAAAACGGAGTTGTCGATATCAGTCAAGTAAAATTTGAAATTGTTTGAAAATGTCCACCATTGAATGATACAACTGGCCTTTCAAACGAGGTTGGTTATTTATATTGATCTGGTAGACTCATGACATAGTCTCACTTATCTCAGCAACAATAACAACAACAACAACAACAACAACAACTTCTTTTATTTTTGCTCAAATTGGGACTCATGGACTTTTCGTATAAAAAATTGAGACGGAAATGCACAGATTAAGGGGTTAGCTCCGGAACGAGACTAAGGCTTTGTCTCAAGCGTGGCAAGCAACCATCATCAGTTGGAAATTCTCACTGCTGCGGTGAAGTGCATGGAGGCTAATTGACCTTAAAAATGAGGAACTCCTGGTTCACAGTGAAGGTTTGCTGATTTTGGATTGAGGAGACATTCACCTGGATACTTACGGCTTTGATTCATAGCTGTTATCACTGAAAACTTGAATTTTGCGGTGTTTTGGCATCAGAGGTTCCACCCGGCAACTTAGGCCCATCCGCCATTACATCGAGCACTCAGCTTTTCGTTCAGTTTTGCTGTGTTTTCCATTTCCAGTCATTAAATCGATGGGGGGGGGGGGTACTTCTTCCCAATTTCAATGTAATAGTCCATGAGTGGTAGTTAGAGCGTCGATCAGTCCATCAATAGCGACAATTATGAATATGCAATCAGTCTACTCATCTGGTTTGACAGTTAGAGTATGGGATCTGTCCTACTTCTTACTTGCAGAAATAGCAGATCACGTAGAAAAGTTAGGGAAATACTGAACGTCTGGACAGTTTTATTTTGTACGTTCCGAACTTGTAAGGAACAGCTATTTTTCGTAAAATGAAACGCCAGGTGGAAAGTGCAGTCTGATCAAAAAGTTGATGATAAGATATTGATGACAGTTCGACATTCCAGTTACTGACAATCCAGCTTGACTAGGCTATGATTGAAATTATAAATTTTTATTTCAATCATGGCCTAGTCAAACTGGATTGTCAATAACTGGAACCAGGGACGCACATTAGGGGGTGTGGGGGTGAGACAGCCCCCCAATATTTTCAGAGTCGGTCCAAAAATTTGGCGCCCCTGACTGGAATGCCAAATTGTCATCAATGATTTTTATCTACGATGATCGTCGTTTCTCTTCTTATCATCTCGTGAAATGATTGTAAGTGCTACAAACTTGAGTGCAAAATTGGAGAAGAGGACTTCTGCACCCCTTTTTGTGACATCAAAAATAGTCTCAAATACTCTGAAATATCATCGTTTGACAGAAAATATCACAGGACTTGCTCCAAGTCTCATTTTTGATTTGATCAAGAGCGAGACCATGTGCAAGTTCAAAAGGTCACAGGGGAAAAAAGTCATAGAATAGATGAAAACCATGTTCTGTTTTGTTTTATTGTAGGTAGTAACTAGTGTAGAGAGTTTATCATTGGAAATGCTCTGTCATTACATTATCGCAGCAAAGATGTTTGTTTTCCTTGTTAGTTCCTGGTATCTTAGCCAGTTAGTGACCGGTGTGCGCTGGGGTGCTCTGTTGTTTTATGGCATTCTGCTTTATTGAAGGCCTATTCTGCATACATATGCATGTTTATCAATAGACCTATTGAGTATTGATCAGTTTGCTTGACTGTTCGCCTGACTGTTCTGGCTATAAAGTCACCGCACCATTACACCGTAAGATTACACCACTACGCCCCTGCACGGCTTATTGCTCCGTTAGCCCTCTTCCAAGAGAGCGGGTAAGTAATACGTATGTACGGTTTAGGTATTTCAAAGACAGCATTATAGACCTGTTGTCAACCATGATCCTTTGTGCGCCGAGTGAAAGTAAGACAAAGAGAACGTAGGCCAGAAACCGCAAAATGGACGTTTCTTGGGTCTGACTGACGAAAATGATACGAAATTGACAAAATTTTGTCAACAAATTTTACTGAAAAGCTAAAAGCTCGGGGGTGAGTTACTCCGCGTACCACCATTGGCTACAGTCGAGTAGAGGTTGGCGTCTTTCGGCACTAGGTACTGGGATCTCAGAAGTAGGGAAGACCTTATCGAGTCCACGACCCCCCTTCATGACGCTCAAGTGTTGGGGCTCTACATGGAATCAAACACTGTTCGCCTGACTGTTCTGGCTATAAAGTCAGAGCCTAGGCCAGAAACCACTTTCAGATCATACGAAAGTTGACTTAGCACAACAAAGGATCATTGAAAGCAATGAGTCTTAAACAGGGAATGACTTGATTTAACGCAGTTCATACTAATCTACAGAAAGTTTAGAAAATAGATGATGTTAATTGAAAGGATGTTTATATTCTAAGGAGGACACATGGAGATTCAGAATGTCTAAACTTCATTACAATTATACCGCCTTTTAAATGGCATTATTTCATTTCTTCTTGAAAATTTTGTTGTGAAACATTTGTAAAACACCTTTCATTTGTTTTTGATGATTTCAATAAATTTTTGAATCATTTCAGATGTTTAGACATGTGCTATCGACGTCGTACTGAGAATTCGTGAGCCTGTGTGCATGGTTTACTTTCTACTTCGAAGGAGCATTGGCTCTTCTTCGCAAAAGAAATGTAAACTTTGCTACAGGCTGGAAATAAAACTCTTTCTTCAAGTTAGATGAAGAAGGATAATTTCTTCTTACAAGTAATGCCCGCGTAAACATAATCAAAAAGTGTTTTGAAGCCTGTGAAAATTAGATCAAAATGTGCGAAGGATTTCCTTTGGAGTCTCCTATTTTTACGGCAATGTGAGGGTTGAGTTTTTCAAGCGGTTTCTTATAAAAAATTTATCTGTGATTCCATATATCATATGTTTTTGCAGAAGGTATACTAGGTTTCCTCACATAAATTTTATGTTGCAAATGTGAAAAATTGATGGTATATATAAGATTCTCTATGAATAAAGGAGGTGCCCAAAAAAGATTGTGCCCTGTTTTTGTAGCTACAGCGGAGGAGCTGTAGATTCAATCATCTTGGTTTTTACACAGTTGCATAGGTCAGGCTTCAAATTAGAGTTCGAGACATTGTATGAGTCAATCTGACAAATGGTTGCTGATTTATTGGTAGAGAAAAGGCAAAATATGTGGTTGCATCAAAAACAACACTTCTGTTGTTCTCCAGCTATGTCAGATAAAGTAAGTTTTCAAAGAAAGGGTTCTAGCGTCGTATCAAGATTTTTGCTAGATCTTTTGAAAGGTTGGCAGTGTGGTCTATTAATAAGAGAAATGTAGTGAAAATTTTCTACCTTTTGAGAAATGTAATGAAAATGTTAATACGACACCAGAACCCTTTCTTTGAAAACTTAATTTATTTTGACATTGCTGGAGAAGAATAGAAGTGCTTTTCTCTGCCATAAATCAGCAAGCATGTGTCAGACTGACTTAAACGAGGTCTCAAATTCTAAGTTGAAGCCTGCCTTTGCAACTGTGTGAAAACCGAGATAATTGAATCTACAGCTCATCCAGAGTAGCCACACAAACAGGGCACAATTTCTTGGACACCCCGTAGAGAACAGAAAATACTTGGATACAACATTGTTTCTTAGCTTTCAATTTTAGGACGCTCGGTACAAGCATAGGTTCCAAATCCTTCAATCTGTGTAAAAAGGCGGGTACAAAATTCAATAACCTATTTCTGTCATTGAATGACTTCAAAGAAACTTCAGACACTTTTCTGTAATTCTCCCGTTGGACTTTCCGGAAATCTTGAATATTTGCCGAAATTGGAGCCTATTTTATATTTCATCTCATTTTATGGTGTGACGTCATCAAATTTCTAAATCAGAAACCAGAAGAGTGAAAGAGTTTTGCTCGATACCATATCTTAGACATCCAGACATCCATAAACTATGGTTCTCTTGAAAGTTATTTGATCTTTCGTAAACAGGTTTAGAAATTACGATGAGTTTTTAAGTTTTTTCTAAAATTTCTTGCATTCTTAAAAGAGGAGAAAAGGACTGTAATTCTGAAATGATTGAAGATTTCAGAAAAGTCCAACAGCAGATTTTCTGTGAAACAGTTAAAGTTTCTTTGAGGTCGTTCAAAGAAATAGGTCATAGAATTTTACACCCAGCTTTTAAAAGATTTTAAACCTTGCTTTTTTTGGGACATCGATTTTCATATGCTATCTTTAGATCTTTTGCTTCTTGCCAATGCAAGCTTATAACCTTGCACAAACCCTTTAGCGGTGAAGTAGGCTATGAATAGCTGCTTACATGTCGTATTGTCATGAAGACAAAGGATAGCTTCAGGTGTCAACAAAAAATTGTTAGAGAGCATGGTACGACACTTGAAAACAAGCAGCGTACATGAATGCAGGTTAGATATGTTGGCATTGAAATTTTAAATGTTCCTCTAAATATAGCTCCGCTATCAATGGTTGAATACCTTTCATATAATCATGAAGACAAATGGTAGCTTCGGGAAACCGGACTGCATCCAGGAAAGCAAGCGAAAAATTCGTTTCTATTGAGATTCTGACCAGGTTTCTCTAATTATAGCTTCGCTATCAATGGATGACTACCAACTATATCGCCATGAAGACAACGGGTAGCTTCAGAGGGAGAGGTTTACGCAATGACGCTCGCAACAAGGCACCGTACACATAGACGTAGGAACCGGGGGGCACTGGGGTGCACGTGCCCCCAAGATTTTGCAATAAACAAAGAAGTGCCCTTTCTGTTTGCGAAAATGCCCCGCATTTCTTAAGGAAAAAGTGTCCTTGAAGCGTCGCCCGCCCCCCAAATTTGAGATGCTTTCTACTTCCCTGAGCGTACAAGAAAGCAGGTTGTATGGTTGTATGTACTGGTATTGAAATTTTGACATGAAAACAAAGGATAACTTTCAGGTGTGAACAAAAATTTGTTAGAGAGCAGGGAATGACATTCAGAAACAAGCAGCGTACATAAAAGCAGGTTAGATGTGGTTGCATTGAATTTCTGACCAGGTTCCTTTAAATAATTCACAATGCTTTAAGGCAAGAAAGAGCTTCAGTTGGAGTTGGTCGCTGAACTGAAGAAGAAACGATAACAGAACATCGGTCACTTGGTATGCATGTTTCAGATTTAGTTTTTATTATTCTTTGCTTCCTTTCAAACATCTTAGCATTTACTGGAAGAATTTTTGCATAAGGATGTTGAAGGCTTGCACTGGAAGTTTCTTGAAATTGTCCGATTTTTAGCAGTCAGGTTTTTTATAGTTACTTGTAAGTTTCCTAATATCCTTGACGTTTACTTCCTGTAATGTCATGAAACAAAAACACTTTACAACAAATTTTTCATCCTAATTTCAAGTACGTTCCAAAGACGACTGCACTAATTTTGTAGGAAACTGCATACGAGAAACTAAACTCTCAGATTGCTAAGAATTTATGAAATTTCTACACTTTGAGCTTGATTCCAGGATAGGGAATGATTATTCAAACAAATATTTATTTTAATCAACGAACTCCTTTTGCATTTGAGTAATGCCTAAACATTATAAAGGTTTCAAAAAACTATATCTTTGAATAGACCTTTTAGCTATTCTACAAAAGAGCCTGGATCGAGCGATATTTTTATACATTTTGATGCGCAAGGTTCGATTGAATGGCGGTGGAGCTTCGATCACCATTGTGCATATTCGAAAATTCGACAAATTGTGATGAAATATCGTTCGATTCACATTCTTTTTCAGAATAGCTAAAAGGTCTATTGCGTGGACGAAGTAGTAAACATGAATATTGTTATGAAACTTGTCAGAAACTCTGAATGCACAAATTCTGATAATTTTAAGATACTTTCATTGCATTAATGATTTCTTTTCATCGGAAACTTTGCTCCGAATTTCGTGGTACGCTTTCTCAACATTTTACGCAATTCTAATACCCTTTTTTTGGACGAAACTTTGGTCGAGGGTAGGCAAAAGTACAGTAGTTTATCTAAATATTTTGAGAAATCTTTACTACCAAGGGTTTCTTATGAGTTCCTTATATATATTCTTATTACTGTTAAGCGTTGGGTTGATCTTTGTTTGTTGGAAGACCCGCCGGAGGGAGAGGGGTTACTTCACTAGTGAAATGAGGGGTTATGTGGGAAACTCTCCATACCGTGTATCATAAAAATGCTGCAAATGTATACCTTGCTGGATAGAAATTTTGCCGAAAGCAGACATGATCAATTGCTCCGTCATCGGGAAGGGTATCTATTTTCCAGATATTGGTATAATAAAGAACGGTATTATCAATTTTCAAAATTTTGGTATAAGGAACGTTACCGATTTTCAAGATTTCGGTAGGAAATATAAGGTCGGATAAACTTTTTCGAAAAATTGGTACAAGGTCAGGTATACTTTTTCAAAAAATTGGTATAAGGAATGGGTATGTTTTTGAAGCCTTGATGGCACGTCCCCGACCAAACTCTGGTCAAGTGCACCCCCGGGTTTTAACTAGAATTTGAATCATTCGAATCTGTGAATCACTCTTGATGCTATGAAGTTTCATAAGAGGGAACTTTTTTCTGGCTCACATGGTGTAGTAAATTGTTTGTATCGATAATTAGGCAAAGATTCTTCACAGTGATCGAAACCATGTCTAAACCTACAAGAATGAAAGGCATAGTGAATGGAGTATTTTACGAAGAAGAATTCGATGGAATTCCGTTCGAAGCTGTGGGTGGTTTGAGAATAGCACAAATAATTTATCAAGGCAGTTCGAAATTTCAAGATATCTTAGTTTTTGACAGGTATGGAATTTCTTTCGTTTTCCCATGTCGTTTGTGAATTTGTTAGTATTGTAGGGGATGATATTCATATAAACAGATTTCCTCAAAGTTCGGTTATCTAATCACATTTCATATTATGTAGATTCATAGCACATATTGAATGATTCAATTTCAAGTTAAAAGCCAAAAGATCAAAGCATTTTTGTGATTTTTCTCGCTGAGCACTAGAAATATATGTTGATTCATCTTTATGAAAGTTTCATAGTTGCGAAATGACTGAAAAATGGCCTAAAACATTGATCAAATCGTGAAGGGCTCCTCGCACAGATCAATAAGAAATTGAAATTGTTCATGGGTGAGAGATACCCACTGCACACTTATTGCCATGCTACTGAAAATCTTGGGTATTTGTTTGAAAATTGGTGTCTTATAGCTCTTGAGAGGGATGAAACACACATTGTGCATTGTTCTGTGCAAGGAGAGTCCTAAGGATTTGATCAATGTTTTAGGCCCCTTTTCAGTCATTTTGCAACCATGAATTTTTGAAGATTGAAAATTCTAAAAGTTGAAAGTTACCGATACTTCTAGTGCAGACAACAAGACGGCCAGAAAAATCACAAAAATACTTTGATCTTTCTGCTCTTAACTAGAAGTTGAATCATTCAAATTTGTGAAGTAATCTTGGTGCTATGAATTTTCAAAAGTGGGAACTTTTTCTTGCCCACCTTGCTTGATAACGGGCTATGCTTGAAAAGTCGTACTGAATTCATTTCATATCAATGTGCTTATATTTCACTTTATTAGCTGTTTATCTTAGTAAAATTGCACTTCGCCCAAGATGAATTACATTCATGGACGTAGGAGCTGGGGGACACTAGGGGCACATGCCCCCAAGATTTTGCAATGAACAAAGGGGTGCCTTTTTTGTTCTTAAAAATGCCCCCTTTTTCTCAAGGAAAAAAGTGCCCTAAGGAATGACTGATTTACACACCCTGTATCGTTAACAATCTTCAGCCATCAAAGTAAAATGGCTTGTTTTTATCTTTCAGCATTGGATATGGAAGAGTGTTAGTTCTTGATGGTTTCCTACAACTTTCAACACATGATGAATTTGCTTATCATGAAACTCTTGCATTTACTGCGCTGACATCCCATCCAAATCCCCAAAAGGTTAGAATGTAACATGTGTCGGGAAAAATTTTTTATATAGGCTCGGTGGTGTTTGAGGGGTGAAGGTGAAGTTGGGGTTTTTAGCGCCAAGCGCTGGGACAAGTCCGCGACCACATGTCCTGACGCTCAAGTAGTGGAGCCCTACCGGGTTTCGAACCCACGTTTATTTACCGCATTGTCATGTCCTCGGAATCCTCAGAAGATGGGAATGTAACATTTTAAGGAGGGGGGGGGAGTACGTTGGGACAGATTCTTCTTTATAGGAGTGTATTGATAGCAGTTATATCCACATTGCTCCCCGTATTCCCTTCCGGTGATATAGATGCGGCCTGTACGTCGGGTTTTATGGTATCTAAATTCTGTTTCAGGTTTTGATTGTTGGAGGTGGTGATGGTGGGATGGCGAGAGAACTTTTGAAATTTCCAACTGTGCAATCAATAACAGTATGTGAAATCGACAGGGTGAGTTTACTTTAGTTTTGAATGTTGTGCTCACTGAGATTTTTCGCGTCTTCTTTCTAATCCGTATTTGAAAGTACGAAAATGCTGGTGAATCAATTAAAAACATAGTTGGACGTTTGCTCTAACTTTTGAAGTTTCCTCTTTTGAAGAACTTCTATCGAGGCATATTATGATGTTGTAGATCCATGTTTAGAACCAACAGAAGTTGCTCTTAGAAGGTACCGAACGCTCCACCTCTCAAATCTTCATATCTCCAGGACAATTTCCAATCAAAATATATAACTTTTGACCTACGTAAAGAGATTTTATGCGATCTTTCTCAGAGATCGCACATGATAAAATATAGGATAAACTCCCTAATATTCAGGGGAGTTATGCTTTGTGTCGATTACTTGTCGTTGTTTCGCTCTTTGCCAGTCGTTTTATCGCTACAGCGTTAAGATCCATTTGATCTACTTGTGCAAAAAAGAAATTTCCACGATCACCCCATACACCCAGTATCATTTTTATCTTTCCTTTTCAGGAAGTTGTCAACATTTGTCAACAGCACTTCCAAAAATTATCAAAAAGTTTCGACGATCCAAAAGTCGATCTTGTGATTGAAGATGCGTTCAAGTTCTTGCAAGATAAACAGAAGGAATACGATGTCATAATCTGTGATAGCACAGATCCGGACAGAGATGGTAATAAACATTGTTGTTGTTTTTCTCAAGAGAAAAGTTGTTGTTATTCTATTTTGGCCAGTCCCTGAGCCCAAAGATTAAACACGGCCACACTTCCTGCAAGCAAATTATGTGTACATTCTTCACTTCATCATTCTTTTAACTAAAGAAAAGTTTTCATGGATGTTCAGTTTGATGGTTTCAGTCATACATTTTTCTCTTTCTATTAAAATCTGATTCTTTGCTGCGACTAGTATCTAGTGAAAATATATAGCCAACAATCCTTTTCCACAAGCTGCTATTTTTCGAGCTCTGTATGGCATGTTTCAAACAACAACCCTCTGCACTAGATGTGCTCACTGAAGATACCCATATTAAAATACTGATATCTCACTCCACAGTAAAGTTTTAAGATCGACTTCGAATACACAAAAAAGTGATGTACTGGCAATTTTTACATGGTGTATATTTTAATTTCACAGATGCAGCAAGCTGCTTATTTGGTGGCGAATTTTATGATATGGTAAAGAATGCACTCAAGCCGAATGGTATATTTTTGTCACAAAGTAAGAATTTTATCACTTTCATTTCCTCCATAATCTTTGTTTGCACAATGTACATGATATTGGGTTCATTGGATACTAGGCCTTTTCGCTATTTAGAGAAGGGACTGAGGAGAGCGCAGCCCATTCTGACAACCTTGGCATCAGTAGGACAGCAGAGGAATTTATTGTCGTAGAATTTTCCTCTGACTGGGCTGCATTCACTTAACTTAGTCAACAGCTGCAATCCTTGGCAAAACCTCTTCCCAAAAACTCTGTTTTTCAGCATTTTTGGAGAAAGATCTCAGTTCCTGCTTCTGCTGACATATTTTGTAACTCATCCCCCCTCCCCGCCCGAAGTCAATGTCGTTTGCCTTGACTCAGGATACTTGCTGCCTGATATTTTCCAAGTTAGAAAACTAAGCACCACTGACTTGGGGAGGGGTAAAGGGGGAGGGGGTATTTACTCTTCAGATCTGCCTTTTCCCATTTTGTGACAAGTGTTTTGGCGAGGATTTTAGTTTTAATTCTCATTAATTTTAACAGCTGGAAACAACATTTGGCAACCATGGTTGAAGAAATTACAGAAGATATGCACTGCTCGTTACCCTGTGGTATCAGTTGGATTTGTATCAGTTGCAAGCTTTGCTAACTGTCAAAATGGGTTTATATTATGTGCGTTGGATGAGGTAAGACTTTGTCATAAGTTTATCATCAGATAAAATCATTGATTTGGAAATTAGGAACAGATTTGACATTTTCATAATTCAAGAGACCATAGCCTATGTTCCAGACCATCATAGACCCTAGAATAGAGCTCCAACTTTTAAAGGGGGAGGGGGTAAATTCTATTACATTCTCCTTTGAATTAAAATGCTTTGAGGCAACTATGGATAATTTGCTGTAAATCTGCCGTGGCAATCTTTGATATTTTGATTAGTTTCAAGATGGTGACTAGTTCCTTCATAAACAAATAGTTTTCTTGAAGATTTTATCAATCAATTTTCCGCCCGTAATTTAAGACTTACAATGATTTGGATTTTTTAAGATTTTCGATGATTTTTTGCAAAAATAATCAAAATGCTGCCATGTTGAAAATAATCGAGATATCAGAAATTTGCCATGACAGATTTACAATAAATAAAAAAAAAATGACAACAAATTAGAACAACAGATTTACAACAAATAAGTTCATTTCAAGTCATTCAGTTCATAGAGAAATGTGATACAACTTTGCACCCACCTTTTTATGTTTGAAGAATGAAAACATTATGGAGGGGCTTTTCTCCAACCGGAAGGAATACACCTACCTATATACCTATATACCTACCTATAGAGGAAGGAATCAGGAATGTTGTAACAATAGGCATTATTCCTGCACACAATCGAAACAATCGATGAAGCATTTGAAGTATTTATAGACATTGTTAATTTACACAATCAAAACAATTCAGAGACATCTGGGTCAACAATCAGATTTAGGTGAGCTGCCAAACTCTGGCTGTTAATGAATTCATCAGTTGAGCTGCCAACTCATTAAAAGGTAATTTTCCAAAATCTGACCTCTGTGACCTGGCAAAGTTCCCTTACTGTTTGAAATCTTCAACATGGACGACTGTTTTCAAGGGGCAAGCAACTCATACTATAAGCTATCAAGGAACAAGTGTTGCACTGTTTAGGTAGCAGCTGGTTTCTGGCTAAAGTAAAAGTACGTCAGTAGTGTCCTCCGCCATTTTTTCCCTACATCAACATGTATGATTTTGAGTACACAGAGTTTCTTACGAGTTTCTTAAATGTTCCATGACAATCTTCATGTTGATTACTATCTGTGCCCTCGGGATAATTTCAAAAAAGACTTTTTGAAGCCTTTCCAATGTTCAGACATCCTCTGGTAATTTCTGAGCAAAGTGATACAGGACGCTAGTGAAAATAAAATAAGTGTAGGTTAAGGATTTTCTTTGTCAAAATAAGTAGTTTCTCAAGCTATGTTTCATGTTTGAAGACTGAAAACATTCTGGAAGAGGTTTCAGGCAAACCAGAAAGAATATACTTGTATAAAATCAAAACAATCGAGCAAAATAAAATCTCTATCAAATTTTGATGAGTTGCCAATCGATTTCTCCTGATTAAGGCTAATTACTAGGTGTTCCTAACAAACTCTCGCTGTTAATGAAATCATCAACAGAGTTGCAAAGTCATTAAAATGCTATTTACAAAGTTTGATCTGGCAAAGTTCCCTTACTGCTTGAAATCTTCATATGGACGACTGTTGTCAAGGAAACCAGCCAACCCATATAATACTATCAAGAAACAGGTGTGGCACTATTACAGTGACAAATCTTGTCTGGCTAAAGTAAAGAATTTGGCAATATCATGTGCCATCCTTATTTTCGGTACATCCGATGTAATAATTCTGACGCTTATCAAGAAATCTGGTCTCCTTGAAGTGGGCTGGCTAGGCTATTGCCATCCCGATATAAACTAAATCCTACATTAAACAGGTGCAACTGCAGATAAATATTTATTACTTCATGAAGCAAGCTACGTGCATGATCTCATTCTTCAACATGGCTAATGGGAGCCTTTAATTATGTTTGAAGAATTAAAACATTATGGAGGGGCTTTTCTCCAACCGGAAGGAATACACCTATATACCTATATACCAATATACCTACCTATATAGAGTGGAAGGAATCAGGAATGTTGTAACAATAGGCATTGTTTATGTACACAATCGAAACAATCAACGTAGAATTTGAGATATTTATGGGGATTGTTAATATATACAATGAAAACAATTCAAAGATATTTGGGCCAACAATCAAATTTAGGTGAGCTGCCAAACTCAGGCTGTTAATGAACTCATCAGTTGAGCTGCCAACTCATTAAAAGGTAATTTTCCAAAATCTGACCTCTGTGACCTGGCAAAGTTCCCTTACTGTTTGAAATCTTCAACATGGACGACTGTTGTCAAGGGGCAAGCAACTCATACTGAGCTATCAAGGGACGAGTGTTGCGCTGACTAGGTAGCAGCTGGTGTCTGGCCAAAGTAAAAATACGTCAGTAGTGTCCTCCACCATTTTCCCCCTACATATGCACGTATTTTTTATAAGAAACTAAGGATTTTGGCTCCTTAACTCCTTAAAATTATCGAATTTTGAGATCACAGAGTTTCTTACGAGTTTCTTAAATGTTCCATAACAATCTTCATGTTGATTACTATCTGTGCCCTCGGGATGATTTCAAAACTAGGCTTTTTGAAGCCTTTCCAGTGTTTAGATATTACTCTAGTAATTTCTGAGCAAAGTGATACTGGACGCAAGTGAAAATAAATTAAGTGTAGGTTAAGGATTTTCTTTGTCAAAATAAGTAGTTTCTTGAGCTATGTTTCATGTTTTAAGAATGAAAACATTCTGGAAGGGGTTTTAGGCAAACCAGAAAGAATATACTTGTATGCAATCAAAGCAATCGAGCGAAATAAAATCTCCATCAAATTTTGATGAGTTGCCAATCGATTTCTCCTGATTAAGGCTAATTACTACGTGTTCCTAACAAACTCTCGCTGTTAATGAAATCATCAACAGAGTTGCAAAGTCATTAAAATGCTATTTGCAAAGTTTGACCTGGCAATGTTCCCTTACTGCTTGAAATCTTCATATGGACGACTGTTGTCAAGGAAACCAACCAACCCATATAATACAATCAAGAAACAGGTGTGGCACTATTGCAGTGGCAAATCTTGTCTGGTAAAAGTAAAGAATTTGTCAGTATCATGTGCTTTTCGATACATCCAATGTAATAATTCTGACGCTTATCAAATCCTACATTAAACAGTTGCTATTGCAGATAAATATTCTTTACTACATGAAGCAAGCTACATGCATGATCTCATTCTTCAAACATGGCTAATGGGAGCCTTTAATTATGTTTGAAGAATGAAAACATTATGGAGGGGCTTTTCTCCAACCGGAAGGAATACACCTACCTATATACCTATATACCTACCTATAGAGGAAGGAATCAGGAATGTTGTAACAATAGGCATTATTCCTGCACACAATCGAAACAATCGATGAAGCATTTGAAGTATTTATAGACATTGTTAATTTACACAATCAAAACAATTCAGAGACATCTGGGTCAACAATCAGATTTAGGTGAGCTGCCAAACTCTGGCTGTTAATGAATTCATCAGTTGAGCTGCCAACTCATTAAAAGGTAATTTTCCAAAATCTGACCTCTGTGACCTGGCAAAGTTCCCTTACTGTTTGAAATCTTCAACATGGACGACTGTTTTCAAGGGGCAAGCAACTCATACTATAAGCTATCAAGGAACAAGTGTTGCACTGTTTAGGTAGCAGCTGGTTTCTGGCTAAAGTAAAAGTACGTCAGTAGTGTCCTCCGCCATTTTTTCCCTACATCAACATGTATGATTTTGAGTACACAGAGTTTCTTACGAGTTTCTTAAATGTTCCATGACAATCTTCATGTTGATTACTATCTGTGCCCTCGGGATAATTTCAAAAAAGACTTTTTGAAGCCTTTCCAATGTTCAGACATCCTCTGGTAATTTCTGAGCAAAGTGATACAGGACGCTAGTGAAAATAAAATAAGTGTAGGTTAAGGATTTTCTTTGTCAAAATAAGTAGTTTCTCAAGCTATGTTTCATGTTTGAAGACTGAAAACATTCTGGAAGAGGTTTCAGGCAAACCAGAAAGAATATACTTGTATAAAATCAAAACAATCGAGCAAAATAAAATCTCTATCAAATTTTGATGAGTTGCCAATCGATTTCTCCTGATTAAGGCTAATTACTAGGTGTTCCTAACAAACTCTCGCTGTTAATGAAATCATCAACAGAGTTGCAAAGTCATTAAAATGCTATTTACAAAGTTTGATCTGGCAAAGTTCCCTTACTGCTTGAAATCTTCATATGGACGACTGTTGTCAAGGAAACCAGCCAACCCATATAATACTATCAAGAAACAGGTGTGGCACTATTACAGTGACAAATCTTGTCTGGCTAAAGTAAAGAATTTGGCAATATCATGTGCCATCCTTATTTTCGGTACATCCGATGTAATAATTCTGACGCTTATCAAGAAATCTGGTCTCCTTGAAGTGGGCTGGCTAGGCTATTGCCATCCCGATATAAACTAAATCCTACATTAAACAGGTGCAACTGCAGATAAATATTTATTACTTCATGAAGCAAGCTACGTGCATGATCTCATTCTTCAACATGGCTAATGGGAGCCTTTAATTTGAAAATAGCTCATGCATAGCAGCACCTTTAAATTCTGTTTACAGCTGGTTTAACAATTGTTCAATCCAACAAAAATTACATTCAAATGTCCTTGTAGATGTGATGATCACTATGTACCTTCTATAAGTTGATATTTATGATAGAATCACAATCAGTCTTAACATCTTTTTGGTATCGTGCTTGCTTTTTAATGTGGTATTTGTCCGAAAGTTTTTTGTTCGAAATTCCCGAAAAAGCATCCGAAAGTTTTTTGTCCGAAGTTGTTTTGCCGAAACTTTTCGGTCCGAAAGTTTTCGTTTTTATGTTTGAAGAACGAAAACATTATGGAAGGGCTTTTCTCCAACCGGAAGGAATACACCTATATACCTACCTACCTACCTACCTACCTACCTACCTACCTACCTATAGTGGAAGGAATCAGGAATGTTGTAACAATAGGCATTATTCCTGCACACAATCGAAACAATCGATGAAGCATTTGAAGTATTTATAGACATTGTTAATTTACACAATCAAAACAATTCAGAGATATCTGGGTCAACAATCAGATTTGGGTGAGTTGCCAAACTCTGGCTGTTAATGAATTCAACAGTTGAGCTGCCAACTCATCAAAACGTAATTTTCCAAAATCTGACCTCTGTGACCTGGCAAAGTTCCCTTACTGTTTGAAATCTTCAACATGGACGACTGTTTTCAAGGGGCAAGCAACTCATACTATAAGCTATCAAGGAACAAGTGTTGCACTGTTTAGGTAGCAGCTGGTTTCTGGCTAAAGTAAAAATACGTCAGTAGTGTCCTCCGCCATTTTTCCCCTACATAAACATGTATGATTTTGAGTACACAGAGTTTCTTACGAGTTTCTTAAATGTTCCATGACAATCTTCATGTTGATTACTATCTGTGTCCTCGGGATAATTTCAAAAAATACTTTTTGAAACCTTTCCAATGTTCAGACATCCTCTAGTAATTTCTGAGCAAAATGATACAGGACGCTAGTGAAAATAAAGTAAGCGTAGGTTAAGGATTTTCTTTGTCAAAATAAGTAGTTTCTCAAGCTATGTTTCATGTTTGAAGATTGAAACATTCTGGAAGAGGTTTCAGGCAAACCAGAAAGAATATACTTGTATAAAATCAAAACAATCGAGCAAAATAAAATCTCTATCAAATTTTGATGAGTTGCCAATCGATTTCTCCTGATTAAGGCTAATTACTAGGTGTTCCTAACAAACTCTCGCAGTTAATGAAATCATCAACAGAGTTGCAAAGTCATTAAAATGCTATTTACAAATTTTAATCTGGCAAAGTTCCCTTACCTTACTGCTTGAAATCTTCATATGGACGACTGTTGTCAAGGAAACCAACCAACCCATATAATAATATCAAGAAACAGGTGTGGCACTATTACAGTGACAAATCTTGTCCGGCTAAAGTAAAGAATTTGGCAATATCATGTGCCATCCTTATTTTCGGTACATCCGATGTAATAATTCTGACGCTTATCAAGAAATCTGGTCTCCTTGAAGTGGGCTGGCTAGGCTATTGCCATCCCGATATAAACTAAATCCTACATTAAACAGGTGCAACTGCAGATAAATATTTATTACTTCATGAAGCAAGCTACGTGCATGATCTCATTCTTCAAACATGGCTAATGGGAGCCTTTAATTATGTTTGAAGAATGAAAACATTATGGAGGGGCTTTTCTCCAACCGGAAGGAATACACCTACCTACCTATATACCTACCTACCTATAGAGGAAGGAATCAGGAATGTTGTAACAATAGGCATTATTTATGCACACAATCGGAACAATCGATGAAGCATCTGAAGTATTTATGGACATTGTTAATTCACACAATCAAAACAATTCAGAGATATTTGGGCCAACAATCAAATTTAGGTGAGCTGCCAAACTCTGGCTGTTAATGAATTCATCAGTTGAGCTGCCAACTCATTAAAAGGTAATTTTCCAAAATCTGACCTCTGTGACCTGGCAAAGTTCCCTTACTGTTTGAAATCTCCAACATGGACGACTGTTGTCAAGTGGCAAGCAACTCGTACTAAGCTATCGAGGAACAAGTGTTGCACTGTGTAGGTAGCAGCTGGTTTCTGACTAAAGCAAGAATTCGTCAGTAGTGACCTCCACATTTTTTTCTCTACATCTACACGTATTTTTTATAAGAAACTAAGGATTCCTTAACTCCTTAAAATTATCGGATTTTGAGTACACAGAGTTTCTTACGAGTTTCTTAAATGTTCCATAACAATCTTCATGTTGATTACTATGTGCCCTCGCGATAATTTCAGAACGAAGCTTTTTGAAGCCTTTCCAACTTTCCAGTGCTTACACATTACCCTAGTAATTTCTGAGCAAAGTGATACAGGAAGCAAGTGAAAATAAAGTGTAGGTTAAGGATTTTTTTGTCAAAATAAGTGGCTTCTCAATTTATGTTTCTTGTTTGAAGAATGAAAGCATTCTGGAAGGTGTTTTAGGCAAACCAGAGAGAATATACTTGTATACAATCAAAACAATCGAGCGAAATAAAATCTCGATCAAATTTCGATGAGTTGCCAAACGATTTCTCCTGATTAAGGCTAATTATTACGTGTTCCTAACAAACTCTCGCTGTTAATGAAATCATTAACAGAGTTGCAAAGTCATTAAAATGCTATTTGCAAAGTTTGACCTGGCAAAGTTCCCTTACTGCTTGAAATCTTCATATGGATGACTGTTGTCAAGAAAACCAATCAACCCATACAATAATATCAAGAACCAGGTGTGGCACCATTGCAGTGGCAAATCTTGTCTGCCTAAAGTAAAGAATTTGTCAGTATCATGTGCCATCGTTATTTTCGATACATCCGATGTAATAATTCTGACGCTTATCAAATCCTACATTAAACAGTTGCAATTGCAGATAAATATTCATTACTTCATGAAGTAAGCTATGTGCATGATCTCATTCTTCAAACATGGCTAATGGGAGCCTTTAATTAAAGACATGAAGGATTTGAGCCCTGTGCTATAGACCTCTAGCTATTCTAAAAAAGAATCTGAATCGAACGATATTTTTCATAGATTTTGTAGAATTTTCGAATGTGCATAAAACTGAAAGAAGCTCAAACGCCACTCAATCAAATACTTCATATAATCCAAGGATCTGTAATAAGACGATAATAAGTCTATCACTTAATAGTAAGTGTAAGTGATAATAAGTCTATCACTTCATGTCATAACAAATTTATCATTCTTAGAAAACGTCATCAGATAGGAACTTTCCGGCCTCCGCAAATAAAACAACACGGACTTCAGCAAACAAGAAGAACGTAAAAAGATCAAAGGAGCCCATCTGCCATGTATGAAGAACATATGCATACGGAACTGTCTTGATTGATAAAGAGCGTTGCGGTATTGTTGCTTGCGTTGTCCTCAGTTTTGCAATTGTTGTTGCAAATGTGCTGTCTTTCATTGTGTTAGTTTGTAGGCATGAGTAATAGCAAGATGGTGATAAGAAATCTTGTTTGAAATCATGTTTTAGGCTTTGGACGTTCGAGAACCTCATTGGAAATTAAGTGATGATGAAGTTGATCGTTTGGGGTTGAAATTCTACAATTTAGATATTCATCGTGGCTCATTTGCGTTGCCTAATTATTTGAAGAAGGTAAACTTTTAAGTGTCCTAGCTCTTTCAGTTTTTTTGTCTATCGATTTTTGTGTCTTTCATTCATTTCTTTGTCATAAAGTTACAATTATCAAAGGGGCCTGCAATGCCACTAGTTTATCATAGCCGTAAGAACCAGGGCACTTACCCCAAGATTTCGCTAGAAACAAATAACTCTCCTTTTCATTTTTAGAGAGTGCTCCTTTACCTAAATGAAAAAAGTGCCCTTATAAGTTTACTCCTCCCCAAGTTTGATATGCTTCCTACAGCCCTGTTTTTTATTCAGTTCAACTTTTATGACTCTTGGGAACTATCCGAATTGAACAGTTATTTTGCAGCCTTAATCTTCAGCTTTCTTGCACTGGTAGAGAACTTTTGGCAAATAGCTTTCACACTTGGTCTTAAATTTTTGGGTTGCTGCCCCAAACTTGAATTTGAGTCGCTTTTAACTATACCTAAAAATGTTCATGTCACATCCAAGTGCCAGTATTTACAGTAAGTGGCTTTATCAAATGTTTCTTTCATAAATTACTGCTATTTATGAGATTTCATTATGGTGTACCTTGGCTGGTCAAGTTGGATGGTCCCTAATCAAAATACTGTTTGATATGCTAAATTTTCCTCTGCAGTACTTGTTGAAGAATGACTGCGAGCAACGTGACATCGTGAAATGGATGGAATCAGCATATGAAAAGAATTCAACTAAACAGGAAACAAAGATCTGCCAAAATGGTGCATGTGTGTTCAATGCAGGGGAGATAATGGAGAGCAATTGAAAACCCATGATGCTGATTATGTCATTAATTCAATCTTTGAGCATTGATATCCTGGTAGTTAAAGATAGTACCGGCCAAGGCCAAATGCTATCGGCATGGCTTTTCTGCCGAAGAGTTTGTGGTTAGGAAAATTTATCACACAAGGATTCTTGTCAGAATGTAAAGAATTTTTGTCATATTAATGTGCACAGTGTCTCTACCATATTTTCATATCCAGATAACAGACCATTAAAATCATCTAGAAAGAGAAACAAATCAGTTGCTGTTATGTAATGTTTCCTTGCTTAGAAAAAGAGGTACAGTATTTTGATATGTCTTCTTATCTGCTAAGATGTAAATATTTAGTTAGAAGTTATTACTAGCCTGTTTTAAAATAACATGGGACATTCATAAGTTATGGATTTTAGATTTGCAGGTAGTATCAAAATAAACAATTATTCATTATACCATTGCATATACGGTTTTACAATAATTCATAAAAGTCAGGCTAAATCTATTACATATAGTTATGTTTCACCTTCTTTCACTTGTCTTAAAGCTTCTTCGTAAGAAATAATAGAAGGTGCATGATCTTTGATATATTTCATTGTCCCCTTCAGAGTTGTATATTTATGTCTTCCTTTTGCTGAAGGCTCAGCATATGCATTGTATAATCTCCAACTATTATCAATATGCTGTCTTGTCAGTTGTAACTGATATTTCAGTAAATCATTCAATGCTAGAGATGTTGGATTGTATGCTGAAACAGCTTCCAAAGCATCTTCACTCACAACTGTGGTGGCTATTGCCGATGGATCAAAATAGTTAGAAGCAAAATTAGCTTGAATCATGTTTGCATTGATCATGCCTAAATCTTGCAGTTTTATTCTATGATCTTGCTGTTTATTTTGGTATTTCTTTGAAGGATGCTTTTCTTTTGATTTGGTTCTTTTTTGTGATTTTGAATCATATGTTTTAGTAATTGTTGAAGAGCTTGATTCTGAAAATGTTTTTGATGTTGAGCTCGATGATGATCTGGAAAAAGATTTAGAAGTTGATGATCTGGAACTGCGTCTACTTGAGTCTGAAGATTGACTCTTTCCAGATCTACTTCTTGATGGACTCCTTGCTGATGCGACAGACCCTCCAATGGACTTATCAGACTCACTCATACTGTAAGGAGTAGACTTCTCTTTCTTTCTTTTCATTTCTTTTTTATCATTTTTCTTCTTTAAACTATCACTATGATAACTGTTTGTTTCATCACTTTTGTAAGACTCAAATTTTGATTCTGTATAATTATAATCAGTACTCCTGCCAGCAGTCAATGGTGTTTTCACTCTACTTTCATCAACATCTTCCAAAATCTCTTCAGAAAGATCCCCATCAATTGCAGAACTTAATTCATCTACAACTTTGCTGCTTTGCTTCTTTAGAGGAAGCTTCTCACTGCTCACTTCACTGTCAAGAAAATTGATATTCCCTTTCCTGAAAATTTCACTCCCAGAATAGCTTGCAGAAAAACTTTTTTCATTTTCATCATCTTCAAACTTAGGCTGGACGACATGTGGCAGGAAATCTTTGTCATCATCAGTTTCGATATCAGGCATTTCATAAACACCAGGTCCGAGCTCAGCAAAGTTTACATTCTTCATCAAATCAAGCTCACTTTTTGATGATGCCTTGGAAGATGTTTCATCTTTGTCAGATACAACATCATCTTCATTGGCATCGGATAAATTCTGAATGAATTTATGTAAATCTTCTTCATCACTGTCAAGTGTTAACTCCAATTCTTGCAGAGTCCCGCTGCGAAGTCTTGGTTCCTCTGAGAAATCAATATCAGGATCTTTGTCAATGGCATTCTCGAACTTTCTGCCACTCCAAAGCTGGTTTAACCCTGTTTTCTTCTTCAACTTTGAGAAATAATCCTGTACCTCAAGTTCTGTTATGTCTGCATCCATCACAGAAGGGCTCCCTGGGCCTGGTATCCCGCCGCCTGATGACAACTCTGACACTGTGCTTTGCCTTCGAAGCTTGCTTAGGCCACGCTTCCATTTGCTTTTCGCCTCAGAATCTTGACGAATCATTGTATTCCTAATCTGCATGTATCAATAAAACATGAAGGAATTAGTTTACTTTAGGATTAAATATCCGTTTAACACCACGAAGCTTTGACCTGGCGTGCCGACATTTTGTTTGTTTTGATAAATTTAGATTGCTTTGAAACGATTAAATGTAAAAACGCACAAAATATGCTAATTAATCATAAGAAAGAGGCAATTTCGAAATGGTAGCAATAATGACAACAAAAAGATCGTCGGTGACAAAAAATTTGATTTAGCTTCAAATCCTCACAAAAACACATAGGATGTTCACAGCAAGGTCCTCTGCAACTCTTCAATAAATCTGAGATAAATCAATGAAGGCAAAAAAGAACATAAGAAGAGAAAAACAGCAAAAACAATGGTAACATCGTTAAAGAAACTGCAACTTATTATGATCGCCGAAGCGACCTTTCTATATTTTCTCCAAGGACTGCCATATGGATTCCAAGTCAAATATCTTCCTTTGCTGCTCAGAAATCAAGGCCATGATCTGTCAGTGATCAGTTTACTAAACCTTATCAGTTTGCCGTGGATTCTCAAATTCACTTGGGCAGGTCTTTTTGATCGTTATGGTGGAACAGGGAGAACATGGACCTCGGGATGTTTGGGACTTCTGTCCTTGGCTGCTGCATCTTTGTGTTATTTTTCAAATTTCATATTTGCAATATTAATGTTGTCTTTCCTGAGTTTCTTTTCAGCGTCACTTGATATTGCAGTTGATGTTTTGGTTATTCGGAATTTCGAAGCTAAAGATTTAGGTAAGAAATTCAATCATAGACATATTTGATATTTCGAAATCTTAGAAATCACGTGGTGACAAATTCTTTGTTGATGTATTCTTTTTACCGGCAGCAGTCTTTCTTTTCTTTCTGCCTTTTCATTTCAAAGCCAGTTTCAATCAACTTTGCTCTGAAATATTCAAGAGCACAGATAGTAAACATGAAGATTGTTTGTGTGCGCAAAGTCAGGTCAAGTCAATTTTAACATACACTTTTTAGCTGCTCAGATTTTTTGTTTCCTGTGAAAATGACTTTGGCAGTAACAAGTGCTCGTTGCTATACACGTAATTTTTTAAAAGAAACCAAGAATTTGGGCAAGTGCTAAATGTTTCTTGAAATTATCAGATTTTGAGTACTCAGAGTTTCTTACGAGTTTCTTATGAGTTTTTTAAAGGTTTCATAACAATCTTCTGTGTCCTCCTGAATATTCCAAAGCAATATTTATTGAAGCCTTTCCAATGTCTAGACATCATTCAACAAGTATCTTCTTAGTAACATGGATCAAGGATTTCCTTTATCAAGGCAAATTGTTTCTTAAGTCATATTTTCCCCGTACTGGAGTTTCTTAATTCTACGACGATCTGAGAGTTGTGTTTCCTAAAATCAGTATCTTATAAAAAGAATTCTTGTATCGGATATTCAGAAGAGGAAATTCCTAAACATAATCTAAAAGCCAGCTCTTTTTTATTTAGGTTACTGCAATGTTGGTCATATCGTTGGCTACAAAATTGGTATCTTGTTTGGTGGTGGCATTTTAACTGCTCTCAATTCACATATTAGCCCAAAAAACTTCTTCTTCGTAATGGCAGTTGCTTATGGCATCAGTGCTGTATACTTTTCAAAATCTTCTTCACAATTGTTCAAATCTGAAGGAAAGCATGAAGCGAAATCGACAACTGGTACAGAGGAAGGTGAGACCTTTTGCCCTCTTTGAAATCTTGTCACGTTACGATGCAAGATTTACTGTAAACAACATAAGAAGAACGTCTAATGCAAGTTATTTCATTTCTCAACGCATTCTTCTGACTTTTTACGTTCTTCAATACTTTGTGTCCATCTTCATCAATCTCTTGAACCTCTAAAATGATGATCTTGCGATTATATTTAGCAACACTCGTCATTCAAAAATATCTCAGAGCTGCGCACAGAATTACAGTTTTTGTACAGTACAAAGAAAATCCTTTATGTTGCTCTCATCTTGGCTGCAAGTTTAAAGAGTCTCATGAGTTCAAAGAGTTTAAAGATGTTTTTGCTTCCCCGCTGAAAATTTTGCTTCCCCGTCAAAATTATGCAAGTTCCATAATAGATAATAGCCTAAAATTTCATTTCCTCGTCATGATATTCTAATCCCCGCTGAAAATGTATGTTTTCATAATTTCCCCGCTGCATTTACAAGGTCCGGCGGGGTCGTTACTGGGGGGTGTCGCAAGGGCTTTGCCGTGTGCTAGACGGCCTTTGGGAGCATAGAAAAGACACTTTTTCTTTATCATTGCAAAGTTTTGAGGGGGAATGTGCAATGTGCCCCCAGTGCCCCATTGGTTTCAAAATCTCTGTGATGGTAGTCCACAACTATAACTCATTTTCTCTCTATTTGCAGGTAAATTGCTCACCAGCAAGTGGACCCTGTTGACATTACTACTATCACCTAAACAAATGTGGCTTATTCTCTTTGTCCTGTCATACAAAATGGGTGAGCAAGGATTCGTCTCAATGTATCCGTTGCAATTGGTTGATAAAGGAATGACACTTGGTCGTATCGGTGTCACAGCTGGAATATTTGGTCAGTTATGTTCAATCGCTGGTTCGTCGCTTGGTGGAATACTAATATCAAGATTCAGGTATAATGTAAAAACATTTTGTGCAAACATTTTCTTGTGCATGTCAGAATTTTAGGTCTATTTGATTACCAATAGGGCCAGTAGTCGTTACTTTTGACCACATTTCGACGAATAGCAAAGATAGAGTTTTTTCTTTGTAAGAAGCTAAGGAGTTGACCCAATATTGAAAGCTCTGTAAATGCAGATTCTGAGAAGCTCATCGTTATCATAGCTCAGAACAGCCACAGACAAGTGGTTTCACATTTTGTACTGTCTGATGCAACAGTTCTTTCAATTTCCACATCTTATAGATCCAGGCTGTGAAAAATCTCCTTCCGAAATTCTGCGACCCTCCTTCCTATTGTACCTTTTTAATTTGAAAAAGATCAAATTTGTACCAGGGTATCTGCAGTCTTTAACAATGTGGCAAGCTATTGTTTGGAATACTGTGAAATATCTCCTTCTGCAGAGATCATGCGTTAATCCATTTTTTAAATATTCATTGGTACCGTGACCCAAAGTCCTCAATAAACCAAAGCTTTAACCATTAACTTCTCTTATCTTTAATCTCGCAAATTTTGCACTTTTAGATGTGAAGTGAAGGATCTGCTCTTCAAAGTTGCATCAATTCGATTCATCATGCTAGTGGTTTACAGCTCTTTTCTGCAAGGCATCACGAACAACTTCATTCTACACGTGGCATTTGAGTGCACATTTCAACTCCTAGCTGGTATGATTACAACAACAACATTCACGACAATGATGATGTCATCAAAGTTGCTGCAACACAGCGTCCATGCATCGCATTTCACCATATTGTCAGCTTTTGAAGTTTTTGGTAAATTGGCGATGAAGTCGTTTTCTGGAGCAATTGCTCAAAAGGTTGGATTCTCGAATTTCTTTTTGATTTGTTGTATCGTAGACGGGTTTGTTGTCTTTTTGACTTTAGTCGGTAATTCTGTATCAAGATTGAGTTATAATCCTTTCAAAGAAGTAAAAAAAGACCCGTAGAATTTAGGTACAGCAACGTTAAGTAAGATACTATGAAAGGTGCCGAACAGAAGAGTATAGCTCAACTTAGAAAGGACTTTAAAGAATTACGCCTTGTAATTGTTTTATTTTCACAAATTTGTTGGTTGAACTGGTACAGTTTAGATCCATTATAAAATTGTTAAGTAAAAAAGGTAGACTGGCGGTAAAATGTGTAGTGTCAGGTGTCAATAGACCTTTTAGCTATTCTAAAAAAGAATGTGGATCGAACGATATTTCATCACATTTTGTGGAATTCTCGAATGTGTACAATACCGATAGAAGGCCTAACGCCACTCAATCGAACCTCGTGTATAAAAATGTATAAAAATAACGCTCGATCCAGGCTCTTTTGTAGAATAGCTAAAAGGTCCATTGCTGGAAAAAAGTAGACCTAGGACTGATAAATCAAGATTCACTATGTCGAGCAGGATAGTTTGAGCAGTTCTAGCTAGACAAAAACGCTGAACAAAGATGTTCTCAAAATTTATCCAGATTTTTCACCCTACTAATTTTACCCCATGCATACCCATTAGAGATCTGTGGAAGCAGCTTTTACATGTTAATGCGTATTCTGCCGCAAGCAGAGACAGCGATTGATGATGATGATGATGATGATGCCCATTTTACCCCCAATAGAGCCTAGGGATTCAAAGTTATACAAGTGCAGTGAAACGTAATTTCAAACCTCTAAACAGACAAGGAGCTAAGGGTGCAGTACCCTGGGTACCAGACTCTCCCAAAAAAGAAATTGAATTTCTATTTTGGGAGTCTGGTACCCAGGGTAAGGGTGCAGCCAGTCCTGAAATAAAACTGGTTTCTGAAAGGTATAGCATGGGAAGTAGACACTGCAGTTACGTTTCAGTATATGCGCTTCTGCGGAGGAAAATGTGCATCCTTCTGCGGAGGAGGTATCAGAGGACTTCAAGACGCTGGCTACTCCGTAGTTGTAGTTCTTCCTTCACATTCTTCCTCCACAGAAGAATAAAACGGCGGCAATGAAGCACAACTGCATTGTCTAACAACCATTGGGAGAACAAAGCCTTTTCTACACTGATTTTGCGTATGCTGCTTTGAGATGCTCTGTTTCTACAGTACTCCATAAAATCTCATATTTTTCCCAAAAAAATAAACGGCAATGTATAGAGATTTAAAGAAACAAAGGTTATCTTGGAATGTTTCAAATATCTTCTTACATCCTTTAATATTACAAAGTGTAAATATCCTACAGAAACAATTATGAGATGTTTGTGAATTTATTCCTTCACCTACATAAATCGTTATCATACTTTTACACTAAAATACTAAAACAAAACCCCAAAACAAAAAGTCTAAATATCATTGCGTCAAGAAGGAATTCTGCTAGTTTTGGTGCTTTCCAAGGAATGCTTGGGATTGTCAAAACTAATCAGATGTTTTTGCCAAATTCTACCAAAAGTTAAGTATCTGCTAAAACATTTGGATATCTGGATATTTCTTCAAAATGTTTGACTCTTCATATCTGTGGCTAAAGTCAGCAAAATATTCTACCATCCAAGCATGAGCGATATGACACTAAGGAGGTAAGGGTGTATCAGTGTGAAGTTTAATCTGTAGCAAGCCACCTTGATGTAATGTGTTTTGAACTTACATTTTTTACTTGGCAGTGAACCGCTTTATCGCTGTTTTGTGATTTTGGAACTTTTCAGTAGTGAGCCAGATCCACCTTCAATGTAAAGTTTTTCTCGTTGCAGGTTTTTCTTGTCAAAGTTTTTCTCGTCAAGGTGGATCTGCATTTAAGATGATTCACTACTGAAAATTCACCATCACGCAACAGCGATGAGGTGGTTCACTACCAAGTAAAATTAGGATAAAAAAACACGAATCACAATAAGTTAAGTTAGCTTACTACTGATCAAGTTTCACAATGATACACACTGCCTGTCTTACCATACTTGATTCAAGCAGGTGTTTTCCACAGTTAGCTGTTACTATAGAGAATTCACTGTGCCAAATGTCAACCAATAAATTCAAGTAATCCCTGGTCAATGATTCAAATTTTCTAAACACCAATCATAGCATGGGTCCCTTGACAATACTAATTAATATTTCAGCTCAAGCAGCCAAATTTCAAAACTAGTTACTTTCTCAAAGAACATGGAATGCAATGATCAAGTGCATAAAAACAAGTTTGAGTTCTGATTTAACAAAAGGGGTTTAAAATCTTTTCAAGTCATTAAAAAAATTTACAATGAGATCCCATAGAGATTTTCGGCATTTTTCTGACAAATAGAAAGAACTTTATCCAGTGTGCAATCATGGAACAGTGCAATCTTTTGTGCTACATACATAATCATTCCTGGCATACTAACTCTTGAACTACCTTTTAAACGCTGTGGAACAAAATATGGGGCATCTGTCTCCAGCAAAATTCTTCTTAATGGCAAATCAGTTGCATTTTGATGAACTTGGGTTGCAGATGGATAAGTGACTAAATTTGTGATCCCAAAATAAAGATTTGGAAAGTATGCCATATACGTTTCTGCCATCTTTAAGTCCCCAGTGTAACAGTGGAGATGAATTTTCCAGTTTTGGGGAAGAATTTCTCTCATGATGTCAAAACAGTCAGCCTCCGCTTCACGGCAATGAACAACAACTGGTTTCTTCTGATTGACAGCAACTTTGAGTTGTCTTCTGAAAACAATGTGTTGTTGATCTTTTGGTGAGGCACTTCGCATTGAGTAATCAAGACCACATTCGCCAAGGGCTACAGCTTTTGGATGGCTTAGGCAAGATATGATCTTTGCTTCAAAATCATCATTATAGTGTTTTGCATTATGGGGGTGCATTCCAAATGTACCCCATACCCCATCCTCTTCCAGCAAATCTTCCCAAAGCCCAAATGAGCCAAAGCAGCTTGGATCGCTGAAGGATGAGATGCAGCCCTCAACGTTTGGTGGGGCATGGAAATATTTTGAAAACTGTTCATAGGAGCCTTTGTGTCGTACTCGTTCGAACAATGCGTCAACATGACAATGGGTGTCAATCACTCCCACCTCACTGATTGGTTCTTGATACTCGAAGTTGCTTGCTCGTTTCTTTGTGGCTGCAATCAGATTAGCTTTTGGTAGTGACTTGCAATCTTTCTTTGCATGTCCTTTTTCTTCACAATTCTCACAAATAATTCTACTCATCTTATTTCCTTTCTAAATTGCTACTTTATTCTAAACTACTTTCAAGTTCTGTAGACATGTGCCGCCATCTGCCTGCTGGCCTAAAACAAGAGGTTCCCTGATCGTTGTTGTTGTTGTTCTACAGATGATTCAAAAATTATCGAAATGTCATGATATGATAGGTATGTCACATCATATGGATCAAAGCATTGTGGCACACGAGCCCGCACACGAGTTCAAAGCATGGGGTCTAAAATTCCCCCAAAAAATTCCCCCAAGTTTTACCTTATTTTGGGTTTTTTGATGTATTTGATCCCCCTGTCACATGTTATTTGAAAAGTGCCCTCATGGTCCAAAAATTCGAGGCAAAGACCTTTTGGCTATTCTGAAAAAAGAATCTCAATCGAACGATACTTCGTTACATTTTGTAGAATTTTCGAATGTACACAATAGTGATAGAAGCTCTAACGCCACTCAATCGAAGCTCGTGTGTAAAAATGTATAAGAATAACGCTCGATCCAGGCTCTTTCTTAGAATACCTAAAAGGTCTATCAGCAATGCTCATTATCTCAAAGTTAAAAGGCAATTTTTGTGCTTTTCAGTGGACTGTTTGCCGTAAGGGTACGGGAAGAAAAATCTAGGGGATTGCCCCACACAATACCCATTGTTTACCAGCATTTGGGCTGTGATTTGGGTCCGACTGAAGGTTGATCTTGCACTAGTGGCCTGCGCGAGCTGCATGACATTTGGGAGGGTAATATTTTTGCTTTTTTGGTCGCGTATTCAATCAGAGGCTGCACAAGGACAAGATGGCGACCAGTTTGGAAAGTTACATGGGACGTATCCTTTTCGTATGAGATTCATAACAACTAACCACTAACGAAAATGAATTGAAGAAGATAAGATTTAATGCATGCCACCACACTACAGAAAATCTGAGAGAAGTTGGTAGCGCTAGCCAGAAAATAAACACTACACAGATTGGAAAGTTTGCAGAATGCGCGGGGGATCTTCTCCTACGTCCAAATTGCTTGCGCGGCTGTATTTGTGTCACTAAACAATAGCTCTATTGTTTTCTTTTGTTGTTTTACGAAAATTTCGCGGCTGGAACCGCGGCTGAAATTTAAAGTGCGCGGCAGAGAAATCGGCCGCGCAAGGCAAACTTTCCAATCTGGCTACACACAAAAGGGCCATAATAGGCCATCAGCTCACACAGGCCAGAGTGATCGTGTGCACAAAATTTGTTTACTTCTTCTTAAAACAACCGCCATAATCTTGTAATCTTGAACCACCACCATAACACCTGAATGCTTAATGAACTACCACCTTAACAATCTTTAGGTATGGTTTCCATCATTACCCAAGATGGTAGAATGATTGTGGTATGCTAATTTTCTGATTTACACATATCTTTTATGAGAAACTAAAAGTCTGGGGCTGGAAGGCTTTTTCTTAAATTTTTGTTTTGGGCCATTTTGCTACCAAAAGATTCTTTGCAAGCCTCTTTACTTACATATCTGACACCAAAATTGTAGAGTTGATTTGGTTTTGTTAAAAGGGCTCCCAGATTACTTGGTAAGATCTCAAAGCAAGTAAACAACATAATTCACACGCAAAATAGTATCCAAACAGTTGCTATTACTGTACACAGTGTCAATTTTGCTTGGGAAAATTGAAACTGGAAATTACATTGATTGATTGATTCATTGATTTATTGATTTTGTTCATTTGTTTATTTACTTAAAAATTCTGAAGTGAACATGAAATGAAATCACTCATCCTAAGCTTAGTGTTTCTTAGCCTGCAAAACAAGAAAGAGCTGTGAGCTGGTTGTTCATCAGGAGACTTATATGCAATACAGTGGAAGTTCCATTAATGGACACCTCTATAGAACGGACACCTCTGATTAATGGAAAAATATTGTCACCCCAATAGACAGCATGATAGTATGATGAAAAGTTACACCTCCATGCAGCAGACACCGCTCTACAACGGGAAATAAAATTGGTCCCAAAAGTGTCCGTTTTATTGAAGGTCCACTGTAAATCTGAAAAAGAAAGAGATATATGCGAGTACAAAAATAGATTTTATCATTTTTATCCAGACGATCAAGAAAATAATCAATAGAAATAATTCTAGACTAGGTAGTTATTTAGCTATTCATTTGTTAGCATCGCTGTCCCTTGTATAAGGCTGTTCATTTGATGGTTAAGAAAAATTGATCAACAGTTTTAGACTGTTGATTGATAATCAAAATCATCGTCTTTTCCAGGGGACTTTGAAAGGATTTGATCAAACAGTTAACTTGATCTTGGATGAAAGTCATGAAAGAGTTTTTTCTTCATCAACTGGAGTAGAACAAGTTGTTCTTGGTCTGTACATTGTCAGAGGTGATAACGTGTGAGTCAAAATTGATTATTGGACATTAGAAGTGTGAACTAATCGAGATGAGAGCCCCCCCCCCCCCCCCCACACACACACACACACACAACCCATGATCAAACAGAATAGATCCCGCCACTTGAATCATGCAATACTTTGCTGACTTAATGAAGAGAATATGAAGTGCTGAATGTTTCGATAGAAAGCAGAAAAATCTGATCTGTTTTGCTTATTATCGGGTGTTCCTTGCTGAACAGCTTAATTCGCTTGCTAAATGACTGATTTCTAAAATTGCTATATTATTGAGTCGCTGTTAAAATTTTCTTTTGGAAGAGTTTGGCTAAACAATAAGCGATCAATTCGTACGGTCTCAATGTATAACTTTGCTGTGCAGAAGTAGATTTAATAAGAGCTGTCAAGAGCAATTATTTTTCTTACTTTCAGAGCAATTATTGGAGAAATAGATGATGAAGTTGATTCTGGTCTCGACTTTGCAAATGTGAAAGCAGAACCACTGAATCCAGTGGTATATTAGAAGAAATGTAACTTGCAACACATTGGAGCAGTATTGCTGAAAGTATCAATTTGATGACCTCCACGAAGGTTTTGTCAAGCCCTTACATCATATTCTACGATCAAATTCATTTGAAATCTAAACTTTCAGGAGCTTGTTCATATTTGTGATTACGTTCAGACGTTTCCTTTTTAGTGGGCAAAGCATTTTTTGTATTGTATTTATATAAGAGAGAAGGATATGTATTTTATCTTTGTTAATAGGCTGAGGAACATCTTAAAGTTGACTTCAAAATATTTGCGCTTTTATATTCTGATCTCTTGTTCATGAGGTGAGTTCCCGTATCTTGGCTAATTCATATGCTGAACACTCACAAAAACATTCCCTCCGTAGATGTTTAGAAGAATTCCCCCGTTCCTTCTACCTTTTCTACGTGCTCAATGCATTTTCGTGTAAACGCTTGTGAACTGTGACAGCTTTGTAGCGAATTAAATCTGTGCCGATGCAGTGTAAGCGTGGTCTAAGCCGAGGGGCATTTCACTCCCAACAAATCTCGTACACCTTTGGCAAAAATCCTTTTTTCAAGAAAAATCCATCAAAAATCCTTGTAAATCCTTTTGTTCTGAAAAATCTCGTACGCTATTTCCAATGAGTGAAGTGCCCCTCGGTCTAAGCCATGCTTCTTTTGCTTTTATTCTAATTTTGCCACAATTTTTTATACAAGAAACGTGTATTTCTTTTTGAAACATGGAGTTCCTTTTACCAAAACTTGGTCAGGTACCCGGGGGGGGAGGGGGTTTGGGGCAAAGTTTTGGTCAGTAAGTTTCTGCATCTTGTGATGCACTCCTTTTTTAAAGAATATTGTTTTTTGGAATCATCCGATTTCAAGAAATTTTTTAGAGTATTGCTCAACCTCAGCTCCCAAATTTATGTCTCATTTTTAAACAGCTGCCTGTAGTTTTGCTATGTTTGTAACAGCGAATCGCATGACTGACATATCTGGTTTTTTTCAAAAAGCGTGGTTTCGGGCATGGTTTATGCTCTAGATTTTAATTACGCTCCCTTTAAAAGATATCAGATCTGAAAAATTAAGAATACTTGAAGAATATATTTAGACTCAAAATTCATAGTATTCTTATAAGAGAGAGAGTATGTTGAAATTATTTGTCTCGTCAGCAATTTGAGAGATGATGAACAACACGAAACCACCAGAAGTGAGGTCATTATCCGACCCAGTTTTTGATGGGTCTTTTTCGAACTCTGTTATTGAATTTCTGTTGCAGTATTCCCTTGTGAACAGTCCATGACCTTAAAGAATATTTCCAATTTCCCCATTTTCGGGGCAAATTTGAAGCTCTTGCCAAGTTTCCGAATTTCTAAAAAAAAACAAATATAGTAATATCTATTTCGCTACGAACAGAGAGCTTTGTTTCCGAATTTCTGTTCCTCCATTCCTCCTATTCCCTCCGTGATTCCCTCAGTGGATTCCCTCCATGTTCGAAAGATATCGCAAACGAGGCAATGATGAGCAAGCTACATCAAACCTGTACCTGCATTGCCAAATCTTGACGTGGCTGAATCCAACCAAATATACAAGTCATCGGGGTGCGCCTCATAAAAACTCAAATATAAGCTTATTTATACTTTTGATTTGCATTCAAGTCAGTTCATCAAGAAGAGTAAAGACAGCTAAAGATGGGGCTCACAGTTTCGTCGCTTTTTCAACGATTTTTTGGCAAGAAACCAGTCAGGATTTTGATGGGTAAGAAATGGGCCTAAATTTTGTTTTTGTCAGTGTAAGAATCTCTCAGCAGTGACGTCTCAGCTTATCTGCTGTGCTGCGATCTGAATAATTTGCATGAAAGCAAGTGTTTCTTATCAGGGAAGAGAGACAATTTCTCTTTTAATTGCTCAAACCTACTGAGTTCAAATGTGATGACTTTATGTTTTCGTTTCTGGAATTGTTAAGAATTGTAATCAAAATGTTTTAGTGACTGTGTGGATGAAGTGAATAATAGATGGAATCTCAAATTTAATGCCCTTGTAATAAGTTGTAATTTTTATACCCAAAATTGATGCTGTCTTCCGGAAAGTTTCTTTCACAAAATGCGGGATGACTTTGTTTCATATACATAAGCAGATAAGCATACGTAATTTTTCTTCCATCAGGAAATTTGTCTATAGATAAATTATTTACTCAGTAATGACGAAAAGGTTAAGGAACTGAGTAGCATGCATATCTTTTTCTTGTAAGAAGCAGCATCCTTGTTTCCGGTATAATGTTACTCAGCAGAGAGAGAGAGTACTCTCTCAGTTATGTCAAAACATTGGAAAGGTTTCAAAGTGCTATGTTTTGAAATATTCAAATGATGGGTATGGACAGTAAATAGCAAGATCGTTGTGGAATTTGGATAACATTGAAAGGTGCTGGTTCAAATTTTAGGTTTCTTATTTAAAAGAGTTTGTGTACTAATCACTAGGAAACTAAATTTGAATTATCTTTCATATTTAGTTGGCTTGGATGCTGCAGGAAAAACAACAATTCTTTACAAATTGAAACTTGGAGAAGTTGTAACAACTATACCAACAATAGGTATGTGTATTTTTTGCTGCTAGGTTTTATCTTTGTACTTTATCTTAAGGTTGTGGCGTTGATTTCTAAGTTTTCAGGTAAAATCATGGTTATATGCTACCAAGAGGGGAGCCAGCTTTATTCGCTGTTTATATGGGGCTGATACTTATCTATACCACTGCTTTAATTTTGCTGTTAGGTAGGGTCTGCTGGGGTAAAAGGGGTAAGTTTCAGGTGAAAGGGATAGGATGAAAAAGTTTGGATAGATTTTGCCACAGTCTTTGCTTAGAGTATTTGTCTAGCCAAAGGGGAAGTTGAAGTTATGGTTCTTAAAACCAAGCGCTGGGATCGCAGATGTAGTGAAGCGCTAATTGAGTTTGCATCCTCTTGTCATGACGCTCAAGTGGTGGGGCCCTACTGGGCATCAAGCCCACACCACCTGACTATTCTGACTGCAAAGTCTGAGGATTACACCTCTGCACAAGCCACCTCCTTGATAGGTGAATGTTGATTCATCAGTTCTGGGTCTACTGTTTTCCAATAACCAGCACTTTGTCAGAGAATTACCTTCACCCGTAGTTTTGATATCTTATTTGTTGATTTTCTATCTGTTGCAGGTTTCAATGTTGAAACAGTTGAATACAAAAACATAAGCTTCACAGTTTGGGATGTTGGTGGCCAAGATAAAATCAGACCACTGTGGAGGCATTATTTCAATAACACTCAAGGATTGATTTTTGTTGTTGATAGTAATGATAGAGAAAGGATACAAGAAGCAGCTGAAGAACTGGACAAAATGGTAAGTTTGAAGCATTGTACTGTATCATAGGAACTTTTATTTGAAGTTACTTTCTGAGTGTAGTATTCACACTTAAGATTGTTCAAAAAATTTATATTTGTCCCAATCTTTGCAGTTGTAATTCCACCAGTTTTAAAACATAGCAAATCATGTGATAGGATGGCTGTCTTAACTCCAACTTCACGCTAGTTACCCATACCAAGGCTCATTCCTACCATGGACAATAACCAGGTAGCCCCAACATTGATAAAAATGGTCCCAGGTGAATCATAAAAGTTTATATATACTTTTGACAGGCTATTTTGATCAACAGCGTGTGGCCGATATTCAATACTGGAGTGTTGACTTATCAGTCAAAGGCTAACTTAGATGTGAAAATTTTTGTGAATTTGCTCATCTTTTAGACACAAATAAGACAAAGTGCTTGTATGGAAACAAGAATTCAACAGTACATTTTTAAATTCAACCTTGAACAGCCCTTCACATTTTAAAATTCTATTTCTGAAACAGAAATTATATTGAATTTGAGTTTCAACTGCGAGTAAATCATAGACAAGAATTGAACATGGAAATCTCATTCCATGCAAACCCCTGTCCAGCATTTTCCTTCTTCTTAAAAGACAAGTGCTTTCACAGCATGAAAATTACACAAGTCTAATTCAGCCTTTGACTGATAGATTAAAGGGTTTGTTTGAATCAGCATGTCTTGCATGTGTCATCTCATGACTGACCTTTGATGTTGCCATTTTCTTGGGCCATAAAGATTGTGTTGTGATAACAAAGGTCAACCAAAAGATGGTAGATACAAGACAGTGCTAGTTGAAACATGGCCTTAAACATTTTACAGTAGTTTTGACTGTTGGCCACGGAATGTTTATTCCAGAACCTGCCAAATGTGTTAACTTTTTTGCCTCTCCCAGTATATGTAAAAAGTGCTTTATCGGTTGCCAAGATCATATCCTAGGAAATTAGACCTTTCATTGCAAAATTATGACTAACAAAAGTTTTTCATAAATTATTTGCTATTTTATTTGTAGATGAAAGAAGAGGAATTGCAAAATACAATTCTCCTAATATTTGCAAATAAGCAGGATCTGCCAAATGCACTGTCAGTTTCTGAACTCACTGAAAAATTAAATCTTCATAGATTCAAGGGTAAACCAGTAAGTATGATTTGAACCTTAATATCGCAAACTCTTCAGGGCTTGTGAAGCAACTCCATGAAAAGTGTATTGATCTTGATTCAAGGCTCCTAAACTGCCAAAAAACTAATTTCTCTAAGGCTACATTCACACGACACTGGCACAAGTTGGAAACAGTAGAAACTTTGATTGTTACAAAATTGTTGCAACCTGCTGAACAAAGAGGCCAGAATTTGATCTTATAGAAATGTTGCTGTCTACAAATCAATCAGCCTTGCTCCAAAAGCATTGAGGAATGCTCTTTCTCCCAGCCGTTTTCAAATTCTGCCTGTTGTTTTGGAGTTCCGTTTTCAATTTCCGCCGTTTTCATATTTTGTCGGCAAAGTGTGCCGTTTTCATATGAATGGGAGTCTCTTCCACAACAGTTTTATGTTGTTTTTGGATTGTCGTGTGAACAAAGATTGAGTTCGGATTTATTAGGCACCTCCCCAAGGAATGTCAACGAGTCCCACTTTTCCTATGATGCACTCAGATGGTCAAAATTTCTTTTTTGCCAAGAATGATAAACTATTTGAATTTTGAATGGATGTTTGCTTTTTTACAAGCTTAGTTAGTTTTTCCTGACACATCATAATTTCCTTTTTAGTGGTATGTTCAAGCATCTTGCGCTGCACAAGGCACTGGATTATATGAAGGACTTGATTGGCTATCAAACGAATTATCCAAGCTATCTTGAGGCTGTACTTAATATCTCCTGATCCATGTTTATCCGCAATTTGTATGTGGTGGTTCAACAACAACAACAACAACAACAACTGTATCTAGGGGTACAGGTACATTTTGGACCAAAGAACATTTCTATGCTAGAGTATTATGAGTTGATATAGTGATGAAATAATATTGTGAAATTTTAGGGCCTTTGTAACATTTTGAAGCGGTTGAAAGAGAAGTAAGGGAAAACAGATTAGAGAGACCAAGAAGAAAAAACAAAGAGCTCCTGTTGTTGATAGTGAAGTGCAGGAAAAGAACATTCTTTTCATTTTCCAATTGGAACGTCTTCTTTTGTAATTTTTGAGCCAAGTACTAATGGATGAATTTTCGTTAATTTCATGACGATCGTTCAATGTATCGTCTGGATTAGAAAATTGTCCGTAGTCTAACCCTGGGCCTTCAGAAATGAAACTGCAAATAAGGAGCATGAAGGAAATGCAGGAACTCTGTTTACAGAAGATTGGATGGAATTAAGGTACGCAAGTCCCCAAAGGGTGACTGGAGAAAAATTCTTTTGCCCTGGATGGGTCGGGAAGTCTCTCTCAAGTTAGATATCACATGAGATTTGCGATGACGCAAAATTAATAATGCAAAATTCTTCGATTATTATTTTTCACAGGAATTTTCGTATGACATCTGATTTGAGACAGAATATAGTGCGTTACTTTTGAATTGTAGGTTTATTGAGGCTCAAACTTAGTTTATAAATTGTCTATCACATTTTACCGTTCAAGCATATTGGTTTGTTTGTATTTACTTTTGAGAGGAGTGAACCTCGACAAATTTCGGCAAATTGGAAGAGGACGGTATGCTGTGAGGTTGCTAGCAACAAAAATAGTGGGTTTCTCAAAGTGAGGAAAATTACATAAGGTGACAAAACTTTTTCTAATTTGTAATTTGCCGCCATTGTGATATGAGAAAGCAGAAATGTTTACATTTGTCTTCTCTCGCTAATTAATATTATTTTCAATTACAATATGTCTGACAGCGAATGATTCGAAAATGGTTTCTTCACCTTTCTAGCCCAGATGTTTTAGAGCTCACCAGAATTGTAAAGATCCTGACAGATTTAACACTTATGAGCGTCAGCAAAAATGACAAAAATTGACCAGAAAAGGATGAACTATGAAGAGACATTTCACGCAAAAAAGTGTAATCAGCAGAAATAAGTTATTCAAACCTGTGTTCAAACGTTTTTTGGTAGCTTATTGGCTTTGATAATATGGATTTAGCGAAAACAGGTGGTCGAAATTCATCAGAAACATGGGAGGGATAGGGATCGAATTGATTAGCACCAGACAAAGACGAATACGTTTAGCGTTATCTTGGGAGCAGGCATTTCAGATTGAGGTTACCACTGCATGCATGCAAGCCTTTCTCAATGACGAAAATTTCCGTCAGTGAACTTTGAATAGACGTATTATGTTGAGTCCTAGTAATTGCAACCACCCATTAGTATGAGCGAGGGGTGGGTGGGTCGTAGCGATTACTAGGACTCAAGGTAATAAGTCTAAACTTTGATACCATGTCGCAGTGCCGCATCTGATCGAAATCGAGCCACTTGACACCTGACACCATGAACAGATTTTGCACCTTCAGGAGAGCCAACCAAAATGCTTCTCCATCTCTGTTTATTTTGATTTGGTTAAGTGCACTCAGAGGTGTAAAATCTATCCCTTCTGAAAGGCAAAATTTCTTTGTGGGACCTTTGTCTTCGCTGACGTAAAGCTTTGAACGGAAAAAATGTAACTGCTCTTGGGTGTCGCCACGATTTCAAAATATGAAAAATTTTCCAGTGGAAATTTTGTTTCTATGCAAGAAATTGTACCCAAAAAACTTGCGTTGAAAGTACGTGTACGAGATTTTTTAATGTAAGCAAAATGGTTTCGCAGTTCGCCAAAGGTGTGAGATTTTTTAGCCTGGATTTAGGCTAGAATTTTTGGGACTGAAATTCCCTTGGTGCCAAATATCAATCAACAAACAAGATCTTTCGTTTTGGCGCCCTTTATCTTTTGAAATGTGGTTTCCAGGAACATAAGTAGAGATCCTTTCAAGGAATCAATCAGTAATCAATCACGGGGTTTTTGATGGTCCTTGACGCAAATCACGGCCAAAGGATATCGGCTCAATAAGCAAGGGTCATCACCCATATGCCCTTTGTCTTCCGATTAGCAACACAGAGCACGCATGCTGCTCATGGCTTCATTCGAGAAAGATGTATTCGAAAACGGTGTTTCGAATTTATTACAGTTTTATGTTAATTTCATTACTAAGGATTGTTGTTTCAGTGAAGAAATATGTGTTTGAAATTACCATGCAATATAGAAGTCCAGATTGTGTTGAAAGACCGATAACTTTAATTAATGGACAATTCCCTGGACCGACCATTCGGGTGAAGGTTGGTGACTCCCTTGAAGTGGAGGTAAGCCTGTGATTTTTGTTTATTTTGCTGTTCATCAGTTCAATCTATTTCTTCATTCTTTGCGTGATAAATTTTCCACATTCATTCTGCAGTACCTCGAAAATTTTGGAGTCAAGATTGTTTTTCTTCAACTGGAGCAAATCTCGTCGAAATCTGTCCTACATGACCCTTCGTGTGCGAAAGAGGGAAAACACTTACGACCGATGAGACAGGATTGAAGAAAGTTAAAATAAAGTGAAAATATAGCAAGGGATTTCAGTTATTTGAAGTTATATTTTCCCACTTCTCAGTTCTGAAGTTGCTTGATTTTTGGCAATCGGAGGTTCTGAGTTTCTGAAAAGCAGTTTCCTAAGGCAAAATACGAGTAGATGCTGATTATGGCGAAGAAGAGAATACCGATCTTGTTAAAACTTGTTCTCAGCTTTCAGGTCTTTCAGTTCCGAGGCTCTGATAAGGAGTTTTCTTCCACCTGTTACAAAAACAAACATGCACCCCCATTCACCCTTAAAGACTGATCCTGCTGGGATCCTGCTATCCCGGCTTTTTCATCTTCCCCAACGATTCACTTCCTCGCTGCTCACTGCTCACAAGATCAGATTTTCTGTTTGTAGATAACTTGCACTTACTCGTGTTTCTGTCACAAGAAATAATTCTAAAAACCAAAGATTCCAGTACTGTGGGCTGGGCATTACTTGTTGAGAAAAAATTTCACCCTGACGTGATGTCATGGAGGGGGAAGAACGCATAAATATTTGGTGATTTTATAATCCTAAAATTTGAACACAAGAGTAAGCTAATAATAAATTACACACACAACGGAATGAAATTCCTTCATTTGGTGCTCCATAGAAATTAGACAAGACAACAACGCGTTGCATTGTCATTTCCATGTCAAATGAGGCTAAAGGCCCACAAGAAATAAAGCCGGGAGCCGGTATCCGCCTGTTAATTGGTTGCCGTCTTTTTCCATCGACAGTTTTATGGAACAACGGAAGCACGGAACAAGACCTGCAATCGGCTGGAAGATGGATCTACTCCAAGTCTCGCTTGGAAACAGCAATGTGCCATGAGTTGGCGTTTTCTAGACAAAACTTGCCAAATTTTTGCATTCTCTGAGTCTGAACCAAATTTTAAAACATTTTCTATACAGGAATTACCGAATTTCGACATTTCTTTGACCAAAATTGCCAAAGAGCATAGCCCAGACTAAAATCGAATAGAATTGCCATAAAGTATACCCTTGGCTAGACTAAAAGTCCGAAAAAGTATACCCTTCCGGGTGGCACATCCCCCAGATACCTTTACTATGGAAGAACCGCCCCCCCCCCCCATGGACCAAGAGACAAAATTGGAACAAGTCCAGCGAGGACCTAGGATTGCTCGGAGCAGCAGACTTATTTAGGACTGAATGCCCTGCTTTTAGAGGAGGGAAAGTAGCCTGAAAGGAGCAGGAACAATGAGTCCTACCCGAATCAATAATATATTATAATAACTAGAAGTAACTAAAAGTTATCAACTGCGCGCACTCTAAGATATTTCTGAACTCAAATAAAGCCACACTAAATTCGTAAATGACTTTTTTGCTGTTCCCTTGAACTGGATTTAATTGTTCCATTATTCCCTATTCCATGTTTTATGACTAGAAGAAGGGTGATGAAAGCACGGTCAACAGATTATTGTGCTGAGTTAATCCTATTGACGAGCATTTATTTGCTCGATTTGCTGCGTCGTCGCCAATCAATGCATGTGATCAGGAAAGTTGAAGGTATGCGAACGTTTTGAACAGCGGCAATGAAGCAATAGACAAAACAAATATGCGTGGCCAGCAAACGAAAATTCACTACCTCGCAATTAGTAAGCACGCTCCTTCGTCGCGCGCAATGATATGAGAAGATAAGGGAGTAGAAGGTCAGAAAGACCTATGAAACTCTGTTACTTATTACCACTGGGCTAAAGATAGCCAGATCGTTATAAGTTAAGAGACTCCAGTATTGGAAAATAAACTAATTATTAATGTTATCATTGAATCTTGACTCTGTTTTGATAAAGGACATTTTAGCGATACACCGTTTTTTTATAAAACTAAGAACTTGGGCCAGTATTGAAAGATTCTTAAGATTATCAGATTTTGAATACTCAGAGTTTCTTACGAGTTTCTTAAATTTTGCATAACAAGCTTCGTGTTCACTATATATTTTATTTTGATTTATAAGCTGCAGGCCTAAATTAGCAGTAAAGGCCTCAGGGAAAATGTTCCTTCTTGTTCTCTTTATTTCATGCTCAGACAAGTTTGCATGAGATTGTCGGCCGCCGGTGTTTGCTCGACAAAATTGAATTAAGCTCTGTAATGCCACTGTTTAAAGTCCTGTATCCAGTATTATCTAAAGTTCATTTATTTTAGGGGTCTACCCTTTTAATGTTATGTAACTTAAATTTTTATAGTGTCATGAAAGTCGTAGAATTGCCATTCATCAATATCGACAAAACCACAAGTATAAATGAAAGCTGAATGAACAAAAGCATCAAGGAGAGATTTTTGATTGAAGACTTAAAAGAATCATTGAAATAAGTACATTGTCATTAGCTTAGCTACATTTGTTCAACTACTAATGTTGTCGAAACACGATTTCTGAAAGAAAGGGTCCACGTCAAGAAGAGTACTACCCTGTGTACTCTCGAGTACCGAATAATCGTCCCCCCCCCGCTTATTAATTTTTCAAAAATTTTTCCAACCCCCCCCGCTCTTATTCCAACCCCCCCTTTTATTAATTTTTGGAAAAATGAAATCTTGGTAAACAAAGTTTCTGAATAAACGCAAGAAAAAGTCTCAGTAAATGCATTCAACAGAACCAGAGTTCATAAGTAACAGTATCAGTAACATCACTGTTCACATGAATATATAAAAGATACGTGTTTACCTAAGAAAACGACTATTTTCTATTTCTCCAAGCACCCCCCCCCCGATTATTCCAACCCCCCGATTATTGCCATATCGAACCATTTCCAACCCCCCGATTATTCCCACCCCCCCCGTTTATTCGGTACTCGAGAGTACCAGACTCTCTTGGCTATCGAGTTGAAACGTGGTGAGAAATGAACCAGTCACATTCCATAAAAATCACAACGTTTGACATTTAAGCGAAAAAATCAAAAATGTTGTTTGTGATGCCATCACTTCTTCGTCTTTCATGTACCATAAATTAGCAAATATTTTTTAAGTTGTCTGTCACTGAATAGAAATATCAGTCGACATAAACATGATCTTTTTCATCTTCGTTCTTGGCCTCCGACTTATTTAACCTGCGCTTTCTTCCTGACGTTCCAATTTCCAACATTAGTAACATTAGTAACAACTTTGTCAGATGGGCTAAAATAAGGTCTCGAACTCAAAGTTCAAGCCTAACCTATGCAACTGTATCAAGGAAAGGAGAATAAAACGTACAACGGACCTTTTTACTTCTTAAAAAAGAGGTTTGGATCGACCATCCAAATCTGGTAAATTTATGAAGGAAAACAAAAGTTCTAATTCTTCTATTTCTATTTCTAATTCTTTATACACCGAGACCCTTCAGCAACAAAATAACTTTAGCTAAAAAAGCATAAATCTAATTACAATCATTTTTAAAACAAAAAAAGAAAACTACTGCTGATCTTCCAGGGGGCCGTGTTTGCATTGGTTTTCAGCTCATCAAATGACTTTTTAACTGTTTTTTATATTGATGCAAGGTAGAGAGTTCCCTAATATTCATAGGAATCTCGTTCCAAGCCTTCTGAGCTGTGTAAGAAAATCTCTTTTTAGAATATTCCAGATTATACTTTGGGACTTGAAGGTTCTCACAAAATCTAGTATTATAGTTAGAGTAATGAGATCTCCGTTGAAATTTATTCCAAAGGTTTTCTGGACATAGCCTGTTCATGATCTTATATGTCATGACTGATCGATCAAACGTAATGAGTTGTTTAACTTGTAAAAAATTCTTCGACCAGTCATTCTTCGACCAGTCATCCAAGGAAAACAAAAGCATGACCCCCGTTCACTGTATAAACATCGCTAGCTGTTGCAATAAGTTGCTTTGGATTTCAGAACACTTTTCAGGGAGAGAGTACATAATCAAGAATTTTGCGCAAAGTGAGTTAACAATTGTTCAATTTACATGGAGGCAAATTTTATTGATCTTTTTGCATTGCTCGTTATTTTCATTCATAGTTCGCAGACTTTTCCTATCTTTCAATTGAGTTTGAGTAACAAAGGTTAAAACAGCAAACTTCGATTTGCAAGTCGCCAAATGAAACTCTTGCATGCTCGCATTTTTGTGTGCAACTGTGACACCAGGAAATCAGCTAGCCCTGAGCGAGAAGAATAAGAAACAAGGCCAGAAAGCATATAAAACTTCCTTGTTTATAGACATATAAACTGAATCATTCCTGGCTCACTTTGAGTAAAATTATCGTTGATTAAGTAACTGAAAGTGTTCTGAAATCCGAAGCAATTTTTTGCCACAGCTAGCAGTATTTATGCTGAGAACGGGGGTCATGCTTTTGTTTCCTTCACAAATTTAGCGAGATTTAGACGCTCGATCCAAACCTCTCTTTTAAGAAGTAAAAAGGTCAATTCCTCCGCTGCAGCCACACAAATGGAACACAGTTTTTTGGGACGCCCTGCAGTCCCATTCTTTGACCTTTTCGCACCTGTAAACTTAGCCTACGCGTAGACCCAGTGAGAACAGAGTCTTGCTAGGGCAGTTTCTGATTTCTAGAAACTTAATTCATGCAGCCTTTGTTGAAACGCGTTTTACACATTATTTGAAAAGTGCACTGGAATAATTAGAAATAATTAAATGTGCGGCCGAAGCAAGCTTTTGCTCTTTGTTTCGTAGAACCTTTCTTCTTTTGGAATAATGGGTCTACGCGTAGGCTACTGTAAACTAAATTGTACCCATTTTCTAACTTTATCAAGAATTCATTTCAATTTTCTCCATTTTTCAGGTCAAGAACTTGTTACCGACAGATGCAGTAACGATTCATTGGCATGGACAAAAACAACAAGGCACTGTTTGGCAAGATGGCATTGGTATGATTTCAAATTGCCCGATTCCTCCCAAAACATCCTTCATATATCGTTTTACAGTTAATTCCGAACCTGGAACGTTCTTCTATCATGGGCATATTGGAGGCATTCGTTCCGCAGGGCTTTATGGGATGTTAATAATTGATCCATTGGCGGGAAAATCGTTTGCTTATGACGAAGAACGTTCGATGTTGCTAAGCGACTGGTATCATGCCAGTCATGTGGATCTCGCAACTGGCCTATTGGAGGAGACATTTAGGTGGACAGGAGATCCGCAGTCTATATTGATAAACGGCAAGGGATATTATAACTGCTCCAAAAATGGGGTCCCGATGAATTCTAACTATCCGTACTTCAAGCCCAGTGCGACAGTCTACTGTTCTGATTCCCAGTGTCCAGGACTGGAAATGATCACCGTTCCGGTGGGCAAATCAATCCGGTTACGACTCGGGAACATTGCTGAATTGTCGTTTTTGAATATTGCAATCCAAGGTCATAATATGACTATCGTTGAAGCTGATGGACAACGTGTTGTTCCGATCGAGGTCCAGAGCCTCGATATCAATTCTGGCCAGCGGTATTCAGTTTTGATCAACACAACAATGCCTGTTAATTCTTACTGGATAAGTGTAAAGACACGCCACCGCAGAGGCATTGTCACAGGACAAGCTATCCTGAAATACGCAGGTGCGAGTTCTAATACCCCTACCATTGATTATCAGGCCGTCTTCGCCAGCCAGCCAAAATGGGGGGACACTGATTTCAGTTTCAAACAACAGTCCTCAATTAAGGGATTCACTGATGCCCCTGCGAATGATAAAATAACAAAGAGACTTGTATTACTTGGGACTCAAGAACGATTTAGTTGGAAAACTGGCGAAGCGTATCATGATCATAATTTGAAACGACCAGAACAATATTGCAATGCCACAAACAGGCATCTTCGATGGGCAATGAATGGTGTTTCTTACAAATTTGAAAATACCCCCGTCGCACATATGCTTCATTATGGCATAAGAACAATTAGCCTTTCCCAGCAAAGGGGGTATTACAAGATAAATCAAGGTGATGTTGTTGATGTTGTCATTCAGAATTATCCAGCATGTAATCAGGTAAGGTTCATTGTTTTTATTCACTTCAGTGTTTATTTTCTTGAAAGTTATTTGATTGGACTGAAAAGACTCCCAAAAATGGTGAGACATACTCGAACACTTTTTCATCTTCTCACTTCTTTTGTTATCCACAATGGACCTTTTGGCCCTTCTACAAAGGAGTCTGAATCGAGTGATATTTTTGTACATCTTTTTCTTTGAGAGGTTCGATTGAGTGGCGTTAGGGCTTCAACTATTGTGCACATTTTAAAAAATCTTCAAGATGCACCGGGCGTTCAAGAAATAGTACACATATTTAGTAGTGGCCAGCGATGAGAAGTTACCTCTAATCGTCTAATCAGTTAGTAAAATGCGAAAAAATTCAAGTGATATCATAAATTTCTTTGCTAGAATTCACCAGTTGTGCCAGTATTTTTTCTTATTTTTTTAATTTCAGCTTTAAATTTCGATGTGCATGTGCTTCAGGGATTTGCCTAGGCTAAAATGCCAAAGCTCTGGTTTGGACATGGCCGCAAATTTGAACTTTCAGGAATAATATTTTAGCTCTCAAAGCACAAATGCCAACAAACGAGGTATCTATGTTCAAGTCAAAGCCAAATTTTCATCGCTGGACGCAACTAAATCTGTATAATTTTTCGTGGGACACTCGATACATCAGCAATTGACAATGAATAATTTGATCAGTTAGGTATGTATCAATCAATCAATCAATCAATCAATCAATTAATCAATCAGTCAATCAGTGGATTGATCAACTGATCAGTTTGACAATCATTAATCAATCTATTAATCACTCTAGGTTTGCGAGCAACATCCCTGGCATCTCCATGGTCACAAATTCTGGATTGTTGGAATGGGAAAGGGACAATGGAACGGCACCTCTGCGCAACTGGCCTCACTTGATCCAAAAGGAGCTTTGAAACGAGACACAACCACAGTCATCCCTGACGCAGAAAAGCCATATAATGGTCAGCCCAAGCAGGGAGGATGCGGATGGGTAGCTATAAGATTCGTGGCTGATAACCCTGGGGTTTGGCCACTGCATTGTCATGTGACTTGGCATTTCATAATGGGCATGCAAGTAGTGTTCTTAGAATCAACAGAAAAGATGCCTGCCCCTGGCAGTGATATTCCAATTTGTGGTGATGTAACTCCAGCAGTTTGGATGCAGAAGGAGAACTTAATAAAGAAGACGGAGGTTCAGACATGCGGGGAATTGATGCATTTATGGCTTGGCATGATAGTTGGATGGTGCTTTTGCTTTGGTTTGATAATTGCTATTGTATTCTTTTGCTGCAAAATGCAAAGTCCAAAATATAGAGGGAACAGTATTGATATCAATTTAGAAGCACTTAAAACTTAGCTAACTGGATCTGCATATAAAGGGGTTATTGGTTTCGGCAGGGAACGAGGATATTCACATATAGGTGTCTCACCACTGTGTCGGTGATCTTTACATTCCAACCATCTTCTGTTATTGGTAAGTAGACTAAGGACATGTCATAGTTCGCTCCTTGCCTGATAATATAAAATAAAATTCAATGAGATGAGCGTAAGCTGAGGGTCCTAATGGACTGAGGCTAACTGGTAAGGTTTAACCCATTCATGGCCTTTCAAGAATTTATATTTGTTTCAACCTTAACATCTACCGGGTGAATGAAAGGCAGTCCTCATTTGAAAGGCCACTGCTCTCTGGGTATAAAGACGATGAAATTGGCAAATAAATTTTTTAATGGTAGACATGCTCGTGTCCATTTTAAGATTTACCTGACTGAAATGGAGCACCCCGTTCTGAAATTATGAAGGATTCTAAGTTATGAAGGGTTTAGGAAGCACTTTCAAGAAACGCTCAAAAGAGGCCTTAAAGTCACGACCAAATTTTCCTAACCTTTCTTCCGCAGAGCAATGACTTACACACGTTTTCAGCACGTGTTTTCCTCGTGGCAGAATGGAAGTCACACAGAGTGATATTGTCATATTGCCAGAGACGACGCTTGCGTCCTCCTAAAGGGACAACTAATGCTACAGCATTTAAGTCATTGCTAATTGGAAGGAACAGGCTATTTTGAAGCTGCTTCACCAAGCTGTTTTTATGCTTTGTCATGTACCAGCATTCTTCGTGCATTGCTAAATGCTAAAAGGACGAATGTTTGAGGTCGTAAAATTTTTGCAATGTCAAAGCTACTACTATCGTGTGTGTCAAAATCCTTGTTACACAAAAAGATCTTGAGCCCAACCATTGGAGCGCAGTTTAGGCAAAAAGTCAATTCGTATTTCAAAGCAGCAATTGGACATGCTACATTGGACTTTCTCTTCCCTTTTCTTCTTCTTCCCTCCCTTTTGTTTATTGAATCAAGGGCGAGACTTGGAGCAAGTCCAAGCAGCAATATGCTCGTGTTTTGACTTTAGTTTTAGCTAGATAAAGTTTCACTTAATTTAAGCATAGTCACAATTTTTAGGACATGTAACTCAGCTTCTGTGATTTGTAAAATAGTGATATAATATAACTTTTGCAACGGAATTAGAATACAGAAATAGCAGATTGCATACAACCATATTTAGCGTATAAAATTGAAACTTGTGCAATGATTTGATGCACATGTTTGGTATATCATATTACACGATTTTTTGTAAGAAACTGGTTCATAAGAAACTAGTACTAAGATGGCCAAAATTTTAAGAAACACTGGTACTATGTCTGAGAAGTATCAAGAAACTTTTCAAAGTTAAAAGCACAGATATTATAGCAAATATATCTTTGAAACTTTATTCTTTTGCAATATTAACTAATAATTTATGTTTTCATCATGACAGAGCACTGTTTATTCCTATATGATGTTTTAAATGTCAAGAAACATATCTGCAGCGGTGTTAGCGGCCACACTAATAATTCATGCATTCAAAAAATACGGAACCAATTAAGAAACTTCTAGTACTAAAATAGACAATATTTGAGGTTAAATTAAGAAACTTTTAGTACTATGGCTTGATCCTAGTTTCTTATAAGAAAGACGTGTATCTGGTGCATCACACGAATCTTATTGAAATGTACGCAAAATGTTTTATTCCCTAACTGGTATCCCTCGAGTGTTGTTCATTCTGCTTTATTCGGCTGTGGAGCATCCGAAGACAACTCAAATTTGTACTCAACTTTTATTTTATTCCACCCAATGTTTTCCGAACCATTCCCGTCGCTGCAGGGAGAGCCTTAAATCTTTGAGGCAGGCGATATCTCATTGGTAATACAAACAAATTGCGTAAGAAGAAATATCGCAAAAAATTTTGATAAAAACAGAGGAATCCCCTCGATCAGGATTACCTTCACATTCATCTTAAAGTCACAAGATGACTCGTATTCTTGTCATGAACTGGGACATAATAAATCAATCAATAAATCAATCAATCAATCAATCAATAACTAACGACCACATATGTAAATTATATTGATTTTACTTTAGTTTTGACACAACATTTGACACTGGAAAGATCCGTGCAGCCATAAAACATGCTCAGATTTTCCCATGTCACCCCCCAATGAGCGAGCGAGGGTCAGAAGTGCAGTACCCTACTCTCCTCCACGATGTTTCTTTAATGTTTTTCTTTATTAGTTCCGTTGATCCGTTGTCCGTAGAAACCTCGCGGAGGAGAGTAACAGTACTCTAAAAAACTAACTGCACGTATCTTCTGATATAAGAAACTTTTTTTCAGAAATTCAGTTCTCAGCCAACCAAGGGTTGAGAAACTCGAGAACCGGCAGTAAGCTCGCTTGAAAAGTTTTTTACCATCAGGGTGCTACAAAAAATGGTTCAACGTTAGATGAATATTCAAAAATAATCTTAATTCACCTCGATTTGTTGAGCATTTACGGCTTACAAGTCACTTCGAAGTTTGTGGCTTCAGCTGTCGCAGAAAATTTATCTTTAAAAGTTCGTAACTCAATCAATCCCCAACAGATTCGCAAGATTCTGGTATCTAAAATTATTCAACTAGACGTCTTAGTTTTAAAACATTGCATGCATCTGGTGTATATCGTTTTTTTGTCTGAAGCCATCATCAACTTTTGTACCATGAGATAATTTCAAAATTAGACAGAAATGGCGTAGAATTTCCATGAGAAACGGAAGCATCTGCAAATATGTTTACTATAGTGCTAGTAATAAACTAATAAAGAACAGAAACAGTGCACCGTTAAGTGATTTAGCATCTGGTTTTCTTTGATACTGAAAACATAGTCTACGTTGCTGTGAAGGTCCCTTCTTGTATAAATTGATATCACCTTGCACCTGGATTGTCCATTACCTTGATATACAAAACAACGTTATTTACAAAGAAGTAAGTTGTAAAAACAAATTGTTTGTTGTCCTGAAACATGATCCCACAAATCTGTTTCTTTCCTACGGATCGCATCTTCCTTTATCAGCAATCCCAGATCGTAGATCATTCCCGCATTTCACCGTCTTCCTCTTCTTCATCAACTCCTCTAACATAGAGTACATTATTACACCTGTAAAAATGTGAAAGGTCATTGACAAAAGTGATCAAAAGAGAGTTTCATGAGTGGTTTGATATTCAAGTGTTGGTGATTTTTGTAAAGGGAGTATTTTTTTAGGATACACAGTATGAATAAGTATTTCTGATAGCCAATTTTCTTGAAAACCTCAACATAAGACTCCTATTTCTATCAGTAGATGTTGACAAGAAATTGACAACATCTGAGAACTGAAAACTTGGTCTATCTATCCAAAAACTTGTGATGACAGCTAAGGATTATCCAATAATATCATCTTTATAGCTCTTGATAATTCACAGTTAGTATTCCTGAAAATTTGAGTTTTTTCTGGTAAACCAAAGAAGCTTTTTCTGATGTAAAGAACAAAGCATTAATTTCCACTGGATATATGCAACCATTCCTGCTGCTCCTTCCACTTTAAAAGTATTTAGCAACAAGAGCAACTCAGAGATCATTTCTAAACAGAAGCATGAAATAAAATAAGCCACAGGAGTTTTTACCTGATAAGCACTTCCCCAAGGTTTCCAGTGCAACTTCCATCAATGTATTCTTCTGTATTTGCCAACTATAAAAAGATGGATTGTAAGAAGCTGCACAGTAGAACCTTCTGCTTTTAAAGTGAAGTAATACAAATACAAATACAAATACAATGGGCTGGTGTTAGAGCAATACGCAAGGCATGAAAGCCCACCTGACAGAGCAGTTCCAGGAAACTTTCATTCCATAATGTCCTGCAGGAAATTTGTCAATGTAAGGTCTACTTTCGTGTCGCTCCATTTCTCAATTGTCAATATAAAACATATTTAACTTACAATTTGAAGCAAAAGTTATCTGAACTATTGCAAGTAAAATCTGTATTCCTATCATCTTCAGCAAATACATTTCAATAAGAACTGGATTCCCTCATTCTTCTTAGAAATCATACAGTAAATGGTTTGTTCAATGGGGTTGCACCACCATACTTCCAAACTACATCCAAATTGTGCAATTTTTGACACAGTATCGCAGGATATCTTAAGATCAAGACCTCTTTTTAAGAAAGCTTAACAATTTCAATCTTCATTGCAAGAAACTGGATCTAGTGAATGGTGACAAGAAGGAAAATATTTTTCATACCCTTCCTATGTCTACATATCTTTTGAATCTATTCATTCCATTTCAGTACTCAAAGATTTTTGGGGGCTTTCCAATTCCTAATTTCAACAAAAGAACATGATAGCAAAAATGAAATAGAACAATACCTGCAAATTCATGTAGCCATCCACTGACACTAAATAACCTTTATATTCCATTCCCCATTTGAGTTTCACCATGACAGGTTTTCCAGTGAGTCCATTTAGAAATGGCTTTGGATTTAATGGTAGTGTCTGCAAGAGAGAGAGAGAGATGCACTGTTCAAGAGACAATTTTCTTGTAGACTGATAAACAAAAAGTTGTCTAAATCAAAACTATATTCTGATAGGTAACTGTTCAATCCTACTTTATTACTCTGAATGTTATGTTTCCTTGGAGCTTTGCACCCTCCCTCATCTAGTTTTGCACATTTTGTCTTAAGTTCTTCCTATGTCAGAATTGAAAATACTAAAGAAATGACTCAGCTTGCTATCCAAGCAACTTTAAAACAATTTATTTTCATGGCCTTTTCTAGGCCCAATTGCTACCTACCCCGCCCTGACAGATGGCATCAATCAGTCGATCGATCGACTTCCAAAAGGAGTTTGCCAGCCCGAGGTTTTGCGATCAAAAGCTGAAAAAATATTAAATGTGCAACGTGGTCAATTCTTTGTACAAAACGATCCTAAGATCCATACATACCGCCATTTTTTAAACTTGATTTGCAGAAAGTTAAATTCCTTGTTTGGATCTTTATGTTGCAGATGTTGAAAGAACGTGTTGGGTCTACTTTATTTGATCTGCCTCATAATGAGTTGAATTTCACTTCAAAACGAGGTTTTTCAACAACGCCATATTTGTTTTCAGAAGTTGTGGATGAAGTATACAGAAATGTGAACAAGGAGTTTTGGCTTGTTGATCTTGACATCAAATCACACTGTTGGTTTTAAATTGATTTTTGAGGAAGGTGGATTTATTTCAAGACGGAATCTTAAACAAGTTTGTTTTTGTTTGGCTGTAAAAGCAACTATGAAGGAAGCCAAAATGGGCCTAAATTTTGTTTGCAATTTTCCCTGATGATTGGTACTTAACTAGGCCATATTGATTTCCCGTTGCAAGACAGTCAAGCTTGGAAATCCAACATCTAGCAATCCATGATGCTCTTTGCAAGTGGAGTTTTAACAAGTGCAACCAAGGAGCTAGCTCATTGAAAGAAACTGGTGGCACGGGGGCCCAAAACTAAACACATGAAATATGATTAGGAATTAATTATCAAATGTCAGTAATGGAAGAAAAAGATTTTCCTGCATTTCTTTTTCCAAGGAGTTGCACAAGATGGAAAGGGCATTCTGTGGTTGATTATGGTGTTAATGATTCTGTTAATATCAAAACATGGGATGATGATTTGCAGATTGACTCAAGAAAATCATTCAGAGGTTCAAAGGAATTTAAAATCTATTATGAGTCTGCATCACCTTGTCTTCCACTATCAAGACCAAATGATGTTGGAAAATTTCCGGTAGCTGAAGAAGTGAAAGATTTCTGGATATCACCACATGAATGCAAATCAGATGTTATTGGAAAGATGATACAAACACCAAGTGTACAGCATTTGAATAAACTGTTTATTGATTATCCGGAATTGCTTATTGGGAATATTATAAATGAAATTAATCATAATGAGAAGGACCTACTCTCAAGACATTTCCATCCATTGAAATATGGATATGATGTTCCATGCCATTATAAAAAGTTGAAAAGGCAACCAATGAATTATAGGGAATTTTTTAAATATTCAGAGATTTCCCAAAGACGTATAATGGGACGATTCAGTTTGAAAAAACCATCTGACTGGAAACCTTATATAAAGCAGCTAGATGATTTACTTGGGACAATTAGTGAAATTCCAAGAGATCTTCTGTTGGATTATCTTGATGAAGAACTAATTGAAAAATATGATATGCTGACAACAAATTATAACTTGGGAAACTGCTTGGCATGCAGTGATAATTTGCTAATTCATCCAAAAGGTTAGTTAGCGGATACTTGGCCTTTAGGGGAATGATTTTGAAGTAAATCAAATTTGGATGGAAATATTTTCAAACAAAAACTTTGGTCAAAAATATTTTGAAAATTTTTGAAAAGTGGAAACAATTATTTATTTTGCAGGTCATCAGTTACATTTTTCGGCTGAAATTTGTTGTATGCATTTGCATACTAGAATTAACGTAAATTTGTTCTAAGACTGACATTAAATTCTCCAGACCAAAATCAAACAAAATGTTGTAGCAAATTTAAATAGCAAGATTTTTGCAAAGGGCAGTAATAGGACAAAAAGATTTTGTCTAAGTTTTGTCCAAACTTAAACAATCCAAACTTTTGGATTTTAGCACGCATTGGACTAACACTGGCCTCTGTATTTTGTTATGCAGGATATTTGGACACTCTTGGGATTTCACCCTTGAATATTCAGAAGAGTGGTTGTGAATCTCATTTGAAAGAAGAGATTTGGCTGCAGACAGAATCAAACGAAGAACAAAATTTTGTACTTGATGGCACCATTCATGAAGTACAATGTGTGAGCCATTGCTTTGGGGAATTTTCTCTTGGAGTGAGAAATGATTATTCTTGCACTTTCTTTTCAAAATGCTCACAGGTATGCTTATTTCATAAATCTTTGTCCTCAAATTTTGTGTCTTGCTTCTTTAGTCTTCGATTGACAATTTGAACAAAAAATGGTGGTCAGTCTAGCATAGGCTCAAATCTGATGTGAGGTCTGGTGTAAATTATTGATACCTCCATCCCTTTCACATTGCATGGCTTGAAAAGAACTTTAGGTTCTATGCTGTGGCTCTAGCATTAAAATTTTCAATAACTGGGTTATTTTGAAACTTTCTAAGGGCAATAGTCAATCCTAGGTACCTGGATGGAGGATAGTTTCACACAATTAGACAAAATTTCATACTCCATCTTGCAGTGTTGTCTATTCATAAGAGAGCACTTTCCACCTTTTAAAAATTGGTAGTGAAAATTTTTATAGTCAGAATCATTTCTTTGAAATCTTACTTTATTTTGGCATTGCTGGAAAACAATAGAGGTGCTGGTTTTAAAGCAACCACTTATTTTGCCGGTTCTCTGCCAAAAAATCAGCAACCACTTGTCAGATTGACTTACACAAGGTGTCAAACTCCAAGTTTAAGCCTGATCTATGCAACTGTGTAAAAACTGAGATTATTGAATCTACAGCTCATCCACTGCAGCCACACAAAGGGGGCAAAATGTTTTTGGGCACCCTGTAGAAAGATAAAACTGGAAAACTATAAGTTAAATCTCTTCTCATTTCTCTTTCAGGACTCATCTCTCGAGTGCACTTCTCGATATTTTCAGAAAACTGACAAGGTGACATCTCAATCCAGAATCCTAGCAATGGCTGTCAATCCTTATTTTGAAGGTGATGCAATCATGGTGATGGAAAATGGGACGTTCACTCACTGGGCAGATGGAAATACAACACCCCTTACACATACAGTCATAAATGATAGTTGCAGTTGTAATGAATTGTTCTGGGTGAATTGCTCATTTTCGTCAAATCCGAGATGTTTTATGGTGAACCACCAAGAAGATGTTTACAAATATGATATGAGGGTAAGTTTTTATTTCCATGAATTTTGACTGTTCATCTTTCCAAGTTGGATTAAGGAAAAACAATGAAACGAAAAAACATTGCTAAACATTGCTAAATGTTAAATACGAATAAAAAGAACATTTTTGGGTATGTTTTTAGTGACTACAAGTATATAAACATTATTCCTTTCATTCATCATTTTTTAACTTTTTTCTTATTGTTTACTTTTAATTGATATAGATTAGTTTTGATGTACTCTGATAAGTTTTGATTTAAGCAGAGAACCAGAAACTTTCATCGATTTTGAATATGCAAACACACACACACACATACAATTTGAACGCTATATTTAAAGCAGTACAACGATATATAAAACCATTTTCAAGTTGGGAGCACGAATTTTCAAGAGTTGTTTCATCGTTTGAAAACTTTTTCACTTCTCAAAAATGTCAGTATTATTGTTCAAAATGCAAAATCGGCAAATGTAGTTATTTGGCAATGCTTTGAGGAAAATGTCCTGAGAAATGTTCCTATTTGTAAAAGACGTGATGATTTTATTTTCAACAATCTTCATCAGCTTCTAGATGTTTCACCAAGTTGTACTTCTTTTCCAAATTTACGACGAGCATGCACAACTTTTCTTGGAAGCAGTATGCCATTCCTGATATCGTCAGTTACCGATCATGTAATAATTGTTTATTAAGCATTAACCCTTTTTGGTATTTCGTGGATGCATTTTGTTTGACAACCCCTCAGTTCTAGAATCTTAGGGGCTTTAGAAATCATGTTCTTCCTGTAGCCAAGGAAGAAGCTGGAATCCAGTGTGTGCAAAATGATTCGCATATTTTTGGAAATCCAGCTTGCAATCCAAGCTAGCTGAAGACCAATGTTTAGGTGGTTTAGGCTAAAATAAGTCGCTCAATTAAATTGCCTTATTTTTCGTTTCAGGCACCACGAAAGCCATGCCAGTTAATGTTACAACTTCCAAACACATTTCTAAACAGGATGGACAAGCTGACTAGACCTATTTCCCTGCATCCATCGAACCCCCATCAAATATTACTCACATCACAACAAAGTCTTATCGCCGTGGATGAGCGATTTACAAACAGTCCATTGCTTGCTATCAACCATTACATGCGAGGTGGTCCGCAGTTTATGCAGACTATGACCAATTCAGTTGATTCACTAGTCCATACTTTAGCTGTCCTTGGTGGATATAGATACAGGGAAACAAGATGTATAGAGTTTGAGCAAGAGTGTTCAAGGGAGGCCCTTCCTGCAGCGTTTAGGAGTGCAATTTGTGATTCGTCATTTGCGATGAGTTTGTGTTGTACCAGAAAACCCTGGGAGGTAAGTGTTTTCGGATGAATACAAATAGTAATGTCCATATCCAAAAACTATTGGAGAGGTTGCCTAAAAAGTTAATTATTACCACACTATGTTCAATTGTCAGTTTATCAGCAATGATAATTCTCTGAAGGATTCTGAATGGCTTTCAAAAGACAGGAAAGATTTTATTGTGTGTTTTGGACAATTTTCCGGCTGTTCTGTAAGATCAAATCTTTCGAGTTTACGAAGGGACAACATTTCTTCTTTGAAAATAACCAACAAATCTTCATCTGTTCTACAAAAGACAAGGATCGAGTTATATTTTTAACATTTTTAGAAATATCGTTAATTTCAGATTCTATTTTTGAATAGTTAAAGTCTGTTTTTGGCTATGTAATAATTCTGTTGACTGAATTTCTTCATTCTTCTCCATAGCTCTCGCCTCCAGAATCTTTGTTGAAAGATTCCCCCCTTGACGCACGTAGTTTATCATATGGAGTCAAACAGAGGCTAATGCAACCGCTTATTGGAATCAGTATGCTTCCAGTCGCGGTTACTTCCTCCACAGATCATGCAGCAGTGCAGTTGACAAAGTCAGGTGACCTTTTCTATGAGTTGCTTAGGAACAAAGGTAATCAGGAACGGGATAATATAGCTGGGTATGCAAATCAAGGTCAAGATACTGTAAGCAGTATGAGTCCGACAAATAATGATTTTGTGAATTTCGCCAGTAGCTCGGGAAGTCAAGGTTCGTTGTTATATGATAAATGTATCAATCATGCTGGGTTAAGGATTAGTTCTTGTAAGACCAAAGATACTAATTGTGTCACCGCCGAAGTCCACAAAAAGTGCAAAGAGTGGATTAATATGGCGTATGAGGCTTATATAATGAACTCTTCAACGAACGAATCCGCAAAAATATGCTCCATGGCTGTAAAAACAGATGTTGGAAAAATATCAAGAGCATATGATCAACAGAAACGCAATTTTGAAGTGTTTTCAGACTCAAATTCGAGTGTGCAACCTGCTGCTAACGACGTGAAAGCTCTTATATCTGTAGGAAAAGAATCTTTGAATGCTGTGCAGGAGAATGCATCCTTGTCAATTCAGGCTCAGGTTGAGAATGATGCATTTTCTGGTACAAAAAATGTGGAACAAATAGAGAAAGAACCTTTCAAGGGTGCCGATCTCAATCAATTTGAGATGATTAATACAAATAGAAATGGTAATGCACTAGAAAATACACATACCTCATCTTGTCCAGTTTGTGAGTTTCCAATGGCTGTTGATAGCACAACTTGCAGCTGTTGTCATTTGGAAGTTGATGTCGCAGTCAGGCTTAGCACTGCACACGACAACCGTTCGGTTCTGACGAATAATTTCCTAGAGCGAGATTTTGAGGTATCAAATTTTGAACTGGTGAAATATCCTGAAAAATCTAGAGATCCATTGAGTATTGTTTTATTTACGAATTGGAATAATGATGATGAATACACGCCTATCAATTTGTCTGGGAAATTGGTAGCCCAGGAGGGAGCTCAAGAAAATGCAGGGAGCTCTCAAAGAGGACGAAAACGAAGAATAAAAGCAGAAACGGTGAAAGATGAACTAAATGAGTCAGATGTTGGCTGGTTTCTCAATGAATCAGGGAGTCTGGAAGTTGGCCAGAAAAGCAAGTTTGAGAATTTAAAAGAAGAAGTTTTCGAAATCGGTAGTGCAAGTAAAGAACGTATGACCAGATCGAAGACTAGGCAGTTGAGAAAAAATGCTAGAAAGGTCCAGAGTTTAAGAGATGATAGAGAAAAGAAGGGTAGAAATTGTAATGAAAGGAGCAAAGGAATATTGAAAACGAAAGATTGGCAAACTGAAGCGAAATGTGTTGAAATGTTAAATTCAAATGATATTGATAAGAGAACATCTTTTAATTCTGATTCTGCAGGAAAGGAGAGTATTAAAAGTCCTGAAACATACTTTGATGCACCACATCGCAATGCTTCGAACAATATTGGCAGAGCAAATAGAGTTGTTACCGTTAAAAAATTATTTGGTTCTAGAGAAATTGATCTGGTATCTCCCAGTTTTAAAGGAGAGTCGCAATGCTCATCGTTGGTTGCAAAATCTTCTCAGGGTGAGCAAGAAGCAATTATGGAAACTTATGGTGCAGTTAGAGAAAATAAAATTGAAGATTCCCAAGGAACTTCTGGAATTTTCGGAAGTGCAAGAATAACTGCTCACGCAGAGCGTCCAGACTTCGTCAACTTTCAGGCTTCAGAGAACATTGGGTTTCACAGGGATAGTGAAGAGGGGCTTTATAGAGACCCTGATCGGACTAGTAGGTATAAGGTGGTAAATGTTGTCACAAAAGAATTCAAGAGTGAATGCCAAAGAAGTACGCCGGTCAAAAGATACTCACCTTTGAAAAGCTCAAATACACCACGGAAGAAAAAAGCTGGAAGAGTGATGGGATTTTGATAATGTATTTTTAAATGTAAATATCAATCAAAAATGAAATTGTTTATGTTTGGTACCGACCAAGTTTGTGTTTTATAATTATTAAGTCGAGCTGTGTAATGATGGTAATAGCTATCAATGCTGCTATGCTAATTTGATAAGAAATTTTGTATATGTGCCGTTGGATTTGTTTTTTTCTTTTCAGACCGTTATATTTTTCATGGATCATATTTCAGAGTTTCAAGGAAAGAAAAATTATTCAAGGACTTACGTTAGAGCTTCCGTAAAAAGGTTTTATGCATGGGCTGTAATGCACCTTGTTTATAGCTTAAAAATCAAAGTTTTTCACCGTGTTTTAAGCTTAAAAATTGAATTTTGTTGCTTCGATCATGCTGCTTTCTAAGATTTCCAAACATTTTCAAAAAGACCATAGCTGATAAAGATCTACAACTTGTCAGGAAACCGAAGTCCGTCGCCTATCAGGTTTGCGTTTTGGCAATTTCATGAAATCACACCCTCGAAACGGGCCGTCCTTAGAGATCGAAATCAAGTGATGCAGCTGTCACTACTCCTGCATCGATACTAAGAACGAGGTTGAATCAAGATGTCGAAAATACCAGCTGTTGAAATACAGTAATGTTTAATGTACGTGAAGTTCTTTTCAAGACATTCATTTGAAAATGATGATACAAAAATTGTACCATAATTTTGAAAGATTCCACGTCTGATTTGCAATTGGCCCTGTCAAAAAGAAAGTTAAGGTATAGCTACTATATTTAAAATTATTCAAAGGAAACTAAATAGTATCTAAATGCAAGGAAAATGAAAAGAAAAGAGTAGCAAGAACAGTATCAATTCTTTCGTAGTCTTTTGAAAATACCAAGAGCGGTGAAATTCTAGCATCGGAGCTTAGCCGGTTCCAGAGTCTTGTCCCACGATATGAATTTATCGCAGCTGCAAGAATTGTCACAAGTTGTACCAACAAAAGATCTGCCTCTAACTTGATCCAAAATCTTTCCTGGCCAACAGTTGCCGACACAATCAAAGCTAAAACATCAAAGATGGTCTCTCAGACATTGGTTTGCACCTGAATATTTGTCAGAATTTTTGAATTTTGTGACATAAAAAGTATGTGTCAAGTTTTTGAAACGGGCTTAAATTTTTGGGTCCATAATATACATGGAAACTATGCAGACTGCTAAAGCAGTGAGTTGAGTAATGAGGATTATTTGAAGAGGCTAAGTGGGCAAGTGTACTATTAGGAAAATTGTACTTTCATCGTCACAGCTATGTCACTTGCTCCCAAGCATTTGCACTTCTTGTACCACTTCAACAGCTCAGCAGCTCAAGCATAAGATCATGGACAAATTCTTTAAAGACGTCCATACTCAGGATATTAGTCCCTATACATTTTATCAAAATCTTAAAAGCTGCAACAGAGCGATCTATCACTAATCTTGCAATTGTGTCTCGGTTAAGGCCAGTGTCGTCATTATTTTTGGAGTTCCCGTTTTTAAGTTTATGCAAGGGTGTGCGAGAGGAAGTATCGGAAGCTTTGACAAATATTAAAAGCACCATAAATTGTAAAATGATTGATGAAATTAAAAAAAAATGATCAACGCAAAAATACTCAGTTTTTGAAGATCTACGAGATGGTAGCAAGCAAATGTCTGGAGCTTTTTGTCGTTAACAATTTAGCTATTTGATGACGTCATAGCTTCAAAGCAACAAAAGCTTCTAAAATGCTTTAAACTCTAAAAATATTGGCGATATCAAAAATTCTCTCTCTGGAATTATGGCGAAAGTCCCGAGAGACAGATTTGTAGAAACATAAGATCCTTTTGGATGATTACAAAGTCCGTCCTGAGCTAAACAAGCATATGAATATCTGATTATTGATTTCTTCATAACCCCAAATGATCGTTGATTCTGTTTTTTGCTACAGTCAGAGAGATGAGTGTTGCTCCTAGTATAAGGACAAGAATCGCCTCAAGGTCAATGGCAATATTTTGGTCTTTATGTCAAACGAGAATGATACGCAAAAATCAAAAGTCATTACCCCTAGTTTGATTATAGTTCGTGCACAAAACTATTGGTGCATCTGTGTCAAATGAGATGTCATGTGAGATTTACGATAACGCAAAATTATCCATGCAGAACCCTACAGAACGTTTCAGTTGTTGCTATTCGCGGGCATCTAATTTGAGACAAGCAGTCATGAAGATTCCTCTGTGCAGAATGATATGCATGAAGATGTTTTGGTTCAGTGTGATCACGTCCCTTCCCCCAGTCCATGGCGCCATTGCTTGCTGGGATTCTGCACCTTTCGTCTCAACTTCACCTGCGATGATTGCATCCGTTGCTGTGTAGGAGGGGGGTCCTTCTACCTTTGGTTATGCTGCAAATGCTAGCCTCTGTGCAGGCCGCCGGTTACATCATCCTCCAAAGTTGAGTTATTTGCATAATGAGTACTATCAATAAGTGGCTAATGACTCGTTCGTTCTAGAAAACGATTGTTTTGACATAATTAAGCTGCTAATGAAGTCAAGAACGTGCCAATTCTGGGTGAATTTGTTGCTGTGCCAGGGTAAACATCCTAGTAATTTGTCCATCTTATGGTGTCAAATCTGTCTAACATGAAATAAGCCGACGTCAAATTCTGCTATAGGATCGCGGGAAGCTTCTGTGTTGTATGCGCTTTCTGTGCGCTTTCTTTATCTGAGTGCTCATTAGCAGCGGTAAAACGTTTATCAATTCCATTAACGAGCGTGCTGACATCGAGTGCCCTCTTAGATTACAAAGTTGGACTTTGTAATCAAAAATGTCGGAAAAGTGCCTTCCTTCCTGTCGCGGGGGCGGAGGACCCTGCCCTCTGCGTAGCTGTCACGCAGCTCCGTGATGCAACAACAACAACATTGATTCTATCGTGCTGGAATCAAAATGTCTGCTGCACGCTGAAGAAGAAATCAATTGCATAAGCCGGTGAAAGAAAGATAAAGCTCTGATAAAGCAGAAGAGAAAATGTCTTACTCAAGGAAGGAGGGTATGCGAAGAGTCAGTTTTAATTCTTAAAAATATTTCCGAAGCCAGCAGTTGCTTTCTTTTTCAGCGATTTTATTAATATCTTTTATAGTTAGGCCTAAATTGTTGCAGTTTTTAAGGCCTCTGCAGCCTTAGGCCTGTTCTATTGCCTATGATGATACACCTTTCGACGAGACATTCGGTGTGCAAAGAGAAGTTTCTTTTGTTCTCTATTATGTTGTGTATTATTATCTTGAAAAGCCTATTGAAACTAGCCTGCGTGCAGACTATGCCCAAGGAAAAGGTATAGTCTAGTCTGCGTGTAACGCCGCTCACTTTATTTAGTGTAGTGCGTGCTTCAGCATTTATTTGATAACAAAGAAAATGTATTGTTGCAATAGCCAATAAATAACAGCCAATAACATTGCTTTCCTGTGAAACGAGGAAGCAATCAGATTTGAGGATGGCTATCATGTGATTAAATTTCAGGTTTCACTTTGTTTTCTAAGCAAACTTAATTAGCAACACAATGCTGTGGAATTTTAAGTACCCAGCAGCCGACAATAAGTAGACGCTAAGGAGAAAGGGCCATCCCAGGGAGCGCCGCACAGTGGGCCAAAATGGTGATTTTGCCGACATTCGTGGACATCTCAAGGGAACTAAATGTTACAGGGGCAGTTGGCAGCTCATTTTGACGTATGAGAGGGATAAATCAAATGGTTCACAGAACAGCTTTAAAACTTTATATTCAGGGGGGTTAATACTATAATCAGGGCCTAATACTCTATATTTACACTCTGAGCCCAGAACCCCCGTTACACTTCCCGGTCTCAAGAAAATCAGCATTAGTGATTGATGGATCTTTTCAATGTATTCGGTTGGAACAATGGATAGAGTTGAATGTTTCACCATATTTTGGGGATTGGGACCCATATTATGGGGACTGGGACACATTTTCTAATTTTGGGAATTCTAACTAAAAATCTCCTTTCTGGTACATTCCAGTATAAAAAAGCTATGTAGAAGTTTCTTATGCACATGATATTACCTAGGGGATACTCAATAATTAAAATTTCTCTAGTGTTCTCACAAAAATATGCATGGTCTAAATATCTTTCCCTGGAACACCCCAAATTTCCTTAAAAATACCTTTCCCCCTGTTTATTTGATTTTGCCGAGGGGAAACAAAATGAAACCTTCAAAAATAAAATTTTCATAAGCTGCTCTTTCAGAAAATGTATTGGTGTCATGTTTCTCCTCGTACTTTTCAAAATATTCTCGATGAAAGTCAAATTTTGCCCTCTGAAGAAGATAACAGATCTGACAAGTTGTCTGAGGAAAATTATTGCAGCTGTACAAGTAGACCAGACAAAGAATTTTTGTCTTGCTTTTCAATAAACCGTGACTATCTACGACTTGGTTATAGCTATCAAACATTCTGCAACCCATTTTTCTGGCCGAAAATCATTTATCCGCATTCTTTGCCACTAGAAAGCTGGGTGCGACATTTTGAAAGATTTTGTTCAATCTTCTCAGATTCAAATATCTATAACTCTGTGATAACACAAGATAAATGAAAACTTTAAAAGGCACGCTTAAGCCCAGTTGTTCGGTTTTCTAAAACTGCATAACAATTTGCATTTTTGAGAACTTCAAAATTTCCGAATGTCTGCCTCTAGCCCACTGTGCGCCGGGCCATTCAAACTGCTATCGAAATGGAATGCTGACGCATACAATACACGAGACTGATTGGCATTGCGCAGACCTAGCCTGCGTGCAGACTCTACTGATCCCTTTTCAGACAGGTTCTCCTCCTGTAGAGTCTGCGCATCAGCGACCAAATCCTTGTTGTTAGTTCATGAGAAACATGGAACCTCTCCTGACTGGCTGACGCATATCCCCTTTCTTTCTGAGCGTCTCTGTCTTTGTTCGAGTCTGCAGGTATTTAATTAGCTTTTCCATGGACAAAGCTGGCCAATGAAACCTTATTGTGTGTGGGCGTTATGCCTTCCCACTCTATAGGTCGGTCTATTGAATCCAATTCAGTGACTTGGCTCCTCAAGAGAGGGAATCGCGCGTGGCTCGGAACAAGGATTTGGTCGCCGATGCGCAGACTCTACTGGAGGAGAACCTCTCTGAAAAGAAATCAGTATAGTCTGCACTCAGGCTACGTAGACCCAGCCTGGAAAGTTTGCCTTGCGCGGCAGAGAAATCGGTCGCACTTTAAATTTCAGCCACGGTTCCAGCCACGCAATTTTCGTATAACAACAAAAGGAAACAATAGAACTATTGTTTAGTGACACAACAGCCGCACAAGCAATTTGGACGTAGGAGAGATCCCCCGCGCATTCTGCAAACTTTCCAATCTGGGCGCAGACTATACCTTTTCATTGGGTATTGTCTGCACGCAGGCTAATTGAAACCTCATCTCCAGTATGCAGTTTGCCATATGCTGCATGCATTACTCACCTCTCTAAAGAAGACCATTATAATGGAAATAAGGTCAACTCAATCTTTTAATGCTAGGGTATCCCTGCCACTTTAATTTGAGTTGTCTTTAACTTAAAAATTGTATTGTAAATATCCTATTTATTCATTTCATTTCTTTTTTTGACTGTTGTAATTTTTCTAAAAGTGGCAAATTTTTACTTACTTACCTGTTTAGTAGGCCCCAAAACTGATTGGCCCAGACTGGAAAATTTGTATCCTTCATGTTCAAGAGTTGAGATGAGTGGCCTAAATGTAAGACTGCATGAAAAATTTGTGGTTTAGAACAATGGATTAAACTAATAGCTCCTTTGTTTATTGTCAACTGCAGTCATCAAAATGATGTCATCAAGCAATAGAAGTGTTTTGACATAAGCTTGTTGGAATAATGAAATATCAAGGGTTTAAGACCCAAAGAAGAACACATCAAGTATCGGTTAATTTCAGAGTCAGTTGCAGGGAGTTTGGTTACTCTGTAGAGTGTAACATTTGCATACACAAGATTTTTCACAAGATCTCAATGCCAGCCACTCTGATGCTGACAAACATTTTTTTAACCTGATAACCAGACCTGACAGGCTAACATTTTTTATTCTCTACTTTGAAAACAAAGAAATTATGGACTTTGCACATGAACACACGACCACACCATTTTTTGTCTTCTCCCGATGTGAGATCTCCTAGAGAACTGCCATGCTCTGCATACTGGAAGCTTGGAGGCTCAAAGTTAAAGATGTTCACACAAACATTCACAGTTTCTAGTCTGGCAGCCTCCAGTCAATTAAAATGAAAGAATACAAAACTTGCTAACAAAGGTGAAACCTAATTGCAGTGCAGCTTTGACTTGTGTGGAATGATGTCATACAAATTTGACATATAGCATGTTTCTATATAGCTTTTTGTAAAGATGAAGTTGCAGTTTTTAACACCAATCACTAGGTTTAAGTGGTGACCATTTGCCTGGGATAAAACCCTGTCTGCCTGACAGTTATCATTGCAAATTCAGAGGATTGCATCACTACACAATCATCACAAACAGTTAGTTCCATAACTTTGATATAGTATCTGTTTTGTTTCAGGAAAAGACAAGATTGTGTTTGTCTCAAAAGAGGAATACTCTGAGCCCCCAAAAGAAAAATTAGAATATGACAAAGAAGATGAGGAACAAATGGGTTTGATAAAACCTGATGGAGAAATTAATTGGAACTGTCCATGTTTACAAGGTATGGCTGATGGTCCATGTGGTACAGAATTTAAAGAGTCATTTTCATGTTTTCATTACAGTGAAGCTGATCCCAAAGGTTCAGATTGCATTGATCAGTTCAAGGAGATGCAAGAATGTTTCATGAAATACCCAGAAATTTATGCACCAGAAGATGAAAAAGATATTGCTAAGGCTGAGGTAGGAAATGAGCAAAAGAGTATTGGAGATGAAGGGGTTTCCATAGCTAGGCAATCTAGTACAGTAGAAGAAGTTGCCAGTGAACAGGAAACTGATACTTCTGAAAGTATATCTAATCAAGAAATTGGAGTTGTGGAAAGTAAGACAGTCCAAGAAATTGAAGAATCTCAAAGCTGAGATCATGTATGTCTCCTATAGGTAGAAATTTTGATAATAATTCTATTTTTGAAAATACTCAGAGTGAGTGTTTTGCTTATGATGTATTGAGTTATTCTCATGAGTAAAATGTTTTGTTTTTGTATGTTAGTTGATTGTGTGAAGTAGCAGGTTGTTGATTGTCAGCCATAGTAGTAATCTGAAGAGAAGTACTTAATCACAAAAAGTTTGCAATTTCGCTGTCATTGTTCCTAAACATAGATTTTTCCTGTCTGTGTTTTTTTAACAAATCGATGCTAGAACTGAAATTCAGACCATAGGTAGTTTAAAAGGGTTATTACAGCAGTGGTACCAACAGAGTGATTAGGGGCACTTGTCCCTGTAGATCCCAATTGTTGGTAAAAATTGTCAAAGAAAAATGACACGAAATAAGTTAGGTGTACCTTTTGACTGAAAAATTACATCAAAATCCCCCACCCCCTTTCTTTAGGATTTTGAAGAGCTGGCACCAGCATAAAGCAGGTTATGGCATGGAGGCTTCTAATTGGCCAATCCAACAAATTGAATGGATTTGATTGGTTGAAACTGAACCTGGTTTAGATAAAGCTGATTTAACCACTGACACAGTTAAACCAGTTTATCTAAACCAGGTTAAATTCAACCAATCAAATGCATTCGGTTTGCTGAGTTGACCAATCAGAGAAGGCTTCGTTCGATAACCTGGTTTAGTCTAAAGTGTGAATATGTGAATGAGATGTAACAATGACCGGGGTATCTGGACCACTAATTCAGAACCCGCAAGTAAAATGCTGTTATGCATGTTTTTGGTGCGAAAACAACGTAATGATGGCACATCAATGGAACTGTACCATTTGCAAATCCTGAGACTACTTCTGTGTACCGGAGCGGTTTGTACCTCCCCCCCCCCGATATGGTGATTTCGCAGCGACCATTGTGTCAGATCGACATGTCACAAAATTCCTTGTTCCTCGGGGAATCTCGGTGCTACTATTGCTTTGCATTTTACGGGATCGTGCTCCACTTATAATTTTATTCTAATTGAGAGCCGGAAGAGAAAGGACAGGGGAAGCTCAGACAACAAAAAGAACGAAATCCCTTGCATCAACTCAAACAACAAATAAATGTTTTACCTCCCTTGAGAAAAAAGTAAAAACTTTCTGATTTAGCAACAGAGAGGATAAGATGACAGTCGACCACTTATAGAACTCAAACATAGTTTCTTTAACCTTATCGATCCAGGGCCTAGCCGACCACGCATGGAAATCCAGGAAAGCTGCTCTTATTTGCTTTCCCAAAGGACTTAATCCAAGCAATGGCTTCACTGAAATAACTCTCTGATACATCTCGTCCTATTGAATGCTCAACGGATAGATTTTCAAATTTATTCCATTTGTTTCTTCCTCCATAATTTATCGTCTTGAACTGTGGGGAGACGTGATTGATCTGCCGGTCAGTTAACGGTCAGAAGTCAGCTAATTAGGTAACTTGTAATGTCATGGTAACATGTAGTGTCACCTAATGACTGTCACGTATGGATGGGTGTTTCTTCCACGATGCATTGCATGTATTCTTTTAATATAAGATACTGCTGATAAGAAACTCAACTCCCAAGTCACTAGAAATTAAGAAACTTCAGAACTGCCAAAAAGATATTTTGATCTCGACTTTTTAGCAGTAGCCTCAGTGGCGTAGCCGATGATGGTTACCTTTAGGGCGTACCACTAAGGGCCCCTCCCCCTACTTCATTAAGGCCCCCACGCACCTCTGCTCCGCTACGCCACTGAGTTTCCTATTACCCAGGGCCTTACTTGAGTAATGAAAAGCATAGGAAAGGCCCCTCCTCGTGTTACACGGAGCTTGAAGACTGCGTAGAGCAATTTGCAGAATATTGTTTATTTACACTTGTCACACCTAAGTGTCAGATTATGTCTCAAACAGCAGAACGAGAAAGTTTCCGTTACAGTATTGAAAAGCGCCATCACTAACGTCAGAAATTTGAGCAAATGAAGAAGTTGAAAGGGAGAAAGAAAACACAAATGAAGATCCACAGCGAACCATAATCCTTTGCGGTTCACAAGTCAACTTCCGTCCGATGTGAAAGTCGTTTCTCGTCGTGCAGTGAGAAAGACTCCACACAGGCTAGCCAAAATTCTGTTTGTTTTGCTTTTCATGCGTTGCGCAGAGGATCATGGTTAGCAGTGAGTCTTGGACGGTTATCAGAAGCTCCCATCTTGATTAGAAGACCGTTAGAAATTGGTTCAAATCTCCTTGTTTCTAGGCAGCAAAACGGTCAATAAGGAAAGCAGATCTGAATCTTGAAGGTAAACAATGAAAGTAATGCGAAGAATATAACAAGCAATAAAAAGGGTCACGCAAAGAAGATATGGGAGTTTAGTTGGACAAGTAGGAAAGTTGCAAAAAAATTGACAAACTTCCGAAGACAGATCTCTGTTGCATGTTCTTGATACGTCGTCTTGAAAACATCAAAAAGTGTGTTTTCTTTTAACCATTTCACTTTCACACAGCAGTACAATAACAATGGTATAAACTTGGAGGCACGACACTTCAAGGGTACTTTTCATCAATAAAAAGGCACTTCCTTGAACAAAAAGAGCACTTTTTCGTCATATTTGCAAACCCGTACCCCGTTTCGAATAGAAACAAATTGAAACATTCCTTTATTACTGTCTGCCCCCCTTACTAGATTTGAAAAACCTACAACATCCTTACATTCGGCACTTACATTGCTTGAACGATTTCGTCAAAGTTACCCTAGCGTTTATGCGTAACCCATTCATAGTACATTATCCTTGCACATAAGAAAATGTTATTCTGAAAAGATCCCACATAACTTTGCAGTCAAATTTGGGCGCAACATATTTTGCCCTCCCATACGGTGGCTGAATGGAAAGTACTCCCATCCTTGTTCCCTAGCCCTTGTGAAGGAGAGTAGTGAGAGATATATGATCTGTCAAACGTTTTCAATTTTGTCACATTAGAAACAAACCAAAAATTGCCAACACTTTATTACATTTATGGCTTGTGGACTATCATGAAAATTGCATCGAAAGTCAAAGCTTCTTTTACCAACACATTATAAAATCCGATCCTCCGCACTCCTCGAAAACTTAAAAAATTATTTGTGAAATATTAAGTCGTTTAAAACAATAAAGTTTAGAAGATAACACTATAATTGCTGTTTTATTTTGATGGATCAGCGATTATTCCTGACAGGTTAGACACATTCTCAAAGTTTCAGCCAATCATTTGTACGAAAGGGCAGCACAGGGCAAATGTTAGCCAATCAGATCTCAGCGCTTATCTCTCAGCTTTTGTTACGCGCTTTCTCCTTTACGAGGTTTTTGGATTTAATAACCCGTTTACAGCGGTCACTTGCCCCGTGGCCGCCATCTGAACAGCCCCTAAAGACAAGTCCACATTTCAAACGTTTGGTGATGCACAACAACGATAGTTGTCGTTTTAAAATGTATGAACCTTGTGCTTCCCCCATTAATGAGATGAGTGGCTTAAAAATCTTGAAGAGTAACGAAAGAATTAACTATTCTTCTGACACTAGTCACTGCAAATTGTCAGAGAAAATCCGAAAAAGAAGTATTTCTCGCCTTATTTCTCTGATCATATCTGATAATTTGCTGTGATCAATGTCACACGACAGTTATGTATAAAATGGTCCAAAATGCTTCTTATAAAGAAACCATCATGACTAGTTCTGGTGCTAGGATGGCCAAAAAGTTCAAGAACTCTAATATACACAAAACTTTTGAAAGCTAAACTAAAAGATTACTCCGATAATCCTGTATCTTGAATAGTGATCACTCACTTTTTCATATACAGGGTGAGCCAGAAGAAAGTTCCCACTTTTGAAAATTGATGGAATCAAGAGTACTTCGCAGATTTGAATGATTCAAATTTCAGTTAAAAGCCAAAAGATCAAAGTATTTTTGTGATTTTTTCTCGCTGTCACACGAACCCTAGAAATGTAGGTAAATTCAACTTTATAAAACTTTCATGCTTGCAAAATGATTTTAAAAATGGCCTAAAACATTGAGCAAATCATAAAGGACTCCTCGCACAGATCGTTAAAGAAAATGCAATTGTTCATGGGCAAGAGATATCTATTGTTCTGTGTCAGGGGGGGGGGGGGTGGCTTTACAATTTGATCAATGTTTTAGGCCCTTTTCAGTCATTTGTGACCATGAAATTTTTATCAAGTTAAATTTACCGATACTTCTAGTGCAGGTAAGACAGCGAGAAATATCACAAAAATACTTTAATCTTTTGGCTTTTTACTGGAATTTAAATCATTCAAATGTGTGAGGTAATCTTGGTGCTATGAATTTTTAAGAGTGGGAACTTTTTTCTAGCTCACCCAGCATATAAATGTCTGCATCAGTCAGGGAAACTACATCAAAATATTTGATCCAGCGAAACAAGAAATAAATAAATTCTCAGCACTCAAAAGTGGAATTTGACTGCAAAATCAAGAGACTTAGAGCTTCTTCCATTTCTTATGAAAAATGTACTTGAGCTTGGGAAAATAAAGAAACTTCACATCCGTATCTAAACGAAAAAGAATTTCGGCAGAAGCAGGTTTTGTTTGGAAGGCTTACTATTCCAGTCACTACTAGCGAAAGTTTCATGCGAAGTAAGAAAATAACCTTAGATGTAATAACCTTGGAATAACCTTAGAACTGCTTGGCGTATGAATTGTATGACATCGAAGCGAGAAACTTTTAGCACAAAAGACTAATCAAAGTTTCTTATGAAAACGAAAACTTCGGCGGAATCAAGTTTTATTTGGGCGGAGGCAGTTAAACACTGCGCATATGAATTCAGCTGAAAGACCTCAAAGTCGCAGAATACAACATGCTGAAGTCAGATGGAAATGTACGGTGTATCTATCAACGGGGTGCCTTATTTTCTGGAATAGGACTCCAGCAAGGCACCTTGAATTTAGGTCTTTGATTGGAATGTTAACTGCTAAGAAACACATGGCTTGAAATGCAGTCAATTTTTTGCTGCTTGGGATCCACAGTGTTCGCAATGATATGGAAATGTTGGAAATGCTGAAAATGCTTTCAGGACGTGTAGTTCTTTGAAAACTGAATACGCAGACAAGAATACAATGCTCTGTTTTGTGTTACTTTCACCTTATCTTGCAATTTCTTGCAATGGTTTTAGTTTCAGACTCAGAGTTAGCGGCCAATGCTGAAATTTGCTTTTTAAGACCCACTGATAACCAATGTCCTTCACGGCCTCAACGTCGACATCGTCTGTAGATTCTGTTTGTTTTGCTTTTCGTTCGGCGCGCAAAGGATCATGGTTGGGAGTAGGTGTGTAAAAATAAAGCGAGTATTTTTTCCTATCAGAAGTTCATACTCTGGAAACAGTGTCCAAGGAAAAGGCCCTTGCTTTACCATGATTCCACTTCCAGGCCTTCTCAAGTTTGTATAAATAAAATTAGGCCAAATTTTGTTTGTATCAAATGTATTAATTCTGCGCTACCTGTCCAAAGAAGACGTCACAGGATGAGGAAAATAGAAAAGGTTCGTTCGAGTGGCGTTAGAGCTTAGTTCCTGCATGCGTGCAGTGCACATTGCTCATGAATTTGACCACTTTTTTGCCTACAACTGCCCCTCAACTCGACCACTTCTGTCAAGTGTCAACTCCTGACCTACGTCACTGTGTCACTACACTCGATGAGCCAGTTGCACCTGGGCGTTATTCTCACTTATATCTCGCAGAGAAGTGAAAAAGTGTGATAATTATTTCAAAGCTGCTACTAATAAAGTATTTTTTGGAGAGAATTGCTTGAAAAAGACCATAACAACTGTTTCAAAGTTGTCTTTTGTTGCAAGAAACTAGTTATATGCACCTCTAGTCGGGATTTTTAAGAAAATTAAGAAACTTTACTTTGGGAGCATCTTCTTTGTTAAGAAACTTTTTAAGAATTACTTTTTACTATACAGACTGCTGTGTCTAATGCAACAGTACAACATATTTAACTCGATGATATTCTCTTATCACAAAATAGTTTGCAATACGTTTTTCATTTTATCATTGTGTTGCAATTTGGAATTTGTGTATCCTACACTTACAATATGTTTGTAAGAAACAGCTTAAAAAAGGTTGGCTTAATTTGTCGAAACTTACGAAAGTACATCTTGCTAAATAATGTGTGTAATTTGCATTCAAAATTTTTTTTTGACACGTCGGAAGAACATTGAAAGTGCAGTTTTTCTTAAAAAGAATTCATATATCATGTCCCGAAAGTAAGAGAGATCTTTCAGCTGCAGCCAGGGACACATTGACCTCAAAAAAATTTAGACTAACTTTCCTTACGTCAAGAGATCATTGAAAATGCACTTTTTTTCTCGAAATCAATTAATAAACTTCAACAAATATCGAGAAACCTTTTAACTGTAACCAGGGAAAATTTGACATCAGAAAAATTTAGATTTAACTTTTCCTAGCGTCAAGAGATCATTGAAAATGCATTTTTTTTCTCGAAATCAATTCATAAACTTCAAATAAAATATCGAGAGACCTTTTAACTGTAACTAGGGGAAAATTGACATCAGAAAAAATTAGATTTAACTGTTCCTTGCGTCAGGGGACACCTCTCGTCCCAAACTTGAGAGACCTGCAGGTGCAAAAGGCCACTTTGACCTCAAAAGTAGCGGCCATTGGGCTGGGAGTCGATCAAACAAAGCACGCCGTTTGTTCACGTTCGGCCTTATTAGTTTTTCTAACTATTTTTATATGGAGGATGAATACAGTGAGGTTCAATATTTTCATCTCCACATAGAGCACAGTTAGTTTTTCAGATGCATGGGGAAACAACGGCGTTCTACGCAGTAAGGAGAAGATATCCAGTCGTGTGTTCTCTTGTTTCCAAACAGCACGATTGTTTTTGCTTTGCACAACTCAAATTCGTAAGGCTGACTGAGTGATCGCTTCGCTTCGCATCCGTGTCATACATCAAAAAGAAGTACTTCTGCCTTGGTTGGTTTTGGTGTGTCACTGGAGTTGGGGTAAGAATTGTTTCAACTTATTTAGGGGTAGTTTTAGTACCCTGTTATGTACGTATGTTTGTAAAATATCTTTTAAGGTGCTTAGCAGTCCTAAAAATTGTTGGTTGCAAAAAGGTAAAAATCTAATTTAAGATTAACAAATTTTTACTATAAATGGGGTAGTTCATCAGTAAAATAATTTATTCTAAATTGGGCTATTTTTATGTAAAGATTCTGTATTTTTATATAACTCCTTACTCTTATGATTATTCCATATTACTGTGTGGGTGATGCTAAGTAAGTGGAGTCTTGGGGGAAGCAAGTATTTATGCCAAAATTTGGGTATTTCTTATATATTATTAGTATTCATATGAAATTACCCTCTAGTCTAAAAAGTTCCATTACTTCCTCTATGAAAGACTTAATTTTTTCAGCAATTTTTACCTGTTACTTAACCCATATGTATTTGTTCCATTCTGTTTGGCACAAAGGGAGTTTTCACTTTTAAGGGGCTTTAGAAAGTAATTTGGGAGCTCATAAGTTCCCCATATCAATTACCCCGCTATATCCTTTATTTTGTTACATTTATATCCATATTTCCTCCATAAATTTCCAAAGAAAGTTAGTCTACTTTGCATGACCGATCATACATAGTCAAACTTGGGGATTTTAGATCAATTCAAGCGGTGCTAGCTAAAACAGGGTAAAGGGGGCTAAAAGGGATGTAATTTAGGCGAAGCTATCCCCAATGCTGTTACCAGATCAGGGGGTACATAAGGGTTCAGGGGGTTGACTTTACAGTACTTATTTCTAAAGCTGCTATTGTTTATATTGTAGGTGATTGAGAGGTATGACAAATAGAGAGGAGCCTAAAAGAATCGCTGTTGCTTCACCATTCAATGTCTTGAGCAGTCCCGGCGAAGATAAACGCTTCTTTGTCCCAGATCAGCTTTAAACACGAAGTCGAAGGACACTGTGACAGTACACTGGAGTCGTCAGTGACACAAGATGATGGTGAAGAGGAGACGAAGCGATGCTAGGCATGGCCTGCTAACACAATCCATTATTATGATGGTCGCCATCTTTGGGTATTGCAGCCTGGTGTATTTGCCCAAGGTGTCATGCGATGAAAATTCGATGGGAACTTGCCCGAGTGTTTGTACTTGTAGCCAAAAGATGGTGGATTGCTCCAGAAAGAGTTTAAAGAGCTTCCCGTCCTCATTGCCAAGTGCAACATTGATTCTGTAAGTGGATTTTTGCTATTGCGGTGTTGTCGGGTGACCTCGGCCTGGCTGTTATCCTTAATTAGCGGGAATAATTTCCTCAAAAATTCTGTCTATGATTTATGAATTTCTTGGTTACAGGCTACAAGATGTTGCTTAATCCTACAGTTAGTTAATAAGGTACAAAAAAGTACAGTTATCCTGTGGATATACTCCAGTAATTTGGAATTATAATCACTCATTTCCAGGGCAAAACTAAGATGTACGGGAATTTAATATTTGATTGATATCGTCTGTATAAACTTGCACAAAATATATGACATATGATAGTTTAATCCTACAGCTAGTTATTAACCCACAGAATATTAAATTGACAGCACTGCAAGTTTTAATTTTGGTTACATATTTTGCTTGCAAAAAGTTGCAAACTATCTTTTGTTCTGAAATAACGAAATTGGTTATTATCAATAAAATCATACAAAAACTATATCTAAAACCTACAGATTCTTATTATTGCACAGAACTGGATAGTTATACTTTCACAAATAGGAATTTTAGTTCCATATTTTGACTGCAAACTGGGTTTTTGTGGGGTTTTCTTGTGGGCTAAAAAATACTGATAGATGTAATTTGCAAAATCATACAAAAACATTATATAGAACTTTAACCTGCAAGTAGTTATTACTATACAATATTGGATAGTTATACTTCAACAAATGGGAATTTAGAACAAGTTTAGGTACAAATTTCCTCAGCAACTCTTGACTCTAAAGTGGAGCTTGTTTGAAAGATGTGTTCAGAAAAAGCAAACATAAAACTAACACAAAATATTCAAAACCTGTTCCCTGATAGCAAAAGTACACAAATAAAAGTTTCATAACACAAACAATTTGAATGGGAACAGAAAAATTCATAGTTTTATTCTCAGGCGAGATAAGGGGAGGAGCATACAATCCAGATCGTTTTATGCATGGAAATTTAATTTAATTACGAATCCAATAAAATAAGAAAAGTGTGATTAAGGAATCACGACTTTTGATGTAAAAGATAGCAGTTTTTAATGAATCTAAAACGATTGATTTCCTGTACTCGAAGAAAGCGTAAATTTGTTTGTTTAGCTTTAGGATCTCAGGTGAAATTAGCAGCGAAATTCTACAAGGATAATCAATTTGAAATCCGGGAATTTGTACGACTTTAAACAAAGACTCATCCAAAAGTACACGATTTTATAAATTTGCTGTGCTTTGACAAGCCTCCGAAAAGATTTATTTTGGCTTTATACTTCGGAATGCCTTTATCAAGAATCGCGATGTAAAATCGAAATTTCTGAGGTCTGACCCAGGCAATTGCAAAGGGAAGCTTATCTATTACTTATGAAATTCTTTGTAAAGAGCCACGACATGTTTAGGGCTGATTAATTCCTGAAAATCCTTCATCATCCATCAGATTTCAAGATAATTCTTTACTCTCTGAATTGCCCTAGGATTCTAGTTTCTTGACTTCAATATTGATTTATTACCATGTCTAAAAACAGATGGAGTGCTTTCCTGAAGCCATACGTTTCGTTCAAATTATTTATATTTGATTAATGACTCCATTTTTTGTGATATTTCTGGGCTGAAACCAGAATTTGACAATTGCTAACAGTAAATACAGCCAAAATCCTGCCTCCTTTTCCAGATTTCCAAGCAATACATACCTCTGCTTACACAAATTAGTGTAAAGCTTTTTAGCAGTTTTTTTTGTTAGAAGTTGCACTTTTTATAGTAGCCAAAAATTTGTTTTTAAAAGATTGATAGATTTTTTGTCATGCAGCAGCTTCTCGCCACAAAATTATTATGAAAATTGAAATCCAAGACATTTTTCACAGCGAATCTCCTTGTAAAACTTTGAAAAGCAGTCAAATGTGGCACACATGTTCAACAATTGTTTAAAGTTTAGTAACATTTTACTCATGATTGTCGGAAGAGGCTTCTAGCAAACAGTAGCTTGTAAAATATCAAAGCAAATTTCCTTGCTATACGTGCTACAAACAATGGTTTTGCAGAAGTTGCCACTTGCAACATAGTTCTAGTCACATAAATCAATTCAGATGCCATTTGTCAATCAGAAATGATAAGCTTGTTCAACTTGCAAAATCATTGTTGTGTGCATAATTTGTTTGTGGGGCAGTTAAGACGTAGTTGGTGTCACTGGGAATGGTAAATTGCTTAGAATTTGATATCTTACTATCATGCGCCTAAGGACTTGTCAGAATTTTTCCTGCAATATGTTCCATTCATAAATGCAAATTTGTCTCACACCTTTTTTATTTTTTTGCCTGTTCACAGGCTACTCACACCTTTAAAGGTTTGTTTAGCTCGATTTAGTCACAGTTCAAGATTTGGAATGTAATTTTTCATGCAATAATTTGAAATGAAACTGGCAGCAAGCTTTTGTGTGCAAAAGTCTGGGTGCAATTTGGAAAATGCTTGGCCTTGTTGTGAGGTAGAGTGAAGTCAAGTGAAGTGAAGGTGAAGTGAAGGTAAAGCTGAAGTTGTGTTTTTGATCCCAAATCATGATGCTCAAGTGGTGAGTCCTTACCAGGTATTGAACCCCTTCCACCCGACTGTTCTGGCTGCAAAGCCAGGGAAGCACTGTGCCACAACGCCTTCAAAAATAAATCTTTGCTGCAAATTTATTTTTCAACTTAAAGTTGATTTGACTGATTGATTTGAAATCAATATTTCTTGAAACCATAATTTTCAAGATTTATAAATGCAGTCAGAATTGTTCAACAAGCAGATACCCATACAAACATTAATTTTTCCTTCGTTTTGGATTTACTGTTTCAAAATCTTTTAAACCATTTGACTGAAGAGTGCATGATCATGTTGTTGCCATAAAGATAAGAAACTGAATCCTCTTTTCAACCTAAATCTCTCAATTTCTCAACTTTGCTGATAAAACTCAAATGTTATTGAACCACAAATCCTTAAATTAGGAGGGAAGGATCAGTCAAGATAACTTGCAATCAAATTACAAGGAAGAAGAGATACAGTTCTCAAATTCACACACTTTTTATAAATTTTGCTGAATTTGTCATGAAGCATCTAAATTCATAATTTCTTATCAGAACAAAATTATGTCTTGTAAACATTAGTTCTGAGATTCTCATAGTTTTTATAGATTTTGTTGAATTTGTCTTGAATCTCCATCATCTAAATTCAGAGTTTCTTATGTGAGCACAAAAGTGCTGACTTTAAAAAAGAATAGAGTGATTAAATTCACTGTGTATTTTCTAAATTTCACTGAATATATATGTAATTAAACTTCATTTTTGAAATTTTCAGTTTCTTATGTCAGAACTTACTTCACATTGGACAATGTCATCAATGATATCTTAGTTTTCATATTATATATGAAAATGTGTATACAGCACAAGCCTTTGCTTATTCAGCACATTAAAATGGTTTTCCTGCTAAAGAATTCTTGTGTGCAGAAAAGTTTACAGCCTTGCCTGTGTCTCAAGAATATTTTTATCATAGTGCAAATAATTCTTGTCATGCAATGCAATATGCACAAGGCCTGTTTTGTATACAGAAGCAATCAATTTGCCAGATGGCACAAAATTTACTGTATTCAGTCAGCTATTTATTTCAATACACATAGTTTTTTCATAGAAAGCTGCTCATAAGAAACTGAATCCTCAGATCATCACCAAACTAAGGAACTCCACTGCTGAGAAAATATAACTTTAGAATTGATATATTTTGATGAAGGAATTCCATTACATATTTTTTACTATATGTTCAGTAGTTTCTTGGATCATCAAGGAATGTACTCAAGTGATGTCTAAATATTGGAAAGGATTTAAACGACTTTGTTCTGAAATGTTTACTAGGGTACAAGTAGTGAACATGAAGATTTTATGGAACCTTTAAGAAATTTGTAAGAAACTCGGAGTTCTCAAAATCTGATGATTTTAAGAAACTTTCAGTTCTGATCCAAATTCTTAGTTCCTTGTACAAAAAATACGTGCAGTAACTGTATGGATTTTTTTTTTATTTCATGTTTTGGATGATGTTTGGCCCAGGCTTCCTCTTGATCGAATATTTTCAAAAAACTTGCTTCCTTCGAATTATCAAGTCCTCATCCCTTGGAATTTTTATTATTTTATGCTCCACATAAGTTTTGGCTCAGACCTTCACTTATTAAATTTTGATATTTGTGGCTAAGATCAGGAGGGAATCTTTTCACAATCTGTGATTTTTATGACTTATTGTCGGCCTCTAGAGTGTCATTATTATTTACAAACACTTATTGGTATAATTTCCGCAGCTTAAACTTTATCTATGATTTCCTACAATTGACCTTTTCTATTTTTAATTGCTAAAAACCACAAGAAACTTTTCATTTTGAAGCCTGTAATTTTATTAATATGTAACTGGCCGTCTTAAATCCATAGAAAGATAGCTCTAAACTATCTGTCTTTTTTGCGCTATGTTTGAAAAACCTTTGCCCTTTCAAACGCTGCAAAGACCACCTTAATGTAACGATTGCCTTGAGTAGCATGTATTTAAGTTTAGTAATATGTTTTAGGCCCGGGGGGGGGGTACATAACATGTTGAGGGTACGGGTATGTGCCGCCCATATGGGTGGGTTTTTGGGCCCCAAATTCTCTAAACAAGGGTCCCTTTTTCGGCAGATTTTCCTTAAACAAGGGTGGGCTATCCAGAAATCGGCGAAAAATAGCAAAAAATGGGTGGTTTTCCGCCAAATTTCATCATAATATTGGGTATGTCCGCAAGTTTCGGTAATTAGAAGAGGGTACCTTTCTGAAAACCGGGCGGCAGACCCCCGCCCATCCGCAAGTCATGTACCCCCCCCCCCCCCCGGGGTTTTAGGCAGTGATATATCCATGGAGAGGAAGTTTTGGAACGTTTGTGTTATTCCCGCCTTGTTTAAAAATCTTCAACGGTAACTGCTGCCTTGAGAGGCATTCATTTTAAGCCCGTAATGTTTGTGACCAAGTTTGTAATAGACAGTGATAAATCCGCAGAAAGAACGTTCTGGAATATCATGTTTGAAGACCAAAGACCATCAGCGGATGCCTCAGTCTAACGCCTTGGTATCATTGTTCGATTTGCTTAAGTCGTCAAGAAAAACGAAACGACTTGTGCCAGAGAGGAAAATTTAAACAGGGGTTTGTGAAGGTGAAGATGAAGGTGAAATTGCAGTTTTTAGGGATCGCTGAAGTAGATAAGCGCTAATAGATCCCGCGACCCCTTGTCATGACGCTCAAGTAGTGGGGCCCTGCCGGGTATCGAACCTACTCCGCCAGACTGTTCTGGCTGCAAAGTCAGAGGATTAGACCACTGCGCCACAATTCCTTGATTTGTACCTTAGACATCTCGCTGTATGTTTCGCTTTGCTTGCATTTGTATTTCATCAGAAGAATGTCGACTACTTTCATACATTGCATTGCACCAAAATCCAGAGTGAATCTTGTCGGTTTCTTTTTATTGCTCTTTGCTGTGACGCTTTGTATCCGTTCAAGCAGATGAAATATGTTAACATTGTTAAGCAAGTGCTGCCGAAAAGTGAACACATTTTTACAGAGAGCCACTTTTTGGTCCCTTACCCTTAATATCATTTGCTAATTGGAAACCCAAATTCCTCTTTGAGCAGATAAGAACTGAATATCTCAAGGTTTCAAACAAGCTCCACGATTTCCTTGGAGAAAAATTCAGACAGATCTCCAAGAAGTGGATAAATTTTTTCCGTTTCTTCAAATAAGCGACAAAAATTTGAATTCTAACATATAAAAGTCTATCCAATGTTAACTTCCCAGGATGATTTTCCCTGCTTGTTTGGGATCATAGGAATCGGGGCCAAGGGTTACGCAACAGGCTTTTCCGCCTGCTTATTTACACCAGAAAGTGGGCAGCATTCATTTAACAATATTAACAGGGTATATGTGCACGTATTTTTTCTTATAAGAAACTGCATTCAGAATTCAACTCTCAAACTGCCAAAAAACTAAGAAACTCCAGTTATGTCTAAATGTGGTATAGTCTTCATAGACCTTGTTTTGTGGTATTCACAAGGGCACAGGTGCTAGACCTGAACACTGTTATGGAGGCTTTATGTAACTTATGAGAGAAACTCTGAGTGCTCAAACTCTGAAGGTTTTAAGAAACTTTCTGTACTAGGCTAGATTCTTCGTTTCTTAAAAGCTCATGTACATCTGAACCAAATCCACATTAGCTCAGGCAAAATGCATTGCCCATGAACAGAACTGATTATGTCAACTTGTTATAGTTGAAACCAACCAGGGAAGAGTTGAGATGCCGAGTTGATGACAATATTATTACGTTATGATGTCACCAAACCTTAAGTCCTTAAAATTCAAATATTGTTTTGAGATCTTAAAGCCATGAGATATTTTGTTGATTTCTGGCTCTTACAGCACATGAGATACCTAAGCATACGATGCCTCTTAAATTGGAATTTCTCAAGAGTTCTTTATGAAAATCTCTTTTTCTGGAGTGTTTAATCAACAGGACACCGTGAAAGGGTGTGGAGAGTATTGTCTTTCGATCGTAGTTCACCAAAATCTTTTGGCACAGGATGTTGTTTTTGAAGGTTTGATCACACATGTAAAGAGATCAGGAATTGCTGTGATATTACATTATAGTTGTTTTAAAGGGAGTTTGGAGCGAGCCTCTTTTTGAAATGTGAGAAGGAACAGATGAGGTGGAACAGAAAGTGTACGAGGTGAAGGAAATTAGAAGAGATAGATTATAGACATGGAGAGAGTTGCCATTTCATTTAACGATCTCTTGTATTACAATTTTCCCATGTTTATGAAATTTAAACCATGAGATTTTGAAAGTGTGCGAAGCAACAAAATTTGAGAGAACTATCTAGTCGTCCAGAATGTGAAGGAATAGAGTTGCCTTGTCATTTAACGATCTCTTGCATTATATGTTTCCCTTGTTTATGAAATTTAAACGATGAGATTTTGGAAGTGTGCGAAGGAACAAACTTTGAGAGAACTATCTAGTTGTCCAGAATTTGAAGGAATAGAGTTGCCTTGTCATTTAACGATCTCTTGTGCATGGTAAGTTGCCCGTGTTGATCAGATTTACGATGTAAACCATGAGATTTTGAAAGTGTAAAAACCTTAATCCTTGCTGTTGTAACTTGAGCATAGAAAAACATTATTGTTGTATTGACAAAAAAACAATATAAGTTAGCGTGAATAGCAGCTGCTCCGGAACTCAGAGTTCACTCCATGTAGTTTGCGCCTTGCTAAGAGGACGATGGAAACCCAACTGCGCTCCATCATATTCAAGGTTTCCACTTATTAAATATTTACAAGAGGGATTGGAATTCTCGATAAGTTGGGATTTCATAGATCTCAAAATATCCCGCGTTTTTCTCTTATTTCAGCCATGTTCCTAATCATGAGTAATTCCTTGGTTTTTTAGATCACTCTGTCCTTACATTTCAGCTGTCCATTCGACATCTTGCTTTTTCCATTTGTGTCTTACTTTTTGCCTTTCGGGTCACTGAAATGCCCTCGGCATTGTTTTAGATCATTCTTTCCCTGATAAGTCACTCTGGGTTTTTTTTAGATCACTCATTCGGTACATTTCAGCTGTCCATTCGACATCTTGCTTTTTCCATTTGTGTCTTAGTTTTTGCCTTTCGGGTCACTAAAATGCCCTCGGCATCGTTTTAGATCATTGTTTCCCTGATAAGTCACTCTGGTTTTTGTAGATCATTCCATCGGTACATTGCAGCTGGCCCTTCACTATCATGCTTTTTCAATTGCAAAATCACTTCACTGTTGTGTCTCAGTTTTTCCTCTTGGGTAATTTCTCGGGCATTCTTTTTTAGACCATTCTTTCCTTCATAATTTACTGTTCGTTTTAGATCACTGCATCCTTGCGTTTCGTTTATTTTGTCGACATCTTGTTTTTTCCATTGCAACACTGTACTCCTTGTCACATTCTCCGCCTATCAATTTTGCCTCACTTTTTTATCGATGCGGTTCTCCGTAATGTATCATATTTTTGTGCCAACAAGGGACCACGTCAGGCCCTGTCACAGTTTCCTTTGACGTCCACAGCTCGTTTCATATGTGTATCCTGAGTTCAGACATCACCATGTTTTTGCCGGCAGTTGGATGATTTTTGAGACCCGTTTGCAGCTAAACCCAGAATATCTGAATTTAGAAGAAAACAACAACAGCAGCAAAAGAAAATTTGCGAACGCGAAAAAGACGAGATGGGATATTGGATCACCAGTGAATAAAAAAAGTCAATGCCTTTTTTTGTTGAAATTTTTATAGTAAGAAACATTTCTAGCCACGCAATTCTTTGAAAATTTCACACTGACCAGTTTGAAAAGAGCGGGCCGAGTCATGCAGAGGTCTGAATTTCGTTTCCTGATTTTTTCAGTGATTTATTTGGCTGTTAGCCAAATAACTACGTAAGGTCGAGGGGCTGAAAACGAAATTACACCGCAATTCAGGGATCAACTTTATCACAACTTCTCCTTGCTATCAATTTCTGTTAAATTGCCGTTACTATCTGCATACCAAATGCGATTCAAATGTTTTGAATGTAAGGTTGTTCGTCGTTTGATATCTTGGCTAGATTTTCACCGCGATGTCATTCAAAGTTTGCTGTTTTCTTTAACAGTTTAAGTTCATCATTATTGATATTAGCCTTCTTTGTTAGGAAATTCAGGAACGGCCATAAATCGAAGGTGTAATTTTTGCCAAAGTTGATTACTCGAAAATGGCAATTTGATAGGTCGAGTTTCCATGATGAAAAGGCCTATTTGCGAAGTTGCATTGGACACAAACGTCGCTAAAATTGCTGTCATCAATACATTCCTTGGCAGTCCTGTAATCTGAGGCAATTTGAACAAATGTTGTAGGTATTTGCTTGAAAATTGTTTTAATTGCTTCAGATTTGCTTGAACATTGCATCAATTGGTTCAACTTCAGTTCGTCATGACTTATTTTGCGAAGCAGTTCTGAACACCAAGATACTAAAACCGTTATCAAATGAACCATTTTTTTTGCAAAACTGTAATTGTAAAGAAATTTTATAGGTACTTGCGTGGAAATTGCTGGATTTTGCATCATGTTTCTGGAACTAATTTCAAAATAGACCTTTTAGCTATTCTACAAAAGAGTCTGGATCGAGCGAAATTTTTATACATTTTTATACGCAAAATTCGATCGAGTGGCGTTAGGGCTTCTATCGCTATTGTGCATATTCGAAAATTCTTCAAAATGTAAACAAACGTCGTTCGATTGAGGTTCTTTTTCAGAACAGCTAAAAGGTCTATTGCGTTTTGGTTTGTTGCGTTTCAATGAGGAAAGATTGGGCCTATTTAGCGAAGTTATAGTGACCTCACTAAGACCGCTGTCAATAAAACCATTTCTTAACGTAACTGTAAGCCAACGGAAATTTAAATAAGTATGTTTGTGGGTGATAGTGGTTAAGCAGAGAACGCTTAGCTCATTTGATCACTAGATATTCTCTCCTCATTGTTTTAACACATCTTTAAAATCATTCTTATCTCCCAATAAATTGGTTTTGATACTGTTTTGTGGGCCTAGGTCAGGTGTAAGTGCCTTTTGCCTCAAAACTGATGTGATTGAGCTGAGATTTGTTGCTTTTGAATGTCATAGGCCTATGTACGTTAAATGTAAATGTCTTTCGTTGCGAAGTCGATGTTATTGAGCCAAGATTTATTGCTTTTGAATGTCGTAGGCCAGTCTCGAGGAAAGCAGATTTCGCAGACTGATTTGTGATGGTGAATACGAAGAATTTTGTCGGATTCTTGGCATGCTAATAAAATTGATGATTCGAAATTGATGCGACTGAGCTCAGAAAATTGGTGTTTGTGAGGTTATTAGGCCTATATTCGGGGAAGCAGATTTCGCGAAATGCTAAACATGAAGACGTAGATACATCTAAATCGTTTGTTGGCTTTTTCATTGGTCTGGTGATATCTGCTGAACAGAGCAAGTTTTCTCAAGAACTTTCTTCAGGAATATGCATAATTTGTTTGTTTGCAAGCCGAAGAAGGAGTGAGAAAAGTCATTTTCTAGTTGCAACAAACGTTTGTCGTGTTGACAGGTGCTGTTCCATTGATTGGCTATTGCAAGTCACGTGACCAAGATTTTTCTTAATATGTTGTAGAAGGTAGTGTAGAAATTAACGTAGTTTTAGTGGTTGCGGTGCAGGCAAGTATTAACCCTTTCACGCCCGGCTAAAATTAAGCTTAACAGGAAAACCTAATGTAGATTGTCGTTTTCCAGGGGGTATCATAATCAGTGAGTCAGTAAGCAATAGATAAATGCAATGTGCAAAACCTTTCAAATCAATCAAAATTCCAAATGTTTTACCCCCTGAAAAATTAGCAGTTCTCAATGAAAACTGTTGGGCCATATGGCCCTTCCGGGGGTGAAAGGATTAAGTAAGAAATCGGTAGATTTATGGATATACCTCTCAAAATTTAGAACTGCGTTTCACGTATCATGAATGTGTTCTCGATTTCTTTAATGAATGTGGTTGACAATGATCATGGCCTTGTCACGAGAAACGTGTTGAGCTTGGATCTCTAATGTGCAAATTTATTCACGAATTTTTTATAAGATACCGCCAAGATAAAGTAAGATATACTGCTTATAAGAAACTTGAATCATTGATCGTCAAAAAATTAAGAAACTCCAGGACTGGGAAAATATAACTTGAGAAACTATTTACTTTGATGAAGGAAATCCTTACCATGATTTGATTTTATTTTCGTGTGTTTCCCATATCAAATCTCCGGGAAGGTAGCCTACTTGAGTAATTACGCACACAGTCAAAAGGCTTCGAAAAACTTTATATCGAATTGTTTAGAATGGCACATGAAGTCAATATGAAGAATGCTGTTTAAGAAACTCGTAAGAAACTCTGAGTACTGAAAATCTGACAACTTTTAGAAACTTTCAGTACTGGCCGAAATTTTTAGTTATATACGCAACAGAGCGCTTTGATTGAACCAATGCCATCTTTTCTTTAACATATATATAGTGTCCTCTCCGCATAGCGGATCCGCTGTTCAGTGGACCCTCGTTTTAAACACCCACTTTCTAGGGACATAAGCCCTTGCAGGCTAATTCTCAGTTCAACAGACCCATTGTTTAACGATGATGTAGATTCATTCACGGGTTCTCTGACAGTTTCGTTGTGTGGAGTGGTCACTGTAGTGGTTCTTTTTTCTTCATGTAGTTCCTGTTAGATTATTTTCCTGTGTATTGGTATTAGTATCTATGTTAAGTAGTATTTATGTCAAGTGTAAATATTCAATTAGTGAGTAGAGTAACAACGTAGTGTGATGTTAAGTGTAATAGTGCAGGGTTGCAATGTTTTTTCATGCTCCTTGCACTATCGTCTTGTAATGTCAATTGTTCGTTAGTATATTGTAAATTTTAGATGAATATACATATAAAAAAAAATTTAGTTTGTAGAAAAGTATGTGCATTGCTTCCTCTCCCTCTAGCACTCCTTGTCTTATTTTGGACAGTTGCAGGTAATACAATAGTTCAACTTCATACGGAAGAAAATGCAGACTTACAGTCACAGTTTGGAGAGGGTTTAATGCCGCTCCAATCTAAATGAAAGACTTTTGAAGCCACCAGCTTGAATACGGAGGCATCGAGGTTGACCTCAACGAAACCGCCGCTCCTTTTCGCCAAAGAATCGGTTCAGTCAGTTTCATAATAGCGGAATGTCTGATCTATGAAATAGTTAAATATTGTCATTTTACCGTTAAAGCAGATCGAGCAAATAAGTGGGTTGTAGGACAGTAGCGGGCTGTCAACTTTACCGCGGGAAAATCGACGTTGTTTGACCGCTTTGAGGGGATGGCCTAATACTTATGTCTGTATTATTGTTTCGTATTAAGTAAACAATTGAAAAAGCAAACGAAACTCTTGAAAACAAAGGAAGTCTAAGAACAAATATTTTCAGAGGATATACAATAAAGGATGGAATATCAATTGTAGATTTTAAAACATTGTAGCAGAATCTCAGGGGAGAACTCGGCACCATGACAAGACCTCAAAGGATGCGAATATGAACTGAACACAATCAAATACAATCATAAACAAATAAAAGAAAGAGTAGAAAAATCAAGAATCAGTCATTATTATCTTTTATGAATTATGAAATTCTGCGACTATTTGCGGCTTATTTAAAGTCTCCAGGGTAACCTCCATTAGGAACGCGGTACTCTCATCGATGCGAGGCTCCCACAACTCCACTACAGAAGTCAAGGTAATGAACAATGTTACTCGAAACTACCACCATTGCAAATGTCTCCTCTATGGGACTCCAAAGGACCTCAAGTCAGAAGCGATCTTCAAATATTCTTCTGGACCTCGGAGCATTATGAACATACCCACTTTATAGCATAGCGCAATGCTATGCCTACATATCCCTCCGACTCTCCCACATCAGTGAAATTTGAGTGACTTCAGGAGAAAACAGCAGTTGCTAGGTTGCTAGGTTATTTTTTTGAAAAGTGGAGGGAACGTAGAAATCTAAAGTCCATTTCAAATTAGAAGTCGTGTGACCATTAAGCCGTCTAATTTAAGACAGATTTTAGGCCACCTCCGTGACAATGCACTAATCTATGGGAGACAGAAGTTTTGAGAGTAATTTACACGAAAATCAGGATTAAAGAGCGATTCAAATCGTCTTTAAATCGATGTAATCAAGGCAAAGAATCTAATTTCAGGTTTCTTATACAGAGTATTTATAAACTGAGCTTTTTATGGAAAGCCAGTTCGGGATATTTGGATATAGTGATTATATTTGAGATCTGCAAGTTTGAGCTGTATTGAATCTGAAACTGATTGGCATAACAGATGAATAAATATGTTTGATAGATAGACGTAATGTTTGCTGCAAGGTCGAAAGATCTTTTCTACTGATTTAAATTGATCTGTTCAGGTGATATCAGGAAATTTGCAGCTTGACGGCATTTATTGGAATGTGCACACTCAATTTGTTTACGAAGGTCTGGGACCAATTAGACCACGTGCCACTTGCTGCAAGTCGAAAGGTCTTCTGTACCGATCTCTCTGTTCAGGTGATATCAGTAAGTTTAGAGCTCGAGGGAATTCATTGGAATGTGCACACTCAATTTGTCTGATTTTCATGAAGGTCTGGGGCCAATTAGGCCATGTGCAAGCTTAGATAAAGAAAATATATGCTGCAAAGTGGAGAGGTTTTCCTACTCATCGAAATTTAGCTGAAGAAGTGACAGCAGAAATTTCGAAGCTCGAGGGCATTTTTTGGTCTATGCACACTTTAATGAGCTGTGTTGAGATTTTAAGAAGGTCTTTGGCCTTGTAGGCCATACGCCAGTTTAGACAGACGTGATGTTTGTTAGAAGGTCGAAATGTTGAAGGATCTTTTGCATCGACTTAAACTTAGGTCATTTGAAATTGGCAGCTGTGAGAAATTTGTAAACCTATGGTGTTTTTAACTGCTGTTTAAGATTCATGAAAACTTGCACCTCTCGTAGGCTGGACTTGCCCATATCCTCCAGTCTAGATGTTATTAATGTTTGCTGCAGGTTTTTGTCAGTTTTTCTCATTTATAGCAAGTGACATTGGAACAGCAGCTTAGCTTGGTTTGAAGAAGAGTCACTTCAAGATCTTTGCCATCTGTGTTTGTAGCTGAGAGGCATTTTCGAAGCTGTGTGTCCTTTAATCAGCTGTTTTAGATTCATAAATTGTAGTGCCACTTGTGGCAGTTTCTCTTTTATTTGTTGAAATGTGACATTAGCACAAAGGTCCATTGCTTTGTAGACTTATTCCATTTCGTCCCACGTTGCCCTCCGTTCTATAATTGGCTGATATTGTGGATCCCTAACTACAGTATAGTAGTCGAACTGGTAGGAAAATTTCACATCAGTTGAATAGTCTGTTAGTTATCAGCTGTTTAGATGTCATGAAGGTTCAAGGCCACTTAGACCCAATGCCAGTTTCATTTTCATTGGACCACGGCTGTGATGTGTTGCGGCTACAAATGGGAAAAGATCTCGACTTCTGGCTGAACTTTTTTGTATGGCACATGTTTTCAAAGCCCTTGATTTTTGTCAACCTCAAAATGTGAGCGTCATGCTTTGTTTTTGGCTGAAATTTAAAACTGCATAAATAGTCTTGAAAATGCTCTTCTGAAATTACAAACAATGTAAATTTTGTTTGGGAGAGTGCAAAGCAAAGGAACCTTCTGCTAGTTCACGGAATTCAATCATACCACCTATTCTCAGCCCATTTATTTAGTTATCCTTTTGTTTATTTCCACCTAGCATGCGAAGGAAGTTTTAGGACAGGGAGAGGCTAAACTTATCGAGGAGTTCCCTGGTCTTTCCTCTTGATGCAACCATATCTTGTGAATCCTTTATTCTGGGAGAAATTATAGAGAAATGGTGGACTTGTCCAAGTCTCATTATCTTTCAGCAGTCAATTGAGTCGATTGAGCAAATCGGAGTGGGTAAATGACGGTGTTGGGGGGGGGGGGGGATGGAGAGGGAATTGCGGAGGAAAAGGGAGAGGAAAACCAGGATTCTTTCCTCTTTCCTTCTCCTTCGCTGTTTAGTTCTCCATTCCCCTGCACTGCCTTTTATCTCTGTCGACCGATGAAGGAAAGTGAGAGTTGGACAATTCCAGAGCATTAGCGACTCTTCTAATTTAACGTAACAGGTTTCAAAGGCGTGGACTGGAACCACTAACCTTTCGATTGGCAGTCTAGTACGGTGCTATTGTGGCGTCCCTGCTTTGTAAAATTTGACAAGCCTTTTTAGCACAGCGTTACAAGATAAGGTTAACTGTAAGTGTAGCTACCTTGGGGAAGAATATGCAGGATGCATCGTTTCTGTGGAGATATAAGGATGGAGATAAAAATGGAGATATGTGGAGATATAAATGACAGAGATATAAGGCAACTTAAATCAGAGGCCTGGGCAATCTAAATATAGTTTGTTGTATTCCATTGTATTTGATGATCTCGAGAGATTACCAAAACAATCGGACAAATGATGGTAGGCACCGATCTTTTGTTCTATTTTTAAACTAGACAGTATATATCCGTCATTTGTTTTTAACTGTAGGAAGCTTTGACAGGAGTGTACTATGAAACTGCATATGAAATTGGGTGACATAAAAGTGTGCCTCGTTCTGTTTTTACTTTGTCATCTATTTCATCTAACATTGGACAAAATTAATCGCCATGATGTGATGAATAGGGCATTGTCGGCCACTCCTTTTCTCACCAGTTTTTCTATCGTCTATCTTCATCACTAATTTCAAGACGTTAGTCGCTCTAATCATGCCTTTATTTCCAACTCAGTCACAGAATGGAAATGTCAATCGTCTTTTGATGTTGCACGAAGCTGAATTGTTTGTGACATGATTTCACATCCATGTAGTAAAACTCGGACCATGGAATTCTATTACCCTAAGACCGTTAGGCACATTGAAAATCTGTCTCAGATAAGACGCAGTTTACGCTATGCCGGCACAATTCAGGATCCGTCACAAAAATGCAGCCTCTCGTTTACACTTTCCCTGATCAGTAATATACTTTTGATCTTCCTGCCTATCTTTTATTCTGAAGTAGTGCAAACACTCTGAAACTGTAACAACTTTCTGATTGAGCAAAACTGTAACGGTGCAGTGTAAAAGGGGGTCCTAGAAGTCACGTGAAAGTTTCCGCGAATAAAGCGATTCATTTGTTTTGCATGAGCAATTTTACGTTTTCGCAAATCTCCTGTAACACTTGATTTGAGATAGATTTCGATGTGAGACAGGTTGTGATAACATAAAAGTGACAATGTTGCTTTTGCCGTATTTTAATTATTGAAACCACATTTGATGGTGTAGCCTGTTAACAGGCCTTTTGGAAATTTTGGAAAACAGGAACGAAAGGAAGGGGAGAGGAAAACTTTTCCCCTCCCGTTCATTTATTTTCATTTTTTTGCCTGATCTCAGGCTATTGATGGTGATAATGTTCTTTGAAATAGATATATTTTGAGTTTTGAAAGGAGTCTCAGTTTTTTTAGTCATTATTCTCAATCACATCCCACAATTCTTGGTACTTTATGACATAGAGACCTGGTTCTAGGAACGGTGGAGTTGAGGGTTTCAGAATCCTCTCTCACTTAATCATTTAACGACCGTAGGGTTCCAAAGTCCCAGAGTCTGGCTTTTACTGTTTGCCGATTTAGAAGCAACCGTAGCCTAATCAAGATTTTCTCTCCCTGTCTCTCTGCATATTCTTTCTCTCTCCTTTTATCCTCTCCTTTTATAAACTGAGCTGAAAGAAAACACGATAATTATTACAAGAACCGAAGAAAGACCTGGATTATAGGAGGAAATTCCTAACCATACAGTTGTGGATTCGCTCGTATTGAGATTCACTGTCGTTTTTGTGTCTATTCATTGCTAACCATACAGTCGTAGATTCGCTGGCATTGATATTCACTGTCAACTGTTGTATCTATTCATTTCGTGTTGATTGTGTACGGGATTTGGTCAATCTTTTATGCAAGCAGTAGAGTGACTGTTCGTTTCTTTAATAAAAACAATAACCCAGGTAGGATCAAACGTCTATCCAGACATTAAAGCTGTAATGCCCTGTCACAACCCCGCTGTTCTCTTTTGTTTCTCTCCTCCGTAGGTGTCATACGTCGTTGTTTTCTTTCAAAACGCTCTTTGTTTGTTCTGCATTCCCTTCGACGTTTGTAGCTGCGTAGCATTTCCTGGCGCTTTGTTCCTTTGCTAGGTCAGTGAATATTTTCGTTTTTCTTCGATTTGCCGTGTCATGTTTTGAGCTCTGTTGGAAAACACTAAATATCCGAGAATGCCCCCATGATTGTGAGACCACCCTTTGTATAATGCCCGCCCCTTGTCTTTTCGATAATCACCAGTGTGTGGTAGAAAAATTGTTGGAATATAGAGACAAAAGCCCAGCCCTTTTCTTTGTTAGTCGATTCGAAGGCCAGGGTTTTTTATAGGTACCAATGACCGTGCCGTTCTTTGGTCTCTCTCTTCCATCGGACTTTACTCAACTTCACCAGAAGGAAAATACTGTAAAAACTCTATTAAGCTCCTCTCTCTATTAGGCACCCTTCCATTATAAGCCCCTGCCCTCGGAACGGAAATTTAAACAAGCCCCCTCTTTTTTAAGCCCCCCCATATACATGAAGTTCCAGAAATTACCAAAGATCTTCCATTTGTTTGGTTTGGCCTCTAAAATTTCATATGAAAGAAGTTTGATAATTTCCAAAACGAGGCTATCAATTGAAGTGGTGTATTGATAAAAGGGAAATGATTTCATGCTGCATGAAAATAATTTGTTGCAGTTGCAGAAGTGAGCAGCACATCGTTGCACCTTCAGACACACCTATATTATTCCTTATGTGTTTTAAAAGTTGGACTTGAATTGAATTAATTCTTGAAACCTCGCGAAAAACAAAGGAAACGATCGCAATGCATGCTAGTTGCCAAAATGCTATTAATAAAAGAGTATACTTTTTACGCAATGACTAGGTGTTAATACAGAAAACTGTCTGCCTATACTGGCGCTAGTATTTCAGTAATCTATCTACTAAGTAGCTACAATAGACCTTTTAGCTATTCTACAAAAGAGCCTGGGTCGAGCGATATTTTTATATAATTTTATACGCGAGGTTCGATAGAGTGGCGTTAGAGCTTCGATCGCAATTGTGCACATTCGAAATTCTAAAAATTATAATGAAATATCGTTCGATCCACATTCGCTTTCAGAATAGCTAAAAGGTCTATGAATGCGCCATTGAGAAAGACGAGATGCGAACAACAACAGCAACAAAGTCGAGCTAAATACTCTATGAACATAGCTAACAATCAAGATGGCTGCCATTAGGCACAACTAGCATTGATTCATAGATTAAATTAAGTTCTGCGTTACTTAATAATGAAAAATCTTTGCCTCTCGATAAGCGAGCGATATGAAGACATTAATAATGCACGTATGTTGTTATGTTGCATACAGGTCCCGCTAGGCCCAACATTGAAAATATGAATCAGGGGTTTTGCTTTCTTTGAAACAAATTTAAATAATTTAGTAACAAACTGTTGCTCCCCTGTACGCCTTTCGCCCATGGCAAGACTTCCTAAAACACTTAGTCTTTAATATTTCAGCAGGTTAAGTTCATGTTTTGATGGGCCTACGATGCAGCGCTGCTGTCAGCCTAGATTCATGTTCAATTGACGCAGTTGCGTTCTTTTCGTCCTATGATTTTGTTATTAAGCTTTGTCAATAGTGATTGTGGTGAGGCCCAGCTGGGATGCAAAATGTGTTCGCTCTTATTTTACTCTGTGGTCGTTCATGTTTACCTAGGTCAGTCATAAGAAAGAGGCGTTATTTTCATTCTGACCTTATTCACGCGCTTGGAGATTCAAAACTTCAAAGCGTTTTCCAAGTCAGGAAGAAAATTAATCAACGATTCTTTCATTAAACTACAGGGCCTATTGATTACAACTTTTGCAAAGGTTTTGTGAAATCGAGAGCCGTCAGATAGTTTCGTTAATTAGGCCGGATCATTCTACCCCTGATTAGGTGCTTCATCGCATGCTCTCCTAATAGACCTCTTAGCTATTCTACAAAAGAGCCTGGATCGAGCATTATTTTTATACATTTTTCTACGCGTGGTTCGATTGAGTGGCGTTGGGCCTTCTATCACTATTGTGCACATTCGAAAATTCTACAGAATGTAGCAAAATTTCGTTCGATTCTGATTCTTTTTAGAATAGCTAAAAGGTCTATTCAGCGAGAAAATTAAGCAACCTTCCTTTCATCAGCTATAGGGCCTATTCATTGCAAGTGCACAAACGTTTTGTGAAAATCGAGAGGCGTTGACAGTTTTCTTACTTAGGCCGTATAGTTCTACCTTTCCTGTAAATGAGTTAGACTTTGGCCGCGTGTTTTCCTAATTCGAGGAAAAAATTGAGCAACGTGTCTTTGATTAGCCACAGCGCCTATTCATTGCAACCAGACAAAGGTAGAAACTTCTTTAATGTGGATTTGAAAAGCCTTCAAAGCCCAGTTAGGCCTAAGCCATATTTTCATCTGTATGTTTATCATTCAAGCCTTGCTTATACTTTAGCGTTAAAAAGACTCGTTATTGACCAATTATTCCGAAGTATTCTAGAAGCATTGGTCCACTTAATGCCCGGATGAAATTAAGGCTGGATTTGATTTTCAAGCAAAGGAGACTAAGAGGCGGTTGTTATCCAATGTGATTAAATTTTATCTGTTGCTCCGTCAAAGAACCTTGAGCGTTTGATTACAGATCCAGGACTCAAACGTTATCATCTAGCTGACGAAGTGCTTTATTTTGCAGTTCAGAGGCTGGCAAATACTTGAAAACCTCGACATTCAGAGCCAAGAGTCAGTAGTTATGTTTGCCTCTACTTTAAGTCACAAACCTTGACGGCCCCAAGATCCCTTGAGCTATAAGCCCCTAAAGCCTGCCCCTCAATTATTCGCATGCAAGGATTATTAAAAACAGCGAATAAGTGTGTGCCCAGATGGAGCGTTATGTATTTGATATTTCGAATGGAACAAAGCAAGGTTTAAATGATTAAATATCACGCTTAATCGACGCAGTTAGGGAATTCTTTTCACTGTTTTAGAGAAACGGGTGCCATTGTCAAACACCCAGTGGGACAGGAAAGTTACTGCACAGTTTGGATTTAAATCTTCACCACTTTCTTGGGTCATTATCCATTACATTTGCTCAAAGCAATTAGGTCATCTACACTGCACGACTAGACTTGTTGCCTGTGCCGTTCACTTTCCTTGTTGACTGAGGAGGTGACATGGATGATATCCAAGAATGCATTCAGGGAAATAAGCGATCCATGCTGTAAGACTGCTATACACGACTGCTCTCTCGTTGCGTTTGCAGAATAATTTAAACTCGAAATATTCAGACCTTCCATAGTTAGAGGGACTTTCACAGAGTGATTGTATACACGTTGAGTTGTGCTTCCAGTATGGGGAAGCCAACAACAGTGGAATATAATTTTGAGAAATAAATTCTCCAAGTGAGAAATAGTGTAATGGAATCCCGAATTTGCCTGTCAACCAGTTAACGTTGACGAAAGCCTGTGGATCCTGCCCTGCCATTCTCCGCATCGAGGTACACAATGCCTTATCAGTGATCTCGATGCTTCTTTGTTCCATTTTTCGCTTTTTCTCATCTGGCGTTGGAGCGCTAATGGAACTTTCCTGCCCTCGTCTCCACATCGAGGCGAATGGTCCTTTGCCAGTGATCTTGATGCTTCAAGGAGCCTCGAAAGATGCAAACTTGACTTAGCTGAGGCTCTTAAAATTTCACATTTGCCACTAATATATCACTTTTCTCCCATCAAAAGAAACTGTGGGAAAATAAGTTACCTGGCCATGCTGTAATTAGAGTGGGAGGGATCATTGGATATTCATTTGACAACAAATTGAAACAACAGTTGAGACTATGTAATATTTCATCTCAGACTTAGGCCCATTTAATGAATATAATAGATGCAATTATTTGAAAGTGCCAACATTAATTGTTGAAAATGTAATTTCGAAACATTTATGACAAGGGAATCCAAACCACACTTGATTTTAATATCTGTATGACGAAAATACTGGGCGAGATTTTTCAGATGCAATATCATATATGGAGTTATAATTATTTCGCATTGAAATTTCTTGGAGTACTTCGATTTCGTATAGATCGCGATGTATAGATTAGGTACCAAGAAAGACAGTCATTTTTCTCTTTGAAGCAATCTTGCTGTAAATGGCCTCTTTATCTTCATTCATTCGTTTAGGATTCATTCCTATTTGTCACATCAATTTTTCGTATTTCTCTGAACTGATTTGTTATTTAGTATCAATGAGTTTATGCCATACAAGGATCTTTACAGTTTCCCCCCTCAGTCAGGGAAGAAAGGCCATATTTTTCTGCGCCTTCATTCATTCGATCATTCCTATTTGTCACATCAATGTTCACTATCTTTCGTAACTGATTGGGCTCTTTGGTATTGATAAGCTTAGGGGAAGGTGAAGGTGAAGTTGCGGTTTTCAGCGCTAAGCGCTGGGATCGCAGAAGTAGCTAAGCGCTAATCGAGTCTGCGAATCCTTGTCATGACGCTCAAGTGGTGAGGCCCTATCAGGTACCAAATCCATTCAGCCTGACCGTTTTGACTTCAAAGCCAGAGGATTAAACCACTGCGCCACAACACCTTGCAGCTTAGGCCATATAAGGACCTGTTTCGTGTTCTGCCTCAATGAAAGAAAACGGCAAAATTTTCTTTCCCTTCATTCATCAAACATCCCTATTTTCACTTTGATGTTTCGTATTTTGTATAACTGATTTTGTTCTTTAATATTGACAAGCTTAGACCATATAAGGATCTGTTTGGTGTACTGCCTCATTGACAGAAAAAGCCATATTTTTTTCCAAAAAATTTCGCTTTGAAAGGCCTTATTATACTGGCCCTATTCATTTTCTGTCATAAAACACATTCATTCATTCATTCATTCTTTCTTATTTTCACATCGATCTTATTTTTCTCTCGCCCTCTTTTTTGAAACGATGAGATCAATGCTTGTTTTTAGGCAGTTCTCATTTTAAAGAACAGTGTACAAATATTATGATTGCTATGTTCTTAGGAAGACTGCCGCTAGGATGTTCTTTGTCATCAACAAATTTTGTTTGAGTTCACCCCAGCATTTGTGAACCTCTGATCTTACCGACAGTCCCTCTTGTTTTTGTTACCCAGTCATCAAAAATTTACCATGTTTATAAATCCATATTACGGAAAACCTTGAATAACTACAAAGAAAAAGAATTCCGCGATCAACTCGTTTTATGCTTTTATAGAAACAGTTATGTTTTTGCTTTGATTTGCTATGGGAGATTTATTTTAGAATTGGTGATTCAAGGCCTTCCTGGATGAACGGATTACTGAAGCAACAAAGGGGCCTAACCATCTGCAAATCCTGCATCTTTCCGGGGTATTTTGAACCCTAAAATCCGAAGGAAATGCCCATAATGACCGCCCGAGTTGCTCATTTATTGATGTTTAGAGAACACGCCTGTCACTGATTGCCCCAAGGCCGATTTGTTAAAAATTGTGCTATTAAATCATAGCCGTGTTGATCTTTGTTCTATCGCTTCTGTTACGTTTTGCAAAACAGCTGTTAGCATTTCTAGCTTACCAAGCAACAGTGGCTGAGATGAACTGGACTTCGAGGTTTTGCTCATCGCAAATTACTTGTTAGAGACCCATTGGTAGCCGTGATCCTTTGCGGCCCTAAACTCCACATTCTTAAGACATGAAGTTAGCTTTGGCCTAGATTTATTATTTTGCTTTCCCTTCGGCTTGCAAAGGACCATGGTCAGCGATGGGTTCTTAAAAGGGCGTAATAGGTTTTTAAAGCAATTCATTGGTTCGGATTTTTTAGGGCTATTTTTGGACTGTGATGGATTTTACGAGATATTTGGAAGTAGTTTACCTCGAGCCTTTAAGCTTTAGAAAATGAGTTGAAATAGTGTAAAGTTGTGAAAAAATTTGTCATTAAAATCCCTGTGATTAGTGGAGGTTAAAAGGAAATAACAGTGAGGACAATATCTTTTAAATGCATGCGTAGATATATCTTGAAATGCCCTTACTGGAATAAAGGTATTGAAACAATATGTTTGCTCTAACTTCAGAACAACATCGCATTTTATTTACAAGTAGTCCAAGCGTTCTGTAATGAAATTTGAACGGAAAATTGCTAACAAATTTTCAGAAGTAAAAAGTAGTCTATGAGCTGACAAATTCTCCTCTTTTAACGATGTTAACTCTGGCCGCTTTCCCTTCTTTGATCAAGATCTCTTCGTTTTATTTCAGTGATTTAAGAGGCAATGAAATATCTTCAATCAAGAGGGATGACATCACAAGACTATCAAACTTACAAACATTGTAAGTACATCTTCAAAAGTAGCTCAAACTGTGACAGGGTCCACATCCTATGCGTTAGGCCCTCCTACGAACCTACTAGCCATCTTTGGAAACATTTAACTGACAAATGGTACTTTAAAAGCTCCATTAAGACCCCGGGGAACTTATTTAATTTTGGACACTCTGGAGGGGGCTTATTTGAGAGGCGGGCTTATACAAAAAGTTAATGAAAAGGATATATAATGTAGCTATATAAAGGATATATATTATATATTATTATATTATATATAAGCTGTATCAGTCTTTTACCTCATATTTTACGGATTTAACGTAGCTACAATTTTACAAGTCAGATTCATAACATTTGACACAGTTATATCCCAAACCATATCTAATTTAACATGCAAACTTGTTCAAGCCAAATCGATTGAAAATCTTTGGTGACTTCTGGAATTTTACATATGTGGGGTGGCTTATTCAAAATTTTTGGCTCAGAGAGGAGGGCTTATTGGAGTGGGGGGGGCTTATTAGAGAAAGGGGCTCAATAGATCTTTTATGGTAATTGATCCCTTTAAGATAGTGTCGCGCAGATGACAAGTTTGATTTTATCAGGCTTATATAAATATAAGATGACAAAATTTTCTGCTATTTAAATAAGATATTTCTTCAGTTAATTGATAGCCATGATTTGATATCTCTCTATTACATAAACGACTTGTTACATTGATTTCGGGTGGATTTTCATTTTTGATCTGTTCAAGTCAAATGATCCTGTTAATGTCCAAGCAAAGATTTCCTTGATGTATAATTTTCTGATTAATAAAAATCAATTTCAATTTTGTCAGATATTTAATGTTATCTAAAAACTATTGTCTGTATTTTCTTCAATATTTCTTCCCTTTACTAACAGTTATTAAAGTCATCGTGATTAAATGATATCAATTTTCGGTGAATGATCTCCTCCATGTTCAAATCAGTCTTCCTGTAAAACTTACGAGTACAATTGATAAAGCATTGATTTTCTTTTAACCACGGTAGATATTTACAGTAAGAGCTCTGCAAACCCCAGGAGGCGTATTCCATGTCTGAGACTCCGGAGGAGCCTGAAAACAGGGAGATTGCTTATTTGGGAGGATAGGCTTATTCACAGACAGGGCCGCCGAGAGCTTTTGGGGACCCAGGGACAAAACTGCGAAATGAGGCCCCTTGCGAGCGAGGAGAGCAGTAAATTTGTCGATTATGACTTTTAGATTGGCTTAAAATGCATTTCAGAGCATTTCCTGCAGTCGAAATTTTTAAAAAGTCTTCAGTTACGAGGCCCCTTAAACCTTGAGGCCCTGGGGCAAATTGCCTTTTCCTGTCCCTCTCAGCGGCCCTGTTCACAGATTCAAAAGATAAGGATATAAGATATACCGTAAAACCTCTATTAATTCTCCGGGGGCGAGCCTATTTAATTTTGGACACTCCAGCAGGGGGCTTATTAAATAGGGGGCTCATTAGAGAGAGGGGCTTATTCACACAGTTAAATGACAAGGATATGATTGATAGCTTTTTATTTAACCCCATATTTTGCGGAATCAACATGCAATTTTATGAGTCATACACACAAATTTGACCCTGTTTTTATAAAATTGTTTATCTAATTAAATGGAAAATCTTTGGCAACCTCTTTTATTTTGTTAAAGTGGGAACGGCTTTTTTGTCTATATTCAATTAGAAAATTTTACAAGCATATTACTACTTACAATGCCTACAAATTACGTTACTAGCAATAGTTAATACTAGGTGCCCCACACCAGAGATCTTTTGCAAGAAAGCAATTAGCAACAAAATCTGCTGATATGGTAAAAAGAAAACAAAATGTTGTTGCAGTGCCCTTAGCAAAATATGGAGTATGTTTGGAGCATGTTTCAAGCTTGATACTAATTTGTTTTGAGTATGATTTGGGTATGTTTGAGAGCTTGATTCGAGTAAGAATTTTGCACCGTTTGCGCAGCTTGCCAGCATGTATCTTTTGAAATGGAAGGCATACTCGATCAAGCTTGATTGCAGTATTTTTGAGAATGACTGTAGCATGTTATAATTGTCAAGCTTGGTCAAGCTCTAATTATATGTGCAAACTGGCTAAATTGTGTCAATATACTCATTTCAAGCTCCTTCAAGCTAAAATCATGCTCATTTCAAGCTTTTGCAAGCTGAGCTCTTTCTTAGGGTGGTTACATTGTAATTTCTTTTTGTCCGCCTTGGGAGCAGACTGCACTGGGAGCACTGATCAAGTCATTGCATGATTTCATTTATGTGAAGAACATGATTTCTGTATGCAATAATAACTGGTTGCAAGATTTTTAAATGAGTTTTATTGTTGGACGCCGGGCTGCTGAGAGGGGGAGCAGGGGCAATGTCTTCTGCCCGTTTTGCTCTCAGGGGGTCTCATTTCCCGGTTTTGCCTCAGGGCCTCCAAATCATCTCTGCGGCCATGGTTAGGTGCAAGTGCACGGCCGTGGTTAGGTGCAAGTGTATCACCTTTTTACCTGTGAAACAGTGCATTATCAATTTTGTGCAAGCCACACATTTGATACTTGTACCTTAAATGTGGCATAGCATGTATCAGAAGTGGAGGCAAGGAAGAGCTTGACTGTAAACAAAACTTGTTCACAAAATGTGACAACAAAACATGCAGCAAATATTCAGCAAATACCATAATTAAAAAAAATGTAAATCATGCAAATTCTCCGCATAAAACTTTCATTACAATGGCACAAAATGTTGCCTGACATGAAAATACCTTTTGCTTTGTACAGTTTTGTACAAGACTTTTTTAATATCAAGTGAGTTTTGCACATGTTATGCAGCAAACAAGTTTGTGGCTGACTTGGTGCTGATGTAGCTACTGTATGTCTTTGTTCTTCTCATAAATACTGACAGTAAAGCAACATTTGGTGGCATTTTTGAACAGAACTATTAATGTCTGTAAAAAACATTGCAGCTATAATGAAAATGTAAATACCAAACACCCCTTGTGTCCAAGAGTCTACCCAGATATTTATGTTTACCACTAAGTGATAAGCACAATGCTTTTGCAGTATATCAAGTTGCATCAATGGGAATAGGCAAGATGTTTTCATATTCAACCGTGATAATTTCTTTGAGTGAAGATACTCAGCTTAAATCTGTGCTTGCACAACTGACATTACTCACAAGGCAAAGCTTTTATGCTTTTACTGATGACTTTGAATTGTCAACTTCTGAAAAGATCATAAACCTACAGTTATAAAACATGAAACTGCTAAGTGTCACGCAAACTCAACATTTAAGGAGTAGGGATATTATAGTCCAACTGGTTCATACTGTAAATTTGTAAGTGCATTTCTATGCAAAGAAGATCTGTGTGCATTTTAAGGGGGGGGGCTGTGAAAGACATGCTATCAAAACATGGACTGCAATAAGGTGCAATCAATCAACTTTAAATTTGAAATAACGCTTCAATAAATTTTGCAAATGGAATTTTGGATATTAGTCATACCAGTTAAACTGGTGAATTGACATCACAAGCTCTTGAAAAGATTCATGGCTAAAATTTCTTCAAAGGAGGAATATGTTAAGTACCTGATGGGGTTCTGGATACAGTTGTAGTTTCATAAAGAATAACAAATACCTTAAAAAATGTATAACAAACTGTTACTGTTCATGAAGCCTTTTGAGGTATTAGATTTGCTGCAGTTCAGTCCCTTGAGTAGCGCAAACTTCATCACTTGAGACAACGTCTTGGGCAGTCTTGCAGTGGACTGTGATTTTTGTCACAACTTTCTTAACACTGTACATGAAATCAGCATTCTCCAATGTCAGCAACGCATCCTCAACAAGCTGGACATCAGTTAATCCAAAAAAATCTTCAATCACATCTGGAAATATTGCGAGTGTGAGTTGCTTTTCTTCTGCCTTTTGAAGCATAACTTCACATGAGAAGCTTTCGTCACATTTCTTTATCAGCATTTTTCTCTTACACACTTTGCAGGCAACAGATGAGTCTCCTGGATAAGGTACCACTTTTTTCTTGCATTCATTATTCACACATACCAAGTATGGGTTGACCTTAACTGAGAGTAATTCTGGGCAACATACTGTATGCTCCACTTCAGTTGGGTGTATGTCATCCCATGCAATTGTGAAAGCCTTGTCTGTTTGTTTCAATGTTGTTGAAGCAGTGGTGCTTAACTTGAGCCCATTGAAATTCACTGTAATGACATTTGTAATGTCATAAGAAACATATTCCTGCACTTGATCAATGAGCTCTGCCCAGATGGAAATGATGATGTTGCCAGAATTGTCTGCCAAAATGGCATCTCTTACTCTTCTTTCTATCTTCTGTTTGCCAACTAACACATTGCGTTCATCAAGATGCCACTTCATTTGTCCGGCCACTGAGAAGTTTCCCTGGTGTTGAATGTTTTGAAGCTCATTAATCAGCAATGGTTCTGGCTGCTTGCAGCAGAATCGCAAAGTACTTGCATCATGAAGCTTACTTCCAACATTGGAGTTGAAGAACTTGACTCCTGCATTCGTAGAAGATATTCCACTGAGCTTAACGGGACTTTTTGATTCGTGATGTTCCAGGAATAATGGTCGCTTCACTGTTGGAGATTCCATGACTCTAACCTTTGCAGATGTTGTTTCTGATGTCTGGACTTGCACATCAAAATAGCGATTGTTTCGCGTTGATGTTTTTGTTGGAGATACATATGATATGTATCCTTCGATATCTACAAATGATAAGGCATGTTAAGAAAACTGAATGATGAAATTATGAAACTCTGTTGAGGAGGAAAGTTTAAGCATGTTGTAGGAAAGGCATGACATCAAGTACGTTATTAACTCAAAGATGAATCTGCAAAGTAAATGTGGCAAATGAAATCAATTGTTGTTAGATGAAATCTCAAAGCAAACGTTGTTAAACTTTGCTGCCTTTTTCCCTTGACAATAAAAGTGATTTTTCAGTAGATAAATCAAATATTCACACATCTTATCCTTGACATTTCAATCTCAAAGGTGGAATAGCGTTCTGTCTTTTCCATAAACTGTATGACAAATGAACACTAAACATTGTAGTCTCAGTAAAACAGCTGTTGATGGAAAGAGAATGTAATAAATAATTTGAATTTACATAAAGATAAAAAGAAAAAATACTCACCATTTTGACGAGATTTTTCCTCCATCACTGCAGTCTGAAAGAGAAAGTATTTTATGATCAAAATATAGTTATGAAGAGTTTGCAGTTGCTGAGAAATCCAGAAAAAATGGAGTGCATTATTAATGCAGTTCTGGTGCCTACATGTGTTTCTATGAAATAACCCTAATGATGAATCAAATTTATCATATGCTTGTGAACTCCATCTCTGTTACTGAAGCTAACTGCGCAAGGCGTTTTTCTTCATCAATCCTGTAAAGGAATGATTTGTGTCTCTTTACTGCTGTTAATCTTTCAAAGGACATAGGTACGACTGCAAGATCTTGGAGCTGACGAACACGTGAGAGGGCAACATAAGCAAGTCCTGGAACAGATTCTTGTTTTCCTAGGTCAACAGTTGCTTTTTGAAGTGTTAATCCTTGTGATTTGTGGATTGTCATGGCATAGCACAGTTTCAAGGGAAGTTGTTGCCTTTCAAGAGATTGATTATCTCCATCTGCATATGCAATGAAAGGAGCTATTGGAACACAATTCCTAAATTTTGGGCTGAAACTTGGACCTGTGTATCTATCAAATCTAACCAAAACTGCTAATGGCAAACTTGGTGGGCAATCATTTTCTCCAAAAATAACATGTTCAACTGTTCCAATACTACCATTGCAAAGCCCTCTTTGGACCCACAAATTCTTTGTTAACATTACTGGGGCTCCTTTTGCTAAGTGGACTACTGGCTCTAACCCACAAAACTCCTCAGGTGCAAGTTTAGCAGCAGCAGCAGAATTATGCCTTGCTTTTATGGTCATAAATGGATACTGCCCTTGTGTAAGCTTGCTAAAGTTATGCTCTGCAACAGTTTCATTGCCAAAAGCTAGCTTGATGTCAAATTTGCCTAAATCTTGTGAAGTAAACAAAGACACATCCCTTGCAAGCAATTGTTGCCAGTCAGCTTCAGTACTTTCACCATTTCTTAGCCTTAGAAGCATCCCCCTGAAATTTTCTTGGCTTGGTGATTGCACTCTTTGATTTTTTTGAAGGGCAACAACAGTTTTAAAACTACTGTAGGAGCAAAATCCTTGTAGGGCCACATCACCTTCAGGTGTCCTATTATACAATAATTTATCTCCAATTGGTGGAAGCTGTGCAATGTCTCCAACTAAAATGACTGATAAACCTCCAAAAGGTTTTGCATTATTTGCCTTCCCTTGCTTGCACCTACGATCAATCCATCCAAACATCCTTTGCACAATAACTGAGAATTCATCTATTATAATGTATTTTATGCTTGTCAAATTTGCTTGCAATTTAGCTAGTTGTGGCCCTTTTAAGTCGTGCTTTGATCTCCCTCGAATGGGCAGGTGGAACAAGCTATGTAATGTCTGTCCTTCAACATTGAATGCAGCTATTCCAAAAAAAGAGCACACAATGCATGCTGACCCAAGAAGCTGTCTTAAGCAGTCAATGAGGAAGCTTTTACCTGAGCCTGCTTGACCAGTAATTATCATCAAAAGCTGATCATTTTCTTTCAGAGAACATGATCTTAGCACTATATCATATGCACGTTTTTGTTCCTTATTCAGCAATGATAAATCCATTTGTTTGCTTGTAGGAACTACATTTCCATTTGAGCTTGTCTCCTTAATACTTTCTATCCAGAAGGGCATGCTATTGATCTGATCTTTTGAGAAAGCATTTCGAGACTCACTAAGATGGTTCAGAAGTATCTTATCACTGCTGTCATTATTTTCTAAACTTCTAGCCATTTCTGAAACCAACATCCATTCCTCTCTTTGTTCACTGGTAGTAATTTCTTGAGATTCTGTTTCAGCTGGGTCTGATTTGAAAGTTTCTGAATTCTGAAGTTCTCTGTGCCAACCGGGCACCAGTGTTTGTCCCTGCTCTGAAGACAGAAATGCATTCCAAAAAAACGCAAAGGTAGAGCTAGACTCATCCTGATTATTCCAACAATTTGTCACTGTGCCTTGCCATGGTTTGTATTTGATCAACTGATACTTACAAAAGAGGCCATAGTTTCTACTCTTTGGATTTGAACTGTATCGTGGAATTGTTTTAACTATGATTTCTGACTTTCTCTTGACAATAGTATTCTTTGTTGTGTCATATCTCGAGACAAAGTTAATGAAATTAATATCTTTCAAGCTGCAGTCAAGTGATTGCCTTTCTGCATACCTGTCAAGGTGTGATGGCTCCTTCTGCAGTTCTCCATCAACCATTCTCAATCTATATGTACCATCCAAGCTGACAGTGATAACTTTGAATGTAGAGCTGAACAATTTCAGTCCAAGGATTTGATGCATCACTTCTTGGATGCTCATATCTCTTTCACCAACAGCTTTCATCATAAGCTTCCTGACAGCTGTCTTTGGGGTCGTATCATCCTTCAGATGACTTACAACAGAAACGAAGGCATCTCGCACAATAGATGACATTTTCTCTCCTTTTGATGCATACTTTGCCAAATATTCTACACAAGCATGGTGATCAATGATTAACTGGATATCACAATTTGCTCTCCAGCCTTGAAGCTGAAGTCTCTGATGCCTGTTGATTCTGGTGTCATTTCTTTTGCCAACAACAGTTGTTCGATAGTGTTCTACGTTTGCAGTTTTGGAATGACCTTTTTCATGTGCTAGATGCGTGACATCTGCAAGTTGAACAGGGAAACCAAATCTGCATTTCTGATTGCCAAAGGCATCTTCTCTCAAACAGTAGCCTGAGTTACATTTGGTATGTCTTTGGACTGTGTTTACTAAGTCTGAATAGTCTTGCATGAACTCTGTGTTTGGAATATCCTCATATCTGCGTTTACAAGGGTGAACTGTTGGCTTAGAAAACTCTGCCGGATCTGTAGGATTGCAAGTAGAGACCAAGTAGTCATGATAATTGCATAGCACTTGTTCAGCATGCAAACCATCATCAATTTCTTGCCTGCAGCTTGCAATTTCATGTTCATCTGAACAAGTTTCCAATTTCTTACTTGCTAAATAGCCTCTTAATGCTGTCTCTGATAAACTGCATAGTCCAGGGTCACTCTTTAACTTAGCTATTCCATGACAGTGAATGGAACCTCTCTGAACAGCAAATTCATAGCGAAACCAATGCCACTGAGCTCCTAAGCATCGATAAAGCCAATGCTTTACAAAAGCTTCTACTCTTTCAGTGAACATGTACACCATGATATGTGGGTTATTCAAGACATTTTGTCTATAATTCTGCATGCTACTGTCAGTAGCTGTATCAAAGAGGGTGTGTATCTCTGGCAAATGGTATTCAGCAAATGACAGTGTCCAAAATATGGTACCAATGCCCTTTTGCATCATCAACGCTCTAAGATTTTCCTTATTTTCATTCCAATATGCATTTGTACCTGAGACGTTTTTTGCATAATGCATAATTTTTGACATTACCTGACTATAATTACCAGCGTCAAGCAGGTTTCGCAATTCCTCTACACTCAATAACGTTTCATTTGGAGTTTGCTTAATGTAAAAGTTACCCTGGCCCAACAGTCGCTTTCGATAAAGCATATTGTATGCCCAGCAAGCAAAACGAGGGTGTGCAGAAAACCTGTAGTAGTACTTCCCATCTTTTAATTCTACAAATTTTGTCAGATGTTTTATCTTTTTGGCAAATGCTTCTGTCTCATTATTTGCAATGTCCCTCTTAAGGGCACTATTGGTTGGATCACCTCTTGTGTCAGGGAACAAAGTTGGAAATGCAAGAGATGCCAAGTATTGTGTTGTAAATTCATCAATGGGGTTTGATCCTATGTCAAGACTATTTCCTGTGCTCATGCGCTGAACACTATCCATAATTATGTTGTTCTCCAACTGCTGGGAGGGGTTTTGCGGCACGAAACTCGAAATATTGACATCATGAATTACATTCTCATCAAATGCATCTGAATTTGATGGTCCAGTGTCACATGGCTCAGTAGAAATGTCTTCATGAAAATCAACTGTCTCAACAGATAGAAACCCATCAGCAGGCAATGCTGAAATTCTGGAGTAGTCAATTTGAATATCTTTATAAAGTGGATTATTCAAAATAAGCCACTGCAATGCATCCAAGACAACTTGTCTTCTCACTTTGAACTCTTTTTCAAAGTCATTCTTACCTTTCACTGTAAATGCAATGATTGGAAGATCTTTAGGATCATGTGGGAGGATGTCTGCAATATGTTGCACATTGTTTGGCAAGTTGATTACATGACCTTTGTAACCATAGGAGCCTCCTGCTTTGGTATAAACCTGAATTACAGGAAAGGCACGTGCAATCAATATCTCTTCACACTGGGACAAAACACTTAGTTGCTCTGGGACCACAGATGGAATCATGTTGTTTTCAAAACTGAACATTTTTGGTTCTTTTTTGTCAATAATGCACCTCCTGCAAACAAACTGTTTGCATTTAAGTTTCTTAATTCTCTGTGGCCAACCTTCTTTGCAAATGCTGCACTGGTAAATTTTCATCTTCATTGAATTGTGAAAAGCTTTCATGTGTGAATTTGCATAACTCTCCTCATGGAGATGTAAACTGCTGTCAATGAGAGCTGGGGTTGGGGTACTATTCTTAATAACAACCTTTTCATTTTCATTTAACTGAATATCTGAAGTATCTTTGCTGTTTTCTATCTCATTGTCCTTAGCACATAAGATCATGGGAGCCTCCTTATTCAATGACCCCTTACTCTGAGTGTTGCTGGGTTGTAAACCTTCACCTTTTTCATGCAATTTGTCACATTCTTTTTGTGGTATGAAGTGTAAACCTTTTTGAGAAAGATACTCCGCTCTCCTTTTCAAGTTTCTCAAACTCTTATCACTTTCCCAATACTTCTCTCTTCTTCTTTTGTTATGCAAATTCCTATTACTAATGTTTTTGTCATCAAATGCATGATGTGGTGCGTTCCCACCATCAGGAAGTATTGAACCTGAATCAAACTGGTCACTAACTGATACATCTATCATCATAGTTTCTGGGAGCATGCTTGACTCACTTTTGATATAAACTGCAAAAAACCAGCCCCCCATTGCATGCTGAAAAAGTTCATGCAGCGAATTAAAGATTGGAACATTGCTGCAGAGATCATCAAAAAGATACCAATCTCCATTCATACCTACAGCACAAGTAAAATGAGACGCCAAATTCCTTACAACACCTATCAAACAGTAATTCACATTACAAACAACAATGTGCTCTTGAAATTGTATACAATTTAAAACATTGCTGCCAAGTTCTACAAAAAGAAGCATGCTCATGTCTGATTGTGCATCGATACATTCACAGCTCCTTTCACATTGAGCACATTGCAATGAAGATGGTATATTGCACGACATTAATGCTGAATACCACTGGAAGGTTGGTACATTGAGCTTGGTGAGCTGTGACAATGAGACATAGCTCAAAAGGACCTCTGTATTCCTAATTACATCTTCATTACAATGTTCACAGAAGCCAATGGAGGAGTAGGTAGAAATGATTTTTGACTTTTCTGAGGATGTTAGATTTGAAAAGATATTTGACGTAAAAATTTCTGAGAATTGTGCATTACAATCCATGGCCATAAACGAGGGGCACTTTTGCCTCAAATAGTCCCAAACAGGCTCTCGGACATTATGGATATCACTTTCAGAAGGATTGTGTGTGAGAACAAACTCATAGTAGGCACTCATTTGGTTGGCAAGAAAGAATAATTCGTTATCTGAGATTTCAGTGAAAACATGCCTAAAAATATAATGCCAAAGTTCCAAAAAACAATCAATCGCGCAAGAAAATTGGCCTGCCTGCGTTCTGACCCTGTTCATGAAATGATTTACTGTGGCAACGCCACGCCTCCCATCAGGGCCTAGACGAGTTTGCAACGCTGCTACGGCAGAGAAACGTCCGTCTTCTCCCTGAGAGGTGCCTGACTGCTTGTTAGGCCTTGGCCCACGCTGCAATCTTTCTTTTGACTCCCATATGGAGCCTGTCTGGTGACTATTTGCTAGCTTTTCCATTTGAAATACGATAAATTTCGAGTGTACTCACCGATGTCTCCGTGTCTGCAGATCTTGCTGGTAAATGATCACTTCTTCCTGTCACATTCTCTTGCTGTCAAGACCCTCTGACTCGCATTGTCTTATTCCCCATGCCCCTCGAGCTTTCTGCATTCAACTGAATCGATACAGCTGCAATGTTGTAGGAACGTCCAAGGCAATGCATCAATAAAATACCAACTACAATGAATGCAGTAAATCTATGCTTTTCAAACCCGAACAAACCTGTTTTTGGGAGAAAACCAATCACATTTTGCCATTCTCAAACAAGCTTGCTTTAAAACCCGTCAAACGTGTTATGACGACGAAAAATTCCAAATATGCGAGGATTTGAGATTCGAGTCCCTAGTCAATGCAGCCTCGTATGCGCGCGGTGGGCTATATAGCCCCACTTCGGTGTGGGGCAACAATACTACAAAGACGATGCCACAGGGAGCGAAATACTATGTCTACCCTGCGGCCATTCTAAAAGTAGCTACTTAAAAAGCTACATAAAACTACATAAAACCACATATAACTATTACAGAAAAAGGAACGGCTTTATAGAGAGGGGGACGTATTCTATGTTTTTGCTTAGAAGGGATGGCTTATTAGAGACGGAGCTTAATAGGGAAGGGGTTTGGAAGAGAGGGCGACTAAATAGAGCTTTCAGGTCATGGGATGTAAGGCGATACTTGCTTATGGTGATACTCCCTAAACTTCACAAAATTATATCAATCTTTACGATAATGATTTTCCTTATATTCTTTATATGTAAACCATTATTCTTAACTATGATACTTAAAAGTTCCATTATTAGCTACAATCTTAATTTTTGTTTTATTGCAGATATCTTGATGGAAACACTTTGACGATATTTCCTGCCGTTGGTGATTTGTCGTCCCTTCAAAAACTCTCAATGTAAGTAATTTATTTTTGATGTTTGGAGAGATGCAGATTTACAACAGGCTGTGATATTATCAGGATTAAATTCAGGGGCCATCTTTGGCTTCTTTCTAAGGGTAACATGATATTTGAAGTACATCTGTAAAAATCATTGAGACTTGATGATGACAAAGTCGGGAGCATCAGGAACATCAAATTGGAGCATCAGGAACTTTTGTTCAAGAACTTTCTTCCCTTGCCTGCCATAAACGAGTTCAGCCTGATCCTAATTGTTTCATATTTTCCTTCTAGAACGAATAATAAAATCAAAGTGATACCCCGTGGAACACTGTCACGACTTGAATCTCTCCAATGGCTGTAAGTTTATTTCATACGTCATTCTTATGTTTTCGTAAAAAGGTCGGCTAGTTTGCACTTTAAAGGACACACCTGCAGCATTTCTCCGTGTTTGAGTTTTGTGCCGATTTTGGATGGAAGAATTGTTCAGTACTGAGATCAAAGTATATCTACTGAACTAGAGGGGGCTTTGGGGGGTGCTTGGGGGTAACCAAGAGACTATTCTGATTGCCAGTTCCGCTGCAGTTTTAGGCCCTATTGATGTCATGTTGACGCTCTCAAGCAAGTGCGAATTAGTCGAATCACGTTCGAATTCTGCATTATCCAATAAGATAAGATACTTCTATCACTATCGTTTAGAAAGCCAATCAGCAATTAGTTGTATCAATGCATTTCAATTCAGCCTCTGTTTTTCTTGAAGGCTGTGTCCGCCAATGGGAGATCAGAATTTCTCCGTCTGAAGGTGGTACCTAACTCCAGTATAACCTGGACTACAACATTCTGCCTCATAGCCATCCAGGGCTCGTCGCTGCGGGGGCAGTTCGTTCAGGTTAGTGTGGGAGGCGGAATGTTGTTGCTGCTGTGCCATTCAGAATCTGATCTTCGGGCCTAAGCCCACGTTTTTGCAACGACATAGCAAAGAAACAAATAAATGAACAATATTTAGCTTGATTTTGCTTGGTAGCTAGTAAGTAAATCATCTCATTACTTTGCTATATCATGTGCTGTTCGGGAATTACAACAACATTGTACAAACTGCCCATGATATTACAAGGAAATATTCAGCAAGTGGATTCTGCTAGTGTTATTCTGCATGATAACCTTAAATCTTTGCATTACCTTTTAATTGAGCTACGACAGTTCAATTGATTTGAATGTCAGAAGATTACTCGAGATTAGATAGGACGAGATAAGATAATGTTAGATAAAGCAAGATAATTTTATAGATAATATTTATAATGGATTCTTCATATCGTAGAAGATGAGCAAGATATTATGAATGTATTGTACAACTAGGAGAACGTGTCACTTTGCTAGCCTAAGCAATTTGATAATTCCAGAAGGATTTTGAGTAACTGGATAGCTTATTCTTGTGACGGATAACCTCAGATCAGTAGCCTGCGTGCATTTTCTACTGTTTACGTAGAGTTGAAATTTCTCCTTGAATTGAATTCATTTTCTGACGCCAGGGCTACAAATCAACCCCTCCACAGTCTTTGAATTTCTGAAAAAGCTAAATCTGGCTTGGGTAGGTTCCACGCTATTAATAAAAGTTGAACACAGATCCGCATTTAGTGTTCTATCGCTCATGGTAAAATTCATGCAACTTTGAAGTGGGGAATTTATTATTGAGTCCAATGTTGAAGAAAACACGCTCATCAAAATTCGGAGTAAATGCAGCACCTGTCTTGAATTAACGGACAAATTGATAGCAGTGACGTAGTTTCGACAACATCATAAAAGACATCAAACTAGGGCATTGATTTTTAATTTTGATTATATCTCGTCCTTAAATTAAAAAAGAGATTAAAATTTAGTTTGTATACGTTTTTGGTTAGATTAACATTTATTTTGAATATGTTTTTTGGTGTTTTCGATTCGTAGTTGATAAGGACTGATGAGCTATTATTCAAGTTCGGTGATTAATGTTTTCAATTTTTGGTTTTTTATCGCTATGTTTTCATAATTTTTTTACCATGATTTCTTTGATGAAAATAAAATAAGGTGATCAGAAATTGTAGTGACAGGTTGAACGATTTATTTCGATTTGATTTTAATCAAAGTTTACCAGTTTTGAATCAACTTAATTTTGAATATGGTCATTAGGCTGTCTGATTTTGAATATTTTGATGAACTTTTCCAGAATTTCTCATGAAAACAAGGGCATCAAAAATTCTTATTCAGACATAGAAATTAATCAAAATTTTCCAGTTTAAATGAACTCAATGTTGAATATGCATATTATGCTGTCTGATTTCCATTGGAAAGATTGTTCCGAATTTCTTATGAAAACAACAGCATCAACATTTTTACTCAGACATAAAAATTTATCATGAATTTATATGCTCGTTTTTTGTCTGATTTTCAATATTTTGATAAAAATGTTTGGAAAATGATAAAAATATTAGATTTATGATGAATCGCAATTTACCAGTTTCAGCTTGTCTTGAATTTTGAATATGCTTCTGAGCTTTTCTACTTTCAAATACTTAGATAAACTCTTTGAGGATTTTCGTATGAAACTTAGTATATAAAATTTATATTTTGACGTAATTAGTTTGTCTATTTTCAAAAATTCCAGAGTTTCTCATAAACGAAGCTTCCAATCCACAGGCCCGAAAATCATCAGCCAAATAACAATTTGTTCAATTCGATTTATTATTGATCATATTTACTGGCTCTAGAAGAAATTTGAAACGGATTCTATTACTTCTATTCATAAGCGTACGAGGCGGGGGGGGGGGCAGGGGGCGGTAGCACCCTCCAACTGTGGAGAAAATTTCAAAATTCAGCCGCATTCGGTCAAAGCTTTGCCCTTAGTCGGGCAGAGATTTAGCAAACAATGGGCTTTTAGTCGGGGAGCCCCCCCCCCCCTAGATTCTTTCTTCCCGTACGCTTATGCTTCTATTGATATATTTCGGCTCCGATATTGGCCATGTAATTTTATCAAAACTTTGATCGTAAAAATTCATCGCAAACTACCAGGAATAAAATTATCACAGAACCTGCAACAAATATATGTTTTCGTGCTTTTCAAGCAAACAATAATTTTCGTATTTAACATAATATCAAGTAAATAACCAGTAAAGTGATATTTAAGCTGTGAAAAACACTTTCATCAAAAGTTAATTTACACATCAGAGAATATCAATCTTCTATCAAAACACAATAACATCACCTGTTAAAATGTGATGTATTTTATGCCCGCCTGGTGTGGTTTTATATTCACCACAAGAAACGCATTTTTGCAGGTTTGGTATTCAGCGCATTTCGTCCATGCGTCATAGATGTGTTGAGGAGGACACGTCAGGTACCTGATCTTTGCACACGACAGTTTTATGGAGGCTTTAAACGGAATGTGCAATGATGAATAGGCTTGTCTTTAAATAGAAAAAGAAAACAATCGGACACAGCATTGTTTTTGCCTATCCATTGTTCATGACGCACGTGTGGTGTGACATCGATTTAAATTGGGTGGCTACTTATAGATACTTAGCTGTTTGCAAACCTTGCACAGACCCTTCAAAGGGATATTTTTCGCAATCCCTACCCTTGGGTACTGCCAGCAGGTGCCCCTAAAATGATCAATAGATTTTGTCTGGCCTTACGATGAGGCTAGTTCTGTGTCAATCCGAAGTCATTTTTAGGACTTGATAGATACATCGTTTGTTAATATCAGTGGTTCTAGAATTGAAATATTAATTTTGAAAGGTAAGATTTGCCTCTATATCAGAACTTCATTGAAACTAAATAAAATTCGAAACAAGACGAGAAAATTAAAGGCTGGCTTTCATATGTCACATTTCATCGGATTTCATCGTAATTAGTCGCATTTTCATAATTGGGATTGTCAAATTATATGAAAATCGAGAATCGTAATTCATCGCAATTCGTCCTATTTCATCGTAGAAAACAAATCTTTTTGATTCGCTGGGATCAATTGCGACGAATTGCGACGAATTGCGACGAATTAGGATGAATTAGGATGCCTGGTTTTCATATGATTTGGTTGGTTTTCATATATCGGAATTAATCCTAATTGATCGTAGACCCAGAATTCCGATGAAATGCGATGAAATACGATGAAATGCGACATATGAAAACCAGCCTTAAAGTCCCCCCCCCAAACTTGTTGGGAACGTGTTGGTAACGTGTTGGGGACGTGTCGGTAACGTGTTGGGGACGTGGTGGTAACGTGTTGGTAACGTGTTAGTAACGTGGTGGTAACGTGTTGGTAACGTGTTGGTGACGTGTTGGGGACGTGTTGGTAACGTGTTGGTAACGTGAACCTTAGTCTTTTGTTTCATCCAATCGTCCCTTGCTGATTTGCTACCCTCTATATCTAAGACGCATTTTAGTTTGATTTTGCTTTCATTTCATTCAAAACATTTTCTTTCAGGGACCTAAGCCACAACGAAATTCTTGCCGTACCAAATGGAACATTCCCCGTCACACCCAAGTTTGAATATCTGTAAGTTATTTTTCTAAATCCCCTTTATCGTGAGCGAGAGCAAGAGCGAGAGCAATCATTTTAGGTGCCACATCTTCAACCTTGGGTTGGGGCTCGGGAGGGGTTCGATTGGGGCTCGATTGGGGCTCGATTGGCAAAACTAGATGAACTTATTGTCCTTCCTAATTATTGTCCCTCCTAAGACGAACATATTGACATATTGGTCCTTCCTAATAAATGTTTTTAAAGAATGCACCAACTTCTTTGAAATTTGCAGATACGTACAGCCGTGCATTTCATTAAACGTCAATCCCTTTTTGACTCGTCCAGGAAGCTGCAATTTATGATTTGAGAATCGATTGTTTACCGTAAAAGCTCTGTGAAGCCCCGATGTGCTTATTTAATTCCAATGACTCCAATGGGGGGGAGGGGGCTTAAACAGAGGGAGACTTATTCACAAAGTCAGAATGTTGAATTTGCGGTTTCGTCGCCAAGTGCTGGGATCGCAAATATAGAGAAGACGCAATCCAGTCACATGTCACACACTCGTGTAATGGGGCTCTGCCTGGTATAGAGCCCTGTCTATCGGATTGCTGTGACTGGCAGGATCAGGGGATTGCACGACTGCTTTATCACTCCTTCAAAATGGCAAGTCTGTAAACATTATGAAAGCTTTTGACAAATTGTTTAGCTAAATGATGGAAAATTTTTGGTAACCCTTGCGATTTTATATTAGTGGAGGAGTTTTAATAGAGATGGGGGCTTATTCAAAGTTTTTGCTCAGAAAGAAGGGGTCTTTTTAAATGGGGAACCTAAAAGAGAGAGAATTCGTTAGAGAGGGGCAGGCCATGAAAAAACATTCCCTTTCCTGTTTAATTTTCCTGCAAGGACAGAAAAATGAAAAAAGTGTAACCGGTTTTATGTAATTGTACAGACACAGCATTGGGAGAAATGAATGAAGCTTTTGCATGAAGTCCTGGGAAGGATGTTGCTGGGGTCTGTTAAGACTAAACATTCATGATTTATAAGAAGCATGAAGAAAATCCAATATGTACTTGCTGATCTTGTATTTGCTGCACACTATATGAGCACAAATTCTAACTGAGATAAATCTATATATGTAAGGTAACTTAACTTTGGCTTGACTTTTGCAAGTTGTTTTCCTTATTTTGAAAAATGAGAAAGGGACATGTATGAGCGTTGCTGTCCAGTTTTAGGGATAACAATTTGACAGTTTTATTCTTTCATTTTTATAGAGATTTGAGTCACAACAACATTACAACAGTGATTGATTTGCTGGAGGTTCCCATGCTAAACTTAACTCATCTGTAAGTATCAATGCTATTAGAAATAGTAATGTAAATGTTCCTTTTCCATGTAATTCTGTTTCACATTAGATGTCAGGCAGTTAACCATCTTCAACTTTACGAGTGAGTTGCGCTTGTGACTACATTTTATTTCTTTGAAACCCTGACCAGAAATCTATTGTCAGGCAGAATCTAGCACAGTATCAGTTTGTTTTCAAATCGTGAGTAGTGTAGTCGTATGTTACTTTAATGTTGCCTGTCTTTTTATTGGCCATGGGGTAGTCATTATCTTTTCGCTCCTCATGGTATCGTTCCTGTAGTGTAGTAGAGTAATTAGAATTTGTGTAGTAGAAAGTAATATTGTTACTGTAATAATTTATATGAATAAAACAAAAAATATGGCAATGAAATTTCATATTTTTGAAATATTTGTAGCAAGAATCGCCTCCCTTAAACAGGCACCCTCCCTTACTTCCTTTAACAAAAGAATCAATAAAAAACAATCATAAAAATGCTTATTCTGTTACTGTTATGATTTTTTTTTTAAATTTGTGGATATTTTTTGCCACAGACCCCGGAAAAGCAGTTTTGATGGACTGACTGCGCTATCGTGCCTAATAACTGAAAATAGACATAGATAAAGAACTAATGATGGAACAAACAACGACAGATTTTGTTATACAATAGCAACAGTTTCTTTAATTGACACCTCAATTCAAAGCGATTAGTGACTGCAGACAAAGGAAATTCTCTCAACCGGTAATTCAAAACAAACACGGCCGTTGGACAAACTCTCGCCTTGTGCAAGTGAAAGTTGGTTTCTAAGAGAAGTCATGTGCTTATAACGAAAGAAAGAGGGTAAATCTAAAGTTGTGTCTCGTGGATTTTGTTTATTTGGTTCAGGAGCTGTGTGGTAATTGTTTCATTTAAGCCCAAAATACCCGAGAATTATAATGCCTTCTCCTCGGCTTCTGAATCAAATGGACAGAATCCGGGAGACAGAACTTTAGATTTACCCATCTTCTTTGTTATAAGCATATACATTAACTTCGCTTAAAAACCACCTCTCGCTTGCACATGGCGAGAGTTTGCCTTACTGGTATCGGGGCAACCTTTGCTGCCGTGTTTGTTTTGATTCATTAGTTGAGAGAATTTCCTTTGTCTGCAGTCACTAATCGCTTTTAATTGAAGTGTCAATTAAAACAACTGCTGCTATTGTATTACAAAATCTTTCCTTTTGGTTGGAACATTGAGAATATTATCACAAATTCAATTCTAGCTTTTTCTCGTTGCAGGAAATTAAGTTACAACAAGATAACTGCATTGCAATGCTTCCATTGTTATCACTATTTTACTCACAAACTTGACAACTTCAAGAATGTCAGAGTTCTGTAAGTATTAAAATCTTGTAAAATGTAACAGCCCTGAAAAAGTCCTGCATGGCAGGACGAAATTTGGCAATATATATACACATTAAACCGACTGATTCGCTGTTGTTTTTCGTCGTTTTGCGGTTTTCCACCTACTAATTTAGTAAAATGTTACAGTTTTTTTTGCCTGTGGACAGGGTTCCAAGTGATAAGAAAGGAAGAATAGAGCCTGTAGGAAAAGATTACGTATTTGAATGCCAAATTGCAATTCCACAATGGATAAAAATGATTTTATTGATCAATCTTGCGCGTTACTTCTCAAATATATTCCATTGTTGGATTTCAAAGTATCAGTTTCAAGGAAAAATGATACTGAAATCAGGTATATGAAATTCGAAAATGCAGCCCATTACAGTTTTCAAGATACTTTGAATATTGTCAGGCTTCTTTTCAGGCTCGTTTGACAAACATCATCCATTCACCACCACTCTTAAAGAACCATTGTTGCCCAGTGACCTTTGCAGGCATGTTACAATTTCACATCTTACAAAGATCAATCAGGCCAAAACGAAATATATCAATCCACACGGCAGTGGCTGAGCTGATGGAAGAGTCAACTAGGGAAACACTTCTATCATTTCAGCCATTGCAGTCTGGGTTCAAATTTCCACTTGTGACATCCTGATATTCAGCTTGCCAGCAAGGGACCTTGCGTAACAATTGCTTTTTAAAATGACTTGTTCAGAACTGTAAAAGCAAAAGTATTTATGGTTTGTTTAAAAGTGCTCTACAGCATGAATTACGGCATGAATAAACATAGCGTTCCCTCGATTAGTTCCTTTTAACTTGGATTGATGATTTTATTTCTTTTTCAGTGAATTGGATCACAACAGGATTACAACAGCTACTAACTTCTTCTTTTCAAGTTTTCCATCAGTCCGAAAATTGTAAGTTCTGTTCATATTTTATGTATTTCTGTAGAATTATTTTATGATTCCGTTCAAGCTTCTTCATGGCAGAACAAACACTGGGTGAGCCAGATAAGCGCTCCTGCCTTCGAAAATTCGTAGCATCAAAAGCACTTGACGGATTGGAACGTTTCAAATTGTGGTAAAAAGCCGGCAGGCCTTCTTTTTTATTTTTCATGCCCTTTATGAGCTCTGATATCATAGGTGAATTCGATTATACAAAATATTTTTGGTTGCGAAATGCTTGCATTTAAACACTTGATCAAATGTTGGAATATTTCTCAATGTTGGGCAGAGCCTGGAAATGTAGTTGGCCTTTGTTGTTGCCATTTTCATGAGCCATGAAAATTGCGACAACGAGGACCAACCAAACAGGTGGCATTTGTGAAGGGTGCTCGGTTAAAAAGTACGCGGTGTTTGAAAACATCAGCATCATTTTATCTTCATGGCTTAGGCCATCTTTTTACAAAATCACTGTTTGCATCATTTTTACAAGATCATTCTTATAACATCACGCAGTTGCCACAAAAGCGAGGCAATAGGATGGCGCAATCCACCAAACGAGGCAGACAGATTACATAATCCCCTAATAAAGAGTTCCTTATCTAGAGGGGTTTAAAAAACAAATCAAATGTATTCTCCAATAACATAAAATGCATCATTGTTCTTACAACCCAACACTTGAAGGTTGACAAAGGTTGCAGGTTACAGATTGCAGGTTGCAGGTTGACACAGGTGGCAGGTTGCAGGTTGACACAGATTGCAGGCTGCAGGTTCACTTTCTAGTTGGCACAGACCCTTTGACACAGCTAGCGGCGGTTTCTAAAACATGATACATCTTTTTTTCAAGAATCTGTCGTTATATCGCTAATGATACCAAGAAAAGAACCAATTGTTTTGTCCTTTCTGTTTTTTAATATATATTTTATTTCTTCCCAAAGGTACCTGTCACACAATAAATTTCAGACCATAAGTGTTGGGGTACTACATGGAGCTCAAAAGCTAGAAGAACTGTAAGTGAATATCGTAACAAAATTTTTTTTTTTGGTTTTAGTAAATCTGACTTAGGAAAATTCGTTTGTTAAGAATTTCACTCTCTCTCGGGAGATGAAATGCTCTTGCGTCTTCTTCTGAGTGAGACATCCCTTGCGATTTCATTGAGTGTTTTAGGCCCGTTTTCAGTCATTTCACAACAAACTTTGTTGTAAAATGACTGAAAACGGGCCTGAAGCACTCAATGAAATCATAAGGGATGTCTCACTCATAACAAGACGCAAGAGCAATTTATCTCTGTCGAGAGTGAAATTCTCAATCAAATAGTAATGATTTTAGACCTCATGTCAATGCATGCACAGACAGCATCCGCTAACCATGAAAAGTTTGATAAAATAGACATTTTTCTTTTCTTCTAGGTATCTAAATGGCAATAGATTGCAGTTTCTCACCAATATGCTCTACCAGCGAAAGGATTTGAAAATATTGTAAGTCATTATTTAGTCATATTTAATACTTTTGCATCTAATCTGTTCGATTTTCATCATATGCAAAATATCCGTAAGCTTCGTGATAAACACACGCTTGCTTTCATGAAGCTATGTTAGATCGGGCTTGTGTTGCAGTCCCTTCAGGTGCCTGGGTCTGTCTAGGGACAGGCTGTTTTAGATCTAGCTCGTGAAGTTTTCTTTGGTCACCAAGTACACAAGTACGCTTTGTGTACTCGTCGTGTTATAATTCTTTTTCCTTGTTCACAGGGATATGAGTGATAATATGCTTAAAGGCATCGTTGCTGCACCATTTACACACGCAAACTGCATCGAGAGACTGTAAGTAGAAGCATGTATTTTGTGACGTGACACTCCGAAGGACAATTTTACGAAACCATGCCTCCGTCTAGACATTACTGAAATTTATTTGAGTGATAAAATACATGAAACAATCAGAAGTTCCTTATAGGTTCTGTTTCATCCAGCATTCCTTGCGCGTGTCGTCTCTTGGTTGGCCTTTGTTTGTCGCCATTTTCATGGGCCATGAAAATGGGGACAACAAAGGCAAACCAAGAGACAACACGTGCAAGGCATGCTGGATGGAACAGATCCTTTAATAGTGTCATTTAACCCTCCCTTTCTATTAACCTCCCCTCTCAAATAAGCCCGTCCCTTGGGAGCAAAATTTCAGATAGTGAATAAACCCCCCTCCATTTAATATCAAATGCCTTTTCCATTCATTTTGCTAAGCAGGTTTCCGTGTTGATTTCGATTTGGTTTGAGATAAATACTGTGTCAAATTTGCATATCTGACTTTGTAACAATGTTCGTTCATTTCACTATATATTGGCCGTTGGTTTATGAAATTCAGAGTTTTGAATTGGGCAGTATTGATCGCAGATTTCTATGACTGACCTGATGCCAATTTATTTCATTGCAAACAAAATAGATGACAATGTTATCAATTAAACACCTGAAGAGTATTGTTTACACCACAGTTGGTGATTTCCTCTCGCTGTGACAAATTATAAAGTGATTTGTTAGACCTCTTGAGAATTACATGGTATACGGTAAAACCAGAACCTGGAATCCTATGACCCTACGATTCTATGACTGTTAATATCTAAGACTGGATAGGACTCGACATAACCAGTCTAGTGACCAAACGTTTAGGCCTTAATTTCATTAAAAATAGCAAAAATTCTTTGACATGACTGAGAAGTCTAACTGGAAAAGCCCTGGTAACCCTTGGCATTTGCTGTAAGTGTGGGGAGCTTAATAGAGAGTTGGTTTATTTACATTTTTTGCTTTAAAGAGAGGTGCTTATTGGAGAGTGCATTTGAACGAGAGAGTGTTAAACAGAGCTTGTAAGGTAACGGTATAAGGCTCGTGAGGTTCCTGGGTCTGGTTATGTTTGAAGAATGAAAACATTATGGAGGGGCTTTTCTCCAACCGGAAGGAATACACCTACCTATATACCTATATACCTACCTATAGAGGAAGGAATCAGGAATGTTGTAACAATAGGCATTATTCCTGCACACAATCGAAACAATCGATGAAGCATTTGAAGTATTTATAGACATTGTTAATTTACACAATCAAAACAATTCAGAGACATCTGGGTCAACAATCAGATTTAGGTGAGCTGCCAAACTCTGGCTGTTAATGAATTCATCAGTTGAGCTGCCAACTCATTAAAAGGTAATTTTCCAAAATCTGACCTCTGTGACCTGGCAAAGTTCCCTTACTGTTTGAAATCTTCAACATGGACGACTGTTTTCAAGGGGCAAGCAACTCATACTATAAGCTATCAAGGAACAAGTGTTGCACTGTTTAGGTAGCAGCTGGTTTCTGGCTAAAGTAAAAGTACGTCAGTAGTGTCCTCCGCCATTTTTTCCCTACATCAACATGTATGATTTTGAGTACACAGAGTTTCTTACGAGTTTCTTAAATGTTCCATGACAATCTTCATGTTGATTACTATCTGTGCCCTCGGGATAATTTCAAAAAAGACTTTTTGAAGCCTTTCCAATGTTCAGACATCCTCTGGTAATTTCTGAGCAAAGTGATACAGGACGCTAGTGAAAATAAAATAAGTGTAGGTTAAGGATTTTCTTTGTCAAAATAAGTAGTTTCTCAAGCTATGTTTCATGTTTGAAGACTGAAAACATTCTGGAAGAGGTTTCAGGCAAACCAGAAAGAATATACTTGTATAAAATCAAAACAATCGAGCAAAATAAAATCTCTATCAAATTTTGATGAGTTGCCAATCGATTTCTCCTGATTAAGGCTAATTACTAGGTGTTCCTAACAAACTCTCGCTGTTAATGAAATCATCAACAGAGTTGCAAAGTCATTAAAATGCTATTTACAAAGTTTGATCTGGCAAAGTTCCCTTACTGCTTGAAATCTTCATATGGACGACTGTTGTCAAGGAAACCAGCCAACCCATATAATACTATCAAGAAACAGGTGTGGCACTATTACAGTGACAAATCTTGTCTGGCTAAAGTAAAGAATTTGGCAATATCATGTGCCATCCTTATTTTCGGTACATCCGATGTAATAATTCTGACGCTTATCAAGAAATCTGGTCTCCTTGAAGTGGGCTGGCTAGGCTATTGCCATCCCGATATAAACTAAATCCTACATTAAACAGGTGCAACTGCAGATAAATATTTATTACTTCATGAAGCAAGCTACGTGCATGATCTCATTCTTCAACATGGCTAATGGGAGCCTTTAATTATGTTTGAAGAGTGAAAACATTATGGAGGGGCTTTTTCTCCGACCGGAAGGACACCTATATACCTACCTATATAGAGTGGAAGGAATCAGGAATGTTGTAACAATAGGCATTGTTTATGTACACAATCGAAACAATCAACGTAGAATTTGAGATATTTATGGGGATTGTTAATATATACAATCAAAACAATTCAGAGATATTTGGCCCAACAATCAAATTTAGGTGAGCTGCCAAACTCAGGCTGTTAATGAACTCATCAGTTGAGCTGCCAACTCATTAAAAAGTAATTTTCCAAAATCTGACCTCTGTGACCTGGCAAAGTTCCCTTACTGTTTGAAATCTTCAACATGGACGACTGTTGTCAAGGGGCAAGCAACTCATACTGAGCTATCAAGGGACAAATGTTGCGCTGACTAGGTAGCAGCTGATGTCTGGCCAAAGTAAAAATACGTCAGTAGTGTCCTCCACCATTTTCCCCCTACATATAAACGTATTTTTTATAAGAAACTAAGGATTTTGGCTCCTTAACTCCTTAAAATTATAGAATTTTGAGATCACAGAGTTTCTTACGAGTTTCTTAAATGTTCCATAACAATCTTCATGTTGATTACTATCTGTGCCCTCGGGATGATTTCAAAACAAGGCTTTTTGAAGCCTTTCCAGTGTTTAGACATTACTCTAGTAATTTCTGAGCAAAGTGATACTGGACGCAAGTGAAAATAAATTAAGTGTAGGTTAAGGATTTTCTTTGTCAAAATAAGTAGTTTCTTGAGCTATGTTTCATGTTTTAAGAATGAAAACATTCTGAAAGGGGCTTTAGGCAAACCAGAAAGAATATACTTGTATGCAATCAAAACAATCGAGCAAAGTAAAATCTCCATCAAATTTTGATGAGTTGCCAATCGATTTCTCCGGATTAAGGCTAATTACTACGTGTTCCTAACAAACTCTCGCTGTTAATGCAATCATCAACAGAGTTGCAAAGTCATTAAAATGCTATTTGCAAGTTTGACCTGGCAATGTTCCCTTACTGTTGAAATCTTAATATGGACGACTGTTGTCAAGGAGACCAACCAACCCATATAATACAATCAAGAAACAGGTGTGGCACTATTGCAGTGGCAAATCTTGTCTGGCAAAAGTAAAGAATTTGTCAGTATCATGTGCTTTTCGATACATCCAATGTAATAATTCTGACGCTTATCAAATCCTACATTAAACAGTTGCTATTGCAGATAAATATTCTTTACTACATGAAGCAAGCTACATGCATGATCTCATTCTTCAAACATGGCTAATGGGAGCCTTTAATTTTTATTACATACTGAATATTTGAAGCCTATTCTTGAAGCAGTGGATATCAGAGCTGAAGAGGTGGTGCTTAAATAAAAATGAGGAGGGGATTTTTCTACACTGATTAATTTGGCACTCATTTAATAAAGGTTGGGCATTGTTACAGCTTCATATTTTACCGTAAATTAGTAAAATCATGACGTCAGAAGTCATAAGAGCTTCCGTATTTTGTAATGAACCCTTTCTCATTTACAGAAATCTAGCAGGAAACGAGCTCAAGCGGCTCCCGCCAAGTTGTTTTTCACCACTAAGAAAACTGAAATATCTGTAAGTGTCTGTTCATCATTTTTACATTTGAAATAGACTCGTATGATGTTGAAATCCTTTAGATGTTCTATTGAAGGATATCTAATGAAGATATTCTAATGAAGGACATTTAAAATCCTTTAGATATTCTGTAGAAGAATCTGTATAGACTTATGACTTTACGTCCCTTGTTTCCTGCGTTCTTTGATCCGTTGATATTAGTTGGCCAATAAAACTCGTAATATTATTCTTTAAAAAGAAGTGGGCCACCCAATTTAGGTCCGCGTACAATGATTTCGTATTCACCAATCAAATTGCTAAAGTTTCAGGAGGCACTATTTAGACAGTCCGGGACCCCCTGTCATTATGATCAGTTAGTTTTTTCCTATCAAATTTAAAATCTAAAAAACTACTAAATATACAATTCAAACAAATACAATGCAAAACCCTGAATGGTTTTTCGAGATTGGGATAGCTACAAGTGTCTATTGCATGTCTTATTTCTGGTAACCCAAGACAGAAAATCTCGTATGCCAAATCTCCGCAAAAACAGCAGTTTCCATAATCGTTATTATGCTTGATACAGTCGTAAACAAAGCTTTTAATCCATAAGCTTAGTGGGACAGACAAAAAGTTGCGCGAAATCTTTTCTAAGAAGCATTATGATTCATAGCTTTACTGCCTTTGAGGGATCTATGATGCATGGATGCCTGTGCAAGTTAACATACCGGGTGTCCCAAAAAAGTATGGAACAGATTTGATCGGCTCCAGCGATATGACTTCAGCGTTAATCAATGGATAATCGGTTTCAAAATGTTCCTCGATAGCTAACTTGAACATAGATGCCTTATTTGTTGGTATTTTTGCTTGGTTGGAGTATTGGAAATGTTTCTGTCGAAAGTTCAAATTTTGTGTCACCTTTAAACCAGAGCTTTCTCGTTTTGGCCTAAACAAATTCTGGAAGCAAAGTAACTAAATCAATTAATACCCTTAATAGAGATTTGAGCGAAACTTAAATCGTATTATTTGTCATATAACATATATTGCTCAAATTTTATCAAGGCTGTAAGAAAATCGTGTGAACGTAGTCTAAGAGATGCTTTGACCACATCTTACAAACTATTTTCTCCTCTGCAGGTATTTGGAAAGAAATCAAATCAGTGAAATCTCACGAACAGCATTTTATGGACTGCAGTCATTACAAACTGTGAACTTAAGCAACAATGCAATCTCATTGGGTCGCAGTGAATTGGATACAGCTTTTATGCCGATGTATCACCTCAAATCATTGTGAGTATCTTGCTACAATAGAATAGGGCTCAAATCTTTGAAATATTAAAGATGGTAGGTGTGAAATTCCATTATATTCTATGAACTGAATAGCTTGAAGGAAACTTTAGGTTGTTGAATGTAAATCTGCCTTGGAAATTTTTGGTATCTTGATTTGTTTCAAAATGGCGGCATTTTCATTATTTCTGAAGAAATTCGTGGTAGTTTTGAAAAATATAAAATCATAGTAAATCGGAAATCAGTCGAGGAATATTGATTAAATCTTCAAGAACGCCATAATTTTATGGAAGTCTACGATATTGTAGCAAGTAGAAATCCGTTGCTCTTTGGGTTTTGGATTTAGAAATTTCATGACAGCACAGCCTCAAATATTATAGATGCCGCCATTTTGAAACTAATCAAGATATAAAATAGCTTCAACGGCAGATACAGCAGAATCCCCGAAGAATCTTTCAATTCATTTTATTATATACCAATGATAATCTATCTTCGCTTTTTCTTTCAGGGACCTTTCAGGGAATGCAATAATATTGATACCAAGAAATGCTTTTCGTGGACTTCATAACCTCTTATTCATGTAAGTTTTCAATTATATTTGTACTCACATGAGCAGCAGGAATTTAGTTGTTCATGCAGAAAATTTTGATGATTATGAAGATAGTTGTACTGTTTCCGAGTTATGCTGTGATACAGCTGATTTTTACTCAGTCAGATTTTCCGAGGGGACAGAATTTTGCACCATTAGAGGTTTGTTATGTCTCCAGACAGATTCAAAGTCATATTTTCTGTCTTAGACAATAGATTTCCAGTCCGCTCAGAAAGTTCCTTTCAGTGGAAATCAGCCTATACTGTTTTGATTCTTTGGAAATAAGCTGAACAGTCAGTTTGATGCAGCCTTTTGAAAAGCAGCAAGATCATTGTTTCGACAAAAAGTAGAAGATGGAGCCTCTTCAATTTTGTATGTGGTATGTGCTCAGTGGCAAAGTCGATTTTAGTAGGCAACACACTGGTATATGCTGACCTCATTCAGATCGCTGACCTTTCATCAGTTGATATCTATCATTTACTTTCCTAGGAATTTGAGTCATAATAATGTGATCAGCGTTCAGAGTGGTGCATTCTCACAGCTCACTAGCCTGAAAAAAATGTAAGTAGCACTTCGCTATTACGTCCCCGGAGGCTTAGGGGCTTATTCATACAATCAGATGACAAGGATGTAATAATATTTATGGGTAACCGTGGAAAAGTTTTGACTACAGTTGAAGTTTCATTAGCAGACACTATTATACAAAGGACACCTCCGAACAATGGATAAATATTTTCATCCCAAAATACAGTATGATTGATTGTAGTTGTAATGTAGTAGCATCTAATGTATATAGTATTGTAAAACTTTACTTTAGCGGCCCATGCTAGATAAGCTTTACCTTTCGTGGGTCGCGTAGAATACAAGTATTTGAACAAACGTTTATTTTTGTAGTAGCTTATATTTTACGAATAAAATTGATTTGAATGTGCAAAAATGAGACCTCCATACAGCGTACACATCTCTTCAACGGACAATAAAGTGGTCTCATAAGTATCTGTTTAATATTGAGGTTCCATTGTATTTCGGACACAACAACTCGTTTGTAAATGGTAGTGTTATAAAAAAAGCGAGGAGTTCGAAAAATGTAATTATTTTGACTTAATCAAAAGAGAAAGGTCTGACAAACGAACTTTGCATCTGGAGGAATGTTCGTCCTTTTCTGGAATCTGTACCAAACATCGTCTCTTAGTTTATAATTAAAACCTTGTGTTTGCATACCTGAGTTAACTTAATGCAACATTTTTTCTTCTGACAGGAAATTACAAGCACCCAAATTAATATGTGACTGCTCTGTGCGATGGTTTCGTAATTGGGTAAAATCGCATTCATTTGAAGACTCAGTTACAGGCAAATGCAAGGGCCCAATCTGGCTCCTCAATAAATCTTTGTATGAGGTTGAAGACAGAGAATTCGTATGTGGTATGTTTTCTCAAACTTCCTTCAGTTTTTAAACTAATTCCACACTAGGAAGAAGTTCCCACTTTTGAAAATTCATGGCCTTGGAGTTCCGATTAATCGAATAGCATTTGGCCTAACCGATTAATCGAAGAGTGCCGATTATTCGATTAATGGTTCAAAATCGACTGATCTGGTGCATGTAATAGTCGACTTTGCTGTAATAATCGAATCTGCGTCACTATTCGACTGTCATTCATAGTCGATTCTTCGCTAACATTGTGCAACTAATCGACTTTCATTCATAGACAGCCGAGTAATCGAGCATCGCAATATACCATTTTGGAAACAAAATCAATTGCCGGCCTTGAAGAAAAAAATCGATTATTCAATTATTCCGTCTACTGGATATTTTGTATTGAAATGCTCTGTGGTTCTTTTCTCCAATTGTTTGTTTCTTTGCAGATATTTGGTTGTTGGCCCGTTCAGTCATTGCAGGAAACAGCTTATTTCGCTCATTTTCCTTCACAATTTTCATTCTGCTTTTTCTTTAGCCTTCACTCAAATTTACTCGGTTTGTGGTGATTGACGTAAAATTTTGAAATGAAATAATGACGTCATGATGACGTCATATGTTGTACGATTAATCGATTAATCGGATATTTTGCTAGCGATTAATCGATTAGTAAAATGTCAGTCGATGGACAGGCCTAGTTAAGAGTATTGAATCAATTGAAATCATTCAAACTCTTCTTGCTAGCAGAAAAAATGAAGAACTATTTTTATGATTTTTCTCGCGTTTATGAGCACAGGAAATATAAATCAATTCGTCTTGACGAAATTCTTGTGGTTGTAAAATGCCTAAAAAAAGTCCCAAAACATCTGATCAAATCATGAAGCAACTCCTTGCAGAATACATTGACGAAAGGCTCACTTTTTACAGGTGAAAGACTTTAATGAAAAGTCTTCCATTATCTGTTTGAAAATCTATTTCTTATATTTCCTGAGTGACGTGAAATGCCTTTGCGTTTTGTTCGTGTAAAGAGATTCCTTGCCATTGGATCAAGTCTTTAGGCCGTAATTGTTCCTGCTCCCAAATCGCCCAAAAATCAGTCGCTTGCGATAAGATAGATAACTAAACTTTCATCAGTTGCACATGCTCCTATTTGGTCGTAGCGCCCACGTGCTCAAAACGCTGGATATGGAGAGCAGCCTTAAATCACAAAAATACTTCTTTCTTTCTGTTTTTAACTAGAATTTGAATTATAAAAATCCCCCAAGTGCCCTTGGCGCTGTAAATTATCAAAAGCAAGAACTTCTTTCTGGCTCATCCGGTATTTTCAACTCATTTCCTAAGAAATGTTACTTTGCTAGTAAGTCGCTCTCTCCTTTCTGCCTGAGAACTTTGGATTTTCATTCCTTTCTGCCTGAGAACTTTGGATTTTCATTCCTGCAGATGTCTCAAGTCTTCTTAATTTCTTCTCTATTTCTTTTTCTTGCAGCATCCAAAGTCAACAATTCAATCAAACCAGAGATTATTGTGCATCCAAAAACGCAAGAAGTCCAACGCAATTCAAATGTCACGTTACGATGTGTTGCTACAGTATTATTTCCAGAAACTCCCATTTTTGGTCTGACAGTAGAGGACAGAAAGGAGAGGACTTCTATGAATATTGAATGGTATTTTCATGCAAAAAATGAGAAAGAACGGTTGGTCCTGGACAAGATCATCAAAACGTCACCACAGGTAAATGATAAAAACAGTTTACTTATAACGGACTATAGAATAATAGCTTTATTCTGACCATTATGAGAGCCGAAAGGTAGGGCTCAGAAAAGCGAAGGAGCGTGGTAGCGACTACCAGGAAGGTAATTGGAATGCTCTAATTTCCCAGGAAGAAAGAAGGGGAAAAGTAAAAGAAACGGAAAGAAGGGGAAAAGAAGGGAAAGAAAGGAAGGGAGGATTGAGAGGAGGGGAAAGAAAGAAGGAGAGAAGGAAAAGGGATAGAGTGGAGTGGTATATGGGGAAAGAAGAAGAAAGTGTGAAAAGAAACGATGGTGCTTGGCTTGCTACAAGGAAGAAAAATATTTTTTTGAGCCCTATTGAAAGGTATTTGTGTACTGGGTGTGTCAAAAGAAGTTTATCCGTTTGGCAGGCACCACGTCGGAGAAGACACTGCTCATTGAATATAAAAGCAGCAATTTAGAAAAATGTGTTATTTTATAGTCAATTTGCTCAATTGGAATCAGAGGGCAATTTTTGGTAGAAAGCCTCCTTCAACAGCTGCAAAAATAAGTTAAAACAACGACTAAGATATTGTTACAGGTTTCAAAGCATAGGTTCCAAATTCGAAGTAGTATTGAAAATTTTGTAGAATTTGTTGAACAGTAGAATTTGTAGCAAAGAAGCGAAAGTCTCTTTCAAGTCATTCAATTCATTGAAATATGTTATGAAATTTTTAAGGCCATCTCGTTAAAACTTATGCTTTTTAACAGTAATTGCTCTTGTTGTTATAGGAACACATTGGTCGCCGTGTTTATCGCCGTATGAGTGAGCTGACATTGAAGCACGTGGATTACACTGATGTCGGTCGTTATCGTTGTCACGTGAGAAATTTCTATGGAGATGAGTGGTCACAAAGGGCTAATTTGACGGTCGTTGGTAAGCAGTGTTTACTTTTTTGGTCTACTGTTTCTCTAAATAGACAAATTCGGCCACGGTGTATTTTACCCATTGCAAATCATTTGACCATACTCTTTGGAAGTTTGAATATTGTGCTACTTTTTGCACTCATGCTTATGCTTATGAAATATTTGGAGGCAAGAACGCTTGAAAATAACCTGATGGCAAATAGGACCATTGTTTAGATTGAATGTTGATATATAACGCCATGGCAGACGACGCTTCTTACTTCTTGCTGGGGAGGCTACCTGCCTGCAGTGGCATGGATGGCTGATGGATGATGACGATGATGATGATGACTTATGATACCAGGTTTCTTCAGCTGTGAAGTACATTTTTAGCAATCTCGTCACGTTTACTTTGCAGTATTGCCATATTTCGTGAAGAAGCCGCAAGACGAACGAGTATTGAGTGGAGTCTCTGTTCAAATATCTTGCTCTGCAAAAGGAAGCCCAGTGCCGATTGTGAAAGTGAGCCGAAAGAAGGGCGTCCCATTTCCTGCTGTTGATGAGAAAAGATTTTGGTTCGAAAATGGCAAGAAAAGTAATAAAAACGGATATAAATTTGGTATCAGTAATGTGAAGATTGGAGACAGTGGGGAATATATTTGTTCAGCAAGCAGTAGGGTGGGAACTATTAACTCAAGTATGGTGCTTACTGTCATTGGTAAGTAAAGGGAAATTTTTTAATAATTTTAAAAAGTTTAATTTCATGCAAAATCCTTGTAATTGTTCACGAATGTGAAGCCCATTGCTACTCGTGTGCACCTCATTTGGACCCTCCCGCCCCCCAACGAAATGAAACAACAATCATTTTGTAGCAAAAAGTGTAACTTATGTCTCATTCACGCTGCAAATTAAACCAGCTTCAACTAAACCAGGTTTTCGAATAAGGCCTTCTGATTGGTTAATCCAACAAATCCAATCATTTGATTGGATGAAATTTAAAATGGTTTAGATAAAGCTGGTTTAACTGTGTCAGTGTGAATGCAGTATTAGATATAGAAATTCATTTCACTAAAGTCGACCATACCAAACAAGAGCAATGGGTTATTTTGCACGAGACTTGTTTTGGAAGATAACTCGAGGAGAATTAAAAATCTCTACAACATTTCTTCTAAGTTCAAATTCAAAATGAATGCGAGTATGCTAATCTTCCAAGGCGTAAAACATGATGGCTACTGTGTGCTGCTTTCACTTCAGTGTCCTTGGGTTGCTTAGTTAAGTTTCTTAAAAGAAGAGAAATGGAATATTTCATCTTATCACAGGTGAAAATCGATTGAAATTTGATTACATTATTTTAGCGTTTCTCGCAAATTATCAAAAATAGTTTCCAAGTAAATTTGCACATGACTCTAGAACCATGTGACCAATTTTAGTGAAATAAATTTTTACATCTAAGTTAGCCTTTGAGCTTCAAAATAAGAGCTGGCTCATTGAAATCTATTGATAATTCATGATTGTAATGCTCTACAAACGATGATACATCTTTTTTTGACACCCGATAGTTGGATGGTGTTTGTCTGTCGGCTAACGGTTTCCGAATCCCATTCATATTTCCAGCTGTAAGACGCCAGTCACACATGATAACAATGATGCTATATTTGTACAGGTTAAAGTTCCCGGCCGAATTTTTATATAGATTTTCCCATCTTTTTAAACAGCACCACCTCGATTTGTGCGATCAATGAAAAGCAAAAAGGTTGTTATTGGAAGCACAGCAGTATTTGAATGTATATTCACTGGAAATCCGAAACCTAAAGTCGAATGGTTTAAAAACAACACGAAAATAGCAAAGGGAAAACATGGAAGGCTGACAGTTTCCGATCAGCTCTTGATTATTCTCGATGTGAGATTTGAAGATGCTGGCACGTATTCATGCCGAGTTTCAAATACACTGGGAATGAAGCAGCAAATTGCTAAATTAGCCGTTGTCACTGGTATGTGTAATTTCATTAAATGATTCTAATTAATTCATATAGGCAGGGCGTTACATCAAATTCGTAATGCGGAGAATAGATTTTTATTCATCTGTCCAGGATAGATTTTCATTAATCTATACAGGATAGATTTTTTTATTCATTCCACCACCTTAAGTATTGTTTCCATTTGAATTTTTCTGACAGATGAAGTTCTTGTTTGTCCATCTGGTAATTATTAAAGGGGCAGGGTCACGTAACCGTAAACAAACCTGTTATCTCTATAATTTATATTGTTGTCCACACGTGGCCATTATGTGCTACACAGATTTTGGTGGATGGGCTGAATTCACAAGAAAGTTACTTCCAAAAATCTACCAATATCTCTGCAATCGTACAACATATGAGTGTTTCGTTTGTTTCTCTTCGAAGCTCAAGAGTCCATCTTCAAAATAACACCTTCATTTTAAGAAAAACAGTAGGAAATCTCTGTGATATGGCCTATCAAAAGTACTGCAAAATCGTCATTTCGAAAGAAGTTTGTTTACATTACGTGACCCTGCCCCTTTAAGGCCTTATTAATTTAAAATGCCAGCCTTAGCTGACAATTAAAATTCGTTGCCAAAGTCACTCTTCTTTTCCATCGAGAAAAATTGACATAGACATTTAATTCTTGCTTGTTTGTTTTGGTCTGATTTTTGAAATTCCAATTTTTTTGTCTTCAGATGCATCAGGAATTACAAACAAGCCACCAGAATCCAATTGTAAGTTTAAGAGTTACATTTACTTAATTTTCGTAAAAGATCAGAAGAACTTCATTTATCTGTAAACACAGCCGAAACTGAGCTGGTTTTCAATCGATAGGTGTATTTTATGTTGTACTTGGTGCTATGTAAATTTCATCAAAATCTATTTGAGGCATTTTTCAGAAATTTTGATTTCGGGGTGCCCTTTTTGGTTGGTGAAAGTGAAGTTGCGGCATTGCAGAAGTAGATTGCAGAAGTAGCGAAGCGCTAATTGAGTCTGCGACCCCTTTTCTTGACGCTCAAGTTGTGGAGACCTATCAGGTATCGAACCCTGTCCGCCTGACTGCTCTGACTTAAAAGTCAGAGGATTACATCACTGCACCACAACACCTACAACGTTACTTTTAGTTCACATGATTCATACATTACTTTTGTTTTCACTTTCAATTCTTTATCTTTTCCATTTCAGCAATGCCAGTCAAACTATTTATTGGCATCCTCGTCATCACAGGGATATCAGTGACAATTCTCACATCAGTTGTTTGGGTTGCGCTCATTTTCTTTTGTAAAGGAAGGCGAAGTCGCGCAGTCATCAAACGAACATCCAACCAGCCCAACGCTCCTCAAGAACAACAAGATCAAGATTCAGACATTCAGATACATTCAGATCATTTCACTGTGCCTCCTTTACTAGTTAATGATGGCAGTGGTCTGGTCTTCGGTTACGGACATCTTTACCCTGATAACCAACGGAATATCACTGAACGTGAAATCATCGCTCATATACGAGGGGATGATTTTATAGCTGAAGAGATTCCGCTAATTGCTGCGAGGGATTCTCAAACTCCAAGCGAGGCTCGTTTGGTGACTCCTACAAGCGATAGTCGTCGTAATGAGGCCCAAAATGGGGACACGAAAAATGACGTTAGAAAAAATGATAGTGACGTGAGAAATGATGACATCACTGTAGAACCGAGTCGAAAACAATTTATTAATCCGACAACACGGTTTGATTCACAGACACTTCACGACCGGATTAAAGGAAAAGATCCGCCCGGTACGAATTGCTCAAACGATGTTCATTTAGACACTAAACTTGCGTCATCACCGCACAAAGACTTTATTTATTGTTCATGTCCGGCTGATATATCGGACGGTTTATTTGTAAAAAACATAACAGACACGCCGCAGAAAAGGACTAATACGCCAGGACGGACTTCACATAAAAAGCGAGTGCCACGGCGGCCGTCACATGTGCTTTTACGGAGGGATATTGACGGTGAAGAATATTATAATAACTATAATAATGCGTCATCGAGCGGCGTCGAATCTGGCGAAAGTTCGTCATCATCTGATTCAGTTTCGATAACGAACTTCGAAGTTGCGAGAGCAAAAAGTTCGTCGATGCTTGGAGCTGTATAGTTTATGTTAAGGCATCGAGAAGAATAGCTGTGGCTGTTGTATTGGAAATCAGCTGATCTCTACAGTTCAGTATGACTTATTTATGACTTCCGTTCAGTAGCAAATGGATCCCAGCTTATCGTCACCAACAAGCTGAAGGCATCCCAGAAGCTTTTTTTGCTTCAACGAGACTTTGGCCAAAAATTAGGAGACTGCCTTCTTAGAGCTGTATTTTTTAAAACAAAGCGTCAAAAAGGTCAGGTGTGGCTGTCCCATGAGAATTGTGCCTGTGGTTCTTTATGGCTTTAATGGCAATAGGTTCCAGGTCACTGTCATTGCAATCAAGTAGTTCCATCCGAAGTATTGTTGAAGGCATACCAGAAGCTTTATTTTGCTGCAGCTAATCATGAGTTCGAACTTGGGAGTCTATCTGGTTGGAGTCGTATAGTTAAAAACAAGGCATCAAGGAATAGCTGTGGCTCCTATTGGAATTCTGCGAGGGGTGCTTTATGGTTTCAATAGCAAATAGATTCCAGCTCACTGCCGTTAGTATCAACTGCTCTGGTAAGGAAGATAGTCTTCAAAATTTCCAAGCTGAAGCACATTCGAATTCGATGATATGTTTTGTTGGGCGATTGCTGTACTTATAACAAGATTTTGCGTTGTCGTCATTTTCAAGGGATCTCAAGATGAAGCAAATATCTTCAGAGTTTTACAACACAAGATCATATTGTCAGATGCTTCTAATGACATCATGTTGTTTTTACAAGGACTGTACAAAATCTCTTCATGCACACACACACAGTCACACCGCGTTGATTTATCAGTAGTGTCAATGGGACATATTGTAGACTGATCACCTAAGTCTTTTGTGTCCCTGCGCTAAACTTTGCTCAGTAGGGACTCGTAATGAAACAATGAAAAAGATGGCCCTACTTATGCCTGTTCTCAAGTATCACTTCGCAGATAAGAAATTCAGCTAAGAATTTACCTTCGGCTAGCTGTTAAGATAGAGCAAAGCAAACTTTTGGGCACAGCATTGTTTCTGTGTCTGTTCATTGTTCATGGTGCGTATACAACTTCGATTTGATTGTGGTCTTTGAATTGTTTTGCTCGTAGTAAATACGATCTTTTACTCTGGCACAAACCCTTTGATATACCAAAATAGTTCAAAATTCACACTGTTAATTGACGCTTGGATCACAATGAAATTAGATTGACCATGCGAGCTGATTGATTGGCGCCACAGCTCTTTGTGCTGAGGGCCTAAATAGGGTCAAGTTTTTCAGAGTAATATTAAGAGTCTATGTTGACTAAAGCAATATTATTCGATTTGACTAGGACAGGGAAACAAGGGGCTCGGGGTAATAAATCTAACATAACAGTTACGAACTTGAGTACCGATCTTCTTGTTGTCTTTAGTGTTTACTGTTACGAATCTTGGCATACAGCAGAATCGACCCTTTTCTTGAAAAAGATTCACATCTTCTAACGAGCTTGTTGGTTAGAATTTCGAAAAAATTGGTAAAATTTGTATGGACTTGATTGAATCTTGACAGATGTTAGAAAGCTCTTGAGGCTAAAAGCAAACAATTTTCATGCCTTTGTTGCTTCACAACCTCTCTTCGCAGCGCTGTTTAGAAATTTCATGCCCTGAAGCATTGTAAAGTGCCCATATCGTACTTTTGATAGCTTCTAAGTCCTGTTTTTTGCACCCAACCATGATTGCCAAGATAACATACTGGATCTCAGTGATGGAGACTTTCCTAAACATTTGACATAATCGCAGAAAAACTCAGATTCTGTGATATGCCAAGTCTATTGTCATCCGCCATAATTCATTTTTTCTGAGAAGAATGATTTTTTTCGTATGTGTTAGATGTAATTATTATTGAGACTTTTCTTAACCCTGTCATCCTTTTAAACGCCATTCCTAGACGGAATTTGAAATGACCCGCTTCCATGGCGTTAAGAACATCACAGCGAAGCTTCCAATGATCCGTGTTTGGCCAGCTATAATGCATGGCACACAAGCCAGACGAATTTTGAAGATTGTTGGTAAATCTTGTTGTCGAAATTTGAATTTATACTGGGCAATTTTCATTCGTGGAAATCGTCCGAATTGTCTCAATTTTTCATACAAGGCGAATTGTAGCTACCATGATCTCTCCCCAACTTTTGGGATTTGGGGGGCAAGTCCCCCACTCCTGAGATGGGTATGTTTTCAGTGTGGATTGGTGCTGCACCAGGGATGAAAGGGTTAAAGCTTGTTGCATTCAATGCAAACATCTTTGCTGTTAATTTTCAAATTTTATAATTAGATTGTTTATATGTCGTAATTTATTTGCATTTCACTTAAAGAAAGGATAGATTTGAGAGACTGTCACACAACTCAAAAATCTATGGCCTAATTTGGACCAGAGACACTGCAGAGGCACAAGGGACTCCCTAGTTTATCTGTTTTGCGAGGCCCAATTTGACAGAAATTTTTTCACGTCAAATAAAATCAAAGGATGATGTAATTTTTGGATGATGGATGAAATAACAGAAATTTTGCCAAGGTTTTGAGTGACAGTTTGCAAAATAGGCAGACCCCGAGACAAAATGCATGTCACTAGCGCTGGCAAACAAGGTTCTGGTACAACCGTGAATAAGAAAATTCTGATACTGCAAGATGGCGAGAAGTCTGCAAACTTAGCCATGTTTGTGTCAAAATGTTTCTGCGATGTGCAGAAGAGTTTTGTCAAAACTTTTCACTGCTTGGTTACACATGAACTGAATAAAATTTATTATAACGTTCCCTAATTTCTTCTGTAGTTTGAGTTCGAACTTCAATCCGAATGAAAGTTAGTATCCTTTTTTGCACTTGAACTAGGAAGGAGCCATGGACTGAGAGAGGTCATTTGAGAACAGTAGAAGAGTTTTCGTAGCTAAATCGATTTATACTGACAATTGCCGCTATTTGTAAGTTATTATATATATCACCTTTGGATCAATTAATTTGTTTGTGTAAAGTTGTACATATAAGATCTTGTGAAGTGACGAATTGATATTGAGAACAAGCTTCGATACACACGCAATAAGTCTGCTTTTTACGCCGCACCTTTGGGGCTTGTGTACCTCTTAGATGAACAGAGATCTTTATTGAAGATACATCAGATATTCCCGTATGTCTGACGGGCGAAACAAGTATCAAATCATTTCAAAGCCTGAACGTCTCACGGAGGCGGAGATGCCTAGCCTTGCTTAATTACACTAATTTTGCGAAAAAGGTATATTTATTCTTTCCCGCAAGATCTTGAATGACAATTGCTCTTCAAGATTTCCAAAACATACATGCTTAAATTTCGCGGAACCAGGTAACATTGGGGCTTTGGGGTGTCTGATTCAGGGAGAAAATTTTTAAAAAAATCGCCAAAACAGGACAAAACATGAGCAAAGTGAATTTTATCACGCCTTGTATACGTTCCTGCTCGAAGAATCTTGAAAGTATTCGCAAAAAACTTTGGAACGCGTCTTCAAATTTTTCGGTAAGAGGTGGTCCACCAAAGCTGCCGGATCTGTCTGTTATTTCGTGATTCATGCACCGTGTTGGCACTAACGCATTAAAAATAAACTGCTATGCAGACAAAAGCAATCTCATCTTCTGCGTCATAGTTTGAGGCCTCTGTACCTTGTAAGTAAACAAACTATATTCCTATGTCTGATGATTGGTTTAATGATAACAATTTCAGCTTCTTCAAAGCAAGGAAAAGTTAGCCTGTGTTCCAGACCACTTGAAAAGAAAAGTAAGACTTTTTCAAGAGGTCTGGAACACAGGCTAGGAAAAGTCGCTAAGAAAGTTTCAAGAATTTAGAAAACCATGCTCTAAAATACCGTGAAAATTCCATCAAAAATTGAGCTTATTTACAAATTTACGGTCAAGAAATGGTCCACCTTGTCCACGCTTGATGAGCCAGTTTGATGTAGAGTTTCCAAGGTCGTGAACTCTCGCGGCCTGAAGTCGGCTAAGGCTTTTGGTGCCGGTGTAGTATGCAAAAGTGTCCCCTATGCGGAAGTGTACCTTCCTGAACCGCAATGCGTTTGATGACTCTGTTTTATGTGACCTCAACGCTATTGCGTTTCATGACTGTGAAGACAATATAACATGGAACTGAAACGCATATGCGTTTCGTGACCATGGAGCAAGACCAAAGCTTCACTTTGGGAGAAGGGGGAGGGAGAGGGAAAGGGGGCTCGATCCTCAGACCTAAGGATACAATAGTCTCCAGTACATAATAGAGGGGATGGTCTGAAGGGATGACCTTAATAATCAGGGGGGAGGAGAGGAGTTATCATGAAAGCAAAAATAAGTTGGGGCAAATGCTTCGACATTCTACCATTATTTTAGAAAATTGTTAATCAATCCTCTTCAAGCTTCATATTGATAAACACTAAGAATAGTTCCTAATAACGGTCGCGGGAAGGGGATGATTCCTCAAAATTCAATAAACTAAAGGTATATTGGCCCTTGAGTAGAGATAGTGATGTAGTAAACCTTTTTAAAATTATCAAAGAAAAGGGGCTGAGGCTTGAGGGGCGCTCAGTCACTTCTCATAAATTAACAAATTCTTCAATGCAAGTTTTGATGTGGGATGGTGCATGGTGTGCTGAAATCACTTGATTACTCCAAATCGCTATGCACGTAATTTTTCATAAGAAACCAAGAATTTTGGGCAGTAATGGGAGTTGCTTTAAAATTATCAGAGTTTGAGTACTAGAGTTGTTTACGAGATTCTTCTTGTTTACTACTAGAACTGTGCCCTTGTGAACACTTCAAAACAAGGATATTTGATGCCTTTCCAATTTTTAGACATTAAATTCAAGTACCTCTGGGTAATATGATACAGGAAGCGAGTGAAAGTAAAGTAAAACCCGGTGAAACCTTGTTGTAAATAGTTTCTTAACTTCCCAACACTGGAGTTTCTTAATTTGTTGGCGATCTACACTTGAGATTCTTGGCAGTTTCTTATAATACTGTAAGTGTATTTGCGAGACGTCAGCGCACATTTTCGACTCCGCTGGTATGGTACATCATCTTCCAATACAAAAGGCTGTTCCTATTTTAAGGTGAATTCACAAGACCACAATCTGAAGAAAAATAGCTATTGAGGACAAACTATTAGGAAACACCCTTTCCACAACCTTTAGTTATGCAAAAGTCCTTCCTTCCAACAACCTTTCTCGTGAATTGTTTCTTACAATTTCAAACTTTTTGCCCTAGTTTCAATGTCCCGTCAAATCCCTATTCACACTTAACCAAGAAGAGAAATACACGTGGGCTGCCATAAGTGTAAAAGATAAAAAATTGTCTCGTTTGGAATTCAACAAAAATTGTAGCGTCCAGACCAAGTATGGAAAAGAGAGCATACAAAATGCAAACATTTGTTACATATATATAAGCAAAAGCCTAAAAGTGACAAGACCACTCATTCTCAATTTCAAGACTGCATTTCAACATCACTAAATATGGCAAAGACCTCACTAAAATACTAAAATAGGCACTGACAAAAGCACGATACCTAATTTGATAGGCAGCTGTAATAAGTAAAGACCAAATAAAGAAGTAGGAACCGGGGAGTACTGTGAGCACGCGCACCAAGGTTTGTTATGCGTTTGTGTGTACCCTTATTAAAACAATGGGGTCACATTAGCATAGTCACGTTTTACTATGCATTTGTGTACCCTTGGTAAAACAATGGGGAACACTTTTGCATAGTCAATTTTTGTTATGCGTTTGTGTGCCCTTGGTAATGCAATGGGGGACATATTTGCATAGTCAATTTTTGTTATGCGTTTGTGTACCCTAGGTAAAACAATGGGGGACATTTTCGCATAGTCAATTTTTGTTATGTGTTTGTGTACCCTTGGTAAAACAACGGGAGACACTTTTGCATAGTCAATTTTTGTTATGCATTTGTGTACCCTTGGTAAAACAATGGGGAACACTTTTGCATAGTCGAATTATATTATGCGTTTGTGTGCCCTTGGTAATGCAATGGGGGACATATTTGCATAGTCAATTTTTGTTATGCGTTTGTGTACCCTAGGTAAAACAATGGGGGACATTTTCGCATAGTCAATTTTTGTTATGTGTTTGTGTACCCTTGGTAAAACAACGGGAGACACTTTTGCATAGTCAATTTTTGTTATGCATTTGTGTACCCTTGGTAAAACAATGGGGAACACTTTTCAATATTCAATGTTTGTTATGCGTTTGTGTACCCTAGGTAAAACAGTGGGGGACACATTCGCATAGTCGAATTATATTATGCGTTTGTGTGCCCTTGGTAATGCAATGGGGGACATATTTGCATAGTCAATTTTTGTTATGCGTTTGTGTACCCTAGGTAAAACAATGGGGAACACTTTTGCATATTCAATGTTTGTTATGCGTTTGTGTACCCTAGGTAAAACAGTGGGGGACACATTCGCATAGTCGAATTATATTATGCGTTTGTGTGCCCTTGGTAATGCAATGGGGGACATATTTGCATAGTCAATTTTTGTTATGCGTTTGTGTACCCTAGGTAAAACAATGGGGGACATTTTCGCATAGTCAATTTTTGTTATGCGTTTGTGTGCCCTTGGTAATGCAAAGGGGGACATATTTGCATAGTCAATTTTTGTTATGCGTTTGTGTACCCTAGGTAAAACAATGGGGGACATTTTCGCATAGTCAATTTTTGTTATGTGTTTGTGTACCCTTGGTAAAACAACGGGAGACACTTTTGCATAGGCAATTTTTGTTATGCATTTGTGTACCCTTGGTAAAACAATGGGGAACACTTTCGCATATTCAATGTTTGTTATGCGTTTGTGTACCCTAGGTAAAACAGTGGGGGACACATTCGCATAGTCGAATTATATTATGCGTTTGTGTGCCCTTGGTAATGCAATGGGGGACATATTTGCATAGTCAATTTTTGTTATGCGTTTGTGTACCCTAGGTAAAACAATGGGGGACATTTTCGCATAGTCAATTTTTGTTATGTGTTTGTGTACCCTTGGTAAAACAACGGGAGACACTTTTGCATAGTCAATTTTTGTTATGCGTTTGTGTACCCTAGGTAAAACAATGGGGGACATTTTCGCATAGTCAATTTTTGTTATGTGTTTGTGTACCCTTGGTAAAACAACGGGAGACACTTTTGCATAGGCAATTTTTGTTATGCATTTGTGTACCCCTTAGTAAAACAGTGGGGGACACATTCGCATAGTCGAATTATATTATGCGTTTGTGTGCCCTTGGTAATGCAATGGGGGACATATTTGCATAGTCAATTTTTGTTATGCGTTTGTGTACCCTAGGTAAAACAATGGGGGACATTTTCGCATAGTCAATTTTTGTTATGTGTTTGTGTACCCTTGGTAAAACAACGGGAGACACTTTTGCATAGGCAATTTTTGTTATGCATTTGTGTACCCCTTAGTAAAACAGTGGGGGACACATTCGCATAGTCGAATTATATTATGCGTTTGTGTGCCCTTGGTAAAGCAATGGGGGACATATTTGCATAGTCAATTTTTGTTATGCGTTTGTGTGCCCTTGATAAAACAGTGGGGGACATATTCGCATAGTCAATTTTTGTTATGTGTTTGTGTACCCTTGGTAAAACAATGGGAGACACTTTGGCATAGCCAATTTTTGTTATGCGTTTGTGTACCCCTTAGTAAAACAGTGGGGGACACATTCGCATAGTCGAATTATATTATGCGTTTTTGTGCCCTTGGTAATGCAATGGGGGACATATTTGCATAGTCAATTTTTGTTATGCGTTTGTGTACCCTAGGTAAAACAATGGGGGACATTTTCGCATAGTCAATTTTTGTTATGTGTTTGTGTACCCTTGGTAAAACAACGGGAGACACTTTTGCATAGGCAATTTTTGTTATGCATTTGTGTACCCCTTAGTAAAACAGTGGGGGACACATTCGCATAGTCGAATTATATTATGCGTTTGTGTGCCCTTGGTAATGCAATGGGGGACATATTTGCATAGTCAATTTTTGTTATGCGTTTGTGTACCCTAGGTAAAACAATGGGGGACATTTTCGCATAGTCAATTTTTACTATGCATTTGCGAGCCCTTCATAAAACAATAGGGGGACACTTTCGCATAGGCAGTTTTTGCTATGCGTTTGTGTACCCGGACACTTTTGCATACGGAATTTGACTATGCATTTGCGTACCCTTCGTAAAACAATAGGGGGACACTTTCGCATAGGCAGTTTTTGCTATGCGTTTGTGTACCCGGACACTTTTGCATACGGAAATTTACTATGCATTTGCGTACCCTTCGTAAAACAATAGGGGGACACTTTCGCATAGGCAGTTTTTGCTATGCGTTTGTGTACCCGGACACTTTTGCATACGTAAATTTACTATGCATTTGCGTACCCTTCGTAAAACAATAGGGGGACACTTTCGCATAGGCAGTTTTTGCTATGCGTTTGTGTACCCGGACACTTTTGCATACGTAAATTTACTATGCATTTGCGTACCCTTCGTAAAACAATAGGGAGACACTTTCGCATAGGCAGTTTTTGCTATGCGTTTGTGTACCCGGACACTTTTGCATACGTAAATTTACTATGCATTTGCGTACCCTTCGTAAAACAATAGGGGGACACTTTCGCATAGGCAGTTTTTGCTATGCGTTTGTGTACCCGGACACTTTTGCATACGTAAATTTACTATGCATTTGCGTACCCTTCGTAAAACAATAGGGGGACACTTTCGCATAGGCAGTTTTTGCTATGCGTTTGTGTACCCGGACACTTTTGCATACGTAAATTTACTATGCATTTGCGTACCCTTCGTAAAACAATAGGGGGACACTTTCGCATAGGCAGTTTTTGCTATGCGTTTGTGTACCCGGACACTTTTGCATACGGAAATTTACTATGCATATGCGTACCCTTCGTAAAACAATAGGGGGACACTTTCGCATAGGCAGTTTTTGCTATGCGTTTGTGTACCCGGACACTTTTGCATACGTAAATTTACTATGCATTTGCGTACCCTTCGTAAAACAATAGGGGGACACTTTCGCATAGGCAGTTTTTGCTATGCGTTTGTGTACCCGGACACTTTTGCATACGTAAATTTACTATGCATTTGCGTACCCTTCGTAAAACAATAGGGGGACACTTTCGCATAGGCAGTTTTTGCTATGCGTTTGTGTACCCGGACACTTTTGCATACGGAAATTTACTATGCATATGCGTACCCTTCGTAAAACAATAGGGGGACACTTTCGCATAGGCAGTTTTTGCTATGCGTTTGTGTACCCGGACACTTTTGCATAAGGGTACCGAAACGCATATTACACCGGCATGAGTTTCATGTCGGGTCTCATGTAAAGGGCCTCTAAAGTTTTGAGGAATTAAAAATTAAAGTATCTAATTACCTTCATGTTTGGGTAAAGGAAAATTTGTCTAATTTAGTGCATATCATATCAACTGCTTCACAATCAGATCACTTTATGTTTGTGTGTGATAACGGTCAAACAAAATCATAAGACAAGTTTGGAAGAGTTGCAAGCGACGTGTTGCATTCCAAAAGTCTGTGACAACCACTGATAAGAACCTCGAAATTGCATAAAATTGGTGCCAAAATGTTATTTCGCAATAGACAGAACTTGATCTATGTCTGCCGCAGACCTATCAAACAGGTTTTGAAACCTGTTTTTTGAACACACCCCCGGAGAACCCCCGACTAAGCAAAGAAACAAAAGACAGCCTAAATCTAAAAGTTTTGATTGGTTAAATCCTTTTGCTCTATTGTTTGGTTGGCAATCTGTCCGGTGCTACATCCACGTGATCAGATAAAAAGTTCTAGGCTTTTGATTGGTTATACTCTTTGTCAATTGTTCATAAGCCTATTGTTTGATTGTCTAAATAAACGGAATGTGATTGGCAGATTACAGTGTTATTGTTTATTGAAGCTATTGCGCACGTGATAGATTTATGTTCTTTTGTGATCACCCTTTGCGTTGTGGCTTCGTCGATAGAACACCGGCGTGAAACCCTTGCGAAACAAATCCTTGCAAATTGACAAAATATTGAAATTTCCCCATCAAAGTGATGCTGAGTGCAGGACGAGTTTTTCGACAGTTGACAAGGAACGTGTCTACATCAGCTGCAAACATGGGATCGCTTCGAATCGCCGTTATAGGCCAGTCGAATTTCGGTGCTGAGGTTTACAAATCATTGAAAGACAAGGGACATAAGATTGTTGGTGTCTTCACGATCCCTGATGTGCAAGGCAAAGCTGATCCTTTGGCTCAAGAAGCAGAGAAAGATGGAGTTGAAGTGTTCAAGTTTCCACGTTGGCAGCAAAAGAAAGTCGCAATCCCTGAGGTTGTCGAGAAATATAAGAATGTCAATGCCGAGTTGAATGTGATGCCATTTTGCTCACAGTTTATCCCAATGGATGTTATTAACAGCCCAGAGAAAGGATCTATTGTTTATCATCCTTCAATTCTGCCAAGACACAGGGGAGCTTCGGCTATTAATTGGTGAGATTCTTTCCAAATATTATTTAAAATCCAGGTAAAAATGGATGTTAAATGCAACAGATGCATAATAACAAATTACATGGACGAAAGACGACACGATGAAAGGCCGAAACTGATAGACTAGGCCTTTGTCTCTGTCTGAGAAAAGTCTCGGCTTCCCGGGCAAAGGCTTTGACTCTTTCTGTACTCTAGTCTTTTGTCTTTGTTCAAAAGATGACCCCTAAACAATGGTTGCTAGCACTGCAGGCATAACCTTTTGTTAACAATGAGAATGCCTGAAGGATACAACGGACGTGAATCAGGCAAAAGACCCCAAAACCACAATGAAAATTGATAACCCCTTTCGTTAGGTTGTCTCTCACATGGTAGCAGGGCCAACCCCCTAATGTTTTTGAAAGCAATGAATCAGAAGGAATGTGGTCCAAATTGCTCATGATCATGAGCATAGGGTTACTCAGTGTTGAAGGTGTCTTTTGTCATGGATTTTGCCAAATATGATGACTTCAGGAAGTTAAAACTACCCAAATTGAGCATAAAATGCAACAACTATTGGATGAAGGTAAAGCAGGGCTGCAGGAAGCAGTTGCTGATAAGGGTGGAATTGTTCTTAAAACAATAGAAAACAATAGATAGGATTAATGCTTGTGACAAAGTACTATTGTTTTCAAAATTATTGGGGGCTTCAGCTCTACCTGCCCCCCCGCTTCCTACAGGCCTGTAATGCCATACTTTGATGATGGGGTTCCAAAAAAGGCCAGTGTCCCGGGGGCGTAATTTAGTAGAGATAACTAAAGAGATATTGTACACAGGCTCATCATTATGTCAAGTGTCATCTAGACAACAATGTCATTGTCATCTGTCATCAAACAAAATCTGGGGCAAAAGATCTTGACTAGTCTTTTTGGACAGATTTAAAATTGAAAACAGCTGAGATTGGCTGTCTAAAATTACTTTATCCATGCAGCTCAGACGTTTGTTAAGATCATCACTTACAGAATATTTGTAATACTAGCATCTTGACCCTCCTCCTTTTCAGTTTTTACATGTTTTAATTTTCATTCCAAGAGATGTGCCACACTACATGATCATTTCTGCAATGGCCAAGCTGACCAGAAAAAAGAGTGGCCAAAGGCTCAATTTCAAGACATTTCCTAAAGACTGTTGATAAATTTTTAGAACATTGAAATTTGTCCATAGAGGCACATACTGCAGGTCACTTGTCTGAAAAAGTTGGGACTCTCCAGGGAAATTTCTTGGATTTTTCTGGTATTAATCCCCAGCTTTATTCCCAGTTTGTTTGGTCACAGTCTGCCTGAAAATTTCCTTGGGCTTTATACTTCTTTCTGCTAACGGTTTTTGAATGGAAATGGAGGCAGGATCAAACAGACTTGAACAAATACCAAGTGTTCTCTTGGAAATTCAGTTCAGTTGATTTGAAAGAAAGTAAATTCCACAACGCATCTCAAATTTAAAAACCTAATCTTGTTCCAGGACACTGATGGAAGGTGACCCAAAAGGAGGGTTCACAATTTTCTATGCTGATGATGGGCTGGACACTGGACCAATTTTGCTGCAAAAGAGTGTGGACATTGATCCAAATGAAACTGTGGACACAATTTACAATCGCTTCCTTTACCCAGAAGGAATCAAAGGAATGGTAAGGAGATGCTGAGAAGATATACTTTAATTCCGCGGACAATGTTGCCATTCTATTGCAATTTACACTTGAAAATGCAAGAGGACTGTTCCAGGCTTTCCCAGCTTTTCTCGGTAGCATCCTAGTTTTCCCAGCTTCCCTGGTAACATGAAATCACAACATTCCGTAAGCCTCATATGCTATTCCCAGCTTCCCCAGCAAAGCTTGTTTTCTTCCCAAGCAGAATCAAGATTGCCAGCTTCCATTTCAAAAACTGGAAAAGCAGTGCATCCCTGGAACTTGACTTTCCCTGGAAAAGAGGTGCACCCACAGAAGAATTTGTTGCCCATCTCCAAACATTTCCCATCCAAACTGTAGAAAAGATTAGGGGAATGTTTGCCTGAGACATGCAAATAGACTAATTAACATAAAAATAATGACCCACTCAGGGGTCATACAGTATTGCTTTCTTTTCAGGGGCGGATCCAGATATTTGAGTGACCGATGCATTTGAGGGGGTCTGGGGGCGAAGCCCCCAGGAAATTTTTGGGTGACCACGCCCTTCAGACTCTCGGAAAACATAGGCAACGCCCTTTTTACAATTTTTTTGGCTGGAAGACCTTGCTTTGAAGGTTACTTCAGGCACTAGGATATGAACATGTACCTCTAATCAGAGCTATTCAAGCCAGTGCTTTTCGAAGTGTTGTTTACATCTTGGCCTAGACACGCCAAATTGTGTTGTTTACTGATTTGGTATTGCCAGAAAAGTTCCCCTCCGCGGACTGATTTATCCAATCCAGTCAACCACAATTTGGTCTTCTAACACGTTGAAGAAGAGTTTAGGTCCACTGCATTTTTCATTCAGACGAGAGGAAGCGAGACAACCAAACAGCGGACAACAATAATGATAGTAGGGCAATCTATTGCTCAATGTTAACCTTTGGACTGCATCGGTCAACCGGTGCAAAACGCTGATCTTTTTCCACTTAGGGGTCTGGGGACCGATGCATTTTGGCTATCGTTTGTTGAGAAGAAAGGAACTGTCAAAGCTGCTATGATTGACACCGATGCACTCGTCAAAGTGATTACGCAAGGTTCTCCTGTTTATGCGTTAGCTTTTGTTGCCTTTGTCGAGACGCGCATCACACATTTTGAATAGGGGATTAGAATAATAATGGGATTTACCGTAGTTGTTTGGAGGACACTTTATTCTTTTGGATAATGGGTCTAGTTGTCGGCCATGGCCATGGCTTTTGCACCTGAGTCTGAGGTTGCGAGGTTGCTACGTAGAAGCAGTGGCAACAGAGAGAAGGGGCATTTGGAAAGTTGAAATGATTTATGTCTGATAAAAAATCTTGCGCACAGACTTCTAGATTATCGATCATGTGGGACTGACCGATGCATTTGCATCGGTTGCTTCGGTCTGGATCCGCCCCTGTTTCTTTTGACATGGCCCTAAGAATTGGCTAAATAGTACACTGCACAAAAACCCATGCACTGACGCTCCCTGACTGATGACTAATGGCTTAAATGTTTTCTTGGAAGAGAAATATTTACATTCTGATTACGCATAATTATATCAGGATTGACACCTTTTCAGTCAAGATAATTTTTTTAAATTGTTCACAGGTCGAAGCTGTTGAGCTCATTGCAGACGGCAAAGCCCCAAAGATTGTACAGTCTGAGGAAGGTGCAACATATGATAAAATTTGGAAAAAGAAATCTGTAGCACAGGTATTCTATTAACTTAACATATTTTTTGGAAAGAAACTAAGAATTTAGGCCAATACTGAAAGTTTATTAGAATTATCAGAGTTCAAGTATATTTATAATAATACATATCTCTGAGTTTCTTTCTTCTGCAGTTTCTTCAAGGATTTTTGAAGACTTCCCAATATTTAAACATTACTCAAGTACCAATTGAGTAATGTAATGTGGTGAACATAGCAGAAATATGTTGAGATTTTCCATTCTTAAAGTATTCTGACTGCCTTTTTCCCATTCTAGATTCCATGGGGAAAGACAGCTCAAGAACTACATAACTTTATCAGAGGAAATGACAAGGTATATTATATAAATATTTAAATACCATCCATTTGTTTTCATTAGCTTCATGGCAAGATAGAATTTTGTTATATTTCTAACAATGAGAATGCAATCATTTGCAAATTGCAAGATGCAATGGTGATCGTTGCTTGAAGAATGAAATTAACTTCAAAGAATGAATTAAGAAGATTGAATTTAGCTTCAAAGTTTGATAAATAGTAAAGGAGACACATGCATGTGATTCTTGTTTTTTAGTTTGGATTCAGAACCATTTATAAAGATTATATACATTTTTTCTAGCTTCCCGGTGCATGGACAATGATTGATGGAGAGGTGCTTAGATTCTTCTTATATTTTAGATATAGTAATTATATAGGAGTGTGTTTATAAAATTTAAATTTAACCATTTTTCTGCCTGGAAAACATTAAATATTGACTAGACCTGCTCACTGTAAAAGTAAAATTAGTATTAAGTAAAAAGGCATTGAGTCCGTATAAATAGCGTTCTCATGACCAGTATCAACTTCTATTCAATCATGAAACAAAAGTTGACATTTAATCCCTATTGAAATTAAACCAAAGAAATTCCTGCGGATAATGCAAGGATTAGGAAGTCTTTGGTCTCCACCGCTAATGACTTTAGCATTATTGTGCGATAGGCCATCAGCGGTTTGTCAGCAAAAATTCAGGACAGCGTTAATGCTCAACTATTTATATTGACTCAGTTCCTTTTACTGTCTAAGACCTGCTCATTTTGTTTGGTTCCTAAATATTACTAAAAAGTAACTGGTTCTAATGGAGTCATTTGAAGTGTTAAGGCTGTTGTCTTCACTATGTTGTAGTTTGTCAAGCTGGAGAGATTTGTTTGAATTTTCAGAAATTAACCACTTCAGCAATGTCATTTTCATCTCCTTTTTGTGACTGCATTGTGTAGTGAAGTTTTTGTATTCAGTATTTAGATGTTAAGATATTGTCTTTTATCATGTAGCAAGTGACATTCTTTGGCTCAACAATGTACACCAAAAGTTCACCACCCAAGGGAACTGAAGTGGTCATTGAAGGATTAGAAAAGCCAGCTATTGTTCATAAAGATGGAATGGTTATTACTGGAACTGATGGAAAAATGGTATATAAACTTTTGATATAAAATATTTAAAAGGTTCTTCAAAGTGATGAGATTATTTGAGAAAATTGCAGTTAATTTCTGAATCTGGATTTGCTGCAGAGAATTGGCCCTTGGATAACAGAAAGGTGGTGAAAAGGTAGAGCTTCTATAAAGAGTAGGGCAAAGTATCTTCAGAAATTAGAAAAAAATCTGGCAAGCAAGGGACTTGAGACCAGTAGATATAGACCAGGAATTTCTCAAAAGCTTTGTGTTGTTGAGGGTGTTATGCCTGGTTTTATCAAATTTCTTCTTACAAATATTCCAGCCCAAATGAATCCATTGACAATTAGAAACCTTGAAAAATCTGTCGCATGAAAACTTATCCTTGATTTACAGTTTGTTCAATGTGAGTGAAAACTTTGAGATATTTTGCATAACGTTAGTCACTTGATTCACTGATCAAATAGATGATTTTAAATCTTAGATCAATGTGAAAACTTTGCAACTTGGAGATGGCAAAATGATTCCTGCATCTAAGTTTGGAGCTGCTGAAGAAGCACAGGAAGCCCTTGTTCTTACTGATGAAGAAAAGAAGATTGAAGAAGAAATATTTGTATGTATTTTTAAAGCAAGTTTCAAGGATCTCTGGATGAAAGTTTTGTTATAATTTGAGTCTTTTCTGAATGAGCACACAATGCTTTAATTCTTTGAAATTCTTCTTACAGGTCAAGAATTCTAGATAACTATTAAAGAATTATTCCAATCTTTAGAGGTCTGACTCAGATGTTAAAATAGAAGAAGAATTCTTTAGCATGTTATATATATATTCAAATGTATATGATAACAAATTTTTGCAAGGAGGCTTCTTAGCAAATAAGAAATCTTGCTGGAAATCAAGACTGTCACAATTTTCTTTGGAAATTTGGGATTGTTTGTATAAAAATCGTTCAAATATATAAATGCAAAATTCATGCTTAGATTACAGATATCATTGCTTATTTGTATCAGTATTTAAATTATGAATGAGACTGGAATGCCTAGCTTGACTTTTGATGTTGAATCTTTATTTTTCAGAAAATCTGGGCAGGTATTCTGAATGCACCAAATGTTGAAAAATCAGTAGATTTCTTCAAGGCTGGAGCTGGCTCTATGGACGTTGCAAGGTTTGTTTCTTCCAGATTTCTACATACTCTTTAAGAAGTGTTTTCAAATTCTTTTATGTAAGTGAGTGTTTTAAATTTGTACTTACAAACAATTTAAATAAGCAAAATTTGAAGTGTGGTGTTACATTTTTGCAATTTGTCAAATCATGCACCTATGCTGCTGGCCTGAGATCCAATGTGGGACAGAGCCCAGTATATGTCAGTATTTGATCTTAGTTTACGTAATTTTGATCTATTTTTCTGATATGGATGGTTGTCTAGTTTATGCTAGAAAACTGATTATTAATTGCAATTTGTTATGTATATATTGTCACAAATTTTAATGTTTGGTATTTTGTTTGGGTTCTTACAGATTGGTTGAGGAGGTGAAAATGAACTGTGCAATTGAGCTTGAAAATGAAGAAGTTTACATGAATACAGTGTAAGTTCTTCATATCTCTTCACTTTCTCTTCTTTAAAATTGATTTCTTACACACATTTATTGCTATTACCTTTGGGCATTTTGCCTTAGATCATTTCGTTTTGCATATTTGCACAAGTTCAAGAAAATCTTTCCTTGTTCTAATTTTTTATTTTGTTAGCAGTTCCAAAAGATTTATATACAACCATTTTGTCATTTGTCATTATTGTAGGCTTGAAGATTTTGTGAGATTCTCAATTCTTCGATCGAGAGGGTTTGGAAAAGAGGAATTCAGCTGTGATACAGTAAGTAGTTATCCAGAGTTCATTCAGCCAATAGTCCTTTTAGCTATGCTGAAAATGAATCTGAATTGAATGAAATCTTTATACAAGTTGAAGAATTTTGACAAAATTAAATGATTGACAATATAAAAGGCCATAGCAATCAGCTTCTTCATTTTGAACACAGCTTGCCCTCCAGTTTATGAACTTTCAAATTTTCGAATCTTGTTTTTCAGATCAAAATGGATGTCAACCGTATGGAAATCAACATGCCTTATCAATTGTTTATTAATGGCGAAATGGTGGATTCTGAGTCTGGAAGAACTTTTGATACCATTAACCCAACTGATGAAACGGTAATTGTCTTTAAGTATGTATGTTTTTAGTTCTAGTTTGCTTTAACTATAAGGCAAGAGGCAAAAGACAAAAGGTTAAAGGTAGGAGGTGAGTAGAAGGCAAAACGGAAAAATGACTTGTTAGCTTTAACTAAAGGCAATGTCAAAAGGCAAAAGAAAAAGGGCAGAAGGGAAAAGCCAAAGGGTAAAAGGTAAAAGGTGAGAAGAGACAGAAGGAAAAATGACTAAGTTTTAACTGGAGGCAAAGGGTAGTAAGCAAAGGGGAAAAGGTAAAGGGTAAAACGCAAATTTAAAGGATGCATAGAAGGCAAAAATCACTGGTTAGCTTGAACTAGAGGCATAGGGCAAAGGCAAAGGTCATAAGTTAAAAGACAACAAATAAAGGGCAAAAGTCAAACGACAAATGGTAAAACGTGAGTTTCGGAACCTAGAAACACTAACCTAGTTCACTAAATTCTGCCTAGAAAATGCTACTATCTTATCAAATTTTCTGTAAAGATCTAGGGAAATTCTTAGATGATGATATTTTGAGAACTCAGTTGTTCAAATGCCGTAATTAGTCATCAACATTTCAGGTTCTTGCAAAAGTTGCACTCGGTGGTAAGGAAGATGTAGACAGGGCTGTCGCTGCTGCCAAGGTAAGTCAAAAACCTACCATTGTAAAAACTCAAACTGTTAATGTAGTAAACTGATAGATCCACTGTTAACAGACTTAGGCTCCGTTCACATTTCTCCAATTTTGCTATGATGCGTTTTTATTGCGTGGAAGCTACCCATTCACGTTACTCCGTCTTTCTTTGTACAAAAACGGTGGGGAAAACACCCACTTTTTTCCGTCTACATTGATCCACCTGACGACAAATTCGGAGCAAATGATATCCGTTTTTGTGCGTTCACTTTGCTCCAGTTTTGTGAAGCTCAGTGCTGAATATTGGAACGTTTTCAAAAACCGCCGTTTTAATACGGTCACATTGATTCAGAGCGTTTTCAAACACCTCCGTTTTTCTGGCGTTTTATGCGGATCATTGTGAACACTTTTTTACAATAACGTAGCTTTTCTCTCTTCAGTAGTGTCCCCCATATAAGAAACATGAATTTAAGAAACACCAGACCTTGATTTTCCAAATAATACCCCCTCTTATAAGAAACTAGTCCAGGTCTGAAAAAGAGTTGTTTCTTATTCAGAAACTATCTATGCATTAGAAATTTGAAAAACATGACAATTTCAGCTTTTCAGTTGAATCAGACTGTTCCTATCCAGATGAAACCAATAATTTTGCGTGCAAATTAAGCAAAAAGTACCTTCCTTGAATATTTGTCGCTTTTCTTGGCAGTGAAAATTTACAAATGCAAACCAAACTGTGTTTTATATAACAATCATACAGGTTGTGTCTGAGTAGTTCATTGAAAGTACATAACTTTTCTAATAAGAAACTTAAGAAATTTTACCCTGATTGGAACTTTATATCTCTTTTTATAAGAAACACATCAGACCTCAAATTGAAAATGTTGTTTCTTATATGCGGGACACTACTGTATTTTTGTACAAAAAGGAGCAGTGTGAACGGGGCCTTAAAGAGCTAATGCTAACTAACCTTGATCTTCTATGACGCCAAAGTCGACCTTCGTATTATCTAAAAGTCGCATTTTTGACTCGGCAGGTATATCATGTCACAAGACACACCAGCAACCCCCCTCCCTTTACCTGTTTTTTGTTGTTTGTTTTTTGTTTTCTTATTGTATTTAGTTTAGTTGAATTGTAAGTGCCAGCCACAGTGGAGACCAGATGACCAAGTGTCCTTCGCTGTGGCTGGTACATGGAAATGTGTTTATTTGTATTTTTAACGTTCTGTTAGATCTATAAAAATATATAAAAGTTATTGTGGCATAAATTTGTCTTGTCTTGCGTTTCATTTGGCAAGCGAAAGATCATGGCTGACAGTGGGTCATTAAAATTTTGTTCCAGTTTGAAGTTTGCCAGTTTGAAGTCTGTCAGGATGCTGTTTATAAATCTTCTGATCTGTATCTTTTCTGTCAGGATGCTTTCAATAACGACTGGAGCAAGATGAATGCACGTGATCGTGGAACACTGATGTACAAGTAAGTTATATTTCATTTGCCTATTTGGTCGTTTTAAGTGTCCATTTGCTTACAAATGCAAAATTCATAACTTTAAATTTTTGCAAGAATATCGTTGTTTTTTTTTTTCAATTTGTTTTGAGTGGGCTTGTCAGGAGTTCTAGCTACTGAAAGCTAATTTAGGCCCACTGTGCATGCCGCATCCAGGCAATGGGACCCCTAGTTTAACGTCCCTTCCGAAGGACTGTTTATGCAAGGACTGTTCACAGTGCTTGCATAAATCCTTATTTATTTTGGCATGCAAAGGACTACGGTTAGTAAAGTTAAATTAGGAAGTAAACAGTGAAGGTGAGCTACTGTAGTTTGGTTAGATATATCACAACAAAAGAGCAACAGCAAGGTAATGCGAATCAATATCTGTCTTGACTGGAGTTAAGAGTCTTCTTTTCTTCTATTGCACGATGTATTTTTAATATCGAAGAACCGTTGATTAGTTAGACGATCATTCTCAGAAGTAAATGGTTCTAAATTTCCCACAACTTTTTGCTCAACTTTCATTTACCTTTTCCTGTTCAATGTGCATTTCTTCGTAACTATCGCAAAGATGATGAAGGCATGTGAAAAAGTGTTATTGATCACTACTTTACGTTTCAGGCTTGCAGATTTGATGGATCAACACAGAGAAGAACTTGCAACCATTGAATCCTTGGATTCTGGAGCTGTTTATACTCTTGCATTGAAAACGCATATTGGGATGTCGATTGATACCTTTAGGTATTTCGCTGGATGGTGCGATAAGATTCAAGTATGTCTTCTTGCTTCCTAGTAAATCGTTTTTTATTCATCTAAAATTGTACAATGCGTGTTAAATTATACTATACTTTAATAATTACTATGCAACAATACAGGGACGATAGCCTGGCTAAAATCAAGAAAATTACTGATAACACAGTTGATCATCCACAGTTTTTTATTGGTGACTCTCAAGTTGAAAATGTCGACCGAACAAGGTATCTGGGTGTGATAATCGATAGGAGCTTAACTTGGGAACAACACGTTAAAAATCTCCATCCCAAGGTTTGTCGTGCGATTGGATTTTTGAAATATTCCAGGAAATTTTGAACTTGAAACACGTTGAGTAAATTGTATCAGGGTATCGTCGAACCCCGTTTTCGGTTCTGCTCTTCTGTATGGGGGTGCACACTCAAGGAATGGCATAATTTCTCCAGGGAACTTGAGGTCATGTCAATCTGCAGCCAAGCGCGTGGGTTGAAATGGCGCCTTCGAAGGAGAAGTACACAGAAGGGTAAATTAGGATAGTAATAGCTCGATGCATCATGCGTAAATCCTTTTCCAAATGTAGCTTTCCTACAGCCCGTGGTTTTCATCTGACTAAGAAGTTCAAATTTTTTTGGTAGCACAAATTTGAAGACAGTAGTTGAAATAAATGATTTTCTTCATAAGTTTTCGAGGCCATGTCAATAACGATGCAGAGACTAAACCTCCATGAAAGGAACTTAGTCGTTGGAGAATTATTTTTCAATTTCCAGGGTGCTACGATTCCAATCAACCATGCAAGACCAAACAAGAATTTATGTATCACAAAGAAAGAACCAATCGGTGTTTGTGGATTAATTGTTCCATGGAATTATCCACTTATGATGTTGGCATGGAAAATGGCTCCACTGTTGGCTGCTGGAAATTGCGTTGTGCTTAAACCCGCACAGGTACATACATTAGTTCCTTTTTTCTATATATTCATGATGTTCCTGGTAATTTAAGAATGGTTGAAACACGCACTCTGTTAGAATAGGCAGTCTGGACTATTTCCCAGGGGTAAAGTGTGCAATAATAGCTTTAAATTATGAAGTCATTGTAATTTACCCACAAACAACTCCTGTAAAGTATAACACAAATTCCGAAAAAGATTTTTGATGATTTTTTTGAATCGAAACGTTGACGAATAAACAGTTTTATTTCTTTTAATTTCATTTTCTGTTTTAATTGACAGATGCTTTAGTTTTCATAGTATAACAACCACATTAACCTGTAACTAGGGAGAAAGATGTTAAACCCTAGCAGAAAAAAATTGAGTTGACTCGAGACCCTGAAAGGCAAGAAGTTAAGTTACTAGCTGAATAAAGGGCAATGTTTGATAACCAAAAGTGCGTCTTGTCGCACACTCGTCAGTTTGGTTCGTGCCAAGAAGAATGAATAAAATGTGTAGTTGTGAGAAATTAGTTTTCGAAGTCAAGATTTTATTTGATTTTTAGAATTTTTGGCAGACAAGAGTCTCTATGAATCTTCTCTGTTGATAGGTGACACCGATGACCGCATTGAAATTCGCTGAACTTGCAGCAAAAGCCGGTTTCCCAAAAGGTGTCATCAACATTGTACCTGGCTCAGGTTCTGTCGTTGGCCAAAGAATTTGTGACCATCCAGATATTAGGAAAGTTGGATTTACTGGATCTACACCCATTGGTGCTGGGATTATGAAGAGGTGAATTTTGATATATTCAGAAATCTATCGTACCGAAACTCAAAAGAGGTACTCTGAAAACTCCATTTAGCTCCCCTTTTTTATCAGCCCGCCCTCAAATATGCGCCTGCCGTGTATGCCAAAATATCAAGTATGGCCCGCTCTCTATTGACCCTCTTATATCAAATTCCAGAGGTCACCAAATATTTTCAATCTCTTTTGCTAAACAAATTCGTATCTTCATTTGAAGTGCTGCAGAAAGCAATGTGAAGCGTGTGTCCTTAGAACTTGGTGGCAAATCACCATTGATCATCTTCCATGATTGTGATATGGAAAAAGCTGTCAGACAGGTAAGAGATTCACCTATTTCTGAAATAACATAGGCATCAAATATTTCAAGAAACCCGTAAGAAACTCTTAATGCTTTCCCAAATTCCTAGTTTCTTGGAAAAGATTTGTGTATCGCAAAATATTGATTTAGATGAAACAACATTTTGGCTTTGTCATTGTTGATGAGTTGAATTTCTTTCCTGGAGAGTTTCCGCCAACTTTTTTTGCAGATCCACAGATCCTGTATTTTAAAGGTCGATGAAGCTCATAACGGCTCACCTTTCTCATCTCTTGACTGCATTTCTGAAAAATTTTGTGAACATTTGATCGACTTTTGACTGATTCCTTTTGCTTTTAGGGAATGTATTCTTGCATGTTCAACAAAGGAGAAAACTGTATTGCTGCAGGTGAGAAAAAAAATTCCTTGGATTTATTAGATGCATTCTTTGTAAATTTACTTCAGAGTCGCTTGCTTTCCTCAAACATCTGTCTGGCTATAGTTTTCTACGGAAACTCCTACAGTATTTTGCCGTTCATCTGTTAGTTTTGGAAGCCTGTTGCTTCGTTAGATTGCTTTTGTCGTAAGTCAGCGAGTTTGGATGTCTGTTATTCTGCAACGGTTATTCTGTATTTCAATATAGACTATGTATCGGGTGGTTGCTTTCTAAACAAAATGGGGACATTTTAAATTATTTCTGTGCTGTGGAAGCAGTGGAAGGAACCAGGAAATAATTTTGTGCACGTTTGGATAGAACCAGGAAGTTGTTGGAAAATGCAGTGTTTGACAAACCAAGTAAAAAATGTTTTTAAAATATGATATCTCGTTTTATTTGCAGGCCGTTTGTACATCGAAGAGTCAATTCATGATGAATTTGTCACAAAAGTGGTAAGTTTCTCATTTTGTGCCCAAATTTGACTTTATTTCAAACCATGATTTCCAGAAACGTCGATGCTTTGCCAGATTGGCTTCGTGGCGCAATGGTAGCGCGTCTGACTCCAGATCAGAAGGTTGCGTGTTCGAGTCACGTCGAGGTCAGTTGAGATTTTTGTTGTAGTAAATACCTTTTTGTTGCTGTATGTTCCTTAAAGTGCCTTAGTGTTTTCAAAATTTGTTTTCGTTTGTTTCTATCCAGATTGAAGAAATCAAGAAAATGAAAATCGGTGATCCATTGGACAGATCAACAGATCACGGACCTCAGAATCACAAGTACGATGAAATTTTATTCATTTATTAGATACTTTTGTTTCATCAATTTATTTATTTATTTATTTATTTATTTATTTATTTATTTATTTATTTATTTATTTATTTATTTGAATTGAATTCTTTTGTACATTTGGATTGAAATGTCAATTCATATTTCATCAAGAAATTTAACAATGTCAGCTTACTTCTACAAAGAATATATTCACAAAGAATAGAGATCAATATTTTCGTTGAATCTGCTTGAGTTTATTTTGAATTTGGTCAAAAATCTGATAGAAAAAAGGGAGGCCTTGATTACCTCGAATGAATGTTGTGAAAAAAAACAACACAATATTCATGGCAAAGGAAACTCGTACCTAATTAGGTTTTACTTTCATAGAAAGCAATATCAAGCAAACCCACCTTGAATGTGTAAATGTTACTTTTTAGAGCTCATATGCAGTCACTGTTGCATTACATTGAGACTGGAGTAAAAGAAGGTGCTAAACTTGTTTATGGTGGAAAACGACTTGACAGGAAAGGTAAGGAACTGGAGAAATACTCTATTTATTTACTAGCTGTTTTCAAATTGATATGTTGCTTTGTGCTTAAAACTTCCCAAATTCTTGTAGGCAAAGTAATGATTCCTTCAGCGTTTGAAGGACAATTGAAACATATTTAAAAGGTTATCCTTGCGATTTTCTATTGGCTTCAAATAAGTAAAACTCTGGAAAGAACGAGTTTATATGAGTTTTTGTAGAAATGCAAAATATTCCACTGATTGTATCAATCAAAATTTTAATAAGCCCTACTTTCTGTTAGGCCCCCATAAAATTGTTTCGATCAAAAGATATTTTGTTTTTTTACAGGATTCTTCTTGGAACCTGCTGTCTTCACTGATGTCACAGACGATATGTTTGTCGCAAAAGAAGAATCATTTGGACCTGTCATGATCATTTCAAAATTCAAACAAAAGTAAGTTTACTTTATACTTCAAAAGACATTTTCATTCTCTTTGTTCAAAACTCTGCCATTAGGTGAAAGTAAACGGAGTATTGCACGAATAATTAATACCAGATATCTTTGATATCAAGAAAAATGAAGAAAACATTGAGCAACGTGCAAATATTTTGGAAAGATGCAAGGAAATTTTAATGGTGAAAGAATATGTTTTTAATGTACCGTGTAACACAGACAAGATTAAGAGTCGAAATTTTAATTCATGATCTTCGTGATCAATTCACTATCAGCTCATAGGCTTTGGATCATTGTCGGGAGATCTTTTGAATATTTTTCATTCACGTAGACGTTGCTTACATTATTGTTATTTTCATCAAAATTTCTTGGTGTGTTTTTACAGTGATATTGATGGTGTTCTTGAGAGTGCAAACAAAACTGAATATGGGCTTGCATCTGGTGTTTTCACAAACGATCTTAGCAAGGTAATGGACTTTGTAACTGTTAGTTATCATCCCTACACACATAAAGACGCCTACGTTTCTACATTGAAGCGAGTAGCTCGCTAAATGTTCCCAGCATGTATGTTATTGTTTATCTCAAGCTGCTTTTAAAGTTAGCTGTTCAGTTCTCATATTTTTTAATTAGTCCAGGTGATCGGAAGATATGAAAAGACAGTAGCTGACAAATTACAGAATAGAACACTGTCGGATTAAATGAAAATATTGGGTTGCACGTGGCAGGTTTTTGGAAGCAAATACGAGGAGATGCATTTGTAAACGTAAATTGATGTATCCAATACTTAGCTTTTTAAGTCATCTTTTGTTTAAATCATCTCTTATCTTTTCAAATTTACGGATGAAGGCTTATGGCCGAACCGTTTGAATGAGTATGTCTTTTTTGAGTACATTTATCGTCTTTATTACATATTGTGAATGAGCTAGTAGAATATATCTTTTAAAGAATATATACCAGGTGAGTCAAATAAAGTTTATGCGTTAGATAGGCTATGGAATAAAAAGTATGTGACCGATATTCAAAACTGAGATGTTAATCTATCAGTCAAAGGCTAACTTAGACTGCGTTCACACGATGCCGGCACATTTTGAAAACGGTGAAAAATTCGACGGATAGGCCTCCCGTTCACACGAAAACGGCACATTTTTTGCCGGCAGATTTTGAAAACGGTAGATTTTGAAAACGGAACTCTAACCGACACATTTTGGAAACAGCATCGTGTAAACACTTGAACATGATGAAAACAAAGCATTTTTAGACACTTTTGGAAGGAGACTGGTCCATTCTTAGGGTGTAGGTACATTTCTTTGGCATCAAAGTCTTGCAACGAGTTTTGCAGTCAAATTTCCTACCGTTTTCAAATTGTTCCAGCATCGTGTGAACACTAGCTCAAATTTTGCAGCCGTCACATTTTTCATCGTTTTCAAATTGTGCCGGCCGGCATCGTGTGAACGCAGTCTTAGATGAGACAATTTTATTCGGCAAAATCACAACACATCTTTTAGAGACAACAAGTAGAAAAATTCCTGTAAAGGGTTTGGATTGGAATCAAAAACTCGACGTTCTATTCTGGTCCATGATTTATGATTTATGTGGCACTGAAATTTACATTGCCAGTTTGAAATACAGGATTCGAATTTCAATTGAATGTAAACAATGGACCAGAATGGAATGTGGAATTTTTGTTCCCAATAATGCTTTTTACCAGCATTTTCTTAATTTCTGGGTCTATATGATGATGGATATTACCAAACAAAATTTTCTCATCTAAGGTGACATTTGACTGATAGATTAAGACTGCGTTCACACGATGCCGGCAGATTTTGAAAACGATGAAAAAAGTGACGGCTGCAAAATTTGAGCTAGCGTTCACACGATGCCGGCACAATTTGAAAACGGTAGGAAATTTGACGATAAAAACTCGTTGCAGTATTTGATGCCAAAGAATAGTACCTACACCCTAAGAATAGACCTTTCTCGATCCGCAAGTGTCGAAAAATGTTCTGTTTTCATCTTTGTTGAGTGTTTAAACGATGCTGTTTCAAATTTATGCCGGTTACGGTTCCGTTTTCAAAATCTACCGTTTTCAAAATCTGCCGGCAAAAAATGTGCCGTTTTCGTGTGAACAGGAGGCCTATCCGTCACATTTTTCACCGTTTTCAAAATGTGCCGGCATCGTGTGAACGCAGTCTAAGGTGACATTTGACTGATAGATTAACATTCTGGTTGTGAATATTGGTCAAATACTTTGTATTCCATAGTCCGCTAAACGCGTCAAAATTGTTTTGACTCACCCGATATGTATTAACAACCCAAGCTGTACTTCAACACTGAAATTGTACTTGAAAATCTGGATGTGTATCTCAACATTTGAAGATCCTTTGCCAGGCACTCGTGGTTGTTTGTAATGATGGACAACTATGAAAAGATTAGATTTTATCAGATACACAAGAAAAATGTTTCTGTTACTTCATGCATTTATCAACTTTGAGCTTTATTGCAGCAAAATTGTTTTTCACTAGGCTTTAACAGTTGCTGACAGACTTGACGCAGGAACATGTTTCATCAACACATACAACAAAACTGATGTTGCTGCGCCATTTGGTGGTTTCAAACAATCTGGATTTGGAAAAGATTTAGGTGAGACTTTCCGTCATTTTTAGCTCCTTTTTTTAGAAGTTTCTAGAAATATATTGGCAACTTTTTCTCAGCAAGACCAAAGCAGAGTTTGAGCTTTATCCTGACTCATTAAAGCATTGTTTGAAAACAATCAACTCATATTATCAAAGAGGAAGCAATTGACCTGCCAGCCATTTCTTACTCATTGAGAAGAATTTTCGATTTTGAACAACTTTGTCCGAAGGTCTAATGCAACTCAATTGAAATTTTGTATACATTTTTTTATTTTTGCATTCTTTATAGACGGTAACCCCGTCGAGAAAGGCAGCTTTTCATGGGGCCCTGACAAAAATTTACAATTTATAATCTACAAACGAAAATAAATGACCCTTTCGTATAAGACTGTGTACAGATGTCCTTCGATCTGCACCCTTTTGTGGAATTTAGAGTTTATAACTCCAAGAGTTTTCAAGTTGGCAAATTTCTCGTAAAAATATGCAAGAAATTAGGCATAAATTATCTTTGATCGACAGTACTTAATTTTACACAGAAAATCTATTCTGAGAAATATTTAGCGGAAATTGCGATGGTGGAAATGTTTGCTCTTAAAGTAATAAATGAAGATTCATATACTACATATCATTCTGTCTTGGTGTGCATTTCCTTTCTTCATAAAATTCTATTGTCAGCGATCTTGACAGTAGTTTTTCCGTTCGTAGGGATTTGGTAAGATGAGATTTTTGTGATTTCCCTGAAAGATTTTGGAAAAACACTAAATGATTTTTTATCTTCCGTAGGAATGGAAGCGTTGAATGAATACTTGAAGACCAAAGTTATCACCATGGAATATTAAAGGACGATCGATCGAATTGAGTTTGTTTTTGGATGAAGAAATCTATTTTTGCTTTAGTGATTGCTGAAAGCACCTTAGCTTGAAAAATTAGAATGTACTAAAGTACATCAGAAAGAGGAAAAGAAGTACTTTTTCCATCGATAATAAACCCCGTGTAACTGTGCTACTAATCTGGGTAGTGCAATATTTTGTGCATTTTTTCGAAATTTTCGATTAAGTGACGTAAAAGCTTTTATGCGCATTCGAAATTTCGAGCATTTTTACAAAATGTATAAACTTCGTTTGATCGAAATTTTTTTTAGAAATACTTAAGTATCTATTAAGCACGAGGAGAATCATGATAAAATACACCAATTTCTGTTTATTCTCGATGTTAAAACTAATTGGTAGCAGAAACGCCCTTATTTTTGCAACGCACAAATATTTCCAAATTTTATATCCTTTTCGTAACCTTTTAGATATCGTTCAAATTCTTTCCCTCACAATTTTAGAGAGCAACAAGCAACATGCAAATATTCTTAGAATGATGGAAAATAGAATTATTTTGGCTGAATGAAACTCGCAGATTTGTTTCATCTTATTTTGATTTTCAGTGTTTGATGTACTTTGGTTCTTAGACTAATTAGAAATAATAGAAGATAGCACATATGAATAGGTCTCAAAATTATGTCAGAATCCTTAAATCCCCCCCCCCCCCCTCGATGGCAGGTAGAGTTGCCAGAGTAGCGTATTTACGGCACACTAATTTTCCACTCAGATGAGTTGAGCAGTTGATAGAGATTCTAACTTCAAATTAATATTTTGAAGGCACTGTCTACTGCCTCCAGAACCACTGGTGAGAAGAAGAAAAGGAATCTCCGTTTGAAAGTCTTCTCCTCCCTGGATTTTAGGGGAATAGTATTGGAAAGTATATCATTTAGCAGTAGACATGTTCAAATATATAGTGAAATTTAGCTGCCCTCTATCGCTCATCCAGTTGTGAAATTATTTAGGGTTTTTTTTAGATTGCCCCGTAACGCTCGATCCAGGCCCCTTCGCTGAAGAGTTAGAAGGCCTATTTTTCTTTGCTTGATAACGGGCTATGCTCAAAACGTTGTGCTTATTTCAGTTCACATCAAAGTGCCTATGTTAGACATTATTTACTTGTTTATTTTTGTAAAATTGCACTACAAGCAGCAAGGAGCTTTTTCGCCCCCTTGAACTTTATAAACGAAACTTCAAAAGCGGCACAACAGCAAAAAACAGCAGAACTTTGAAAATGAATTCATCCTCCCGGTAGGATAACACATGCTAAAGCGTGTTAAAGTTGGCAAAAGTATTAGAAAAATTTAGTAGTAATTTTAGGACTGTTTTAAAAGTTTCTTGAAGGGGCTTTCTCGTGAAAATCCCTCTTAATTTCAAAACGGTGTGGCTGGTTTCAGTCAGTTACATTTTGAAACCCATTTGAACATGTCAGCCATTGACATAGGCGTAGGAGACGGGGGGCTGGGAGCTGCAGTCCCCCAGCGATGAAAAATTTTGCAAATATCAGCCATAATCGGGAAGACAATCGGCCTTGAGTCGGGAAAAATTTCGTAACAATAGATTTTTTACCAGGCAGCCCCCCTAAATTTTATCTCCCCCACGCCCATGACTATTGAATTTTAAATTTGCCAATATTATCATGCTGATATCCAGGGAGCAATGTCCTGTCAAACAGGGATTGTGTTCTACTCGCTGGGTAGGTAAGCTCAACATGCTGTTCTGGGAACAAGCCTTTCGAACCCTCTAGGACTCATAGAAGTGTAAATATCTTCGTGTGATTTCAACTTGCCGCAATGTTAATTTGAAAGTTTTTAAATTACATGTTAGTCTTTGGATTTCAAGAATAATGCGCATGTTGACTCAAATCAGTGAATTTTATTGTATTCCTCTGCTCTGCATTTCTGTGAAGTTAAAGAGCCATTGTCACCCAGGCTCCTTTGCGAGAACGCTACAATTTTAAACTGTTTGAAAATCAAATATGGCCGAGGCCTCAACGGAAAGTACAGATCAACAGCGCACAGTGCCGTACTTATGACGATCATGCCCTTGTTTCCCGTTGCTCTTTGACTTGACGATGGTGCTTCAGTCAACAGGGACTCGCAGCTATTCTCCCTCTAATGTGGACTTGCCCAAGTCGCAAGCGATCTTCCATTAGCAACAACAGCAACAAATATGTGCGCAAAGATTTTGCACGTGCATGCGCTTCGGTTGTTGTTGTTCATTCAGCAAAGAGATTCTTCTGATGGCGGTTTGCTGTTTTGCACCTTGGAGAGAAACTAAAGCTGGATTTTGATGTGTGAAAGAGTTTTGGCAAGAGTTGAGGTGATTATGATTAAAGTGTTCAATGTAGTTGATGATATCTGGAATACTTTAACTGAAATCGGCATGTTTCCAAAATGGCGGGAAAAATTGTGCAAGGAAAATATTTTTAGGCCAACCTCTGTTTGGGAGTTAGAGAGTCGGCGTTTTGAATAGAAAGCCAATACATTAATGCAACTGAACAATTATTTTCTTTATTTCATAGCCTTTTTTCGTTGCTCTATTTGTAGCTAACCCTAACCCTATCCACCGTACTGTTCTGGCTTCAAAGTCAGAAGATTACATCACTGCATCACAACACCTTTGCTTGAAACAAAAGGTTCTTGTATCAGAGAACAATAGGTCTATTGTTGCTTTTGTGGATCTAGCGGCTTGTTCAAGTCATAGAGTTAGCGATGGTGTTGGCCATCATGGTGCATGCTTTCCAGCCTGGTTCAGAAATGTTGTTTCATGAAACTTGGGGCTGCTTCCTTTAATAACAACTAACAAGATATTTTGTCTCTATTGTAGATGAATGAATAATATGAAGTGACACCAAAGGCGTAAAGTGAAAAGCATCAATATGGGATCAAAATACCCCTGGTTCAATTCCCAGGACACTGAAATCCTTGAACTATTGCATAAATGGGAGAAAGAAGATGCAGAAGGACAGAGAAAACCAACTGAGATTTTAAAAAAGTAAGTTTGTCATAACTTCGAACCTTTTTATATCTTGTACTTGTGGGCCATTTTGAGAGGAACAAGAAAAGTTTCACAATGCATGAATTTTAGAACTTTGATCAGCAATTTGCGGGAAACAATCTTTTAAAATGCTGGGCAGGAAGTTTCTGCCTTTCAGATTTGAGCATTTTAATGTTTCATGCTCCCTCCTCTCTCCCTGCTCTACTCCTGTTCTACACCCAGATATTAAATTTACTCCCAAACTGCCTCAGAAAAGCCATACCCCAACATATGTCATTGCTGGTAGTAATATGCATCCCTCTCCCTCTGAACTAAATGATAATTGATTGCTTGAGACCTTTGGATGATAAACCATTGAAATAACATGTGTGATGTAAACTTTAGTTGCTGCAAATTAGATGTAATGTGAAGATGCCTGCTAAAAGCACGAATCAATGTGCTGTACATGAGTCATTTTGTGCAAACCATAAATCTTATGTGACATGTAATTTGAGACGGACTTAAGGAGGATGCTTCTATCAGTTCAGTTTTAGCATGGGAAAATCTGTGAATTAAACGTTTACCAAATTTAAGCAATACGTGGAATTATTTGTTGACTTGCCTTTAATGTTTTCTAGAATTGCAGAAAATGTAGAAGTACGCTATGAACAGTTCTTGCTTATGAGTCCAGATCCATTTGATGACAGGCACCCATGTGAGTTTATGTTGCTTCCAATATTTTTACAGGGTGACTTGTTAGCAAAGTCATTGCCAGTAGCAAAATTACTTGTAGTAAGTGGCTGCATACCCAAACGTTCAAGACCAAAGTTTCAGCAGTCAAAGTTGTATGAATTGATTGTACTACAAGGGATATTTTTGTTTGGTGATTTCAAAGTACAGTTAGTCTGTTGGTAAATTTTTAGATGTCAAAAATAAGTTGTGCAGAACAGCCAAAAAGACATAAAATTGTAGTGAAACTGTGGCTTAATTTTTAGGGACATAAGAATAGGAGCCAGGGGGCTGGGATAGTATCCCCACAGTGTTGGGAAACTATTTAAAAAATCAGCCTATTCAAAAATGTTGTTAAAGAGTTGACTATTATCAGGCAGTTCCGCTGACTTCTTTTAGGCTCACGTTGAAGGATATTCCTCAAAGAAAGAATAGTTATAGCACACTCCTTACTATAGCAACAGCTAGCTCTATTACATTCAGAATATTATTCTTTCAGCTAAACAAACAACGCTGAATTCCTTGTTTTTCTTTCAGCTGCTGCCTATCCAGAATGCAGATTTGGTCATATTTTGAGATTGATTGTTGGTGAAAAAGAATTCATGGATAAGGTTATTCTTTACAGCTCCTTACTTGACTTTTACGACTGATTGTTTTCTGTTCACTGTATTATGTAGTCAGGATGAGATGTCTTCTTGCAATATGGAAATCAATGCCTATATTGGTCTGAAATATAAGAACTAAACACTATCATTTGAGACTTGGATGTTAATGAAAAGTCTCAAAATTTTGGCTGATGTTACTTTTAGAGTAAGGCTCAAATTAAGATTGTTCGCTGTATCATTTCATGGCACTTTGCAACAAGTAAATGAGAACAGACGTAACCTGCACTGTCTTCAAAGATAATTCTGTCATTAATGAAATAGGTCAGGGAAAAAGTTAAAGACAAATGACGGAGATATAAGGTGACTTAAATCAGGGGCCTGGGCAATCTAAATGTAGTCTATTGTATTCCATTATATTTGATGATCTCGAGAGATTATCAAAAAAATTTGACAATTTGCCCATCTGTTGTTCTATTTTTAAACTGGTTGCTACATATCCACCATTTGTCTTTAATGATATGCTTTGTAATCAAGCTTCAGTGCTTTTCTTGAACAGGAAGACTCTCTTGGAATGAAACCAAGTTACAACCTTTTGAAAGAGAAGCAATTATTTCCTTCATAATGTAGTGTATCTTGATCATATTTTTTCACAGTTGACAACATCATATTTCATCAATAGTGATAATGATTTTGAACTGAACTGCCAAGCTGCAAGATTATTGGTTGATATTATGTCTGGAATGGAAGGAAAGATATTTGAAGACTGGGTAAGTCACCACTCACTCATTGTCTTTCATGTTTCTTAATTGAATTAGTTATTTAAAATTTTCTTGGAAAGGAGGTGCTTGCTCTTTGTAAAGCTTAGCTACTCAGGGTGTCCATCCTGAAGAATTCCTTTCCAAACAAATTCTCCAATGTTCTACCTCCTCTCTTTTATTTTCTATATATTGCATGCATCATTGTCCTCTAATTTTTCTATATAATTATTGTAATTTTATTAAATGTATGATTATTTGTATGTAGCAGTGGAACTTAATCAAACGGAAGTAAACTGAAAAGAACAGTGTAGATCAAGCCTCATTATTTTGCCTAAGCACTTGCTGGCACAAGATATCATCACAAATAAGTTACTGTTACCTTTACTGTGCTCAGAGTTTTTCAGTTGAAGAAACATTATGTTCTTGTTGTTGCTGCAAAGTAGAAATATTTCCGAAATCAAATTGAGGTATTGCGCCGTTTTTTGGAGGAAGAGCATTTGAATGAGATATTTTAAGTACTATTTCATCCAGTTATTCAACAAATGGCAAGCAAATAATTAGCAATATTTTTTCCAAGGAATCTGTTGGAAAGATGTGCTATTTATGGGCTAAATCTGGCAAGGAGCCATTGAGAACTTATGCTATTGGTATGTAATTCTTTGTATTATTCATGAACAGGGCCACAAAGAAGGGGACAGGATAGACAATTTGGTTCAGGGTGTAAGGGGCCTCATGACTGAAGATTTTAAAATTTTGACTGCAGGAAATACTTTGAAATGCATTTTAAGCCAATCTAAAGGGCGTGATCGAAAAATTTTATCTGCAGGGGGTCTCATTTTGCAGTTTTATCCTTGGGCCTCCAAAATCTCTTGTGGGCTCTGTTCATGTTTTTCAGATCTTTTTGTATCTCTTGAGAGTGGCCAATAGAAGTAGAAATTGCCAACTGCTGGACCAATGGAAAGCTTGAATGTTTTGCTTTGAAGATTAGCTAATCGAAGATATTTCAATTTTGCACAGATATGATAGCAGTTGGTATGCATACAGAAGAAAATGCTGGCATCTTCAAAGAAGAAAATCAAGCAATGGTAAAATTATTTTGTATTTAAGCTGCACTGCTTCTTTACAAGGTCACGTTTTATGGATCCTGCATGTGGAAAATTTGTTCAGCGTTTCAATGAGAATCAATGCCAAATTCTCCTTTAGAGGTGCTGCATAAAGTATCAAATCAAATTATCCTGTTAAAGGCTGTGTTTCCATATATAAATAAGTTGCATTTACGAGCCATGAAAGTGCTGACATGATGCTGACATGTGCGTAACTGTTCGAGAATGTGATTGGTTAAGAGCTGGCTGTTTTGAACTGATCACATCAAAATAACAGCCTTGTTGTCGAGACCATACAAGCAATGGCGGAATGGTGGCAAAGCAAGTCTTGACCAAGCGAACGTCTTTGATGCTGGGCTTTGACAGTGACAAAACAGAGTTAGTTTTAACAGCATTTTATAGCAGGAGGAATGAACAGGGATTGGAGAGCAGTGTCGAGCTAACGAAACTTTTGCCAATGACAACGCAGGCTGACAGAAGTGGTGGACTTGAGTGTGTTGCGATTCGAAAACAAAGTCAGGGCCTAAGCCTAAACAACTGGCCACATGAAAACACGATGAAAGGTCACAAGTTTCCGAGATAACCCCCTAAAAGCTGTCTAGTTACATGGACACACTGCCGTTAACCACTTTGGTCAGTTAGATTTTGAAATTTTATTAGCTGCTGGTGTCTGAAGCATACTACGGAGTTGCGCCCATCTTTAAGCAATCTTTTTGTCCAGTACAGTTCTGAAATACGAATGGGTTTTCCTGCCTGGCAATTATATATCTTAGTTTCGGGGGAATTCTTGTTAAAAAATTTTTTTACAGTTTTAACATGGCTCAAGAACCCTTATCATAATGTACAGCATTCTTACTTCCTTGACATTTATTGAGCTTGACAGTGACAAAGTATTGAAATTTCTTGAAAAATATAGAAATATCGTTACATTGAATACTAAGGGATGTCTCGACTCATTTATGGAAAAACCTGTTACGGAACCAATATGCTAGAATCGTTGGGTTAGTAGATTCCATTTCACTTTTTGTGTTGTTTTTCTTCAAGGTTCCAATTGTACTGCGACGACTACGGTGTCTCAAGGAAATCCAAGATCTGAGTGCTCCAGCCATCCAAAACTTCAGCAAATTTTCATCAAAAGGAGGAATAAAAGGAGCTTCAAGACACATGAGATATTCTACAGGCAAAATACAGAAAAGGCGCGAAGATGACGGCTCACAAGGCACCCCTAAATCTAAGCAAATTGAGCTGAAGAAATCATCTCAAGAAATCACTGACAGACAAAGTGCAGAAATTACTGGGAATGGTAGGGTTGAGGAGAGTAGAGAGGAAGGAAAGGATGGTATGAATTTTGTTTTGAATCACCCTTTAGTCAGTTCGTTATTCTATCCACAGAAGTGACCGAGAAAATGCTTTACTTCCTTGAAGCAATATTATGGTTGACCAAAATGATGAAGCACTTTATTCGGGTTTATCAACAATATTAACCATCCGGTACGTTATGCCAATTATTTGACCATGTACGATAATATGAAGAAAAAACTTTGTAATGGAACATGATTATGAAAACAGACTCTTCTATGCTGTAACTGTCAATGCAGGGTACAACACCCTGATGAGAACGTAGGTTCAAAAGGCCTCAGTGTGCCAAAAATCTGTCTTTTTCTTTGCGCTCACCTTCTTGATAGTATTGAAGTTACTGTAATATTTAGATGGATATGCAAATGTTTCAGGGGTTTAAAGCTTCCTGCGTTATATTTTCTCTAATAAATTTTTTCGCTTGACTGCATTTCATAGGCGTTTATAGACCATTTGGTTACTCAGTGAAAGATTCTGGATTGAAAAATTTTCATGCAGTTTGTAAAATATTCATTACTTGTGACTAAAATTACGTGCTCCCGTTTCCCTGTGTCTACCCGGAAACTTTCCTCTCGCCATCTTTAGATCTTCTGGTCTTCTTCACAGGGAAACGAAAAGACGTACTTTATATTGACAGGCAAACTACACACAACGGTAAAAATATTTTTGCACCGGTAAAAGACATAAATCGTGAGTTCCTTGTGTTTATCAACAAATATACCTCTACATTTTAGGCAAAGATTCAAAACCAAGATCCAGCCAATCTGCTCCTCATTTATCAGGCAGAGATTCGAACCAGGGTCCCAAACATTCTGCTGTTCATTTGCCAGGCAAGGATACGACCCCAGAATCCAACCAATCTGCTCCTCATTTTTCCAGCAGAGATCCACAGCCAGGACCCAGCCACTCTGCTGACCATTCAAGCCCAGGACCCAACCACTCTAGTTCTCATTTTTCAGGTAGAGAGCCACAGCCAGGACCCAGCGATTCTGGTTTCCACTCAAACCCAGGACCCAGCCACGCTGCTCCCCATTTTCCAGGCAAAGTTCCGCAACCAGGGCCCAGCCATTCTGAAGTACCAAAACATATTAAAGAAGCAAGGGCAACGCGAGCGAAAAGACAAGCATACAAGGAACCAAAGTATTCATTATGGCCACTTGATGTTGGAACACAACAAAAATCTCTTTTAAGTTATTTGACAGCGCTTGGACAATATCAAGAATTATTGATTTATGCATTTGAGTGTGATGCTTTAGATTTGATATTTTATTACATCAACCCAAAAGTTCAGAAGGATCCAGTCTTGGCACTGCGAGGATGTGAAGTAAGTTGAATTTTCTTCATATTTCATTTGTCATTATGCAGTATTTAGGAAGGTAACTGGGTGAATACGTACTATGATTTAGCTGCTGAAACAGCGCGAATTTTTAGCTAAAAAATATTTTATTGTGGTTTTTCTAGCTATTCAGCAAATTTTCACCGATTGATGTTGTATGCCTTGCCTAAATTTCAACTTGGATGCAAGAATTTAGTTGAGGAAACTCGGTCACGCCACCGTCAAATCTTGGTTCGATCTAAAAATCGAATAAAGATCAGGCCTATTGCCTTTGATAAAATTTTGCTAAATTATAACCGAAGCGATATACGGCTGACAGACGGCTCCAAGTGAGTCACAGACAGGCCCTATTTGCGAGACATTTTAGTAAGAACGTAGGTAAATGGTCATGGATTTTTTAGCCTGCTGTCAAGGCTGTAGATACGATGCATGTTCATAAATCGCTAGTTTGTTTAAAGTGACGCAACTGATTTGCCCACCTAACTTGTATTTCTAACATGAAGTGTTAGCTTAAAAGTTTACATCAGGCTGAATGGCTCTAGTAACTACCTTACAAACTGCATACTCATGAAAGTCTGAGTTTTTCTTAACTCATCCGGAAGAATCATCCATTCATTTAGTAAATATTTTTGGTGTAGTATTTTCTCGTTTCATTCATTGTTATTTGTTTATAGTACCTACATGTATTGTTTGGTTTTCCTTTTTTTGCTTTGTGTACGTTAGTAGCTTTTTTAACTTCAACCAATGACCGCAGGGTAGACACAGCCTTTTGCTCTCTGTGGTATCGTTTTAGTTGTATAGTCGGAAAATTTTGTAGGTGGTTTTGTTTTGAGGGTCAATTTGTTTTGAGTGGGCTTGTCAGGATTTCTAGCTACTCAAAGCAAATTCAGGCACACTGTGCATGCCGCATCTAGGCATGGGACCCCTAGTTTAACGTCCCTTCCGAAGGTTGACGAGATGAGTTGTGAGGTCAGGCCTCCGAGGTCACCCATCCAGAGTTTGACCTCACTCGACCGAGCTTAACTTCAGTTCCCTGACGAAGACTGTTTAAGCCACTCGGCCACCCACTGGATGTAACCAGGAATATTTCGTTGTAAGTTTTCTTGGATTATAAAAGATGATTGATTTTGTTTTAGTATCTCGCATCTTTGATGTGTCATAAGAAGTTTGTGGCTGAATTTGTGAGAAAAGGTGGAGTGCAGAAATTTCTAGAAATACCACGTCAATCAATGTCATCAACGGGCATGTCACTTTGCGTTTATTATTTGGGATATAGCAGTGATGCAATGGAAAAGGTATATATGATGAAACATTTTTCTTACCAAGCGTATCTTAATTCCCCCTCTGTTCACCGTTCAATGTGTGGTATGGGATTCCTCTCTTTTTGTTCATAATAGCTTTTGAAATGAAAAGTTATGTTGTGAGACTCTTTTGGATTTCACTTCTGCAATCTTTATTTTAGGTATATACAGGCAAATAAAAGGATGGATGCGTTATATCATTTATATCGCTACGATAGAATTAGCAGCAACTTTTCGTGAAAATTTACTGCATACAGAAAATTCATTTGTCTGAATCTTGTCTCTTCGTTAAAAAGTTATGATCAATTTTACTGAAAATGGTGTCTCGCAAAATTCCTTAAAGAAGGCCCATATTGAACTATTTCTCCATGCACTTGAAATCATGAGGTGACTCGGAAAGGAAGGCCCGATTTCATTTCAGCTGCCTATATAACCAAGTCATTCTATTTCACGAAAGGAATTAAAATGAAAAATCACAGTGCGTGCTTTTTGATGCAGTATGAGTTGGCACATATGTGTTACTCTCCTTGTATAACACAATTTAATCATTGTTTTTCTTAGGTATGTCTGCTGCCACATCCGTTGTTATCCGAACTGGTGAAATATACGTTATGGTTTGTGGATTCTGGTACACATGAATCAAGTCGTTCCTACGCGACCTTATTCTTTGCACAAGTGTTCAGTTTTCGGGCCATTTTGGAATTGTTTGTTTCAATGGATGGTTTACGGAGACTCGTTAACACCGTAAGTGAGATTTGGATCCAAGTTTGAAAGTTTTGTCATAGGATTAGAGACTAAAAGCCATGGATCTGCTCGAAAAATTGTATTTTAAAAAGCATCCAATGAATTTATGAGATTCTAAATACGAAGGTGTAAAATGTTCATAAGAAATTTTCATTATGTCTTCAATTTAAATTTTGGGATGTTTTTTGTAACGTTAATTGCGTCGTTTCTCTCTGAAATCAGCAGCTGGGCATAAGTCATATTCCTCGATCACACAAAAAACTGTTAGCAAATGTTCTGTTAGTTTTCATGTGGAATTTAGTATAAATTTTCTCTTTCTGGTGCCCTTGGCAGGGAATTTTTATGCTATCAGTGCTCGGTTTTCTTCAGAGAAAATACCTGAGTTTAAAACATAGGTCTTGGTTTGAGAGCAGAATTGTTTTTTTACATTATAGATAGAGTTTCAAAGTCAAGGTAAAACCTCAGCCAGACCATGACTTTGGGATTTTTCAAAAATTGATGGCATGGTTTGCAGCACAGGTTTTCAAATTGCGGATACACATTTAGCGTCGCCCAGTTTTCAGTGATATGGTAACAAGATTGTTTCAGACAAGGCGTCTTGTCTTCAAAGAACCGGTCTCTTGTAAATGGAAACTTTTGCTGCAACTTTATGAGATTTTCTTTGAAGACCTGAATTTATTTCCTCTTTATTTAGATCACGATTTTAACGATTCTTCGCCCAGAAGAATCAAGACTGATGACAAATGACGAAGCATTTGGAATGAGACAAACTATCAAACATACACTCATTGCACTGAGAAAATTCTTTGATGCTCAGTTGGCAATAAAAGCTGATGACGTCAGACGTAAGATCGCGAGAAAAGACGGGGGATTGCCTCCACCACCAATTCCTGCTTACAAGGTATGAAAAGATAACAACGCTTTTGAAGCAATCACGTCTTTTGGCTCTCTTGTGCCATAAATCAGCATTTACTCATCAGATTAACTCAAACGAGGTCTTCAACTATGAACTGGCATGTTTTCTATGCAACTGTATAAAAATGGGAGACAATTGAAGTTACAGCTCCTCCACAGAAGCTGCACAATCAGAGCACCTATCTTGGGACTTTGTTCATGAGAAATTTATGCTCTAAAGCGAATTGAAACTTTAGATCAGATTTGATGAATGGTTTGTGCTGTTTTTTTATGTAATAGAGTATAAGTTACAGTAAAAACCCGCTTATAAGAACCTAGTGATGAAGAACCTACAGGCTGAAAATTCTGAAATTAGACCCCCAATATGTAAGAACCAATTCAGCCTGAAATTTGAATTAGGTTCTTATTCGTGGAGATCATCAAACTAAATCAAAATTCTAGTTGCTTTGTCATTGAGCCTATACGTACTGATTCTGCCATGATGTGCAAATTGCAAAGAGTTCCAAAGACGCTTCGAAAGCTTTTCATTGTATTCTGTAAAATTTCTGATTCTTCCTTGAACTGATGTTTTGAATAAGGCCTCATGAACTCAGGTGCCTCTCAACTGACAGTAAATAATGCCCTTGAAGTTTCAATCTGAACAAAAGAAATACCTGGAAGCCCTGAATGAAATAAGAACCAATTTAAGAACCTGAACAGCCTAATTTCCCACTAAATACTCAACATATAAGAACCTAATCAGGCTGACTTACAAAATTGTAGGTTCTTATACGCGGGTTTTTACTGAGTGGTACTAATACTTGAAGATTAGTACTACTCTTTCTTCATTTTCATTTCAACAGTCGATGACGATAACATTAAGCCAACACACGGAGAACGTCAAGCTACTTCTTGATAATTCAGCAGAGGTTTCTGATTGCATGTCACTTACTGTAAGTTTGTACGTGTTATGTTCGTTTTCCTATCCTTTCAAGTATTTTGCACAAAGTAACTTTTTATGCAATGTGATGCTTGTATTGAGGGAGGGGTGGTAGGCATTGACGAGAAGTGAAACCCTATACTTTTAAAGAACTTGGAAGGAAATCTGCTAACTCTTTGTTAATTTCGTGGAATCCGAAATCTGTTCACCTTTCTTTCTATCTTATGTTCACTCCGAAAAATGATGCGATGGCAAGATGCGAAGAATCCTTTGCAAGCACCCGAAATACATAAGAGAATATTGGTTTGATCCGAGAAGTTTAAAGCCCTGCTATATTTTTAAAAAGAGAATATTTGTGCCCCTCCTTACACATCTTTTTCATCATGAAAAGACTTACTCAATATTCTGATCCCAGAGGCGTTTTGTTCATCATCGGATGGATACAGTCCCCTTGGAGCCCTCAATAGTTTGCCGGTCTGGCTTCAGGATTCAGTTATACGCCGTAACCGGTCTTGCAAATATTTGTGGGTTTCTTGGTTGATTTCGTGTTTGATATTAACGAATATTCTTGATCTTAGGCATTCAAGAAATTAGGTGGAATTCAGCTGCTGTTTCAGATCATTGCCCTTGCATCATCAGAATGGGAAGGCTACGGTAACAGGTCAGTGCGTCTGCTCAGATAACCTTCATAACTTCATTTTATTTTTGCAAATAGCATATTCGTTGGAATGCGCAGATTGATGATAAAGCGGAGGATGAAGCAAGCGACAAAAATCATTGTTGTCATCATTCTATCGACATTCTATATCCTTGAAATATAATTGACAAATTCAGGAGACTTAAACGGTAACTGACTACTTTAACTAAACGGGTAAAGAAATTATAGCTAGCATATTTTTGATTTTAGCATTATTAGAAAAAGCGTACATATAAGTTTATTGGCTTCTGTTTCACAGAAATGAAGTTGTACGAATGGCCTTAGATATTATTGGGGACATTTCAGTCAGTCCAAAAGTTCAACTGGGCTTTTGTCAAAATGTCTCTGTATCTACTGATGACACTCAATCAGGCATCAGGTGAGATGGGTACTTAATTTCATTTAAAGTTTTTTTATTGATTATTTGATTGATGAGTTGATTGATGAGTTGATTGATCGTTTGATAGATCTCTAGCTATTCTAAGAAAGAATCCGGATCGAACCACGTGTCTATAAATTTTTTAGAATTTTCGATTGTGCTGACAGTGGTAGGTCTACTGCCACTCAATCGAACATTTCATTGAAAGTACATAAAAATGTCGCTCTGTCCTGACTCTTCTGTAAAATAGTTTTGGAGATAGTCTATTACATAGTTGATTGATTTATTGATTAATTGATTGATATATTTAACTAAGTCAAAAGTATTGAATTGAATTTCTAACATCTCTTGTAGAATTCTAGTGCGAGCGGCAGATGGCGAACTTATCAAAGGAGATGGAGAAATTCAGAAAATAGCGCTGCAAGCTTTGTGCAATTGTGTCTGTGGACCAAAACCGGAGGTACGAGGATAATTATCCCCACTCTTATAAAATTTGTTTGCTAAACTCTCTTTTATTTACCTCATAACTCAAAAAGTGATTGGAGATCAGAAACTTTATTACCGACAGTAATAGGCCTTTTGGCTATTCTAGGAAAGAATCTGAATCGAACGATATTATGATGCATTCTTAAGAATTTTCGAATGTGTACAATAGTGATAGAAGCTCTAACGCCACTCGATCGAACCTTGCGTATAAAATTGTATAGAAATAATGCTCGATCCAGGCTCTTTTGTAGAATAGCTAAAAGGTTTATAGTGGAAAATCGTAAGAATAAAAATATGCAAGGAAATTTGGATGTAAAAAAGACAAGATCCAGAGGCTTATCACTCTGTAGGAATCTCACACCTTTGGCAAAAATCCATTTGTTATCGAGAGAAGTCTGTGAATGTACGTATTCAATAAAGCAACCTGAGCGAAATGACGTCATATCGCGCAAACGAAATTGAGGCTGTCATATTGATTTTCGTTTCTTTATCGCTGCTAACCTCTTTTATCGTGTACGCTTGCAAGAAAATGGCGACAAAGACATAAGATGTAGCCTAAATTGTCAAAAGTTTTTGGAAGTGACATCCGTTGAAGTGCTCAAAATGTGAAACAAAAGTAAAAATTTGCGTCCTTAGATAACAAGCTTCCTTTTTATACCGACCCTGGGCTTGTCCTTTAAACTCTATTTTCATCTTTAACATTCACTTTATAGTTCAGCCTTTCAGAAATGAATTTGATATTTGTAGGTGATTTCTGCTTTACCAAGAAGTTTTCCAAGGCCAATTAGAGTGGAGGATGTTGTTCATAAAATGTGGAATGCAGTCAGACTGCAGAATGGGATGAAAGTTCTTCTGTCTTTACTTCATGCAAAGAAACCAGTTTTGATGGCGGATGAAATCCGGTGTCTAGCTTGCAAGGTATGATGGTATCTTTGAATAGGTTACAAATTACTGCTGCAGGAGGAAGTAAAAATTTTTCTGAATCACAAAGATTACCAATTTCTTCTTTTTTGGAAGAAATGTTAACTGATCAACTGATTTTAAGTATCAACTAATGACACTATTTTGTTTGCAAATTACTAGGATAATTTGTGGAAACATAGCTTTATCTTATCTTTGAGAAGTTACGCTTGCAAACTTTGCAGCTAGGCTACATGAATAGAACAGGAAATGCCTCGTGAATTAATGTAATGTTCAGAAAGGATGTCAATCGATATTTTTTTGTTGTATTTTTCTTTCGAAGCATAGACCATGAATAGTCATTCTTTCTTGACTTTACATAAGCAAACTGATGTCATCAGCAAATCATACAAAATAGTAGATAGTTCGAAAATGAAATGAGGTATCAAAAAGTTTACAAACAAAAGTTTTTATCATTCACCAGTGCTCTTCATTTGCATCAACAGTTAAGCAAGCACTGGTTAAGAACAATCATATTCTTCTAAATTTCCGTTTTAGGCTCTGTGTGGATTGTCACGAAGCGATCGAATCCTACAAGTACTACAGAAGCTGATGACCATACTGGGTGTAAAATTGCAGATGTTGATGAGAGAGCCTGTCTTACCAGATAAAATAAACGAACATTTCAAATTTTGTATCTATGCTTCAGAATTGATTGAAATGGCTACCGGAAAAGTTTTAGCAGAACATTGGTCACCTATGGCTAGGCTATCAACCCTAAAGAAGGTAGGGCGTTTGTGTAAATGAGTTGTTTTATCTTTATGTAAATAATTGTACACAGCCCGGCAGCCCTGAAAGAGCTGACTTTATCTATTGTGATGAAACTAATCATAAGATCATCTGTAGCTGACAAAAAATTATTTGGATTACAGGATCCAAATCTTTAAATTGGCGTAAAAAGATGGATGTAAAATTCTATGACCTGTTTCTTCAACATGAATGGCTCAAAATAAACTTTATTTACCTATCCATAATTCTACCGTTGAACTTTTCAGAAATTTTGAGTATATTTTGAAATTACAGCGCATTAAAAATTTTCAGCTGATTTTAAAATGTGACGCCATCAAATCTCTAAATCATAAACCATAAAAGTGACAGACGTTTGCTTGATACCATGTTGTAGATATCCATAAACAATGGTCTTCTTGGAAGTTGTTTCTTGTTGCATCAAACAATTCAGAAATTACGATGGTTTTTATTTGAAAATTATCTTGAATTCTCGTAAAAGAAGAAAAACATTCCAATTCTGAAAATATTGAAGATTTCAGAAAAGTTCAACGGCAGAATTATTGCAAAATAGTTACAGTTTCTTTGAAGCCATTCAGTTCAAGGAAATAGGTCATTGAATTTTACACCCAACACCTTAAGGGTTTGGAACATTTGTTGTTATTTGTTATTTGTTCTGCTTGAATATAAAAGGAAGTTGATGAATGGCCATATTATCTACTTTTGGTAATTTTTTAAACAGGGATACTTTTTTTTGAACACCTATTATAACAGCTTTTTGAAAATCGTCCATGTGGAAACTTTTCACTAGAAGAAATATCAATAATTTTCAGTAACTTTTCAGCAATGTAGTATTTTCCTGATGACTTCCTTTCAGGCTGATATTGTCTCACAAACTCAAATTTCCTACTCCGAAAAAGAACTTCTGCAGTTGATTGTCGACCACTTAAAGTCACAAGGTAAAATTTAAGTTCTCATATTTTGTTTTTTGCTACGGTTTGTGAATTCATTATCGTGGTTTTAACGTTCGCAGTAAGCAAGAAGCTAGTCTCCGTTTATATTGTTGGAAATAAGGATGCAAAATGTTTTCTTTGTGAATGTTTCTATTAAATCATTTAGAGAGTGATTTGGATCTGCATTATTAAGAGTTTCTTTTTGAGGACTGTACTGCTGGGTGAGTGAAAAAATCCACTTCGGCCTGGATATCAAGGCAATGACATTGGCAAAAATATTGTTCAATCATAGAATCGCTCTTATATATTTCCAAATTTACCGTACTGAAATCGGCTTTTCCGTTCTGAATTATAAGGGATTTTCTAAAGAAGGCCCCTTCAAAGAGCCTTCAGAACAGGCCTTAGCTTTCAAGACAAAAAATTTTGATACTCACAGCAATGATTTTTACATGCTTTAGCATGTGTCATCCCTTTGGAAGGATGAATGTGCTCCTGAGAGCATAACAACATCATTTCGAGTGATTTCATCCAGGCAAGAAAATAGTCCATGCTAAAACATGTTGAAGTCTTTGCTGCAAGTCAGAAATGTTTTAGAAATTTAGTCATGTTTATAGGGCCTGTTTGAAGGTTTCTTGACGGGGCTCTCTCGAGGAAATCCATAATATTTTCAGAATGGAGTGGTAGATTTTTCAGTCAATTTGATGTCTAGGGAGCTGTGGTTTTTCAAGCAGTTTTATTCCCCCTGTATAGTTCCTTATTTTGCTTTAATTATATATGCCTATATCGTCTCTGTTTAGGTCTTCGGACATCAGCCACAGCATTACAAAAAGAAGCATTCTTAAAGAGTTTTGTTCCTACAGACAGCGAAACTGGTTTAGCTTTTCTGTCGCCTGTTCCATCAAGAAGGCGAATGGTTCGTATGAGACACCCAGTTTAATCCTCTTTTTCGTCTTGTTTTTATGAATGTGATTGTATTTAACGATTGGCTGAAATAAAATTTTTTGTTGATGCAAATGAATAGAATTGCTAATTGATGAAAAATGCCGTTAAAGATTTGTTGCTATCTCAGTTCATTTTCGAGTTGTCCACTGATTTTCAATGGGCTGTTTTAGCAAGAAGACTCGAGTCAAGAAGACGCCAGCATAATTCTTTTGTTCAAGGATGTAAATTACAAAGTGAAGTCAGTTTCAAAAGAAATCTATCCATAACAGATGTTTGTTCATCAATCTAGGATAGATTTTTATTCGTCTGTCCAGGATAGATTTTATTCATTTGTCCAGGATAGATTTATATTCATCTAGTTTGACTTGTTACCCGTTTGTTCTTACTCAGAAGGTACTTCAGTATCGCATGAATATTGGAAAGGCTTCAAAAACTCAGGAAGTAAACATGAAGATCTTTGTGAATCGTTGTAAGAAACTCGTAACAACTAAAAAACTAAAAAATGATGGTTAATAAGAAACTTTAAACAGTGGCTCAAATTCTTCGTTTCGTGGAGAAATACATGTATTTAATTTCTATTTCTCCGTTTTCCAGTCCCTTGGAAATCATAGATCACATGATTTACTGACTCCTGGTGATAGCACTCCTAGAACACCGTCAGTTTATCGACCAGAATCAGAAACCCAAAGTGAGAGAGTAAGTTTCTTCATCTGCATTTCTTTTCTAATTTCATTTATTGTATTTCTCCTGTAAAGCCTGGTTTCCATATAGCCATAAGTGGTGGTGGGCCGGTGCTGTACCATTGCTGAGACAGTGCTGTGACGTGTTCAGTTTTAATGGGAACATTTCCTTACGCTGGCTGTACGGTGGCTGCCACTGTTGCCCTACCGCTGCAGCGGTGACGTATAGGTTGAATTTTCCTCATATTTTGCTGCTTTTATAGTGCATTTGCGACGTGGAAGTTGCAGCTATTCTAAAAAGAATCTGAATCGAAGTATTTTTTTATTTATTTTGTAGAATTTTCGAATTTGCACAAAATTTATCGAAGCCCGAATGCCACTCAGTCGAGCCTTGCATTTATAATGTATCAAAATATCGCTTCCTCCATCCAGCCTTTTTTGTTAGAATAGCTAGCATGTCTATTTATCTGTCCTTCCAAAAATCCTTCGGGTTCTTCGATCTCTCAAGCTTTTTCCGGTGTGAAAAGAGCGCAAAGTTTGCGATACAGCTATTTGAAAACAAAGCAATTTCTTTTGACTTAACGTACACTCTATTGTTTTTTGTTGTAGACCTAAAGCTGATAATTTTGTACTTTCTGACTTCTGTTGTATAAGTTTGTTCAGACGTTTCAGTTTTCATGTCACTTTCATTGATTAGAAGTTTTTGTGTTAATTTTTTGTGTTACATCACTCATTTACCAACTGTTTTGTTTTCAGCTTCTGGATTTATCACGGGCTGGCGAACCTCTAGCATCAAATAGCTACTTCCAACCAACATTGGATAAAATTGTCAGAAATTATCTTAGAGAACAGCATGCACATTGCAGAAATCCTGTTACTACTTGCCCAGAATTTTCACTCGTCAGGTATGCGTGGAATTTTCACAAGCCTTGCGTTTTTAAGAAAGACTTACGCAATATATTGCCCCTAGATTTCATAGGGATGATGTTTTATTCATTTCAAACTTAATCTTGTCTTAATGGATGATTCATGAAGTCATCTTTTAAACATTTTGTGTAACCCAAGCGTTGCTTACAGAGTCCCTTCTATCTATAAACATTCAGAGGGGGTTTGTGCAAAGATGTTGTTCTATTTTCACCGATGATGTATGTCAGCACATTATTTTTTTGATTGCAATGCTGGTATTCTTTCTTCAGTTTTCTTTCTAGGAGGAACGAACGCTCAGAAGTAGAGAAAGGCTTTTAGAGGGCTAATTCCTCTTTCAAAAATCAAAAGAATATGATTTGTTCAGGTTTCTACATGCTGCGTACTACGACGTGAATGATTTGTTCTTAGCATCATTTTGTTGGTGTACAAGACCTGCATGATTCGATAACTTTACTATCCTTGTCGTTTTGTATTTTATTCCAGGCCTCATCAGTGTCCTGAACCACAATACAGAACGCATGCACCTACTGATATTACTAGAAGAATTTTCAAGCGTCAGGTAAGGCCATATCAAGGATGTTTATTGATGAAAGTTATTCTTTTATCTCCTCTGTATGCTGCTTTTCTACTTTTAATGAGGTCATACTGCTGTATTCTAAATTTACTGTGAATTAGACCGAATTTTTGTATTCCTTTTTTCAGAATCTCTATTCAATTCCGTCTCCTAATTCAATTTTTTTGCAGATCAAACCAAGACATGGCGGCCGCATGGGTTGCAAATTCAATCGAAAATTCATATTCAGTAGGCGAGTGCTAAACATTATTTTCTTTTCTGTCGTTTTGTGCCTCAGGATCTGGAAATATCTCCCGTAACGTGTCCAGTTTCAAGAGGTTAGTCGATTTTCTCGGTGTTCTATTACTGCTCTAATGGTTCTCCGGTGAAAGACCACCCTAATCTCTGTATATCTACTCCGATAATGCTGATGTAAACAATTTTCCAATGAGATTGTTTTATTTATTTACAGATTTCGCTCAGTTGGTACAATAGGAGATGCGGATGGGGAGTCATTCACATGTGCCAGATTCTTGGTAAGTCTTTATTCATTTTAGCAGGCGATTTTTTTCGTAGTTTTCTTTTTTTGGACTGGGATCTTTCTTTTAATCTGAATTTCGTTGTAATTATGTATCTTATCTGTTTGATCAACAAAGGTGAATTTCAGAAAGCAAATGAGTTAAGTTTCCGAGAAAACCAAGCGATTTACCGTTCTGAAGAACAGAATTCACACCGTTGTTTGCACTCGATCGAATCAAAGCAGACAGAAAGATCAAAACATACCGGGTACCTAAAATATCAGCTCGTAGTTTCCTATTTATTTATTTGGAATCATAATCAACATGTCCTCCGTCTTTTCAGCCTGATGGTGACCTCATATTGCTTGGGACGAAGAATGGCGAACTGAAAATGTACAATATTTTTACAGGACTGGTAAGAATTCTTAGCCAAGCATTATTCCTTCGAACTATAGCTTGTAACTACACCGAAAATCATGAAACCCACTCCAAAGAAATAAGAAGGAGCAAATTGGTATTATTGAATGCTGGAGGTTTATTTCATGTGTTAAACTCTTCTCTGGAGCAGCGGCCACCTGGATAGGCGACCACCTGGAAACAACTGGTATTGTTTTTCTTGTAGTAAGAGGCGCCATATGTACTGATAGAAATGGGTGCCATATAAAGACAGTGAGTTTGTTTTTTGCTTTATTTTTATTAGGAAGAAGCCAGTTACTCTTGTCATCAGCGTCCAATACATAATTGCGAGCCATCTAAGGTATTTTCCGATTATTTCTTATTCAGTCTCATACTTTTACCGTTCACTAGGCCAGACAGAAGCAAAATATGTTTATATTTGTATAAGATTACAGGGTCTATTTATTTTTTGAGAGACTAGAATTATCATGCTACATTGCCAGCATCGATCTTTATGAATATTCGGAATTTGGCACATTTTTCCACAGGATTTGAAATTACTACTAACTTCAAGTTCATTCAGTCAGCCGAGCTCAGCGCTGTGGACTTTCTTCGATTCTCAGTTCTTTGAAATGAAGTAAGTTCTATACTTCTTTCTTTATTCTGTGTCGCCAGAAAGTGAACATTCAGTGATTTTATGGAACTAGGCTATCTTAAATACTGATGAAAAGCAATGCTTTGAAAATTACATAATTCTTTGAGTTATGGACTATTATACTTAGAATGAACTTGCCAATAGTTTTCAAGTACAGACTGTAGTTTAAACTCAAAGTGTATATATGGAGAAGCATGCGAGATAAATATTTGAGGAGAACATTAAATCTCAAGATTTTAGGTGTGAATCTAGCAACGATAATTTCTTTCAGGCAAAGCTTTGCAGATGATGATCATATTAAATTCAGCAGTGCACAAGATCAGCTAATTGGAACACGTGATCATACAGCTCATGTAAGCTAGTTTTCATGTCGATTGATAATTTAACGTTAATTTTTTTTATTTTGACTGTTCGTTGGTAAAAATTTGCCATTTATCATTAGTTAGATGCGCTGAAGATTAACCACGTTTGGTTCGAAACGTACGAAAACATGTTTATGTCAAATTTACTAATATTTTCGTTGATTAGTATTTTTATTTTTGTGGAAATGAAGTGCATTTTCTCCTCCATTGCTCTCAGTTTAACCTGATGCGCACAGATCTCTGCCGTCAGCCAGCAGATGTACCCGAGTTAGACATCACAAGTATGGATTCAACAGATTTGAGCAAATTACTCTTGTACGGAAATTCAGATTTGAATATAGTCGATAATAGAATGATTATTGAGGCAATAATATCCTTCATTGAAGTGAAACGACAAATTCCCAAGGGATAATAAGTGCTAAAGCAAGTAAAGGACATTGCTGCAAGGCAAGAACTTCGGTAGTAATTCATCCACCCAATATTCAAAGTCCCCACCCAATATGGAACTATTTTTGGCACTTATTGGCACTAATTTTTCTCTTTAGATCTATGACTTATCAACTGGCAAATTAATTTCAACATTATCCGACCCTCATAACGCAAACAGATATCACAAGAACTTTGCAACATTCAATCAAACTGATGACCTCATTCTGAATGACGGCTGTCTTTGGGATGTACGTGCAGCAAAGTTATTGCATAAATTCGACAAATTCAATGATTTCGTTAGCGGTGTCTTCCATCCATCTGGTCTGGAAATCGTCATTAACTCTGAAATTGTATCCTTTTCAATAATAGGCGATTTACTACCTATAAGATATTGCTATTAACCAATGTAAACCAATTTGACATCTGTTTTTGTGACAAGATCTTTGACAATCACTCTTTATGATGAATGAGTTGCACTTGCAATATCATCTAAGCCATCGAAACACTGACCTGACCTCCGATGTGGAACAGATCCTAGTACATTATCCATTAGTTTTTAATCATTTGTAGTGTAGCTGTAGTTTGTTAAACGTTATGTGTCTCTTTACATTGGCCATGGGGTAGTCATTTTCTTTCGCTCCTCATGGTATCGTACCTGTAGTGTTGTATAGTAATTAGAAACTTATAGTTAAGTAAAACACATTGTAAATTTTTATATTTGAATAAATAAGACTGCGTTCACACGATGCCGGCACATTTTGAAAACGGTGAAAAATGTGACGGATAGGCCTCCCGTTCACACAAAAACGGCACATTTTTGCCGGCAGATTTCGAAAACGGTAGATTTTGAAAACGGAACTCTAACTGGTATAAATTTGAAACAACATCGAGTGAACACTCTACAATGATGTAAACAAAACATTTTTCGACGCTTTTGGACCGAGACTGGTCGATTCTTAGGGTGTAGGTACTTTTCTTTAGCATCAAAGTCCTGTAACGAGTTTTTACGGTCAAATTTTTTACTGTTTTCAAATTGTGCCGGTATCGTGTGAACGCTAGCTCAAATTTTGCTGCCGTCATTTTTTTCACCGTTTTCAAATTGTGCCGGCATCGTGTGCACGCAGTCTAAGATCCTTGACGATATGTAGTGGGATATTAGGACATTTCATCTTCTGGATACATGCACAGCATTAGATCAATGTAAATCAGTTTTTAATGGGAAAGGTGACATCATTTATGGAGGTAAAGCTTTGTTTTGTTTATTTCAATATTGTATCTCTCTATTTCTATTTTGCTCTACCAGCATGCTGATGAATTTGTTTTGCTGATGCATTTCAAAGAAGAAAAACAATAGCCTTTATAAAGATTTGAAAGAGTCATAAGCAGTTTATCGGCGACATTTCAGGATAGCGTATTCACAGCTGTGTTGATATGAATTATTTTATTGATTATAATCAATATCATAGAATCCTCTAATTATTTGAATCTTCCTCTTTTTATTTTTAGTGAAACACGTTGCTGTTGATGCTGCGACAGATTTCGTCCTTGGTTCCAATTTTCATGGGCCATTTGACTCCACATTCACGACATTTGATGCTTACGACTATTCTGTAATTGGTGAGTCACCTTTTTCCTATATTGCATATTTTCCTTTCCTTTGAATCGTGTACTTTTGTATTAAATCCAACAAGGGCAGACTTAGCTAAACTTATGGCCTTGAGTCCCTTGTTTCCTTGTGCTCTTCGACTTAAAGATGGCGATTCGCTCAACAGAGACTCATAATATTACTCTGATAAGTCTGAAACTATTCAGGACAAAACTCTGGGCCTCCTGGAGTTTAATAAGATTGCGAGAATTTGTGAATCACTGTGGTAAAAAAGGCAAGTATGAAACAAATTCGATTCGAGTTAGCAACTAATAGCATTCGGACGAGATTTGACATTCGAGGTCATGACGGTCAAGGTTTGGGGCCGATATATTTCATAATTCGACTTTCAATGCAGAAAATAGGGTCAGCTTTTTCACTGTTTCATAGTGAATCCCTGTTGAGCAAGATTTACCGCAGGGATACAAGGACTCATCGTCATAATGATTGATTAATTGATTGATTGATTGATTGATTTATTGATTGATTGATTGATTGATCGATCGATTGCCTGCCTTATCTTCAAGGGGCCCTCCGAGAATCAAATGCTTAGACTCTTCCCTTGATAGGGGCAACATTGAACAGCATTGAATTGAATTGCAGCTTTTAGCGTAATGATTTGATTTTTTGCAGCAACCACTGATTCTAAAAAGACTATCCTTGATTTGTGTCCAGATAACAATGATGCACTTGTAGCTGTTGTCGAGGTAAATCTTTCTAAATCTTTTATGTTTTAACCGAGTCTTTACATCCTTACTTCTTTCTTCCCTAGACCTATTACCTTTATCATTGATTTGATTTGTTGATGAAACTTTGGTCAACAGGGACTCATAAAGCTTGCATTACACCAGGCGGAATTTTCTGCGCGGAATCAAGATTTCGTGACGATGTTGCAACGATGTCACTCCGTATAATGTATACTGAAAGAAGAAACCCAATATCGAACTACCGAAGTGTGAATAACTCTAGCAAAACCTTCCTGCGTAGGCCTTCTTGCTGAGACGCCATGTTAGAAAGAACGATCGAAGACCACCCAATTTTGGTTGATGTAATCATTGTTTGCTTTGATTGGTGGAAACATGAAGCGGCATTTTTCGCCACAGAAAAGTTAAAAGGATTTCTACTTGTCCGCCACGGAAATATTCCGCTAAATAAATATTCAAAATTTTCTGCGCATACGTTTTTTTTCTATTCATAATAAATTAAAATTAAACTTAAATACATTAATACTGTACCGCCCTTGGTGTAAGAAGACACAAGGTCATCTGGCCTACACCAAGAACGGCACTTACAATTTTCAAATACAACTTCAAAAGTAACGAAAACTACTGGGAACAGGAAAAGAAAACAGGTAAATGAAGCAAAAATTAAAGGAGAGAGAGAGACTTGCAGTTCCAAACCAAACTCAAACCATGCTATGTGTCTAATCCTTATATCGTAGGTCTAACATCAATTTTGTACCATCACATCGAAACTGATGGTACAATGACAATGGACGTAAAGCACCATTAGAGCATTTGGATGGTTTGGTGTGGAACTGTATAGAAGATAGAAAAGGGAGCTGCTAGATGATTGTGTTATGCCAAATTAATTTCGTGCTAATCCACAGATACTAACATGCCACCCAAGCGATAGGACAAAGAAAACCCGTCCCCTCACTTAGGCAACACGCCAGCACCCACAATCAATTTAACCTGTTTGTTTTTTCGATGTACTCAATCGTTGCTTCAATTATTATCCTGTTGTCATATAAGGACTGCCATAAAGAAGCAAATTGCACAAGGTTTCTGAATCCAGGTTTGCGATATCAATACCGGACACTTCAGTGACAGTGCCAAAGAGATCCTCTCGCAATTGATTAAAGCGGGGGCAATGCAGGAGATAGTGCTCATTGTCCTCATTAGCCGCACCACAATCATATATAGGCCTTAGGCACTCGAAATTGTGATGAAATTTGTGCGCATTAAGATCACTGAATTGTACGCGAAGCTTGGTTATATTTCTAATACCCTTTAAGTCAGATACTCCATAAATAGTATTTCTGACCGGTCTCATTAACGCAATCAGTTTCCGTTTAAATTCAGCAATGGTTTTAGAAGCGCGTATTTCAGTTGGTAGTTTGTTCCATTCATGTAACGTGTTATGAAAATAGGAATTGGAAAAGCGATCGGTTCTGGCTCTATTTTGGGCATAGGCTTGAGGATTACGCAGATCATAAGATATCTGCCGTTCAGGAGGAATTAGAGAAAAAAGATATGCTGGGTACTGTGTCAACTTTAGCTTGAAGAAATGGCATAGCGCATAGGTTGTGACGGAATAGCTCGCTTCCGCCAAAAGATTCCGCCTAGTGTAAATTGGGCTTAACATAACTATGAAGTAGTGGCAAAGGAAACTACTCTTTTGGGCTAGTTTGATATTTGGCAGACACTGTAAAATCTTGTTTGAATCCTGCACCGATTTTGGATTGAAATGCATCAAAACGCAAATAAAAGGTATAGTCTTAATGAGCCAGCGGGGGTTGGAGGGCGGCAGCCCCCCCCCCAAAAAAATGTCCAACTAAAAGAATGAATCAGCTACCGGTTCCTGCTTTAGAATTGATCATGTATAGATAATTTTGCCGTCCTCCTAAAAGTGGGAATCGCTTGAATCAAATGATAGAATTTATATCACTGTTGTGTAGAAAGCCAATCAGTGATTAGTTCTAACAATATAGTTTCATTCAACCTCTCTTATCCTTGAAAGCTTTGTCAGCCAATGTGCATTTGACCCCTTGTTTTAGGGATGGAGCGGTGAGTAAACAATTGCTCCAAGATTTGATTAAACAATGACTTAATCTTGATTTGTTTCTTTCAACAGGGAAATCTTGCGAATGGTGACATTGAGAGTGTTTGCAGGCTTTATGAAGTTGGAAGGATGAAAAAGATAGAAGGAGAAGATAGTGATGAGGAGCAGGCAAGCATTCTTTTTTCACCTATCTACCTGATGACATAAAGAAAGGAAACAGATTTGATCGATAAAGATTTAACTTGACAAAAGTTATCCCATTTAGAGGATGAAAATGCCTTCTCTCTAGGAGCTCAACAGAATTATTCCGAGCGACTTTATCCTCCCAAGAGATGTCCTTATTATCAGTTTGTTTGGCTTTGAAGCCGTATAATAAGCTATTATGATGCCACTATGGCAACATGTATCAGTTTCTATTACAATTTGATTTTTTTCTTTCATGGACATATTTTAAATAATGGACACATTTCAAGTAATTTTTTCATTTACTTATGTATCTGGTAATTAGTGTAAATAGGTTTTTAATAGGGCAGTATTTGAATAAATTTTGTATTGTAAACTGTACCTTGTATGAAGAATTTGAAATAAATAAATGAATGAATGAATGAATAGTATAAGGATAAATGCGAGAATTGAATCGCCTCCCAATCGGCTTCTGAAGCACAGAAATAAAATGCCCGTGGCAGATCCTTAGATACATCCATCCTCTGTCGATATATGCTCAAGTTTGCTTTTAAAAACCGTTTTTGGGATGCACAACGAGCGAGCTACCTACGTGGGTTTCAGACCAACGTCTGCGGCTTTGTTTGTTTCGATTTACTGGCTGAGAGGATTTCCTTTGTCTTCAGTCGCTAACCGCTGTGAATTGTGGTGTTAATCAAAAGCAGTTGATGCTATTGTGTAAAAAGTCTGCCTTGTTTGACTCGCCAGTTTCATATGACAAATAAATTGATGAATCAATAGATTGATAGATGAATGTATAAATATATTGTGTTTGTTTTTCAGACGGAAGAAGAAGAGGCAGAAGAGGGCCCTGATGAAGACGATGATGAATTCGATGACGCTATGGACACTTTGGAAGACCTTCTTCTCGATGTCGGCGATGAGATCGAAGATGACGATTATGATGATGATGATGATGATGATGATGATGATGATGACGACGACGACGACGTTGATGATGATGATGATGATGATAATGATGACGATGATGATAATGAACTTACTGCAAGCTTGCCGGATTGGGCATATCAGGATGGTATGAATGAGAGTGACAATGCTAGTGTTGATTCAGACTTATGAGTATAGCTCAGCAGTATGTTGTTTACAACCCCAAATAGACCTATAAGTTATTCTGTGAAAGGATTTGAATCAAATATTTTGATACATTTAGTAGAATTTTCGAGCACAGCTGGCGAAGATTGGTTCTGTAATACTTGCACGATTCAGTCAGAAATACATACAAATGTACTAAAGTTCAATCATACCTGCCAATAACTCTGTTAAATTTCTCTTGAATTCTCAATCAGATACACAGATTCCCATCTCTACCTCTCTGTTTTCGGTAGGCCAAACATTGTGTTGTGTTGTTGCAGTTGTACCTGTATATTCAATACAACTGCAACAACACAACACAATATTTGGCCTAACGAAAACAGAGATGAAGAGATGGGAGTCTGCGTAACAGATAGAGGGTTCAAGAGAAATCTAACACAGTTAACTGACAGGAATGATTAAATTTTAGTACATTTGTATGAATAAATGAATCGTGCAAGTATTACTGAACCATTATACATCACCTGTGTTTCGATTGTGCACAAAGGCGATAGAAGCTGTAATACCACTCAATCGAACCTTCCGTGTAGAAAGATATCTCTCGATCCAGACTCCTTTGAGGAAAAGCAGATAGGTCTATCACTGCTTCGACTTATGCCTTTTGGTCCCTTGTTTCCCTGCGCTCTTTGATTTGTTCATATCACCTCACCTGGTCAAAAGGGACTTGCGTAGAGTGATTCCTTATTCACCAATCAAATTGCTAGAATTTAGTTTTCATCCAATCAGGAGGCGCTATTTAGACAGTTGGTGTCGTTGCATACAAAGAAACGGTTGATGAGACGTAGAGTTCTCGCAGCTGCGATGGATCTATTTTGTTTCTACAGAGGAAGATTACTGCCTGAAAGATACGCATTTTGCGATTTGTAGGTCAAGACAACATTCTTTTTATTGCAAATTTCCTTTTCAATGTTCAAGCTCTTTAGACCTGACTTCGAAATGATTTTGTTGAGTGTACGAGAACCCCCACTGGTTTACGCCATTTTGAAAAAGTGAGTCCACTTTTTAAGAGTACTATCACGAGTCCCTATTGACCATTTGACATCAGCAAATCAAAGAACCCAAGGGAAGAAAAGTCATCAGTCTAATTATTGCCTCTAACAAGCATAAGTTTCAAGTCTTTACACTGGCATAAAAAGATGGGAAGAAACTTCTAGTGTTCGTTGATATTAACATGAACAAAAGCCACAAGTATCCAAAAGGCTGCTACTTCAATTCAAGAATCAAACATTTCACCGTGAACCAGGAGTTCCTCATTTTGAAGGTCACTCAACTTCTATAGGCTTCACCGAAGCAATGAGAATTACCAACTGTTAAAAGTTGCTAAAACTTCGCCTTAGCCTCGCTTCTGCCGGCATAGATAGATTTGTGCTGGCCGGCTCAGTTTTTTGTGTGAAAGTCCATAAGTCCTAGACTAATTACCCAAGCCGCTTGTATCTCTGAGGTAAACCTTGTTCAACACGGACCTATAATGAATGCATGAAACAGCTGGCCCGATTTTAAGGATTCTATCAATTGAATCACGATCGAACGACTGCTTCAACAACAGTTATCCGCAGAAAGGAGTGGCGGTTAAATTCATGGCGGTTAAAACAGGCCTAAAACAGACAGATAACCAGCGAAACCTGGTAAAAATGCGAAGAAGAAAGTACACTTTATGTGGTGAGTGCAAAGCAAGTCTTTTAACACTCATGCTTTGAAGGCCTAAACTTACCAAAGAGATTCCAACTATCTGCCGCAGCCATTTCGTTCAAATCTAGTCAGTTGCATCAATCGAATCGAAAGTTCGAAAACCATTATTATTAGCCGAATCCCGCAATCTGATTAGATAACAGAATATCGCATGCGAGGACTTTGATGGCATTAGCTTTTTCAGATTGATATTTTGAGTCTCTCTTGACCGAACAAACATCAAGTTACAGAGCACGAGGGTATTTCAGACATCAAGTATCTCGAGTGATGGCAGATTTGTTTGTATTAATTCGCTATCTCATATTTCCTAGTGAATTGTCACTTTCACGCAAAATGATCTGTCAACCCGGTACTCCCTAATCACCGCCATAGCCCCTCACCCCTTCATCTAAATCAAGTCCGAAGGCGACGATGTCTGACGAAAACTAATTACAGTAAAACCCCGCAAACAAGAACATACTTTTCTAAACAACAGACTGACTAGGTTCTTAAAAATGGGGTACTTATGAAATTTCAGGATATGGTTCGTATCGTAAGGACACTTGCTACTATGAGGAATATATAGCTATGCTCTATGTGTTTAATAAACTTGAGGGTGGAATGACTGCATTTAAATATTAGAGGGTATGGTATTTGTTGACAAAGCAATTTATATCATACAGCTAGATAAAAGAATTTTTCATATTCCTGAAAACTGTTGGCAATGTTCACTGATCAATAGTCGTGAGTTTGTTTACACTGATATGATGAAATTTCTTAATTAAGTGAACCATCTTAAAAAACATTGAAGTAAATCAGTTTGTTTTTGGTTCTTACCTTTGGGTGTCGTTTTCAACAACATCAGTCTGCAGGTTCTTATTTTGCTATGTTCTTGTTTGCGGGGTTTTACTGTATCGAAAGCCCCTACCTGTTGTTCTGGAGCAATTTTAGTCTGAAGCTCAATAGGACCCCCTTCTTGTATTCTTTTTTCCCGAAGTTCACAACAGGCCTAATTGGCTAAGGTTGGTTTTACCAATTTCAAATCATGTGACAGTATTCTTAGGAAGTTGCAGTATTATTGTACTACTTTAATTTGTGACCCAAAATATGTTAGAGAAATCAAAAGAATGTTTATCAATGGATTGATTACATGACTTGAAATGGGTGTAAACATGGGAGCGCCCTCTGGTGTAAACAAACCTTAACCGACTTCTTCTATTTCTGACATAGATGTGTTTACAGAAAAAAAAAGAGAATTATAATGAAAAGAAGCACATGTATTAAAATGAACAACAACAGAACATTTATCAGTAACTATTCTATGTTGCTAGGAATGAAAAAAATTCTCTCGTAGCTTTCCAGTTAATTTCTTCTATTGACATCTCCTGCCGTTTTTGGAAAAATCAAAGGGGTTAATCTTACTTTTTACCGAAAAACCAGTAATTTTGAAAAAGACCTTTTTTGGAAAAAAGCAAAGGGGTTGGCCTTACTTTTTGCCGCAAAATCGGTGCTTTAGAAAAAGGCCTTTTTTTGAAAAAAGCAAAGGGGTTTACCTTACTTGTTGCCGAAAAACCGGTCTTTTCTAAAAAGACTTTTTTTTGGAAAAAAGCAAAAGGGTTTACCTTACTTTTTGCCGAAAAACCGGTCTTTCGAAAAAGGTAATTTTTTGGAAAAAAGCAAAGGGGTTTACCTTACTTTTTGCCGAAAAACCGGGCTTTTCGAAAAAGGCCTTTTTTTGAAAAAAAGCAAAGGGGTTTACCTTACATTTTGCCGAAAAACCGGTCTTTTTGAAAAAGGCCTTTTTTTGGAAAAAAGCAAAGGGGTTTACCTTACTTTTTGCCGAAAAATCGGTCTTTTTGAAAAAGGCCTTTTTTGGAAAAAAGCAAAGGGGTTTACCTTACTTTTTGCCGAAAAACCGGTCTTTTCGAAAAAGGCCTTTTTTGGAAAAAAGCAAAGGGGTTTACCTTACTTTTTGCAGAAAAACCGGTCTTTTCCAAAAAGGCCTTTTTTGGAAAAAAGCAAAGGGGTTTACCTTACTTTTTGCCGAAAAATCGGTCTTTTTGAAAAAGGCCTTTTTTGGAAAAAGCAAAGGGGTTTACCTTACTTTTTGCCGAAAAACCGGTCTTTTCGAAAAAGGCCTTTTTTTGGAAAAAAGCAAAGGGGTTTACCTTACTTTTTGCAGAAAAACCGGTCTTTTCGAAAAGGCCTTTTTTTGAAAAAAAGCAAAGGGGTTTACCTTACATTTTGCCGAAAAACCGGTCTTTTTGAAAAAGGCCTTTTTTTGGAAAAAAGCAAAGGGGTTTACCTTACTTTTTGCCGAAAAATCGGTCTTTTCGAAAAAGGCCTTTCTTGGAAAAAAGCAAAGGGGTTTACCTTACTTTTTGCCGAAAAACCGGTCTTTTTGAAAAAGGCCTTTTTTGGAAAAGAGCAAAGGGGTTTACCTTACTTTTTGCAGAAAAACCGGTCTTTTTGAAAAAGGCCTTTTTTTGGAAAAAAGCAAAGGGGTTTACCTTACTTTTTGCCGAAAAACCGGTCTTTTCGAAAAAGGCCTTTCTTGGAAAAAAGCAAAGGGGTTTACCTTACTTTTTGCCGAAAAACCGGTCTTTTTGAAAAAGGCCTTTTTTTGGAAAAGAGCAAAGGGGTTTACCTTACTTTTTGCAGAAAAACCGGTCTTTTTGAAAAAGGCCTTTTTTTGGAAAAAAGCAAAGGGGTTTACCTTACTTTTTGCCGAAAAACCGGTCTTTTTGAAAAAGGCCTTTTTTGGAAAAAAGCAAAGGGGTTTACCTTACTTTTTGCAGAAAAACCGGTCTTTTTGAAAAAGGCCTTTTTTTGAAAAAAAGCAAAGGGGTTTACCTTACATTTTGCCGAAAAACCGGTCTTTTTGAAAAAGGCCTTTTTTTGGAAAAAAGCAAAGGGGTTTACCTTACTTTTTGCCGAAAAATCGGTCTTTTCGAAAAAGGCCTTTCTTGGTAAAAAGCAAAGGGGTTTACCTTACTTTTTGCCGAAAAACCGGTCTTTTTGAAAAAGGCCTTTTTTGGAAAAAAGCAAAGGGGTTTACCTTACTTTTTGCCGAAAAACCGGTCTTTTTGAAAAAGGCCTTTCTTGGAAAAAAGCAAAGGGGTTTACCTTACTTTTTGCCGAAAAACCGGTCTTTTTGAAAAAGGCCTTTTTTGGAAAAAAGCAAAGGGGTTTACCTTACTTTTTGCAGAAAAACCGGTCTTTTTGAAAAAGGCCTTTTTTTGAAAAAAAGCAAAGGGGTTTACCTTACATTTTGCCGAAAAACCGGTCTTTTTGAAAAAGGCCTTTTTTTGGAAAAAAGCAAAGGGGTTTACCTTACTTTTTGCCGAAAAATCGGTCTTTTCGAAAAAGGCCTTTCTTGGAAAAAAGCAAAGGGGTTTACCTTACTTTTTGCCGAAAAACCGGTCTTTTTGAAAAAGGCCTTTTTTGGAAAAAAGCAAAGGGGTTTACCTTACTTTTTGCCGAAAAACCGGTCTTTTTGAAAAAGGCCTTTCTTGGAAAAAAGCAAAGGGGTTTACCTTACTTTTTGCCGAAAAACCGGTCTTTTTGAAAAAGGCCTTTTTTGGAAAAAAGCAAAGGGGTTTACCTTACTTCTTGCCGAAAAACCGGTCTTTTTGAAAAAGGCCTTTTTTGGAAAAAAGCAAAGGGGTTTACCTTACTTTTTGCAGAAAAACCGGTCTTTTCGAAAAAGGCCTTTTTTGGAAAAAAGCAAAGGGGTTTACCTTACTTTTTGCCGAAAAATCGGTCTTTTTGAAAAAGGCCTTTTTTGGAAAAAAGCAAAGGGGTTTACCTTACTTTTTGCCGAAAAACCGGTCTTTTCGAAAAAGGCCTTTTTTTGGAAAAAGCAAAGGGGTTTACCTTACTTTTTGCCGAAAAATCGGTCTTTTTGAAAAAGGCCTTTTTTGTAAAAAAGCAAAGGGGTTTACCTTACTTTTTGCCGAAAAACCGGTCTTTTTGAAAAAGGCCTTTTTTGGAAAAAAGCAAAGGGGTTTACCTTACTTTTTGCAGAAAAACCGGTCTTTTCGAAAAAGGCCTTTTTTGGAAAAAAGCAAAGGGGTTTACCTTACTTTTTGCCGAAAAATCGGTCTTTTTGAAAAAGGCCTTTTTTGGAAAAATGCAAAGGGGTTTACCTTACTTTTTGCCGAAAAACCGGTCTTTTCGAAAAAGGTCTTTTTTTGGAAAAAGTAAAGGGGTTTACCTTACTTTTTGCCGAAAAATCGGTCTTTTTGAAAAAGGCCTTTTTTGTAAAAAAGCAAAGGGGTTTACCTTACTTTTTGCCGAAAAACCGGTCTTTTTGAAAAAGGCCTTTTTTGGAAAAAAGCAAAGGGGTTTACCTTACTTTTTGCAGAAAAACCGGTCTTTTTGAAAAAGGCCTTTTTTTGAAAAAAAGCAAAGGGGTTTACCTTACATTTTGCCGAAAAACCGGTCTTTTTGAAAAAGGCCTTTTTTTGGAAAAAAGCAAAGGGGTTTACCTTACTTTTTGCCGAAAAATCGGTCTTTTCGAAAAAGGCCTTTCTTGGAAAAAAGCAAAGGGGTTTACCTTACTTTTTGCCGAAAAACCGGTCTTTTTGAAAAAGGCCTTTTTTGGAAAAAAGCAAAGGGGTTTACCTTACTTTTTGCCGAAAAACCGGTCTTTTTGAAAAAGGCCTTTTTTTGGAAAAAAGCAAAGGGGTTTACCTTACTTTTTGCAGAAAAACCGGTCTTTTCGAAAAAGGCCTTTTTTTGGAAAAAAGCAAAGGGGTTTACCTTACTTTTTGCAGAAAAACCGGTCTTTTTGAAAAAGGCCTTTTTTGGAAAAAAGCAAAGGGGTTTACCTTACTTTTTGCAGAAAAACCGGTCTTTTCGAAAAAGGCCTTTTTTTGGAAAAAAGCAAAGGGGTTTACCTTACTTTTTGCAGAAAAATCGGTCTTTTTGAAAAAGGCGTTTTTTGGAAAAAAGCAAAGGGGTTTACCTTACTTTTTGCCGAAAAACCGGTCTTTTCGAAAAAGGCCTTTTTTGGAAAAAAGAAAGGGGTTTACCTTACCTTTTGCAGAAAAACCGGTCTTTTCGAAAAAGGCCTTTTTTGGAAAAAAGCAAAGGGGTTTACCTTCCTTTTTGCAGAAAAATCGGTCTTTTCGAAAAAGGCCTTTTTTTGGAAAAAAGCAAAGGGGTTTACCTTACTTTTTGCCGAAAAACCGGTCTTTTTGAAAAAGGCCTTTTTTGGAAAAAAGCAAAGGGGTTTACCTTACTTTTTGCCGAAAAACCGGTCTTTTTGAAAAAGGCCTTTTTTTGGAAAAAAGCAAAGGGGTTTACCTTACTTTTTGCCGAAAAACCGGTCTTTTTGAAAAAGGCCTTTTTTTGGAAAAAAGCAAAGGGGTTTACCTTACTTTTTGCCGAAAAACCGGTCTTTTCGAAAAAGGCCTTTTTTTGGAAAAAAGCAAAGGGGTTTACCTTACTTTTTGCCGAAAAACCGGTCTTTTTGAAAAAGGCCTTTTTTTGGAAAAAAGCAAAGGGGTTTACCTTACTTTTTGCCGAAAAATCGGTCTTTTCGAAAAAGGCCTTTCTTGGAAAAAAGCAAAGGGGTTTACCTTACTTTTTGCCGAAAAACCGGTCTTTTTGAAAAAGGCCTTTTTTGGAAAAGAGCAAAGGGGTTTACCTTACTTTTTGCAGAAAAACCGGTCTTTTTGAAAAAGGCCTTTTTTTGGAAAAAAGCAAAGGGGTTTACCTTACTTTTTGCCGAAAAACCGGTCTTTTCGAAAAAGGCCTTTCTTGGAAAAAAGCAAAGGGGTTTACCTTACTTTTTGCCGAAAAACCGGTCTTTTTGAAAAAGGCCTTTTTTTGGAAAAGAGCAAAGGGGTTTACCTTACTTTTTGCAGAAAAACCGGTCTTTTTGAAAAAGGCCTTTTTTTGGAAAAAAGCAAAGGGGTTTACCTTACTTTTTGCCGAAAAACCGGTCTTTTTGAAAATGAAACATTTACGCCAGCGTAAATGTACTTTAACGACAAGGCGATGCAATGATACTTCCTGTTAGTTCCCAGTCCTTCAGCAATTCTAAGGCGTGCTCTGCATGTTGCTGAGGATCTAGAAATCAAGTTCTCATTGCCTTCCAAATGAAGGTCATATTTCTGTTTGATTTATCAAACAAGCTCATGAACCTGACAAGTGATAAATCATGTTACTGCGATGGATTACCTGTAATATAGCTATGCAGATTTGGCTATGGTAAGAGCATCTATTATTGTTGGATGTGCTGGAATTTTTACGGAAAAGGCCTAAATTTGGCCAACATCAGTGAAAGTTGTGTTCAAGGCTTGCGTTATGAACGTTTTTGGCTGTCAAAGTTAAGTATCCCGTGTATATCTTACCAATAAACAGTTTAAATGGCAGCAGAATCGATTTGCGGGGAAGAGTAGCTGCATGCTGTGGAATGTGTACCGAACGTTGTCTTGCATTTATAACGCAATGGAATCATGGAAATCTTCCGGTCGTCATTTCAAGGAATTCAATGCAGAAGCTCAGTGGTCAGTATGCTCTGCTTTTTGACCAATTTCACAACAAACAGAACAACAGGGAATGCAATTACAAACCAAACAAGAGTTATCAATCCCACAGTGCAAACCAGAATTAGCAGCGTTTCAGCATAAGGGTCAAGAGCCGAAAGTCTTCTCAGTCAACTGCATAACCAGAGGTGAAAACAGGAAAATACTGTGACCAGTGCAATATGCTAGAAGAGAAATATCAGCAGAAATGGAGCACCTGTTACCTCAGTTTGTTCACTGCCAAAAAGAAGCAATGGAAAGTTGACCAGTTATTGAGGAACTTGCTGAAAAGTAGTAAAAAGTTCAACCGGGAACTACAAGCCCAGCCCTATTAGCAACAGTTGCAATGGTTGGAGCACAACCATTTTCAAAATGTGGGGCAGGAGGCTAAGGTTCAAGTCTTAATTCAAGTTATGTCCTACATACTAACCCCCCCCCCCCTACCCATACACACCGCTTTGCTGCTAAAGGCAATTCCCTGTTTATTGTTTTGCCAGTGCAGTTAAAAGCTTGCTTAGGGCAGTTCATATTAACCTTCCTGCTCCTCAATCCATGCAAGCTCAGGTCATCCATAAAGCAAATTCAATTCAGTAAATATCCTTGTGCAAAAAAAAAGAGAAGTATTTTGCAAACACAAAAGCATTTACCCCCCCCCCCCTCCACATATAGGCTCATTAATCCCTGCGCCCACCCCATACAAATCAAAATAGGACTTACCAGGTAAATGTCAATTTCAGATTTTGGTCATTTATCCAAATCAACTTAACACAAAAGTAGAATGTACGTATATGATATATGTAGACGCATGTCAACAATATATACTTGGATAAAGCTATTGTCAATGAAAATCAAACAAAAGTCGAAGGCTTCAGACTCCCAAATTGGATTCAGTTTATGTCAAGTAGCACTGAGTTCATCCTCCAAACATCATTTTCACTCACAGGGTACTCCTTTTCAGGTATAACCACTTCTATTTCAGGGTTCACCATTTATTGCAGGCATGCAAGCAGCTTGGTTTCAAACTCTACACAAGTATCCATGTTCAGTCACAAATGTCAATTAAATCAAAAATGTTGAAAAATGTTCAAATCAGTTCAGTAAAAAAATTTTTTTTTCAAAATTATTCATGGAAGCTAAGCAAAATAATTTTATGTGATACCTAGACTTTCTGTGGCAACATTGCAATGGTAATGAAAAACAAAATGAAATGAGGGCTGCGCTCTTCTAAATTGGATTCGGTTTAAATCAAATAATGCTGAGTCCATCGTCTAGTAACAATCAAAATCATCTCATTCACATGGCACTTTGTTCAGGCCTAATTACTTCTATTGAAAGGTTAAGCATATCATTTTATTGCAGGCGTCTTGGTCCCAGTTGGTCCACAATGTAGTTTTAAATTTCATTTGAGGACCCAGGTAAACCCCTATATCAATTTAGTCTTGTCTCTGCCCTCCTGCAGAAGGCAAATAAAGTCTGCTGGTGCATCCAGATCAATCTAAAATATATTAAGCTTCGTGCTCTCAAGGAATCAGCAATGAAATATAATAAAACAAATTAGAGCTCTCCCCAAAATAGTGTCTTGTAGGAAGGGGCCGGGTTATAATGTGAGTGATCCCTTCCTACGGTCCCAACAAGGCAGGGTGGTAGTTTGGGCGTATCTTGGCGGTTTGGCCACCATACAAGAATGGTGGCAGACTAGTTGTAACAATTCAATCTGTGAATACAACAAAGTCCCATCTAGTCAACCATTTCACTTCAAAGTCCAGAGTCCAAACTGTGATTACCAAACATGACTCTGCAAATACCATTCATTCAAAGTCAAGCATTCTTCAGAACAATGAACTTACTTGTAGCATACAAATTTAATCAAAGGAATTGTGATTCCTCATTTGCTTGTAATAAAATAAAATTAGCCGATACGACCCAGTTACTGCCACCCAATGCCTCATTATTCATGCCTCCTCTTTTCAAGTAAGCTGTTTTCACATCGCAGGAGCCACAGGCGTTAATGAAACATTTACGCCAGCGTAAATGTACTTTAACGACAAGGCGATGCAATGATACTTCCTGTTAGTTCCCAGTCCTTCAGCAATTCTAAGGCGTGCTCTGCATGTTGCTGAGGATCTAGAAATCAAGTTCTCATTGCCTTCCAAATGAAGGTCATATTTCTGTTTGATTTATCAAACCCCTTTCCCTCCCTCCCTCTTAGGTATCAGTAAGCCATCGGGCAGCAGGTACTCTTGTCAGCAAGCCTGTGAGATTTCTTGCTGCCCCAAACATGGTCGTATCGTAGCTGATTTGTGCAAATGCAACTTTTTCAGTTCATTTATGTAGATAATTTTTCCCCTGCAAAGAAAAGCAGAGATCAGGTTAGTAATAGTTCTCACAACAAAGCCAATAATTAGCACTGTCCACATGGTTTAAGCGCCAAACCACACTTCGTACAAAAGAAAGGGTAGCAGAAAGACCCCCGTTACCACAGTTTCTGCTGTTTGTTTGGGCTTATGCTCACCTCTCAGTCAACACAGAAGCCTCAACGGTGTGTGCAAAGAAAGAAATACATACAAATCTGAGTAAGAAAATTTGGTTTGGAAGGGCCACTCTAGAAGTAAATTATACAAGAGTCCTTGGAAAGAGCAACCTGCTTTACCATTTGAAATGCTTATCAAAAGAGAAGGGCAAAGGCGTTAGGCTTTCAAGACGTATGTAGAGGTTGTTAGACCTTTGTTAATGTACAGGGGGAAGTCCCCAAAATGTGTATACAAAACAAGCATGTCCTTGAAAACGATATTTAGAAGTTGTTAAACGTAAGGGGAAGTACCAAAGCGTACGCAAAACAAGGAAGTCCTTAAAAATGAAATGTAGCAGTTGTTAATGGTAAAGGGGAAGTCCCCAAAGTATATACAAAACAAGGAAGTCCTTGAAAATGAAATTGTTGAATTTAAAAAGGGAAGTCCCAAAAGTGAATACAAAACAAGGAAGTCCTTGAAAAATGAAATTGCTGATTAAAAAAGGGAAGTCCCAAAAGTGTATACACAACAAGGAAGTCCTTGAAAATGAATTGTTGATTAAAAAGGGAAGTCCCAAAAGTGTATACAAAACAAGGACGTCCTTGAAAAATGAAATTGTTGATTAAAAGGGAAGTCCCAAAAGTGTATACACAACAAGGAAGTCCTTGAAAATGAACTTGTTGATTAAAAAGGGAAGTCCCAAAAGTATATACAAAACAAGGAAGTCCTTGAAAATGAAATTGTTGTTTAAAAAGGGAAGTCCCAAAAAGTGTATACAAAACAAGGAAGTCCTTGAAAAATGAAATTGTTGATTAAAAAGGGAAGTCCCAAAAGTGTATACACAACAAGGAAGTCCTTGAAAATGAAATTTTTGATTAAAAAGGGAAGTCCCAAAAGTGTATACAAAACAAGGAAGTCCTTGAAAAATGAAATTGTTTATTAAAAAGGGAAGTCCCAAAAGTGTATACACAACAAGGAAGTCCTTGAAAATGAAATTGTTGATTACAAAGGGAAGTCCCAAAAGTGTATACAAACAAGGAAGTCCTTGAAAATGAAATTGTTGATTAAAAAGGGAAGTCCCAAAAGTGTATACAAACAAGGAAGTCCTTGAAAAATTAAATGTAGAAGTTGTTAATTGTTAAGGGGAAGTCCCCAAAAGCGTATGAATAATTAATCAAATGGGAAAATCCCCAAAGAGCGTATGCGTAAACAAGGAAGTCCTTAAGGGGGCAGTCCCCAAAGAGCGTATGCGTAACCAAGGAAGTCTTGGAAATAGATGTAGAAATCGTTAATTCCAAGGGGAAGTCCCCACAAACGTATGCATAATTAATTAAAAAGGGGGCAGTCCCCAAAGAGCGTATGCGTAACCAAGGCAGTCCTTGGAAATAGATGTAGAAGTCGTTAATTACAAGGGGAAGTCCCCAAAAAGCATTGCGTATTTAATTAAAAAGGGGACGATCCCCAAAGAGCGTATGCGTAACCAAGGCAGTCCTTCAAAATCAATGAAGAAATCACTAAGTGGAAGACGCAACTCATGTACAACAAAATTAAAGAAAAGAGTAATCTTGCAAGCATAAAGAAGCATGAATGAAGCGCAAATTCTCATCAGCAAACAATGGTATATGTCTAACTGAGGAACAAACTTTCAGAAGCAAAAGAAAGTGTCAACACCCAAATCATTCAAAACAGTGCAGCCAGTTACCAGGCAAATGAAGAACGGTTTGGCCACCATACAAGAATGGTGGCAGACTAGTTGTAACAATTCAATCTGTGAATACAACAAAGTCCCATCTAGTCAACCATTTCACTTCAAAGTCCAGAGTCCAAACTGTGATTACCAAACATGACTCTGCAAATACCATTCATTCAAAGTCAAGCATTCTTCAGAACAATGAACTTACTTGTAGCATACAAATTTAATCAAAGGAATTGTGATTCCTCATTTGCTTGTAATAAAATAAAATTAGCCGATACGACCCAGTTACTGCCACCCAATGCCTCATTATTCATGCCTCCTCTTTTCAAGTAAGCTGTTTTCACATCGCAGGAGCCACAGGCGTTAAAGGCCTTTTTTGGAAAAAAGCAAAGGGGTTTACCTTACTTTTTGCAGAAAAACCGGTCTTTTTGAAAAAGGCCTTTTTTTGAAAAAAAGCAAAGGGGTTTACCTTACATTTTGCCGAAAAACCGGTCTTTTTGAAAAAGGCCTTTTTTTGGAAAAAAGCAAAGGGGTTTACCTTACTTTTTGCCGAAAAATCGGTCTTTTCGAAAAAGGCCTTTCTTGGAAAAAAGCAAAGGGGTTTACCTTACTTTTTGCCGAAAAACCGGTCTTTTTGAAAAAGGCCTTTTTTGGAAAAAAGCAAAGGGGTTTACCTTACTTTTTGCCGAAAAACCGGTCTTTTTGAAAAAGGCCTTTCTTGGAAAAAAGCAAAGGGGTTTACCTTACTTTTTGCCGAAAAACCGGTCTTTTTGAAAAAGGCCTTTTTTGGAAAAAAGCAAAGGGGTTTACCTTACTTTTTGCAGAAAAACCGGTCTTTTTGAAAAAGGCCTTTTTTTGAAAAAAAGCAAAGGGGTTTACCTTACATTTTGCCGAAAAACCGGTCTTTTTGAAAAAGGCCTTTTTTTGGAAAAAAGCAAAGGGGTTTACCTTACTTTTTGCCGAAAAATCGGTCTTTTCGAAAAAGGCCTTTCTTGGAAAAAAGCAAAGGGGTTTACCTTACTTTTTGCCGAAAAACCGGTCTTTTTGAAAAAGGCCTTTTTTGGAAAAAAGCAAAGGGGTTTACCTTACTTTTTGCCGAAAAACCGGTCTTTTTGAAAAAGGCCTTTCTTGGAAAAAAGCAAAGGGGTTTACCTTACTTTTTGCCGAAAAACCGGTCTTTTTGAAAAAGGCCTTTTTTGGAAAAAAGCAAAGGGGTTTACCTTACTTCTTGCCGAAAAACCGGTCTTTTTGAAAAAGGCCTTTTTTGGAAAAAAGCAAAGGGGTTTACCTTACTTTTTGCAGAAAAACCGGTCTTTTCGAAAAAGGCCTTTTTTGGAAAAAAGCAAAGGGGTTTACCTTACTTTTTGCCGAAAAATCGGTCTTTTTGAAAAAGGCCTTTTTTGGAAAAAAGCAAAGGGGTTTACCTTACTTTTTGCCGAAAAACCGGTCTTTTCGAAAAAGGCCTTTTTTTGGAAAAAGCAAAGGGGTTTACCTTACTTTTTGCCGAAAAATCGGTCTTTTTGAAAAAGGCCTTTTTTGTAAAAAAGCAAAGGGGTTTACCTTACTTTTTGCCGAAAAACCGGTCTTTTTGAAAAAGGCCTTTTTTGGAAAAAAGCAAAGGGGTTTACCTTACTTTTTGCAGAAAAACCGGTCTTTTCGAAAAAGGCCTTTTTTGGAAAAAAGCAAAGGGGTTTACCTTACTTTTTGCCGAAAAATCGGTCTTTTTGAAAAAGGCCTTTTTTGGAAAAATGCAAAGGGGTTTACCTTACTTTTTGCCGAAAAACAGGTCTTTTCGAAAAAGGCCTTTTTTTGGAAAAAGTAAAGGGGTTTACCTTACTTTTTGCCGAAAAATCGGTCTTTTTGAAAAAGGCCTTTTTTGTAAAAAAGCAAAGGGGTTTACCTTACTTTTTGCCGAAAAACCGGTCTTTTTGAAAAAGGCCTTTTTTGGAAAAAAGCAAAGGGGTTTACCTTACTTTTTGGAAAAAAGCAAAGGGGTTTACCTTACTTTTTGCAGAAAAACCGGTCTTTTTGAAAAAGGCCTTTTTTTGGAAAAGAGCAAAGGGGTTTACCTTACTTTTTGCCGAAAAATCGGTCTTTTTGAAAAAGGCCTTTTTTTGGAAAAAAGCAAAGGGGTTTACCTTACTTTTTGCCGAAAAACCGGTCTTTTTGAAAAAGGCCTTTTTTGGAAAAAAGCAAAGGGGTTTACCTTACTTTTTGCAGAAAAACCGGTCTTTTTGAAAAAGGCCTTTTTTTGAAAAAAAGCAAAGGGGTTTACCTTACATTTTGCCGAAAAACCGGTCTTTTTGAAAAAGGCCTTTTTTTGGAAAAAAGCAAAGGGGTTTACCTTACTTTTTGCCGAAAAATCGGTCTTTTCGAAAAAGGCCTTTCTTGGAAAAAAGCAAAGGGGTTTACCTTACTTTTTGCCGAAAAACCGGTCTTTTTGAAAAAGGCCTTTTTTGGAAAAAAGCAAAGGGGTTTACCTTACTTTTTGCCGAAAAACCGGTCTTTTTGAAAAAGGCCTTTTTTTGGAAAAAAGCAAAGGGGTTTACCTTACTTTTTGCAGAAAAACCGGTCTTTTCGAAAAAGGCCTTTTTTTGGAAAAAAGCAAAGGGGTTTACCTTACTTTTTGCAGAAAAACCGGTCTTTTTGAAAAAGGCCTTTTTTGGAAAAAAGCAAAGGGGTTTACCTTACTTTTTGCAGAAAAACCGGTCTTTTCGAAAAAGGCCTTTTTTTGGAAAAAAGCAAAGGGGTTTACCTTACTTTTTGCAGAAAAATCGGTCTTTTTGAAAAAGGCGTTTTTTGGAAAAAAGCAAAGGGGTTTACCTTACTTTTTGCCGAAAAACAGGTCTTTTCGAAAAAGGCCTTTTTTTGGAAAAAGTAAAGGGGTTTACCTTACTTTTTGCCGAAAAATCGGTCTTTTTGAAAAAGGCCTTTTTTGTAAAAAAGCAAAGGGGTTTACCTTACTTTTTGCCGAAAAACCGGTCTTTTTGAAAAAGGCCTTTTTTGGAAAAAAGCAAAGGGGTTTACCTTACTTTTTGGAAAAAAGCAAAGGGGTTTACCTTACTTTTTGCAGAAAAACCGGTCTTTTTGAAAAAGGCCTTTTTTTGGAAAAGAGCAAAGGGGTTTACCTTACTTTTTGCCGAAAAATCGGTCTTTTTGAAAAAGGCCTTTTTTTGGAAAAAAGCAAAGGGGTTTACCTTACTTTTTGCCGAAAAACCGGTCTTTTTGAAAAAGGCCTTTTTTGGAAAAAAGCAAAGGGGTTTACCTTACTTTTTGCAGAAAAACCGGTCTTTTTGAAAAAGGCCTTTTTTTGAAAAAAAGCAAAGGGGTTTACCTTACATTTTGCCGAAAAACCGGTCTTTTTGAAAAAGGCCTTTTTTTGGAAAAAAGCAAAGGGGTTTACCTTACTTTTTGCCGAAAAATCGGTCTTTTCGAAAAAGGCCTTTCTTGGAAAAAAGCAAAGGGGTTTACCTTACTTTTTGCCGAAAAACCGGTCTTTTTGAAAAAGGCCTTTTTTGGAAAAAAGCAAAGGGGTTTACCTTACTTTTTGCCGAAAAACCGGTCTTTTTGAAAAAGGCCTTTTTTTGGAAAAAAGCAAAGGGGTTTACCTTACTTTTTGCAGAAAAACCGGTCTTTTCGAAAAAGGCCTTTTTTTGGAAAAAAGCAAAGGGGTTTACCTTACTTTTTGCAGAAAAACCGGTCTTTTTGAAAAAGGCCTTTTTTGGAAAAAAGCAAAGGGGTTTACCTTACTTTTTGCAGAAAAACCGGTCTTTTCGAAAAAGGCCTTTTTTTGGAAAAAAGCAAAGGGGTTTACCTTACTTTTTGCAGAAAAATCGGTCTTTTTGAAAAAGGCGTTTTTTGGAAAAAAGCAAAGGGGTTTACCTTACTTTTTGCCGAAAAACCGGTCTTTTCGAAAAAGGCCTTTTTTGGAAAAAAGAAAGGGGTTTACCTTACCTTTTGCAGAAAAACCGGTCTTTTCGAAAAAGGCCTTTTTTGGAAAAAAGCAAAGGGGTTTACCTTCCTTTTTGCAGAAAAATCGGTCTTTTCGAAAAAGGCCTTTTTTTGGAAAAAAGCAAAGGGGTTTACCTTACTTTTTGCCGAAAAACCGGTCTTTTTGAAAAAGGCCTTTTTTGGAAAAAAGCAAAGGGGTTTACCTTACTTTTTGCCGAAAAACCGGTCTTTTTGAAAAAGGCCTTTTTTTGGAAAAAAGCAAAGGGGTTTACCTTACTTTTTGCCGAAAAACCGGTCTTTTCGAAAAAGGCCTTTTTTTGGAAAAAAGCAAAGGGGTTTACCTTCCTTTTTGCAGAAAAATCGGTCTTTTTGAAAAAGGCCTTTTTTTGGAAAAAAGCAAAGGGGTTTACCTTCCTTTTTGCAGAAAAATCGGTCTTTTCGAAAAAGGCCTTTTTTTGGAAAAAAGCAAAGGGGTTTACCTTACTTTTTGCCGAAAAACCGGTCTTTTTGAAAAAGGCCTTTTTTTGGAAAAAAGCAAAGGGGTTTACCTTCCTTTAACGCCTGTGGCTCCTGCGATGTGAAAACAGCTTACTTGAAAAGAGGAGGCATGAATAATGAGGCATTGGGTGGCAGTAACTGGGTCGTATCGGCTAATTTTATTTTATTACAAGCAAATGAGGAATCACAATTCCTTTGATTAAATTTGTATGCTACAAGTAAGTTCATTGTTCTGAAGAATGCTTGACTTTGAATGAATGGTATTTGCAGAGTCATGTTTGGTAATCACAGTTTGGACTCTGGACTTTGAAGTGAAATGGTTGACTAGATGGGACTTTGTTGTATTCACAGATTGAATTGTTACAACTAGTCTGCCACCATTCTTGTATGGTGGCCAAACCGTTCTTCATTTGCCTGGTAACTGGCTGCACTGTTTTGAATGATTTGGGTGTTGACACTTTCTTTTGCTTCTGAAAGTTTGTTCCTCAGTTAGACATATACCATTGTTTGCTGATGAGAATTTGCGCTTCATTCATGCTTCTTCATGCTTGCAAGATTACTCTTTTCTTTAATTTTGTTGTACATGAGTTGCGTCTTCCACTTAGTGATTTCTTCATTGATTTTGAAGGACTGCCTTGGTTACGCATACGCTCTTTGGGGATCGCCCCCTTTTTAATTAAATACGCAATGCTTTTTGGGGACTTCCCCTTGTAATTAACGACTTCTACATCTATTTCCAAGGACTGCCTTGGTTACGCATACGCTCTTTGGGGACTGCCCCCTTTTTAATTAATTATGCATACGTTTGTGGGGACTTCCCCTTGGAATTAACGATTTCTACATCTATTTCCAAGACTTCCTTGGTTACGCATACGCTCTTTGGGGATTGCCCCCTTAAGGACTTCCTTGTTTACGCAAACGCTCTTTGGGGATTTTCCCATTTGATTAATTATTCATACGCTTTTGGGGACTTCCCCTTAACAATTAACAACTTCTACATTTCATTTTTCAAGGACTTCCTTGTTTGTATACACTTTTGGGACTTCCCTTTTTAATCAACAATTTCATTTTCAAGGACTTCCTTGTTTGTATACACTTTTGGGACTTCCCTTTGTAATCAACAATTTCATTTTCAAGGACTTCCTTGTTGTGTATACACTTTTGGGACTTCCCTTTTTAATAAACAATTTCATTTTTCAAGGACTTCCTTGTTTTGTATACACTTTTGGGACTTCCCTTTTTAATCAAAAATTTCATTTTCAAGGACTTCCTTGTTGTGTATACACTTTTGGGACTTCCCTTTTTAATCAACAATTTCATTTTTCAAGGACTTCCTTGTTTTGTATACACTTTTTGGGACTTCCCTTTTTAAACAACAATTTCATTTTCAAGGACTTCCTTGTTTTGTATATACTTTTGGGACTTCCCTTTTTAATCAACAATTTCATTTTCAAGGACTTCCTTGTTGTGTATACACTTTTGGGACTTCCCTTTTAATCAACAATTTCATTTTTCAAGGACGTCCTTGTTTTGTATACACTTTTGGGACTTCCCTTTTTAATCAACAATTCATTTTCAAGGACTTCCTTGTTGTGTATACACTTTTGGGACTTCCCTTTTTTAATCAGCAATTTCATTTTTCAAGGACTTCCTCGTTTTGTATTCACTTTTGGGACTTCCCTTTTTAATTTCAACAATTTCATTTTCAAGGACTTCCTTGTTTTGTATATACTTTGGGGACTTCCCCTTTACCATTAACAGCTGCTACATTTCATTTTTAAGGACTTCCTTGTTTTGCGTACGCTTTGGTACTTCCCCTTACGATTAACAACTTCTAAATATCGTTTTCAAGGACATGCTTGTTTTGTATACACATTTTGGGGACTTCCCCCTGTACATTAACAAAGGTCTAACAACCTCTACATACGTCTTGAAAGCCTAACGCCTTTGCCCTTCTCTTTTGATAAGCATTTCAAATGGTAAAGCAGGTTGCTCTTTCCAAGGACTCTTGTATAATTTACTTCTAGAGTGGCCCTTCCAAACCAAATTTTCTTACTCAGATTTGTATGTATTTCTTTCTTTGCACACACCGTTGAGGCTTCTGTGTTGACTGAGAGGTGAGCATAAGCCCAAACAAACAGCAGAAACTGTGGTAACGGGGGTCTTTCTGCTACCCTTTCTTTTGTACGAAGTGTGGTTTGGCGCTTAAACCATGTGGACAGTGCTAATTATTGGCTTTGTTGTGAGAACTATTACTAACCTGATCTCTGCTTTTCTTTGCAGGGGAAAAATTATCTACATAAATGAACTGAAAAAGTTGCATTTGCACAAATCAGCTACGATACGACCATGTTTGGGGCAGCAAGAAATCTCACAGGCTTGCTGACAAGAGTACCTGCTGCCCGATGGCTTACTGATACCTTAGAGGGAGGGAGGGAAAGGGGTTTGATAAATCAAACAGAAATATGACCTTCATTTGGAAGGCAATGAGAACTTGATTTCTAGATCCTCAGCAACATGCAGAGCACGCCTTAGAATTGCTGAAGGACTGGGAACTAACAGGAAGTATCATTGCATCGCCTTGTCGTTAAAGTACATTTACGCTGGCGTAAATGTTTCATTAACGCCTGTGGCTCCTGCGATGTGAAAACAGCTTACTTGAAAAGAGGAGGCATGAATAATGAGGCATTGGGTGGCAGTAACTGGGTCGTATCGGCTAATTTTATTTTATTACAAGCAAATGAGGAATCACAATTCCTTTGATTAAATTTGTATGCTACAAGTAAGTTCATTGTTCTGAAGAATGCTTGACTTTGAATGAATGGTATTTGCAGAGTCATGTTTGGTAATCACAGTTTGGACTCTGGACTTTGAAGTGAAATGGTTGACTAGATGGGACTTTGTTGTATTCACAGATTGAATTGTTACAACTAGTCTGCCACCATTCTTGTATGGTGGCCAAACCGCCAAGATACGCCCAAACTACCACCCTGCCTTGTTGGGACCGTAGGAAGGGATCACTCACATTATAACCCGGCCCCTTCCTACAAGACACTATTTTGGGGAGAGCTCTAATTTGTTTTATTATATTTCATTGCTGATTTCTTGAGAGCACGAAGCTTAATATATTTTAGATTGATCTGGATGCACCAGCAGACTTTATTTGCCTTCTGCAGGGGGGCAGAGACAAGACTAAATTGATATAGGGGTTTACCTGGGTCCTCAAATGAAATTTAAAACTACATTGTGGACCAACTGGGACCAAGACGCCTGCAATAAAATGATATGCTTAACCTTTCAATAGAAGTAATTAGGCCTGAACAAAGTGCCATGTGAATGAGATGATTTTGATTGTTACTAGATGATGGACTCAGCATTATTTGATTTAAACCGAATCCAATTTAGAAGAGCGCAGCCCTCATTTCATTTTGTTTTTCATTACCATTGCAATGTTGCCACAGAAAGTCTAGGTATCACATCAAATTATTTTGCTTAGCTTCCATGAATAATTTTGAAAAAAAAAATTTTTTTTTACTGAACTGATTTGAACATTTTTCAAAATTTTTGATTTAATTGACATTTGTGACTGAACATGGATACTTGTGTAGAGTTTGAAACCAAGCTGCTTGCATGCCTGCAATAAATGGTGAACCCTGAAATAGAAGTGGTTATACCTGAAAAGGAGTACCCTGTGAGTGAAAATGATGTTTGGAGGATGAACTCAGTGCTACTTGACATAAACTGAATCCAATTTGGGAGTCTGAAGCCTTCGACTTTTGTTTTTGTTTGATTTTCATTGACAATAACTTTATCCAAGTATATATTGTTGACATGCGCCTACATATATCATATACGTACATTCTACTTTTGTGTTAAGTTGATTTGGATAAATGACCAAAATCTGAAATTGACATTTACCTGGTAAGTCCTATTTTGATTTGTATGGGGTGGGCGCAGGGATTAATGAGCCTATATGTGGAGGGGGGGGGGGGGGGGGGGGTAAATGCTTTTGTGTTTGCAAAATACTTCTCTTTTTTTTGCACAAGGATATTTACTGAATTGAATTTGCTTTATGGATGACCTGAGCTTGCATGGACTGAGGAGCAGGAAGGTTAATATGAACTGCCCTAAGCAAGCTTTTAACTGCACTGGCAAAACAATAAACAGGGAATTGCCTTTAGCAGCAAAGCGGTGTGTATGGGTAGGGGGGGGGGGGGGGGTTGTATGTAGGACATAACTTGAATTAAGACTTGAACCTTAGCCTCCTGCCCCACATTTTGAAAATGGTTGTGCTCCCACCATTGCAACTGTTGCTAATAGGGCTGGGCTTGTAGTTCCCAGTTGAACTTTTTACTACTTTTCAGCAAGTTCCTCAATAACTGGTCAACTTTCCATTGCTTCTTTTTGGCAGTGAACAAACTGAGGTAACAGGTGCTCCATTTCTGCTGATATTTCTCTTCTAGCATATTGCACTGGTCACAGTATTTTCCTGTTTTCACCTCTGGTTATGCAGTTGACTGAGAAGACTTTCGGCTCTTGACCCTTATGCTAAAACGCTGATAATTCTGGTTTGCACTGTGGGATTGATAACTCTTGTTTGGTTTGTAATTGCATTCCCTGTTGTTCTGTTTGTTGTGAAATTGGTCAAAAAGCAGAGCATACTGACCACTGAGCTTCAGCTTCTGCATTGAATTCCTTGAAATGACGACCGGAAGATTTCCATGATTCCATTGCGTTATAAATGCAAGACAACGTTCGGTACACATTCCACAGCATGCAGCTACTCTTCCCCGCAAATCGATTCTGCTGCCATTTAAACTGTTTATTGGTAAGATATACACGGGATACTTAACTTTGACAGCCAAAAACGTTCGTAACGCAAGCCTTGCACACAACATTCACTGATGTTGGCCAAATTTAGGCCTTTTCCGTAAAATTCCAGCACATCCAACAATAATAGATGCTCTTACCATAGCCAAATCTGCATAGCTGCATTACAGGTAATCCATCGCAGTAACATGATTTATCACTTGTCAGGTTCATGAGCTTGTTTGATAAATCAAACAGAAATATGACCTTCATTTGGAAGGCAATGAGAACTTGATTTCTAGATCCTCAGCAACATGCAGAGCACGCCTTAGAATTGCTGAAGGACTGGGAACTAACAGGAAGTATCATTGCATCGCCTTGTCGTTAAAGTACATTTACGCTGGCGTAAATGTTTCATTTTGCAGAAAAATCGGTCTTTTCGAAAAAGGCCTTTTTTTGGAAAAAAGCAAAGGGGTTTACCTTACTTTTTGCCGAAAAACCGGTCTTTTTGAAAAAGGCCTTTTTTGGAAAAAAGCAAAGGGGTTTACCTTACTTTTTGCCGAAAAACCGGTCTTTTTGAAAAAGGCCTTTTTTTGGAAAAAAGCAAAGGGGTTTACCTTACTTTTTGCCGAAAAACCGGTCTTTTTGAAAAAGGCCTTTTTTTGGAAAAAAGCAAAGGGGTTTACCTTACTTTTTGCCGAAAAACCGGTCTTTTTGAAAAAGGCCTTTTTTTGGAAAAAAGCAAAGGGGTTTACCTTACTTTTTGCCGAAAAACCGGTCTTTTCGAAAAAGGCCTTTTTTGGAAAAAAGCAAAGGGGTTTACCTTACTTTTTGCAGAAAAACCGGTCATTTCGAAAAGGCCTTTTTTTGGAAAAAAGCAAAGGGGTTTACCTTACTTTTTGCCGAAAAATCGGTCTTTTTGAAAAAGGCCTTTTTTGGAAAAAAGCAAAGGGGTTTACCTTACTTTTTGCCGAAAAACCGGTCTTTTCGAAAAAGGCCTTTTTTGAAAAAAAAGCAAAGGGGTTTACCTTACTTTTTGCAGAAAAACCGATCTTTTCGAAAAAGGCCTTTTTTTGAAAAAAAGCAAAGGGGTTTACCTTACCTTTTGCCGAAAAACCGGTCTTTTCGAAAAAGGCCTTTTTTTGGAAAAAAGCAAAGGGGTTTACCTTACTTTTTGCAGAAAAAGCGGTCTTTTCGAAAAAGGCCTTTTTTTGGAAAAGAGCAAAGGGGTTTACCTTACTTTTTGCAGAAAAACCGGTCTTTTTGAAAAAGGCCTTTTTTTGGAAAAAAGCAAAGGGGTTTACCTTACTTTTTGCCGAAAAACCGGTCTTTTTGAAAAAGGCCTTTTTTGGAAAAAAGCAAAGGGGTTTACCTTACTTTTTGCAGAAAAACCGGTCTTTTTGAAAAAGGCCTTTTTTTGAAAAAATGCAAAGGGGTTTACCTTACATTTTGCCGAAAAACCGGTCTTTTTGAAAAAGGCCTTTTTTTGGAAAAAAGCAAAGGGGTTTACCTTACTTTTTGCCGAAAAATCGGTCTTTTCGAAAAAGGCCTTTCTTGGAAAAAAGCAAAGGGGTTTACCTTACTTTTTGCCGAAAAACCGGTCTTTTTGAAAAAGGCCTTTCTTGGAAAAAAGCAAAGGGGTTTACCTTACTTTTTGCCGAAAAACCGGTCTTTTTGAAAAAGGCCTTTTTTGGAAAAAAGCAAAGGGGTTTACCTTACTTTTTGCAGAAAAACCGGTCTTTTTGAAAAAGGCCTTTTTTTGAAAAAAAGCAAAGGGGTTTACCTTACATTTTGCCGAAAAACCGGTCTTTTTGAAAAAGGCCTTTTTTTGGAAAAAAGCAAAGGGGTTTACCTTACTTTTTGCCGAAAAATCGGTCTTTTCGAAAAAGGCCTTTCTTGGAAAAAAGCAAAGGGGTTTACCTTACTTTTTGCCGAAAAACCGGTCTTTTTGAAAAAGGCCTTTTTTGGAAAAAAGCAAAGGGGTTTACCTTACTTTTTGCCGAAAAACCGGTCTTTTTGAAAAAGGCCTTTCTTGGAAAAAAGCAAAGGGGTTTACCTTACTTTTTGCCGAAAAACCGGTCTTTTTGAAAAAGGCCTTTTTTGGAAAAAAGCAAAGGGGTTTACCTTACTTCTTGCCGAAAAACCGGTCTTTTTGAAAAAGGCCTTTTTTGGAAAAAAGCAAAGGGGTTTACCTTACTTTTTGCAGAAAAACCGGTCTTTTCGAAAAAGGCCTTTTTTGGAAAAAAGCAAAGGGGTTTACCTTACTTTTTGCCGAAAAACCGGTCTTTTCGAAAAAGGCCTTTTTTTGGAAAAAGCAAAGGGGTTTACCTTACTTTTTGCCGAAAAATCGGTCTTTTTGAAAAAGGCCTTTTTTGTAAAAAAGCAAAGGGGTTTACCTTACTTTTTGCCGAAAAACCGGTCTTTTTGAAAAAGGCCTTTTTTTGGAAAAAAGCAAAGGGGTTTACCTTACTTTTTGCCGAAAAACCGGTCTTTTTGAAAAAGGCCTTTTTTGGAAAAAAGCAAAGGGGTTTACCTTACTTTTTGCAGAAAAACCGGTCTTTTTGAAAAAGGCCTTTTTTTGAAAAAATGCAAAGGGGTTTACCTTACATTTTGCCGAAAAACCGGTCTTTTTGAAAAAGGCCTTTTTTTGGAAAAAAGCAAAGGGGTTTACCTTACTTTTTGCAGAAAAACCGGTCTTTTTGAAAAAGGCCTTTTTTTGGAAAAGAGCAAAGGGGTTTACCTTACTTTTTGCCGAAAAACCGGTCTTTTTGAAAAAGGCCTTTTTTGGAAAAAAGCAAAGGGGTTTACCTTACTTTTTGCAGAAAAACCGGTCTTTTCGAAAAAGGCCTTTTTTGGAAAAAAGCAAAGGGGTTTACCTTACTTTTTGCCGAAAAATCGGTCTTTTTGAAAAAGGCCTTTTTTGGAAAAAAGCAAAGGGGTTTACCTTACTTTTTGCCGAAAAACCGGTCTTTTCGAAAAAGGCCTTTTTTTGGAAAAAGCAAAGGGGTTTACCTTACTTTTTGCCGAAAAATCGGTCTTTTTGAAAAAGGCCTTTTTTGTAAAAAAGCAAAGGGGTTTACCTTACTTTTTGCCGAAAAACCGGTCTTTTTGAAAAAGGCCTTTTTTGGAAAAAAGCAAAGGGGTTTACCTTACTTTTTGCCGAAAAACCGGTCTTTTTGAAAAAGGCCTTTTTTTGGAAAAAAGCAAAGGGGTTTACCTTACTTTTTGCAGAAAAACCGGTCTTTTCGAAAAAGGCCTTTTTTTGGAAAAAAGCAAAGGGGTTTACCTTACTTTTTGCAGAAAAACCGGTCTTTTTGAAAAAGGCCTTTTTTGGAAAAAAGCAAAGGGGTTTACCTTACTTTTTGCAGAAAAACCGGTCTTTTCGAGGCCTTTTTTTGGAAAAAAGCAAAGGGGTTTACCTTACTTTTTGCAGAAAAATCGGTCTTTTTGAAAAAGGCGTTTTTTGGAAAAAAGCAAAGGGGTTTACCTTACTTTTTGCCGAAAAACCGGTCTTTTCGAAAAAGGCCTTTTTTGGAAAAAAGAAAGGGGTTTACCTTACCTTTTGCAGAAAAACCGGTCTTTTCGAAAAAGGCCTTTTTTTGGAAAAAAGCAAAGGGGTTTACCTTCCTTTTTGCAGAAAAATCGGTCTTTTCGAAAAAGGCCTTTTTTTGGAAAAAAGCAAAGGGGTTTACCTTACTTTTTGCCGAAAAACCGGTCTTTTTGAAAAAGGCCTTTTTTGGAAAAAAGCAAAGGGGTTTACCTTACTTTTTGCCGAAAAACCGGTCTTTTTGAAAAAGGCCTTTTTTTGGAAAAAAGCAAAGGGGTTTACCTTACTTTTTGCCGAAAAACCGGTCTTTTTGAAAAAGGCCTTTTTTTGGAAAAAAGCAAAGGGGTTTACCTTACTTTTTGCCGAAAAACCGGTCTTTTCGAAAAAGGCCTTTTTTTGGAAAAAAGCAAAGGGGTTTACCTTACTTTTTGCCGAAAAACCGGTCTTTTCGAAAAAGGCCTTTTTTTGGAAAAAAGCAAAGGGGTTTACCTTCCTTTTTGCAGAAAAATCGGTCTTTTTGAAAAAGGCCTTTTTTTGGAAAAAAGCAAAGGGGTTTACCTTCCTTTTTGCAGAAAAATCGGTCTTTTCGAAAAAGGCCTTTTTTTGGAAAAAAGCAAAGGGGTTTACCTTACTTTTTGCCGAAAAACCGGTCTTTTTGAAAAAGGCCTTTTTTTGGAAAAAAGCAAAGGGGTTTACCTTCCTTTTTGCAGAAAAATCGGTCTTTTCGAAAAAGGCCTTTTTTTGGAAAAAAGCAAAGGGGTTTACCTTACTTTTTGCCGAAAAACCGGTCTTTTTGAAAAAGGCCTTTTTTGGAAAAAAGCAAAGGGGTTTACCTTACTTTTTGCCGAAAAACCGGTCTTTTTGAAAAAGGCCTTTTTTTGGAAAAAAGCAAAGGGGTTTACCTTACTTTTTGCCGAAAAACCGGTCTTTTTGAAAAAGGCCTTTTTTGGAAAAAAGCAAAGGGGTTTACCTTACTTTTTGCCGAAAAACCGGTCTTTTTGAAAAAGGCCTTTTTTTGGAAAAAAGCAAAGGGGTTTACCTTACTTTTTGCCGAAAAACCGGTCTTTTCGAAAAAGGCCTTTTTTGGAAAAAAGCAAAGGGGTTTACCTTACTTTTTGCAGAAAAACCGGTCATTTCGAAAAGGCCTTTTTTTGGAAAAAAGCAAAGGGGTTTACCTTACTTTTTGCCGAAAAATCGGTCTTTTTGAAAAAGGCCTTTTTTGGAAAAAAGCAAAGGGGTTTACCTTACTTTTTGCCGAAAAACCGGTCTTTTCGAAAAAGGCCTTTTTTGAAAAAAAAGCAAAGGGGTTTACCTTACTTTTTGCAGAAAAACCGATCTTTTCGAAAAAGGCCTTTTTTTGAAAAAAAGCAAAGGGGTTTACCTTACCTTTTGCCGAAAAACCGGTCTTTTCGAAAAAGGCCTTTTTTTGGAAAAAAGCAAAGGGGTTTACCTTACTTTTTGCAGAAAAAGCGGTCTTTTCGAAAAAGGCCTTTTTTTGAAAAAAAGCAAAGGGGTTTACCTTACTTTTTGCCGAAAAACCGGACTTTTCGAAAAAGGCCTTTTTTTGGAAAAAAAGCAATGCGTTTTACCTTACTTTTTGCCGAAAAACCAATATTTTTGAAAAAGGCCTTTTTTGGAAAAAAGGAAAAGGGGTTAGCCTTACTTTCTGCCGAAAAAACCGGTTTTCTGGAAAAGGGTCTATTTTACTAGAAAAGCAATAGGTAGAAGACAATGAAAAATAAAAGTTCCTACATTAGTTTTCAGCGTATTTTCTAGCTCTACCTTTACAGAACAAATCAACATTGGCTGACATAAATTTTAATAATGTATGATTATTAATACTATGATGGGATAACTAAAGTCAAAATCCCAAAATACCTTAACAAACATTGTAAAACACTTCATTGCTCATTCTGTACATGTTTATAATGATCAGTTTTTCTAAGAATGGTTTACTCTGCTGATGAGAAACAAAAATTCAAATGATACGTTTGGTGCACATTTAACAGAAAGTGCAGAACATACGTTTGGTGCATTGGCATCAAAAAGTTTAGAAGACATTCTCAAAATGCAGATATATATTATTGGGAAATGTGAAAGACTATAGATGAATGTCCACTTCTTAAGGACTTTGTCAGAATTCTTTCGGCAAGAAAATGGTGTAATATAATGTGATGTGAAGTACTGTAGGCCAGATTTTGGAGATTTTTCAAAATTGAACAAAAATTTCGCCAAAGGAATAAGAAACCTTTATGAAGTAAACCTCAGAAGGTATCAGGTGAAATTTGGATGCTTTTAGGGACAGCAGAGCAGCTATTTAAACTATTTGCCTTCATCATATCAAAACCGATCATGAAAGAACAAATCAGAAAGCTAAGTAAATATGCAAAGAAGCTTTAATTAAAAGATACAATTTATTAATATACAAATAATGGATGATTTTTATTCCATCTTTTATTTATGACGTCAAACGAAAGACGAAACTCAAAAAGAGTCTGATTTCATTTTGGAAAACGAAACTAAGCAAATAAAACCACTCGAATAAATTCAATTTATATTTACATTGCATGATAATTTCATGCATTTGTTTTACGTATAACGTAAGAAATGTATGTTGTCTTCATAATATCAAATAACTTGGAAAACGTCTCTTAGGGCCTGTTTACACGAGCCCGGGTTGGCTCCAACCCGCCGCAGAGGGTCAGCCCTTCTCCAGTCAAATCTCTTCAAACGTTTACATGAACTCAGCAGCCAGCCCGGGCCAACCCGCCTAGGCGGGTAACCCTTCTCGAAGGTAGGGCTGACCCGTTGAGACGGGTTGGCTTTTTGTAGAATTTTTCCATGTGAAGGCGGGTCAGCTCAGCCCGGGCTCGTGTAAACGCTTCGAATAGCCAACCCGGGGTCATTTGAACAAAAGGAACCATCATGAAAACAAAAGGCAATTAAAGAGGCAACTTGCCACGTGCCAACTAATGCAACTCACAGAGCTGCCCCGGGCTGGCTTTTTACCACGTCACAGAGCTGCCCCGGGCTCGTGTAAACAGCAATTTTTTTCAATGAGGCAGTAAGAGCTGACCCGGAGTGAATACTACCCCGGGTTCGTGTAAACAGGGCCTCAGTCTCTGTTAGATTTAATGGTTAGACAAGGAACATAACAGAACAATATTCACGAAAGATTGAGACAACGTTGCAGAATAGTTAAGGCCCTATTTACTGCGAAGAGTATCGCTCTTATGTACATCATTCTTGACAATTAAAGAGTTTTTAGCCTTAAAAACCTAGGTCATGATCTGTGTTTGGTCTTGATAGGGGCATTAGCACCCACAAAATCTTTAAACTTTGTTCATCCTTTCTCAACGCAAATTGGTTTTATTCTTCTATTGTCCTCTTCAGAAGGCATCTCCTAGGACGAGACCTGGAAAAATCTGTACCCTTTTGAACGTTAAAAAGATTATACAAGTCTTCTGCCAGCAAAACGATCTTTGTTAACAAGATCAGATTAGAAGAAAGAACCTGCAACTGCAAACAAATGTAAGCCTGATCTTAAACGGGTGGTTACGAGAACTCGTTTTGATGTTCACTGGTTAAGTTATAAATACGTTGGAACATGCCACGATTAGCACTCGCAAAAAACCCACAACATTCACCTCCAGAACTACTTTTACAAATGTTCACAGTCTGTTTCATATGGTTTCATCTGACATCTGACATCCGAAACTCAACGTTCAACGATGACACCCAGCATCTGATATGAATCTCTCTTCGTTTTCAAAAGTTCAGAAACAAAGTTTTGCAACGAATTTTCTACAATGATGGTTTTAATATTTCTCAATGCGGTCTTAGTCCAGTTATTTCACCTCAAATTGATCGAAGATTGCAACCTCGGCAAGTTGGCTGTCCCGTCACTCTTTTGTTTAAAGACAAACAGGTCGGTATGAGATGCAGGAATGTTTGTCGATGGCGAAAATAGTCCGTTTAAGATGCCTGAAACATTGATACGACGAGAGAGGAATTTTCCCTTCCTTTGAGACGCATGCATTTACACAGCATGTGGTTACCCGTGGGCTGAACGATGCCACCTCTTTTTCAAACGGTTGTGACATGAATAGGCCCTTGCAGTGTACCATCTTTATTTCTTTGTGATAAAATCTCCTCCACAGTTAAGAAATCATCGAAAATATGTCCTGGTGCCGTCATATTCTTTTGAACAATATCTGCCATCGCAGTGTCCATAGGATTCGGTGGCATCGAACTTTTCGCGATTTGTCGTTCTAATAATTTTTCGCGTTTCAATCGGTGCCTCATTAATTGACGTTTGCGTTCTTCTTTGTTCCAGAATTTTCCGAGATATATCGTATTAGCATCGTCATCAGTCGTAATTCCCGTTCGTTCAGCACTGAGTCTGTCGGCTCGTTCTTTTAAGAATCTGGATTTGTTCGGCTTATTCGATTGTTTTCTTATATAAATATGCTTTCCGTCCTTTGATCTTCGAACTTTCCACTCAGCTTCGACCCCAGATTGACCTTTGCCCTCCTCTGCCTCCATATTTTGGATGATTTTAAATTCTTCCCAAACTCGTTTTTCGGTAAGCGACCAATCTGTTTTCGTATCTACTCTTACATGTTTCGGGCTTTTGTGTTTGGAAGATTCCTTTTTCATCGCAGAACGAACAGGCCTTCCCAAGCTTCCTTCGTGTATCAGCGAAATATTGCAGTCAGATATTCTCGCTGGACTGTTACTACTCGAGTTATCTCGTTTTTCTCGACGACTTAAACTGTCTTTACGATAATCTTTACGGCCAGATCTCGGTGTTTCTGATGCTAAATCTTTCTTGCTTTTTCGTTCCAATGTTCCATTTTTACAATGTTCATATTGCGATGAATTATCACTATCATTTTCTTTTGTCTTCGATTTATCATGGCCCCGTAATCGAGATAAAACGTAGTCTTTTAAAGTTAATTTCACATCTTCTCTCAAGTCATTTTTCTTCTCCAGTTTTGTATTCATTTTCAAGTTTTTATTACAATCTGTTACCGATTCCAAACATTGTCCACCGAGCACCGGATCCTCCATCTTGTCACTTTTTTTAGAGACAGGTGAAGTAGGCTCTGATTGGCTATCGGCAACGCATGTTTTTTCGTTTGATGAGCTTTCAGTCCTATCCATAGCTGAATTTCCTTCTGATTCTAGATTCGTCGTGTCAGAAGTTGAATCGATTTCTTTCTCTGTTTCTTTGATATTCTTCAGAAGATGTTCGTCATCCTTTTGGCTGCCATTATGTCCGTTTACATTGGCCTAAAAGGGAAATATTGCAATGAAATTCTGATGCGAAATACTTGCTCTATATCTAGTTCGGTTTTTGTAACAAGGAAAAACGTAAAAGACACCATAATATACGGAAATTTCATTTATACCTGACGATTAGGTAAAGTCTGTTTCATGTTGTCTTGCAGGCATCATTCATTAAAATAAAAGAGACGCAATGTCTTGTTCTGAAGGCAGCTTTAATGAGAAACAGGCATAAATTCTATATAAAAATTATTGGCGATTGAATGCAGGCAAAAAATTGTCAGTAAATGTGAGCCTAAAATTAGCATCAAACAAAACAAATCATTCTCCTAACAGCAGTGTTTATGAAATGACAAACAAGGAAGGGAGACATGCCAGGGCTCTGTTTTTCAATATCTTGAATTTGGAGCGAACTTGAGTCTAAAATTAGCGTCGATCATAACAAATCATTTCGCTAACAGTAGAGTTTGTCAAATGAGTAAACTTTGTTTGCGTGAAAGCCGCAGGGGAAGAATAGAGTTCTGTTGTGATAAACAGCATTCCCGCTCTCACATGGGCCTAATACTGCATTCACACTGACACAATTAAACCAGCTTTATTTAAACCAGTTTAAATTTCAACCAATCAAATGACTCGATTTGTTGGATTGACCAATCAGAAGGCCTTATTCGAAAACCTGGTTTAATTTAAGCTGGTTTAACTTGCAGTGTGAATAGGGCATAAGTCTGGCGTCAAACACTTAAATCAGTTTCGCAAAAGTAGAATATACTAAATGAGTGCACTTTCACTGGAATAAAAGGTCACAGAAGCTGAAAACAGTCCTATGGGGATTGAGAACCAGTTTTGGAAAGAAAACAGGAAAGAAAAACATTTAATATTTGCCAAAGGATATCCCCTGGGTGATAAAAATAATTAAAGAACAGAGTACGTGAAACAGTTCACTACTTGCGGTTTATAGATAAATTAAGGTTCGAAGAATGATATGGTACAAAATGGTCAGATGGAACACATTGAAACTGATTTAGGGCATAATATAAAAGTCACTGTCATATTTGTGCGTTGAGATTTATCTTTATTCATTTTAGGTTCCGAAATTTTGAAAGAAGACTAGCTACCTAGCAAAGAAATACCTAATTACTGAAGTCTTACTGAGCCATTTTGTAATTCATCGAGTTTGTTTTGTTTCTATAATTTATTTCGTTACTTTTTTACATTCACCTAACCTACGCAAGTACATGAGTCCATCTTTCAATAGGGCACAGGGATACCTACAAAATCTTACGTGAAATTGGAAAATTGTAGGTTTCCCTGTGCCATATTAAAAGATTTCTCTTGTTTTCAACCATGATGCTAGCGACGCAACAGAAGAGATATCCAAGTCAAAAGTCTATTCAGGGTGGTCAGAAAATGAAGTGCTACTGTTGAGAAGGATCTGATTTCAAATTTAAGGCGGCCAGCCCCATGAATTGTGAATGCCTAACAGCTAACACGCCTATTGAATGAGAGTTTTTGGCAACCAACATACAGGAGTGGTAAGTTCGTTTCCCATTGATCAAATCTGCGTATCTGCAAGAGCTCAGGATTCACGTAAATTCCATCTGGCCCTGTGTAGGATTTCGGTACAATTTAAAACATTTAATTTGATAATTTCTTCAATCGCTTTAAAATATCTACCGGCTTTTCTTGATAAAACCGAACTTGTGAAATACAAGAAGACTCGAAATAGCCCATTAGGAAGTGTTGATTTCAAATTAATTGGCCTAAATCCTGTCTAAAAACCTTCTTTTTTCAAATGAGATTATTCGCAAGCTTGTGAGATCCTGTAAGCGAACTTCCTCACCACGAGTTCTACAGAATTCTTCCAAGCTTCGTATATCATAATGCGGTGCATATGTTATCAGTTGGTTGGCTGAAAGTTTGTCTTTTTCACATCCTACTTGACAGAAGTCACAATTTCAAGCATTTATGTTTTTATTCGACAGTCACGCGACCGAGTAAAAAAACCCCAAAATCACGTAAGCAGATGCTTAGTAACATATGGCTCACGTCAGCTGATGCATAGCAACGAATTTATCACGTCAGTAACACGTCGTCAGTATGACAGAAACGATATTCTTGATTTGTATTTGAGGATGTTTTCTTTACCTTACTGCTGCACAGAACAGATGCGGTGTAAACACATCAAGAGCATTTTCGTCTACTATGGTTCCTGTTGTTTACTAAATTTTTGTTCCAGCTTCTGCATAGGCGAATTCCGAGATCCATTTAATAATCTTAACGATACCTTGTATTGCCTTATTTAGGGATAGATTTATCCGTCCAAAACTAAACCAGACAGCTATAAAGTTAGCAACCTGCGCTTAGGCAGGCTACTATAATGTTTCAGAGAAATCGTATTCAGGCACCTTGTCTCCTGTCTGTGGCTTCAACTTGAACTGTAAACTTGAGCATAAACCCTCATATCAATGACTGCGTTCAACTTTTGCCCAAGAAGCTATAAAATTTCCCAGCAATCCTTCTTTAGGCCCTTTATCTGGTTCGGTAATTGGAGCTCTGCACTGAAACTGTTCTGCTATTGACTGATCGCAGGATAAAGCATTTCACGATACAGACAGCGATCTGCTATAAAGCTTTATGGTAATCTTGTCTTAGGCCCCTTGTAAAGAGGGTGGAACGATAAACATCCTCTTCTCATCCCTTCTCGACCCTTGCTTGTCCAAAGATGTTCTTAGAATTTGGGTGAATTTCCTTCTGGCAAACGTTCATTCGATATCAGTAACTTTAAAGTTTGTTTACAAGAAGAAAAGCAATTAAGATGCGCTTATGTAATGGAGCAAAACAAAACAGAAATAGGCCTAACTGTATCACAAAATTGAAATACCAACCTCTATAACAGGTCGAGCGACCAGAATTGTGACATCATCATGTGCTTGGAGCATTTTGCAAGCTTCTTCGACACTCCCAACTCTCGAGTTATTGATCTAAAATGGAATCAAATCGAATTAAACAAGGTTAATCATAGATCACTGCCAAATCAGAGCTGCCAAGGAAAATAACAAAAAGTGACCTTAAACTGTGCAGAAATCGAAAACAGCCCAACAGGAAAACAAAAGCGTTTAAGTTGGAACGAATAATCGATTTGGCTTTCAGGAATTTTAGAAACAATTCTGCCATTATCATTACTAAAACCATTTAAACCACTACTGCGACCTTCAAGGCTTTGCAAGTTATGACTCGTCTCATTCGAACCACAAAATTCTACATTGGCAGAGGCTTTTAGAATAATGACGAATTTTGCTGGTGGATTTGTCTACTGATGCTCAGAGCTGACTAGACTCACGAAATTGTTCCAGTTATCGCAACAATACGAACAACAACATCAATGACAACAAAACAATGACAACAAAAACATTTCTTTATTTCTGCCCAGTCTGGGACTTGTAGATTCTAGGGTTGAGAAAATAACTATCTGGATACTTGCGGATTCGATCCAGCTCTCCAAAGCGATACGCTCCAGAAACACAACTCTCAGATTCTACAAATACCTTGTCCTTCTCTAACGGCTGTATTTCAGTCTATTTTACTGAATCAACCCGTTCTGCCCTAACACAGGTAATATGCATACAAAGATTGAAAATAGTTAAATGACTAACTTTATGACTAAATCTTTAGTTAATTATGGGAAACTATATTGGGAAAAATATTTCAAACTTGTGGCCTAATCCCCTCGTTAGACGCCTCAAAACTTTTCTCAAATCAAATCAAATAGCTAAATCAATTTATCCTAACGAGATGAAGTTTCTTATTTCATAAGAACCTTGGGAAAGTTAGTCTGTGTTGTTTTTCATTCTAAATGTTTCTTACAAATATTGGGAATGTCAGTGCAACCTCTGGCAAGGGACACTTCCAACGAAGCAGACACATTCCTAAAGGACACAAGGACACATTCTTTTACTTTGTTCCAAAGATTTTTACTTTGTTCCCTTGTAACATACGAATAAACAAAATGACGTCTGAACAGAAAAACGTGCTTCATAGAAAAGGGACACACTCCCAACTTCTCCAAGATTGGGACAAAACAGGACACTTCCAAATATGGATAGAACATAGCGAATTGGCTTGATCTTTGCAAATGTCTCTTTCTCTGCTTTACAATGACTTTTAATTACTTGGAAAACATATCCAACGCAAGAGTTTAAAAAAGAGTGTATATTTTCAAGGAAAGGATATTTTAGTTCCAACTTAACCCACACATATTGTTGTGAAAGTAAACACGAAAATCTCACAATTGTAGTGTAGTAATTCACTGATCTGCATGTCTGTCGCATATCTAATTCTTTCTTGATCAAATTTACTCAATCAATTAAGTTTTAAGTCTTACTGCGAAAATAACCGTGGGACGCAAAATATTAATATTCTGTGCCGTGGGATCCTTCATTTGAGAACAGGTTTTGAAGGGGTTAACTCGGTGGTCTAAGAGAGAGATTCGATGTCGTTTTATTAATTTCAAGTGGGATCCACTTTTCACTCATCTGGATCTCTGATTAGACTCTGCATGGGTCAAAATAGGTTACAAGACGAACTCAAATAAAACAACATTCGAAGGACAAAGTTTGCTATTCTAAAAACGAATCTGAATCCAAAGATATTCTGCTACATGTTGTAGAATTTTCGAATGTACACAATAGTGATAGAAGCTCTAATGCCACTTGATCGAACGTATCGTAAAGACATAAGAATATTGCTCGATACAGACCCTTTTATAGAATAGTTTAAAGGGTCTATCGGTTACTCTCGGGTTGTTCGTCATATTGCAAGGGGAACACTTTTTATCAATAAATTGCATGAAAACCAGTCACATTTTTTACATCCAGTCCACGGTCAATTCTTTTTCAATTATCTTTCACGTCATTCCTCCAGTTTTCGCGCTGCTTAGGCCAGCTTTTTGATAATATAATGACGGTTATCTTTGAATCTATAAATCTATGGAAATGCGTCGAGAAGTTTGGAGATTCTCACTTGCAAAGCAAAATGAAAGATACCTTGTTCCACAGAAACCGTATTCTCCCCATTGCTTCAAACTTCGAACATCAAAGTCTCTCAAATAACTATCTTGGACTTTCTCACAACACATGAAATAGCAACTGTACTTTGTTTTTAATCGTGAACCTCAAGGGGAGACCTTTGATCTATAAACATCACATGCTGTCGTTTGATGTCACAGCGTAAACGGGGCGCCCTGCGTCGCAAAGGTGTTATCTCTTTTGGGTTCCCCGGTGCTCACTTTTTCTCGGAAAGATCAGAATGTGTTGGGAGCACTGTTTACATGGTATGGTGTCGGCATTTTACCGTGTGACCGGAACGATGATGTAATTTGTTTACAGTTAAACCAGATGCAAGTCCAGACTCGTAAAATGCCGAATCTACCGAAACTTTAGGGGACTACCCATTCTTTGGCTTTGAAGAGCCATTGTCACCTAGGGTATTTTACTTGCATGCTGAAACTTCAGACTGCCTAATAATCAAATTTTGTATGAGTGGTAAATATGAATTCACATTGTAGTCAAAGTTTAATCCGCTCAGGTCAAAATTTGATCTTCACTTATCGTAAAAGCTCTATTAAGCCCCCGGGGGGCTTATTTAATTTTGGACCTTCCAGAGGGGGGCTTAATAGAGAGGGGGGCTTATTAGAGAGCGGGGGCTTATTCACAAAATCAAGCGAAACGGATATATTTGGTAGCTTTTCAGTTCCTTTATTCCATATTTTGCGGATTCAACATACAATTTTCCGACTCAAATACACAGATTCGACTCAGTTTTTATCCCATATCATACTAAAATTAACATGTAAGGTTGTATAGCTAAATAAACGGAAAAATTTGTAATTCTAGAATTTTGTATAAGTGGGGGGGCTTAATAGAGAGGGGGGGGCTTATTTCAAATTTTGACTCAGAGAGGAGGGGCTTATTAGAGAGGGGGGCTTAATAGAGAGGGGGCTTAATAGAGCTTTTACGGTATTCAGGGGCGGACTGGCATTATTTTTCAAGGGTGGCTTCGTGGGTAAGAAAGGGCCCGTAGGGAGTGGTCAGACCTTCAACTTTTACTAAAAATTTCAACCCCTACAGGTTGGAGGTCCATGCAATGATCACCCTAGCAATGATAGCAAATCAACTTACCTGAATCAGTTGATCACCAACAATCACCCTTCCGTTGATTTCTGCTACTGATCCGCTCTCAAACTGCAAAAAACAAAATAACGTAATTCTTAGTTTACAAGACTGCATTGAAAAGTTATCTGAAAAATGGCAGCGCTCAATCACTGCTAAACAGATGCCATAGTTCGAAAATTTGATTGAATCAGTGTAGCAGGATGAAACAGGAATCCACAATCCTGCATTCGTTTCTAAAGTTTTAGGGTCCTGCCAGTCAGAAGCAAATAATTTGGTCAGAATAATTGGAATAAGTTGCATGGAGCGAAAAGTTACTAGAAAAAGACCTCGAACAAGGAGGGGCAATGTCTTGTGACCAAGTAGTGACATCGCTTTAGCGTTACACCAAAACTAAATTTTATTGCTTTTTGCGGTGTACCACACAATAAGTAGAAAAATGATATAGAACCAGATATAACCTCTCCGTTAATGCTAAACGACTGTTCAAATTTTGCAGCAATTTAACACAATTTTCCACAAAAGATGCACCGAATTTGCAAAGTTAATAAACAGCTCCTAACTCAAGCGGTCCCGAAAAGCAGAGGCCACTGCAAATAGCCATGCGATGCCTTGAGGTGTCAAAGTTTTTGGGATATAAATCACAAAGACAGGAGATGGCAGCTCATGCGAGATTTTCACACACACCAGTGATGAGAGAATTTTGTTAGTCGCTTGACTTTCACTAAGTGGGCATTTAATGAATGCTGTATTTGAATGTCGAAAACAATGGCATATTATTACAAGAGGTGAGGTAACATGCCATCAAGAATCTCTCCCATGAAGCAACGTTTTTTTAGTGGTAGATTATCTCTGATAAGTCCAGGGGAGTTTGTTAAATGATATGCACATATGTCTTGTTTAGTCAATAACCTGCAGAATGTGTAAATTGAGATTTATGAAGCAAAAGTAAGATTTATAGATGCTTCAAAATGTGTATCTGTCATTTAAAGATCATCCAATTGCCATTAGTCTTTGGAGTCCTTATTTTGAGAAGCGATAATTTTAAAAATCTAAAGGTTGGTGTCCTCAATCCTTATCTGCCACAACTTGCAACACAGAGTGACGAAAGAGCCACAAACCCTCTATAAATCTAGGCTGAAGAAATTGCGAGATGCGGTCATATCGGAGGGAAGAACCTGAACACTGCTTCGATAAACGTAGGCCCTAAACGCTGCCTTTGGAAATGCTCAATAGAAACAATCCTGCAATAAAAACATAGTCACGTGGGATAACACTTCCAATGAAGCTCCACCGCAACTTACTCCGATCATTTGTTATTTTTATCACGAAAACGTGTGGTAGGCCTAATCTTAGCACTTGAAAAGTAAATCCAAGGCTTTTTATTAACGCTGTTTATTAAGGCTATTTATTATAGTATGAAAAGACAAGAGTGTTTACCGAAGAGGCTTGAACCCTACATGATAGCGATCACGCCAGCAAAACGAGAAACCTTCTGGGCTTGTGGCCTCCAAAAGCTATTAATTCTTTGAACCCCTGTGATGCAGACTGCATGCACAACTCAGAGTTGAGCAGATCTGGTGTTGATATAGCAGCTGAGAAGAGCTTAGTTGCCATCTTTTGTTGTCCAAAAGACCACTTGAATAATGAATTGACTGCATAGTTGATGTGGTTGACTCTGTAGGTTCGATTTGGCAACCGAAGCTTTGAATGGTGGAACGAAGTCCCATACAAAGTTGAAACTGTTTCTCTTTTGCAAGCGATTTCTGTACTATTCAAATTCGAATAAAGAAGCTAGAAAAACAACCAGTTTTCGAATCATCGAATGAGTAGTTTTGTAGCATTGGCTCCTCAGGATTTGGCAACCGTAGCTTTATTCGATAAAAAGTGGTCCCATACACAATCAAAACTATTTCTTTTTCTCTTACAAACTCGAAACAATTTCATTTCTGCAGACGATCTCAATCTGGGTGGCATATGATTATAATGATATGATAACATTTTTGATAGGTAAAAACGATAAGAATAAATGTAACAAAAGGAATGAACCATGTTTGTACCAAAATATTTGAACCCACAGATCCACAGTTTCCTTTCAAAATTGCTCAAGCTTGGTTTATATCATAAAAGCTATGAATAAATCAGATCCACAAAGCCCTTCAAACTTATCCACGCTAGATTTGTATCATAGAAACTATACATATCTTTTCAGTCAAAGGCCTAAATAAACCAGAGAAGGCGAATCTTCCCTGCCTGTTCATGGGCCTAACTAAATGATAGAGTCGAAGAGGCTGGGATTAGAAAGCAAAGAAGGCTATTGGCATTAAATTAATTGAACAGAATGTCGACATTGAGATGATATTTTCCAGAACATGGTCTTTCCCCCTAAATGGCATTTTCCTGGATTTGACACGCTAAACGAGAAGACATGCACAAGAACATGACTAAGTATCTTTCGACAAGAAAACACAAAAATTCTAATCCTTCACAAACAAAATTGATTTAATTTTTGCATTCAGAGGAAGAAAAAATAGCTAATGAAATTTTCACGGAATGGTCAACTACAAATAAGGGCATTCACAACTTCGCGTGTTCAGGCTTGGCCCACAACATAAGTCAGGAAACACAAGACCTCTAGTTTCCTTGCAATCTTTTGTCATGAAAACTCAATATCTCACAAAGGCAACTGGGGAAGAAAACTAAATTTCCTTTCTCCTTGTTTCAATATCAAAATTTAATCAACTTGTGACAAGATTTAACTTTACTATCTACTAACTGAAATGAAATCATAATTCCTTTGGTTACAGTGTTCGTCGACAACTGGGAAGGCCTTGCAGTTGCCAGGACGATGACAATGCAAATGAGGCTAGCCTCTGATAGATGACTGATGGACTTATGCAACTGAGAGGTAACAATGGTAAATCAATGGTTTATGGACTAAGGTGGAAAGCTGAAGGGACGATTTGGGACCTAAATAGGAGACTTCGAAGTCCTCCCAGTCGTCATGACAACGCGAATGAAAACGAGGCTAGCCTCTGTTGGATGTATGCAAGACAAAGATCTATGTGGCATTTGTCAAAGACGTAACAACAGTAAATAGGTCTATGAAATGAGAATTTATGAACCACAGGGAAGAGTGCTCCAGTTGGCGAGGTCATGTGAAAACTTTGCTCAGCTCGCATTCAGGCCTTAAGGCTGCATGCTGTCAAGTAAGACGTAATAAAGAGTTGAATGTCAAAAGCTCATTGTAAAGATGTGTTGAGTTGTAAGCATTTACTGCGTGGCTCAAAAATAACTTGCTAAATCTTTTTTAATCTTTCTGGAAAAGTTTACAGTTACCTAACGTCGCCTGCTCTTTGTTCTGTGAAACATTATACAAGTGTCTAGGTTATTCTGACCTATCTCTTCTATATTGTCGCCCTTAGAGAAACATTTTTTGTCCTAGTCTCAGCCAGTGGTCAAATTGGTGTGCACCAGAAATCTTAGGTTCAGGCAAGTTTAATTCGTTTCTATCAACATTTGTATCTGTAGGGTAGAAGGTTGATGGAAAGCATTAAAAACTGTGGAATTTCGAAACCAAATAACAAGATATTACAGACTGAAGGGCTATTTGCTGAATGATGGCTAAACTTATTTGAATCTGCAAGATCAATTAATTTACAATGTCTTATTAAATTACTAAACTGGTTTTTAGTGTCTGGTAAATGGAGAACTCGTTAACTTTAAACAGCCAAGGGCCTAATCCAAGACCCAATGGCCTAATCTCCTGGTTAGGTTTGGAAAATTGCTCTGCTAATGACTTTATTGACATAAAATCATTTAAATGATGTGCAAATGTCATCCAGGATCTCCTTCACATTAAATCAGGCTAATTTTCATGGCATGAAGGACGATAGAAATTGGCCTCTGTCGTCCTCTGTGTTTGGCCAATATTCATGGCTCTGCCAATGTAAAGAAGATGGCCACTGGGACCTTTCGAGTTTGATGAGATGAGACTGAGCCATGTCTCAGCAAAGATCTAATGGCTGTGCGCCAAAGAAATGGCGTTCAAGGTGCTTGAGGTTGATTTACACAGGGCTCTAAGAAGCCAAAGATCTCCTGCACATCAAATCAACCCAATTTTCATGGCTTTGTGAAGGTAAATGAGATGACCTCTCAAACTTTTCAAGTTCGATAAAGCTGAGCTATACAACCCCTAAAGTAGAGATTATCTAGGGGTCCGTTTTTTTATGATTGGGTGTGGCGTTTAGAGAACTGTAAGAAGATATTGAGATCCACAATTATTTCATATCTAGGACTGAGCTTAAATGTCCAATGCTTATAGACTGACGACGTGATTCCTACTATCCGTTCAACATTTTTAATCTGGTGTTTTAATTTCACTCAACTGAAGCGATAACTACAAGCGTAAGTTAGAGGGACTGATGTTTGTTAGTCTAAAATGTTTATGGCTGTAAACCAAAGAAATGGCCTCCAAGGCTCGTTGACGTCTATTCAAGCTCAGTTATATCTAGGCAAAGATCCCCTTCACATCAAATCAAGTAAATCAGGTTAGATGTCATGGTTCTTAAGGATCTAGGAAGACTGGCTACCTGGAACTTTTACGCATGCGCAGGTTGAGCTGTTTCTACCTAAAGATCTGATTAACAATAAATCAGGGTAATTTTGATGGCTTTGAAGACGCTAACAAACTGCCCTTTAAGCTCTTTGACGTCAGTTTAACACTGGGCTCTAAGGTCTCTTCAACAAAACACAAGTCTAAGGACTCTACTCTCTAAATTAGGCTGATTTCGAAATAAGTGGATAAAAATACGCCTTCGACGTCTTTGGAGTTTAGAAAGACTGAACTCTGTGGCGGCAACTATCTCTTTATGAACTGAGAGAAACATTGATTGTTTCGAAGATATTCATCATGAAGCTTGTGACCTAATTTGCTCTCATCTTCTCAGATATTAAAGCTTAGTCGCAATATTCCCTAAAGATTTGCCTTCGGGGAAGAGTTTGATCGAGATAACTTTGACAGAGAGAGAGAGAGAGAGAGAGAGAGAGAGAGAGAGAGAGAGAGAGAGAGAGAGAGAGAGAGAGAGAGAGAGAGAGAGAGAGAGAGAGAGAGAGAGAGAGAGAGAGAGAGAGAGAGAGAGAGAGAGAGAGAGAGAGAGAGAGAGAGAGAGAGAGAGAGAGAGAGCTTCAAAGCTTGCCTGAACTTGTAAGGAGTCTCGGTCTGGTCTCATGTTCACCTTAATTTCAAATACTGCTTCCAAGGCAATCATGCCAATCAAACAACTAGTCATGGCTTTTTCGTCCTGATTCCATTTTCAAACGTGGATTTAATAGAAGTTATAGAATAGTAAGAATTTGAATTCACTGCTTCAAAATAACGTAAGAACTTTTCTGAAGAGCCTGACTTTTTTGGGATTTTCCTGATTTTCCTCAACACAAACATATATGGGCAAGATTTGTTTTAAACTTGATTTTGCCCTTATTGTACGTGACATTGCCCTCCAGCTATCGAGATGTTAAAATTGTAATCTACAAGATAAGCTAGCAATTAACCAACTCAAAAAGCTCAAGGCTTCAGTAAAAGAAAACCAAACCAGTCAAAATAAGGTGTAAAAACCGAAATCCGGATTCTAATTGTCGTAACAAAGGAGATCGGAAAGGCGATATTTAGTAATCCAAAGAAATCTTGGATTAAACATGTAAACCAGATTATTGCGTTGTGAAAGAAACCTTGACGGGAATATAAAGTAAAATAATCCAGAAAATCTTGAGATTAAAATAAAGATCGCTTACTTTTCCAATGTAGACGCCAGGATCATCCAGTTCTCCACCATAACACAAATGAATTCCAAAAGTATGACCAATTTTCCTTAGGCTAACCTCCTAGAAAGAAATATAACAGATCAATATGAGATTACTTAAGGAGCCAATACAAGACTGGGGAGTGTATAAATATGACAAAGTAAGGCGTCAATGTAGCAATGATATCCAACCTGCGGGTTAGAATATTGCTTATTTGGCTAACGAACTTGCTTTCCATCTCATTAGAAAATGTGTTCATCTTCAAATTCTCAGCTTGGATGCTAATCTTTCTGCCTGACGCCTAAAGATGACTGGCCTACCAAAATACTATCTTTGAGTGATAATATTTGGTGTACACCTGACAGCTATGTCTCCTATCAACTATAGTGTTGCAATGTAGAAAGAATGAGCTTTATTGTGGGTGGTTTACTTGTTGGAAAGAGTTCAAAACTGGAAATGATTCGATCAAAATCGTGATATCTCGTGCCCCTCCCCCTGGTTAATTCTTTCCGTAACACTGACAGAAGCGCCAAATCTTGGTAGAGACAGAAGTAATTACAAACAGCTTCTTTCATCTTGCACGGTAACAACAAGCCTTAACATTCAATTGTGAAAAACATCAGCTGCCTAAAATTTTCGAGAATCTCAGTTTTCACAAAACATTCTTTTTAAGTCCAAAGATGCTCCAATAAAAAAGATTGCTTTTTATGCATTAAGTTGTTGGGACATCAAGAAAGTCGCCAGGGGGTGCACTGGGTGGATATGTCCACTCTACTTTTCTCAAAGCAGTAATTATGCATAGACAAAAACGCTGTTAAACTGGCAGTGTACACTGTTCAGAACTTAGCTAGTTCCATGGTAAGACCACTGCACTTTTTTAAAGGCCATCGACGCCCGCGGACATAGTAAAACGTTAGTCAAACAAATGCAACCAAGAAGTTAACGTCCTCCTGTCACATGCGATGAACAACTGTTCAGAAGAACCAAAATGCTTCTCTTTTACTGGATCCAAATTTGAAGAGCAGCATTACCCAAAAACAGCTCGTGTTCCATGATCCACAAGCCATATTCTGCAGGCACTAGATTTCAAGCATGGTATCTCGTCAACATAATCAGACACAAAAGAATACTGTTTACATTTTCTTAACAAATGAATGATTTTGCGTCGGTTGAATTTCAGAGTGATTCTACAGCATTAGTACCTGCTTTGTTAAAGACAGGACAGATGTATCCACGAGCCTTTGTGTGCAGTCATGAAACCCTCACATATTAATAACAGAGTATCAACACAAAATAAAAATATTTTCAAAATTGCCCACAGCCCGAGCCGACAGGACCCTTAGGATTAACACTGTTTGCTGCTGGATTCAAAATGAGACACAAAGAAGTAGTGGAAATCAGTAGCATCTGTCATAACGAGGCGGTGGCTTGTTTCGAGAATCGATGATCTGGGGATTGTGGAAAGGGTGGTTTGCAGGAGAAAAGGAACTCCAGAGAAAGCCAATCTGCATGGACTTGGCAGGCCTAAAATTTGAAGGTTCATACATCAATGTATACCCTGCGCCATAGAGTTGAGAGGACCACTTACTCCATGTAATTCCAGGCGAAAGGAATCACGAGGCGTAGTCACATTTGGATTTAGAACCAGGACCCTGCTTCAATTAGCTTAGCTTCTCTGGGGCCCAAAAAAGTTGGATGGTAGGCAGGGGCAATCCAAATTACAAAGCATGGCAGTCACAAGAATACTTGCAAATAAACAGGCAGCGTAAACTGCAAATAACCTTAATTTGAAGGGGAAATTTAATTAGCTTACAACTTTTTTGCAGATTCAGTTAAGTCAACAGAAATGACGGATTATTCTTTGGTTGGATGTCTGCCATCTTGACATGTGACGCCATTTTTGATTCATAATGGCGGCCAATCTGATAACTTATGCAAGATGGCGACATAGATAATTTCGAGGCTTAGTTGCGGCATTTTTGTTGGTTCTAAGTAAAGATTTTGGGTCGCAAAGAAACCTTAAATGACTCATAAGTCACGATAAACCATGCGATAAACTGTCTCTAACCTTAGATTTATCAAAAGACTCGGTTGATAAGAAATGGGAAAGTTTGTCGGCGATCTCTTCATCAACTATCAATGAATCTACGTATCAACCAATCAAATTATCAAATTATCTGTTCAGTAATATTCCTAACTGGTCAAAAACCACCGTCAACCCAAACATAAAGGATCTAAATTCACAAATGTAGCGAAATCAATGATCTCTTTAAAATATTTCTGATTGGTTCAGAAATGGCTAGACCTGGCCTAAATTTGTGCCAAATAGGATCAGGAACATTTTGAAATAGACTTGGGAAAAGTCCAAGAGATCAATAGCACGAAGTCATGAGATGAAGAAAATTTCTAAGGAAGATCGCACACACTGAAGATAAAAACAAAACATGGATGGCTGTTCAGCTAATTACTGTTTACGGTAATGTGACAGAAACAACAATGAACATTTACGTTTCTCTGGTGAAAGGACAGTTCTGAAACAGCGCGTTGGCTGACTAGTCATTCGGTTGGTGGTCGATGTCCTGCCCTGGCAAACATGCTAACAAGAATAAAGAGAGTCCCTAACTCTTTGTAATTACAAGCTAGATGTGTGGTCACATCGCAAAAAAGGGCCAGGGCACCGCTTGCGTAAGGCTAGCTTCTCAAGAAACCTAAAAGTAACATTCGCATTGACAGGCCGAACCGATAGTACTTCGGAAGGGACGTTAAACTAGCGGTCCTATGCTTGAATGGGGCAAGTATAGTAGCTAGAAATAGCTAGAATTTTTTTAATGAATGAAAGAAAGGAAATAAAATGAATCAGCCAACAGTCTTTATGAAAATAAAGCGTATTAGCAAACAGTGACACTAGCCACCAGTTGCACTGACGTCAATTAGACACAGGGAGTAAATGTATGTAATTTTAAACTGAAGACTCTTTTGCATCCAGAAATAGAATTTAGACAGGGTTTTTTTTAATTTCCTGATTTCTTACCAACGTTTGGTATTTCGATTCAAACTTCTAACACGAATAGAGTTAGCTGTATCTCGTTCAGGAATCAAACCTGACATCTTGACATAGGATTACAGAGATATCGAATCTTCACCTCGGAAATTATGGCCACTACAAAATTGGCTTAAACTGTCGCAAATTTTGAAGCTTAATTGATAGAAGATGGAAAAGATATATATCGAGCAATTCTATGATAAGAAACATAAAGATGTTATCATTATCAAGGGGATTTCAATTCCAAAACAGCCATGGATTTGATGAATTCTCGTAAAGACACGGCGCAAGAATTTGTGGATCACGAAAAGCAGCCTGCGTGCAGACGATAATTTCCAGTGCGAAGGAGAGCTTATTATGTTCCGCCGTGGCTTTATTCGTAGTGGGGAAAGTAAAGTCAACATGCAGGCTTCACGAAAAGGTGATGAACATCTTTCTGATCCTTGAAAACCAGTTACAAAAGAGAATCATAATGGTAAAAGTTTACTTCCAAAGGGCCCTTTGCTATGGACATTTTTCTGCATAGCATCCTCTTCGAAAGAAAGAACGCAGTAGAACTTTCGGTAAGGAAAGGCAACTGAGGCTAGGAAAGGGTCTAATTGGCAGAAATGCCTAATCGAGTAAGTGCCTAATCGAGAAAAAATGCCAAGTTACATCACTCTTTCTATTGAAAAACAATAAAGGAAAACAAAAAGGCAACTCCACAAAAAGTTGCAAAACAGTAATAGCAAAAGAAAAGAATGAAATCGTAACACGTTCGTAACACGCTGGTAACACGCTGGTAACACGCTGGTAACAAAATCTCGTAACTACATCGAAAGCTCGAGAAGGAGCTTCCTATTGTGACCATGTTGGCAGTTTTGAACTGGGTTGAGTTACAGAAAAAGATTTAAGCGTCCATAGATTCCTCAAGAGAAATATGAAACAAAGAAAAGGGGGGATTCGCGACTTCAAAAAGACAATATCAATCAAGCGCATATCTGCCTAACTATTCCATTACTTGTAAGATATTAGCGACGATGAAATGCACTAAAAAGCTCGAGGGCATGATCGTCTATATGAGACAAGAAATACATGTCTTCAGGGTGAATTCCAAACCACTGATCCAATCGTTTAGGTCCATTTATAGAAATTAATGTAGCTACATCATCTCTTGAAAGATAGATGGTTGCTGTGTTAGCAGAAAGAATTGGTCTCCATTTATGTGTAAATAGCTTAAAGGCTTGTATTTATTTTGCAAATGACCGCAACATCCTTAATCTAGTCGTTCAAAGAAGGGATAACCTGATATATCTTTGGTACAATGTTTCAAAGGGGCTCACCTCGTACTCATATTCATACTCGACATCAAGTTCATTGGATCCTGACGTCACAGTGCAGTTATCCTCCTCAGGGGCCTTGCTCTTTTCTGTCAAGCTACGCAAGCTCGAAGGCAAGGATTCATTCACAGACTCATCAACCAAGTAATATGTGCTTCTCCTGATAACCTTTCTGGGGCTCAAACTCTCACCATTACTATTTCGCCTCAGTTTCACTTCATGAACAGGACTAAGGCTATCATCTGTACTTAGTGAGCTGCTTCGTGTCGTTGCATTGCGCATGACAGGCGGTGACGTCAGTCTTGGGTTCGATGACGTGCTGCCGTATCCATTGATAACAGTGGACGGTGTGAGTGTTCGGACATCTTCAGAGCTTTCGGACGAAACATCTTCGTTTTCATTAAGAGGATCGACTGCAGAAGAGACTGACTCATCTAGGCTGTATAAACGATGGCTTCGTGACGATTTCTGTGTTAACAAAGTATCATAAGCTGAGTCATAAAGATCTCCTTTGCCTGGCCCTCCAGCTTTGCTGTTCTCAGAAACAGAAACGAGACTCTCTTCAGCCTCGCTACAGGACATCATCGCTGAATCTGTGAGTTCACAGGATTTTGATTGGTTCATATCAGATGATGATACAACACTGTTTGTCTCACTCTGATCTTGTACTTCGTGGATCTCTGTGACCTCTTGATCTGTTTGAGTGGCAGTACTCCATGTTCGCTTGTCAATCATGACTTGTCGTCGTATCAACATTACAACAGGCCCATGAGAATTCTTAAATGCTTGAACGGCTTCATCGTGACTTGCTCTTCGCAGATCACAGCCATTTACCTGAAAAATGAAACGGAAAAATATTTGTAAGTCTCGGTTAAATTTTTACATTTCTTCCCCATTCTTCCCATAGGTCTTTTGCCTTTGAGTGAGCAGTAATTTGCAACATGAACGGGAAGTCATGAGGCATACAAAGAGGCTGACAAGTAACTGTTCGATCTGAAAGTTCACTTTACTGACAGCTCTTCTCCATACCCATCGAAAAAAGGTATTAAACTACGCACAACAGAGCTGCAAAAAAGTATCAGATCCTGCGAACAAAGTTCCCAGAAAATTTTCAGCTTTGTCAGAAAATTTTCAATCGTTAATTGTGCCTTACAGAACATTTTGTTATTGTCAGTAAAAGCAACAAGAATGTTACAAAATTTATCTGACGAGAAATTGACTATTTGAAAGATAAATAGATTCGTTGTGTCCGAATTTCCCAATCGATTGTCTCCCCCTTTTCCTGGGCGTTTTGAGCAATAAACCGAATCGTTGTCCACTTACCAATGACTCATGGCCACACTTTGTTGTTATTTTGCCACAGTGATCAAAACAACAACTTTACTCTATCTATTTAACGATATAAATCAATTAAACTATTTAGCTACATCAAATTTTTGTTTCCTGATAAGCAGACAATCACAATCGCTTTTTATCACTGTTTCCTCCTCAATCCTTTGAAAGCCAAGTCGTATTGCTATTCATTTAACTTTGTGATCCGTACGCTTCTCTTTGCTTCTCAAAAATCCTGTCCTCTTAAAGAACCAAAATCAAATTGTTATTTTTAAACATCTTACTTTAGAAATTGTATTTCCTTATTCTTATCCAGGTTGCTAAGAAAATGACTTATCTCCAAAATGCTCTTAACAAACGAAAATTAAATACTGTATTTACTTTTAAACCTTCTTGTTCCAGAATTTACATCCTTTTATATTTACTTAGTTTTGCAAAACATGTAACGTCTGCTTCTCTCAGAGATTCAATTATTTCTTGGTATTTTCAATCTGTATAATTATATTTCCTATCAATAACCTAGCAAGCATACATTTAAACAACAACAAAATGCTCGGAATTCTTTCATAACAGCGATTCTCCTTCACGAGTGGCGACCCTCATAGCCCACTTCGCTTATAATTTACTTCCTCCAACAGAATCTTTCTGCAATCTTTCTCAGGTCTAAAAGCTTTGGAACAATAATCTGCCATCTTTTACTGGCCTTTACTCGATGAATTTTTGACAAACGAAGTTTCTTCTTTCAACTTTGGTATATCCTAAGAACTCTACGTTAAAGTATCCCATAGGACTAAACTTCACTTCTATTTTGTTTTTTTTTTTAGCTCCTATGGTTGTCTCGATGTTCAAATAACAAAGCATTTCTTTGATGTGCTTCGCTCTCCACCCAAGAATGATAAGACCTATCGATCGAATGATGTCTCTTGGGTGTTCTAGTAGAACGAAAACTACTTAAAACAGAACTTAAAAGTAATTAACAGATTTAGAAATTTCTCTCTGATGAAAATATAAAGCCAACTTTGACCAGAACTTTCTTCGTAAGGATTTTTCTTAAGTGTTCTATGACGTATAACAACTTGCTTCAGAAGCAGAAATTACAACAATCAACAGAGATAAAAATGTCTTGAGGTCTACTGGATGAAATCTCTGTAAAAATACTGTCTTTAATGCTAAAAACCTATGGACTGAAGGAAATTTCTTGGGTGTTCCAAAACGTACAAGAAGCTACTTAAAAACAGACGTTGTCGTAATCAGCAGATTGAAATGTCAGAAGGTCTCCATCATTCTATCCTTAGTCGCCATGAAGACAGCTCTTCAATCAAGTTGATCACCCAAATACAGAAGATGTAACATCCGTGTTAATAATGAATTACTTGATTATATCTTATAACTTTCTTAGAAAATTTGTTTTATCATTCCTGCATATTTTAATGAATTAACACTTTCTTGTTTATTTACAGTGCTTCTCTTAGATACCGCTGGAAGTGTGAAATAAATAAATCGTCGGCATTCTTTCATCTGCATAGCTTTGAAACTTAAGTATCTTGTAACTTTGTTAGATAACTTGCGTTTATCATTTTGTGCATCGTAAAATACATTAACAGTTTCTTGTTTATTTACAGCATTGCCTTTAGGCCAGCTGGATGTGCGATAAAGTACAATGTCTGTTGTCTTTGACTATCTTAATACTTTCATATTTTGTTATTTTGTTTACTTTGTATCGATTTTAGGAGTTGAAGAAGTTAGGGCCCACATGACAAAATCATTCTGTACACCTTCATCTTCACTCTTGCAATGATTTTCTAAAAGGCTCATCTACACAAAAAGAATAACGTAGGCACGATACCAGCATTTGAAGGATGAAGGGAAACATTTAGCAGAAAACATTCACACTTTTCATAAAGCTTTTATTTCTTTCTCTTCGAACTTCATCTATCTATCTCATAACTCATCACTCGCTGCAAGAATTTGCAAGATAAAACCATTAAAAGGATAGAGGGAAGATGTTGCATAGAATATAAACAGCTCAACCACAATCTCTCTCAGACGGCCAATCCACCATAAAATATAAGTCAAGTTGAAACGATTGCCGCCAGTGATACACATACAAAGAATTAATAAGATTACTCAATAGATTAATTACGAAGCCTATGCTTGAGGCCTTAATCAATTCTCCATCTTGTTATCTCAATGTGCTAACACCATTTCACCTCATCTCGCATGTATTTTACAAATGAGCATAAATCGCTTTCGGATCTGTGAGACAAGATTATCTCGATTTCGAATTCAGTTGACCCTCACCTCTCTAATTCAATAAAGATGAGAGATTTGGGCAACAACAACAACAACAAAATCACCTTCAGCATCCATTGAACTATAAACAAGCATCAGCTTTTTGAACCATAAGTGACAATAAAGTGACAAGGAACCCATTCTCTGTGACAGGCCTTCTTAAGGAATGACACCCTCTAGTCTCGAATTCAATCAAGAAAATGAAGTAGGCCCAAAAACAACAACAAAAACAACAACAGCAACAAAAACTGTGACACCAACAACATCAACCACATCGGCCTTCTGAGCCGAAAGTGACATGAAAAATTTCAAATGCCCTACTTATACCATGGCCCATCACCATAACGAAAAAGTCCATAGAAACGGGAAACTGCAAGATAGCGATTCAGTTCCACAGAGAGAGTCTTAAAGTACATCGAGTCACATCATAGTTAGGCCTTTTGAATCAAAGTGACGAGCAATAAACTTTGCATGTCTCTGTCAACCACTGTCATCAAAGATTGAAAACAAATGCCTGAGAGGAGACTGCATTACAACGATCAAATGCCACAACTTTCCATCAACTATAGTTTCTTGCAGTACCAAAGCATCTCAATTCAATCATTTTAAACAAATAGACAGAACTTCGTGCAACAGTGTCCAAAGCTCACTTGAGTGTTTGATATGACTCTTGCGACCGGAGGCACCGACAGTATCACGGTTACGAGTACGTATTTCTGGTATGTACAGACCCATGACTTGCACAACTAACAACTCGCACAAAAATGTCTGCAAATTTAGAAAAGGAAAAAACAAATACAGTGATTACGGATTACGTTGGCCTAACAAAAACATAAGATAATTCGTCAATGCATTCCTCAGACATCAAAATAGGATTGCTAACTTCGGCTTATTTTATAACAGTAGCAACTTATCAAAACGAGGTTTTACGGTATGGTGACAATCCTAAGCTCGACATATGATTGGTTATCCCCAATCTGAGATATGGGTGAATTTAGAGATAATCAACCAAGTTTGATATCATCTGATGAAATCGCAAAATTTTTTGTTATATGACTGAATGAGCATGACCTCCAACGATGATATTATGAGTTGACCTTAAGTTTCTTGTAATGAGGGCCCATGCTTAACACAGAACGTACTATTTAGCCCCCTGTCTATTTAGCCGCCTCCCTCAGCCCCACCTTTCTAAGCTAAAATTTTAATGAAAGTTCCCTATATATTGAGTCCCTCCCCCCACTTATATCAACTTCCAGCGGAAAACCAAAAAAAAAAAAATTCCCATTCAATTTCGCTGAACAAGTTTGCATTCTAATTCTGGAACGGTTTGGGATACAAACTGTGGTAAATTTGTGTACTTGACTCAAAAACTTTGGCTAACTGTATTCAGCGAATTAATGCAATAGCGAAAACCCATGGAACTAAAAAACCAGGCCCAACAGAACTTCTAGCTTATCCAAAAAGAATCTGCATGGCACGCTATTTCGATATGTTTTGAAGAATTTTCGAATGTGCACAATAGTGACAGAATTTACAACGCTACTCAAGTTGAACCTCTCGTATACCAATGTATAAAATCATCTCTAGATCCAGGCTCTTTAAAGAATAGCTAAAACTTCTATTGACAGCCTGCTACGTACAAGGCAAGGGGGAGCTATTTGATATGGTGGAATCATTAAAAAAGGTGAAATAAGTTCAATGATGGATGAGAGGTTGCTAACATTATTGATTTAATCAAATTTCTTGGGCAATAATAATGATATTCGGCTTTATATCATGGCCTTAAACGTGAAATACACTTACTGTGAGCTTAACATCGTTGTTCAATATTTAAAGATAACCTAACAATATTCTTCCCTTACCAAATATGAGATTTACAAGTGTGCAAATTGAATCCTTTCTCCTAATATTTGCCAAGTTTAAAAAATACAGCCCACATTCTTCATTTTCCCTTTGACAAACAATCGAAAATAGAGGACGGGTACTTCAAAGGGGTGTCAGTTGCAGAAAATGGCCTTCCCTAAAAGCTTGCAAATAAGAACGTTTGCTCAGAAATGGGTACGTTGCAGCATGTGGTTACATGTGAGCATTTGATCAAATTTGCCCGCTCCTATGTTTGGTTTCTGTCGTAAACGGCTGCAGCTACTACACCAGCTGGTCGGCACATGCTCTATTTAGGAATACCATTTACACATTTTATTTAGACAGTCTAATTGTACAGCTATGCTCCTCCACAGCTCATCTCACAGCTCTGTCATTGTTGTGACGATCGCCAGGAAAGCTTCTAAACAAAGCTAAAAGGATATCCCATTGGTTGATTCATAAAAGTGTGGGGATTATAAAGGGATCTGTCAAATTCTTTAAACAGCTTAATCGTGCAGCTATGCTCCTCTGCAACGTTATGCTGCGCAACAGTTACGTAATAGTAAGGACAGAATGAAATGACTTGCCCATTCCAGAAAGTCTTTTCCAGAGAATGATGTGATAGGGTAACGAACTTTGTGGGGTGAATTGCATGCATGTCCCTGTATATACTGTCACCTTCTGAATACTATACATTCCACAAAACTTTCAGATTCCAACTTTGCACATTTCATATGCCCAAAAAAGAACTTAAAACCATGACGACAATATAATATAAGTTAAGATCGTTTCTCACAAACTTGATATTACGTTGTGGCTAATTTCTCGGCATTTTCACTTTACCTTGTAAGTGTCCACTTGATTTGATCTTAAAACGATATCCACGGAATGGAGTCTAAGATCCTTTAGTGTGAAAATGCAATATCTTTTCGGGTTTTTATGCGGTTTCCTTTAGACCTGGATTTGACATTAAACTTAAAACCACAATAAGTAGGCCCACCCAAATTACAGGGATCACAAGCTTGTCTTTAAACGGGCGAACAGTTGACACTTCTTGCGCTTGAACAATTTAGAAGTTTTGTTGGTTTATTTAAGAGATACTTGAATTTGAATTTTCTAAATCAACGTCTTGAGGTTCGCTGCTAGACTTATGCCTTTTCGTCCCTTGTTTCCCTGCGTTCTTTGATTTGCTGACATCACTTGGTCAATAGGGACTCATGATATTACGCTTATATAATGGGCCCACTTTTTCAAAATGGCCTAAATAGGTGGGAGTTCTCGTACACTCAACAAAATCGCTTCAAAATCTGGTTTAAAGAGCTCGAACATTGAAAAGGAAACTTTTAGTACAAAGAATGATGTTGTCTTGACGTACGAAATGCAAAATGCCTACCTTTTAGACAGTAATCTTCCTCTGTAGAAGCAAAATAGATCCATCGAAGTTGCGAGAACTCCAGGCTTCTTCAACCGTTCTTTAACAGCAACAACAACAACATTCTGAATAGCGGCCCCTGATTGGTTAAAAACTGAATTCTAGCGATTTGATTGGTGAATACGGAACCACCCTACGCGGGCCTAAAGTGGGCCCACTATTTCAGAGTAATGTTATTAGTCCCTCTTGACCAAGGAACGCAGGGAAACAAGGGACGAAAAGGCATCAGTCTAGTTCGCTGCTGCCCTGGATGCAACTCTCTGTACAAAAATCTGATCAATACCGGACATTTGACCCTTAAAGAGCAATCGTTGTCCAGGGTTCTATGAGGACATGCTCATATTTCAGACTGTCAGAAAATCAAATTCGGCCTAAGCAGAAAATACGGATAGAAAGCACAAAGCAACTATCCTTTCTGTTCAACTGCTGCTGTGAGGATCCACCGATCCAAATTCTTCACTTAGGCCTAATTTGATTTTCAGATTTTCAGAATTAAAAATTTTGTCCATTCTTATCAAAGTTGTTTTTAATATTAACTTATGTATGTATGCATTCATTTCCTTAGTTATTTCCTTTCATTTGTAGGTTCGATTTAGATTAGTTGTATGTGTATAAATGTTTATATATATATATATGTATAGCTAGAGGTGAAATCGAATTTAAATAAGGTGTCAAACAAACAAACAAACAAACAAACAAACAAACAAGACAGTCAGAAATTAAAGGATCCTGGGTGACATGACAATGGCTCTTTACATAGTTGAATTCTTCAGAAATGAGAGACACACTCTACTGTAACTTTACCCATCGTTGCCCTTATTTATGGCTCATCTCAATCATCCGTTCTTTAAATGGCATGGAATACAAAGCAGATATAAGCAAAACTGAATACAGCTTCCTATGGCTTAGGCCTGAAGGAAAACCGTTGATTAGGCCAGCTCTTACCAAATTTTTTAAGGCGAACTGTGACTTCTTCTAGCATTTACCTTTTTCGGACCAACCCTTAAATGAACAAAAAGAGAACAACAAACTGACAACACACGAACTACGTGTCCTTGGTTGACCTCACGGCTATGTGTCGCTCTGGCTTACAACTATAGAATCCTTTGAATAACAATCCTGACTGGGAGCATCAAATTGCATTTCTTTTTAAAAATAGCTCAACTGTGCCTTTGTAAGACCACTGATCAGCATTACAACATGGATTCCCCTTAGGCCCATGTGCATGTCACGCCCTTTTAATCTGTGCAAGCGGCTCCCATTAACAACCTTACAAGTCAGAGTGTATGTACTGAGAAGCCATCAATCATGAACTGGAAATGTAAACACGACGGAGCTTTAACATGATGTGCCCAGAGGCCTAGCCAAACGGGGTAACATTGTTGCGGAACAGTGATTTCTTATCTTAACAACGCTTCTTATACATCTTACAAGACAAGTAAAATTTTGGTCTACAAATTTATTCTAATTTTGGTCTACAAATTTATTCTAATTTTGGTCTACAAATTTATTCTAATTTTGGTCTACAAATTTATTCTAATTTTGGTCTATAGCAGTAATAGAAAAGTTCTTGCTTTAGGAAGGGAAAAGCTTAAAAAACCAGGAAGGGAAAATCTTAGAAAACACCTATCCTCATTTGATTTCAAATTTTGGGAATTGTCATGAAAAAGTACAAGTGGAATTGAAACTTTGCAAGAAATTATGGTCCGTAACTTTGCAACGAATCAAAATTGTGCTGTTAGATTATAGCTATGGTCCAAATGTCCGGCAACAATGATTCCCAGTTTGGCCAGGCCTAAGGGTAAACAAGGGGAAAAAGAAATGAGCTTACTTCAAGAACTCTATCATTCAGCTGCAGCTTGCCTGGTTTACTTGCCGCTCCATTTTCTGCTATCCTGGAGATAAAGATACCGCTGGAGTCCTTCCCTTCCTGAAATTCAAATTACAAGATTTGTTACATTAACAAACAAAGGAACGGTGTGAGATAATATCTGCCTAAAATTTACTTTTCATCATTTGATAAGCAGAAATAAATGATTTGAACTAACGCGCGAATTTCCTGATTTCAGAACGGCTGCGTGAGATCAGGGTTTTGCGGTTTGCGCCTTGAAAGCTCTCGCGGTGTCCGGAGAGGCGTTCAGGAAACAGATATTTGGTCTTCCTTTTCGAAATATTTTGATTTTATGTGACATCACGATGTGTACACAATTCTTTATTCCTAAAGCGATTTTAGAAGGTACTGGATTTGTTGAAACAAGGGCCTAACGTCTTTAAGCTTCACTTCACGGTGTCCAAAAGGGCAATACAACGGAAAAAAATTGTTATGAAAATATGTACTTGACGAAATTACAACAAGTCAGGGGTGAATAGATACCTGCAGAAGGAACATTTCGAATGGGGGGGGGGGGGGGAGCGGGGTGATTTAACATCTTTCGGAGAAAAGATTATCAAGCAACAAAACATCTCTGTTTGTTTTGAGTTGAAAATGGGCCTAAGTTAGCGCTATTTGTTATCTCCTCAGGCCCTACATGCAAATATAAACAAACGAAAGTGAACAACCAAGGGACCTCATGGTGTAAATATGACATTTTAAAGTCTTTCCTTGATGATAATTGTCGTCATCAAACCTTCCCGCTCTTAGCTGGCCAAGTGAGAAGTACCTTCTGCGAGAAATGAGAGCGTGGGAAAACTCCACGACCTCAAAACATCGCCACAGCAATCGGAATAAGCTTATATTAGTCTCTGTTCCTTCTAATAGCTTTCACTATGGGAGTTATAGGTTGATTCGCAGATTTAGGCCCGTACTGCTTCCTCAACAAAAAGAGGAAAAATTGGCCTAATTTTTCTCGATGTCCTTCTGTTGATGCCCAAGGCTTCCCTTGTTGCTAGACCAAGTTGCATACATTTCGTTTTGAATATTTGGAATATCTTTCATCAAGGTATTGGAACACCACGAAAAAGTAAACAGCTAAACCTCTTTTAAAAGTGCCATGACTCAGGGGGGCCATGACTCAGGGGGGGGGGGTAATCAATAGTTCCCTTTAGTTAAAGGCCACAAGCATATTGCTTCAAAAGTTAAAACAATAGTTCGAAAGAAGGGACTTGGGGGGGGGGCAATTGCCCCATCAAACAGAATTCTGCAGGAATGAAAACATACGCCTTTCTTTGCCCATTGAACCTTCGACCAATACACTTGCTCCCATTACTGCCAATACGTGTCCAGGAAAACCCAAGGCGACATCAGAAAACAGAACTGACTCATATCCTCCCCGCTGACACGGAAGATTTTCCGCATTCCCCTTCCCAATGAAATTTTCCTATCAAAGAGCGTTGGCCTCACTTAAAGCCGGATTCGATGTGTTCGGGTTTGATGATAATCCAGTTTCCAAAATCACAAGATTGTGTAAAATGTAAAAAGGAGCAAACACATTCTCTACAAATTCGCTTTGTCTGATTTATCAAAATTCTTGCGGGTCAGATTCTTTAGTTAACATGTACTAACGTTTAGTAATCTGATTCAGTTCTTAAAAGCACACTAAATTCTCTAGCCCACTACACAAGTGCCGCTCATCAGTACGAGGCCAACCCTAGTGTAGTGTTCTGCAGGCAATTTGGATTATTGACATACGAAAGGTGTGTTCACTTCGGTTTCCAGGCTCTGTATAAAAAGCCTGGCTTTCAATTTACCATCTGAACAAGCACGATTTGCCATCAAATATACAGTAGACTGCACTTCCCCTCTAGCGTTAAGCATTAGTTTATCGAGGAAAGTGAATACTTTCAAGGCATGGCTTTCAATGCCAAACCATATACAAGGACAATCATGCATTTCCCCTTCAGCACCAAGCTTAAGAATCAATTCGATTGAAACAGCACACCAAGCAAACACAATTTACCACCAAATGTAAACTGCATTTCCCCTCCGGCATTAAGCCTAAGCATCAATTATTCGAAGAAAACTTGATACTCTGAGCCTTTCCTCTAGTGCCATACCAGATTCCAAACATGCATCCAACACAGACTGCATTTCCCCTCTGGCATTAAACATCAATTAACCGAGGAAACACGACACTTTAAGGCCATCTGCTGGCAACATTCCCATTAACTACCGTTTACTGTCCAGGCCACAAAATCAGGCCTTGCCATTTCTGATTTATGGTCTTCAAATCAATTCGATAATGAAACCAAAAGGTTAGAAAGTCGAGAAGTTCTTCATGCTTGAATCGTGTAGCAACTCTTTTAGGTCGCCAGTCAGAAGTTTTCAATCTCTGCTTTCAAAAAATATATGAAACACTCGTCACTTGAAGTCGACAAATTTTGGGGGTCAGGGGTTTTAGGCCAACACCTCAACATACCGACCTACTTCCTTTGCTTGAATAAACTTGCAACTATCTCAAGGGGTTTCGAAAGTCTGACTTATCTAAAAGTTGTCTGCTAGGACATTCCTCTGAAAGGCAAGGTGTCTCAGAAGGTAAATAACAAACTACAGCTACTTTTAGCCAACTATATTTATCTTTTACGTAAACAGTCTTGGAAAACTTTCATCATACAATTTTGCACTATGTGGCCAGCCAAGGTGTTTTACATGGGAGTGTAAGGACAAACTGGAGCTAATTTTAGAACACCCCCCAGTAACGACCCCGCAGAAACATTGCCCCGCCAAGGTTGAACGATGACCCGCCAAGAAAACTCCTTTCCCCGCTAAGTTTTTTGTTTAAAGAGTTTCCACGCCTTGTTTTTTGTTGTTTCCCCGCTGAACTTTTTGCTTCCCCTTCAAAATTATGTAAATTCCATCATAGAAAATAGCCTAAAATTTCATTTCCCCGTCATGATATTTCTAATCCCCGCTGAGAATGTATGGTTTCGTAATTTCCCCGCTGTATTTTCTAGGTCCGGCGGGGTCGTTACTGGGGGGTGTTTAGAAATCTATAGTTGCATTTTTGGTTGTCAGTCAGTCATTATTTACGAAGTTCGACTTGTTACTGCTTTTCATGAAGCAATAGTTTCGTGAGGTTACTGTCTCCGATATTTTTGCAATTTCCTGTTATATTAGCACAGACGTGTAAAGGTGCAGAAAGACGGCACAGATCGAGGGGCATTTCACTCCTTCAAAAAAGCGTACGAGATTTTTTCACAACAAAAGGATTTTTACGGATTTTTGATGGATTTTTCTTGCAAACAAAAGGATTTTTGCCAAAGGCGTACGAAATTTTTTGGAGTGAAATGCCCCTCGGCACAGATGAAGAGAGAAACAGGCAAGTCTTCACGTGCCCAAGCCATAACAATCCTTCAGTCATGCAGGCAATATCATTTTGAACGAATTCATCAAATTTTTATCAAAAAGAGATTTCAACAGGTAAATTGTTACTATGAATTGTTCCCTGTGTCTGGTGCGTGGGTTTCAGGTCACTTTTTGACTTCGGTATTCGGTTCACTTCTGTCTGTCATCTGCGCGGGTCACTTTCATTTTCAATAAGAAAAGTTTTAGGCCTAGATACCTTATCGCCTTTTTTGTGTAATCAAATTGAACGGGGCCTAATTAGTTTATAGTCTGGCAGACCCAAAGAACAAAACGAGATAAGGAAACGATTTAGAAAGAATTTCACTTTAACCACTTTTTAAATGTATCAATAATCCATTCATGCACGGCGCTTGCATTATCAGCCTCGTACTCGTAGCGAGGGTCATATTTTGTTAGTTGCCATGGTTTCGATCATACCATTTGAGATCTGGAAGAATTGAGAGCATTGGCCCAAGATAGGAAGGAATGGCAGAAGTTAACAAGAGCAATAATTTTGAAGACCGGAGAAGCAGCGACACTTAATGGTGAAGAAGCAGAACTCCAATAAACTAAACTAACTAGCCTGCGCGCAGCCTCAACACTCCTCAACACAACACTTTCGCGGAGGAGTGTTGAGGCTGCGCGCAGGCTAAAACTAACTAGCTAGTGCTTGTTGTGGGCCTACTTGCGAAACAAGAGGGTAGACCCTTTCTCTGGCACTGAAAGGGAGCCTCTTCAGCAAAGAAGAGTAATGTAGGCCTGACAACTTAAGTTTGAAAGCTTTTTCTGCGACTTCGAAGCCTGTGGATTGGCATCAATCTTGCATTCCTCTGCAGCTTCCATATACAATACCGGTTCGACCGGGGTTCACGGCTAGTAACTTAGCTGCTTCCTGACAAGAACAGGCAGTGCATTCTTTAAGTTTGTCAGCATGTAACGGCGTAAGATGTAATAAAGAGAAATCGGCTTACCTGGTATCCACCGACAATATTTAGGCCCAAACTTCCATTCTGCCTCTCTAATGTGACTTTCAGATCAATCTCATCAATCTGTTGAAGTATTAAAAATGTTCGAAATCAAACTTCAGGAAGATGAATCATAATAGGAAGAGTAACAGGAGCTCGTATTGTATCAAAGTTGCTGCTCTGTCCGACTAGGAAACAATAGGCCTACTAAGAGCTCTGTTTCGAAATTCTGCCTACCATGGGTACAAGAGCCAAATAAAAATTTGTTTATTTTCAATTCTTATTGGACTCTGGTACCCCGGGTACATTCTGCCTAAACGATTGGCTTTCTTTATGAACAAAGGACTCGAATTCTGCTTCGTTTTTCAACTCATCCGCAGTAAATGTCCTACTTTTTCATGGGCATTTCCTCAGAGAATCCATTGTCGGTTAAATCTCTACAAGTTCGGTAAAGGTTAGCCCCTAGGGCGTTCAAATGATTCAGATCAACACGTGAATCAATCAAAGAAATACTTGCTTGGACTAGTCCAGCTAATAAAAGGTAACGACCTAAAGTCGGACCGCTTTATCAGAATAGATGGATAACTAACGTGTACTTAAGATCAAACACAAGACTTTTGAAATCGCGTATTTCGTGGGTGATAGTTTCTTTAACGGCCCTTCAACGGCAAAGAGGAAAGATGTACAGAGGATTAGCATGAATCTAACGTTGAACATCGATCTGCTGCACTCGCTGTTTTGAAAGGATGAATTTCGACACAGTTTACTATTTAAATTGCAAATAGGTTTGCCCTCTAGCAGTGCCTGAAGCCGTGTGTGTTATTTGACAACGGCTTTCGAAATTTCACTTATAGTATCTGTAAATAAAGTTAAGGTGATGCTGCCACATATAATTTGGCCTGGAAACAAAAAGACTTTTGATTCGATAAGCATTGCACTCCTCACACAGAGTACAGGGTTGTTTACTCAGACTATAATACTCGTGATATGGACAAATTGCTGTGGAATGACATACTAAGTTGTCCCTCAACCCATGTAACAGTTCAAATTGCGAGGACGCGAAACGTAGTTGGTGTTATGAAACTGCAGTCGAGGTTAGTAATTTACGAATAGCTGCGAAATATCTAGGCAAATTAGGCCAAAGGTTAAAATTTCTGGATCTTTGCCTTTGAAGTAGGTTTCGACTGACAAAGATGTGGACGCCGGCCATGTTTAAAGCTCGCGCCGTCAAGGGCTGACCGCGTCGCGTCCTTATCGCGAATTTTCTCAAAAGGCTGTGATATCTTGTAAATAGGCTAGTCTAGTTCAAATATTTTGAACGGGAAATGGAAGACGTATTTTCGGTTATTTGAAGTTGCGGCTTTTAGACAAGAGGGTAAATGTTTTGTAATGAAACGCTCTCTTCTGTGGTGTACATTACTCTGGACAAAATGGCCAGAGGGGACATAGAGATGCCATTTTATCACTCCTGTATGTAATGACTGCTGAACTTGTTGGAATAAAAACCGACATCTAATGAAAACGTGCTTGGCCTGAATAGAGCAAATACGAACTTGATAACATGACGTCATTTTGTGTCACTGTCCGGGATGTTTGTGGGAGTGACGAAAACTTGTTAACAAAATAAAAAAATATGACCTGACATTGTGCAGAAAGGAGCCTGGCACAACACCCCGCCCCCTGCTTGTTTGCAGGGGTATAAAGTCTTATTTGGATCCAATTTGAATACCTTGCCGAACAATGGGGTACTTTGAACCCTTTTGACGTTTACAAACTTGCAGCACGTTCGTTAGGCCTAGAGATATTTACCAAACAAATTATCGTTACGTCATACACTAAGAGTTGAGTGACAGAGCATTTCTCGCCTAAGCAAATCCCCTTTTTGAATGGCATGAAACTCTGCGAAATAAGACACATGGTCGGGATGTGACATGAAAATCTCAGCAGGAGAAAATTCGTTTCGCTGCTGCCTCAAACCACAGCTCGCTTTACTGAAATCCCATCCCCATAGTGACTTTTGAAACTGCGTACTCCTTGTTTATTAACGTTTTTGAAAACTTGTTTTCAACTCGCAACCACATGCGTGGAAATGAAAAATTGTCTCATATCTAGCATAGCATAAACAAGTTATAGAAACTAACCAAACACTGACTTATGCTAGTGGTTCAATTCCTTTAGAAATCACGTACGAAATACGTTCGTCATCGAGTCATTGAAAATAACTCGAAACACTTGCAAATTTGAATGACGAAAGAAAACGAGAGTTCTATTAATACTTGATTTCAATAAACATAAATTTCCTGCAGACTAAATCTTCATGATTTAATCAAACGCCATCAAAAACATCTTTTTTAAGTCGTACTTGTATCTTTGTAAACAAATCGTTCAGAAATTCGCTAGTGTTGCAAGCGCTTCTGTAATAAGAATAATGCTGATAACCAATTCGGGAGCGTGATATAACTGTCGAGTTAAAAATCTCTATAAACAGGCTAATCTTTTGGTAAAACAACTATTGACAAATTTTAGCCTATGAATCGAATTTTTATAAACATCCCTCCCAGAAAGTTGACAATTCAAAAGCAGTTTCTATAACGGGCACAATTATCAGAATCCTCTATGCAGGCCGCACTAATTGATAGAACGGTTGATTTCAAGGGCGGCGCCACGGGGTGGACTGGAGTGGACATGTCCACCCCATTTCCTCAGGTCGGCATTTATTCCTAAGCAAAAGTGATATAAAAACATTAGATATACCTTCTGGCAATCAATTTTACCTCTTGTCCACCCCACTTTCTCAAAGCTGGCGCCGCCCCTGGTTGATTTGATCTGCATTCTGCACTGCTCGAAAGCCTAAGAAAGTCAGAAACCTGCTCCATTCATAGCTATATCGTAAAAAGCAGGTTTTCTAACGGAGTGCATCGATTATAAAACCTGCAGAATCTTACGCAGATCTAAGAAGCAAGACTTGAAGTTACGCTACTAACTGGAAATTAATAATTTCCAACTTCAGGTTTAAAACCCTAATGGCTGTGCGACCTGAGTCAGACGAAAAGCTTTGGTAGAGTCAAATACGATTTAGAGTTTCTATTTCATTTCAAGCAAAGGGAATAAATCATTTTCATCGAAAGAAAGAAGTCAATTTCCTCAACAACTTGAGAATTTTCAAAACTTTCATAGCTCTATCATGAATATTGAGGAGTTTAGGAATGATTTGGAATTTAGGAGTTTAGGAATAAGATTAGGGATGATACATCCCCCTAAGGATAAGTAACTTCAAATCTTGCATGAATTACGAAATTTTATAAACACTTATTCAACAAAGAAATTTATCCCTCCCCCTGATGACAAAATGCAGGTCGGAGGCTGACATGTTTAAATAATATTACACACATATTTGGATTGCTGTGTTCGATGAAAGAGAATTGAAATATGACCAGCACTAAAATGTTGACAGATCGAAACAAGGATGAAAATTTGTATTCCGGCAACTTTGCTCTTTCTTTCAAATTTCCCTTCAGCTGCGGCTTGGGCTGAGTTTTGTCTAGTTTTATGAAAGAGAAAAGAAACAAAACCACAACAAAAAGGGTAAACAACACGAAAAGAAATTTAGGAAATCTTTTCTACAAACCTCTCCATTTCGTTTTCGTAGTTTCCCTTCCACTGCTGCGATTTGCGTGCTTAATTCACGAATTTGTTTTTCATATCTCAAAGTTTCCTCATTAAATCGATTTTCAGCATCTAATAATTGATCCATTATCGCATTTTCCTTCGTTGTTAATCTCAGAGATAGTTTATCATTCTCGTATTCCAAGTTCGTGATTTGTATATTTTGAATCTGGACTCTTTGCAATAAAACTGATAAACAATCGTGTTCTTTCGCGTTTTCTATCGTGTTTAAACAATCCGTGCATTGATTTAGCGTGTTTCTCTTAATTTCTTCATCCATGTAATCTTTTTCGCATCCATTGTCTTTATTATAGGGACATTTTTCCATATGAGCGTCTTCCAATCCTAATTTGTAAATCACCGTGCAACCGTCTCTATGAAAAGGGCAATGTACATTAAAATTCAAAACGAGTTTCCATATAGTTTGTGACCTCAGTGGTTTTACTTTCAACGGGATCTCTTTACAGCAATATGGGCATAATTCCTTTGAAGGTCCTTTTCTCCAGCTCTGCCAACACGATGAACACACATAATGATCGCATGGAGTGCAAACTGGTTCTTTCAAAACAAGACAGCAAATTGGACAAAGAACTTCTTGTGGAAGATTATCAACAAACCGATCAGTCTCAATTCCCATGTTTTTGTTTGTCGGCTGTTAAAACCAATCCTTTTTATTTGTTCGAAGATTGTAGCATCTGGAGCTCTACTCGAAATTTCATTCGACGAGAAATTTCAATCAAAAACCATCTCAATGAAATAATTAACACGAATAATTATGATGTTGGTTTCGATCAATCTTCGACAAATATTTGTGGCTGAATCTAATTCAGCAATTTCCAATTACATCAATAACGTTCTCAAGAACTTGGACGAATTTCGTGATATCTGATTTCTCACTCCACAAACAACGAACGCTTCACTTGCGGCGATAAATCAACCTCTTTTTTCTGTAAATTATAGCTTCTCAAATAAACCAGATCTTGTCGTGATGATATGTTGATTCCAAAGTACGATATCTTTATCCAAAAGTAACCAAACGTAAAGTTTCTTTGATGTCGCTTCAGTCCCGCACGATCTACCCCGTGTTAATATTCGATGTGAATGACTTCTCAGTTGGCTGTTAGCGGGAAGTATACGGGTTCACCTCTCAGCGATGTGGTTGCTCTCCTGTCAATCAAATCTTTTATCCGATTGTGTAGTTCTCTTTGACGCGTTTCATCTAATTATGTCTTTCCTTTGCTATCGATGGCGGCTCCTTTGATTCAACCGTAAACAAAGCACTCTGCCTCTATTGTTCTTTCACCCTGTAAATATAAGCAAAGTCACATGTAAACAGCGGTCAAGTAACTTTTCAAGCTGACAATTTTAGTTGCCCTTGATATTTCGTACGATTTCTTCCAGGAAATATGTCATTGCTAATTTGAGGATTTTCGCCCTGCAAATTTAAAACATCTCTAAAGATGGCAGTTATGAATTGGTACGATTTATACCAGAGTGATACACGTTTGTTTAATAAGAAACTGGTTTATAAGAAACTGGTACCAAGATGGCCAAAATGTTAAGAAACTCTAGTACTTCACGTTTGTTATAAGAAACTGGTTTATAAGAAACTAATATGGCCAAAATTTTAAGAAACTATAGTACTATGTCTGAGAAGTGCTAAGAAACTTTTCAAAGTTAAAAGCATGAATTTTATAGCAAATAGATCGTTGAACCTTTATTATTGGGCAATATTATCTAACCCATTTGTGTTTTCAACATAACAGAACACTGTTTATTCCTATATGATGTTTTGAATATCAAGAAACATATCTGTAGCAGTGTTAGCGACCACATTGACAATTCATGCACTCATAAAATAAGAAACCAATTAAGAAACTTTTAGTACTAAAATGGACAAAATTTCATGTTAAATTAAGAAACTTCTAGTACTATGGTCTGATCCTAGTTTCTTATAAAAAAAACGTGTATGTCTGAGAAATACTAAGAAACTTTTAAAAAGTTAAAAGCATTGATATTTTAGTAAATATATCGTTGAACCTTTGTTCTTGAGCAATATTAACTAACCATTTGTGTTTTCAACATAACAGAACATTGTTTATTCCTATATGATGTTTTAAATGTCAAGAAACATATCTACAGCAGTGTTAGCGACCACATTGATAATTCTGCATTCAACAAAAGAAACTAATTAAGATACTTCTATTACCAAAATGGACTAAATTTCACGTTAAATTATAAGAAACTTTTAGTACTATGGCCTGATCCTGGTTTCTTGTAAAAAACGTGTATTAGATATTTCTCAACTACTTATCTCTTGCAAAACGATGTAGCATCTCTAATTTAAATACATTACCACAATACAAAACTCTGATCAAATCCTTCTTCGAAAACTTCTCACCGGTGAAAACTGAGAAATCTCACGAACTTTGCGTGTCAATCTTACCAATATTAAGTACGAAATCTAAGATTCAAATCCGCTTAAATTTACATTCACACTAGGGACTTTGGATCGGGACATCATGACAAAAGGATAATAAATTATAAAGACCCTGTTTAATCATTTGAATTTTTCTTGTACACAAAACACATCATCGGTTCAAATCATCCACATGACATAACCTCTCAATGCTAAAAGCTCTCCGCCAACTAACTTTACTCCTGTGCTCAAATAGGCTCAATACGCATAGCTTTCAATGCCAAAAGCTCTCCGCTTAACGTTCTTTATTGAAACAAACTCAAACCCCAAAGATAATGTAATTTCTCATTGCTCAGCAGCTCTGCGCAAACTAACAATAAAATTCTCTACTAATGAGATAGCCTCAGACCCCCTAAAGTTGATTTTCAATGCTAAAAGGTCTGCGCTTTTACTCCGCTTTACGCTCTGTACTCAAGTGGGATCAAACTCCTTGACTTCCCCCAATCCTCAAAAGCTCTCCAACAACGAACTTTCAGTTCTGTACTGAAATATTTTCAAGCCCCTGAAATTCTAAAGAAACACGATTGTGATCAGTGACAGATAATGACTGATTGTTCTTATTGTTCTCTATTGTTCTAATTGTTTTTTTGCTCTCCATTGTTCATTGAAGAATAGGACCCCTCAACCAACATCTGTTTCTCAAAGACCTCAGAATATCAACAGGGGGGGGGGAACTAAGGGAACAATGTTATCGTCAATTGTCATCAACCAATAAAATTAAATAGCTGGAAAAGAACTTCGGGAGCCGGGGTTACCAGATTGGACAAAAGTGGTCATTTCGAACTGAAAGGAAAAATATTTGTTACTTTCCTTCAAGAGGAAAAATCATATTCCAAGTGTTTCCTCTTTTTGATCCCAGATTCCAGCTTTCAAGGTTAGTACAACGGACAGCACATTGAATGTTTGAATGCTAGTACAAACGTTAACCAGAAATATCCTTCGAACGACGAAAAATTCATGCCCCTCGTGCTACAACGGACTGCAAAAAGTTGAGAGGAACTACATAAGGCCTAAAAATACGAGTTGATAAGAAAATCAAATGAAAACTCGAAGAAGAAAGCAATAAGATCGAATGAATACCCTTGATATTAGCTTAAACATAATCGTTGAAAAAATTATCAACGCTGACTGAGAACCTTTCTAGTATACGTACCAACCAAAATGAAATTTGCGTTGCCGAAAAATTTAAAAGCAAAGTTGAAAAAGAAGAAATTTTCATGGTTGTGTGTTCTCTCTGATGTCCTGTTCTAACTAAACATCCTACACGTGCTAACACTTTTAAGTACTAACTCTGCGATGACCTCGTTGAACGATGAACAGCCGATGGGCAAGCAAAGAGCGCCGCTGTGAAATATAAAACAATGGTCCACCGACCGACCCAGTGACGGTCCCTTTGCCACTTAAGAAACAACCCGTTCGAACACTCATACACTCAAATCATACAATCATTTTATACCGAATACCAGGTCTACTTTACACTATTTAATATACAGCGTTATATCCACGTTTTATTCCTCCTTGTCCACGCAAAGAACGGTCTCTTTGTAAAATTTAAAAGGCCAGTTTTTTGACATTGGAGTGCGTATATGAGAGACTTTTTCCAAGGTAAAAGAACCCGTTCGTTTGATATTTTTAAGCGCCACATTCACATTTTTAATCTTCCAGGTCCAAAAATTTACGGTCTCTTTGTAAAATTTAACAGACCAGCTTTTGACATTAAAATACATACATCAGACAAGTATTCCAAGCAACAACAACCAGCTTGTTTTTTCTTTTTCTGGTCTGCAATTCTTCAATTCCAATTTCCATTAAATCGGTCTCTGTATCTTATTTAAATAACCAGTTTTATCATTCGTTTGCGGATGTCATCTGGAAGTCCGCTTTATGCCTAGAACCAGTCAATTTTACCTTTCTCTGGTGCACTATTCTTGTTCAATAACTTCTCTTAGAAGCGGTCTCTTTATAACACTTTCATAAACAGTCCAAACGTTCTTGCACTTATGTCATTTGGCAAAAGATCTATACCTAAAAACCATTGTTTTTATACTCACGTCAACTTGACGATGCTATCACTCCAATCTTTCCTGCTGCATACGTTCTAAACACCAGTTTCATTCTACCCAACTTATATACGAATCGAAGTTACTCACACAGACATAACCGGCGTTAAACACACGTTTCTTGACCCCCTGTGGCCTAGCTTGAATCACATTGAGGTACCTGCATACGATTGACTAACAGCTCAATCAAATTTGAGCTTTTCACTATAACTCGTGGATTCAATGTCTTTCTAGCGTGATTCTCTTCAACAAATCTTCTTCCGTGTATTGAAATTGTAAACGTGAAGGGAATTCGAAGAGTTGGTTAGGCTTGGGTTAGGCCCAAATACTTGAATAAAAGTTACTGGTATTTTCACATGACTTTGGATTTTAAAGTTACTAGATTCATAGCATGATTCTTTATACAAAACTTGTTCCATGTGTGTACCTTGCAATAAATATGCAATGTGTTGCTTAAGCCCTTTATATCGCAGACATGAAATGAATGCCAGATGTTGCCATGGATGTTGCTTTGTTAGGCCAAATCCTTGAATGAATCTGAGTTGAAATTTCATGCCACGCTAGACACTTGAATTCTGTCTCAAATACGATGTCACGCAAAGATGTACGCGAATAAAGACTCAAGTCTTTTCAATGATTAATTTTGCGTTTTCGTAAATCTCCATGACATCAAATTTGAGACGTGCTGCAGTGTCACTCTGTCATGATCCATGATTCTTAAAAACAAATCTGGGTGATATCAATGCTTGGTGAGAACGTTTCATTTTCAACAACAACAAAAGAGTGAGAATAGTGAAGCAGAGAACGCGAAAGGTGCACAGCACAATCGTAGGTTATTGTTGACCACTTGGGGCGACTATCAGTGCAAGTGTGATATCTTGTGAATATACTTCACCTGTGATGGTTTTCGCCCATTTTCAAACACATTTCGAGTGAAATCAAATGGTATGATTTAGAATATAAGAAACTTGTGTCAGGTCTCAAAGGAACCGAACAATTGGGGTACTGGGGAGAAGTGATAGATTCCCCTGTTTCAAAAGGAGCGTGCCAAGTTGAAATCTTATAATTGGCCCAGGATCTTAGAATACTCCAAATTGGCAGTAAGTGTTTGGCAGAAAGGGCCTTTTGGTAGCCATTCGGTAATACCCTCAAACCGTCTCGACTCCCCTTGTTAGGCCATAATGAGAGTACCCCTCCCCCCAGGGGACGATAGTACAAGAAGCTCTGTCGCCACTCATTTGTACCTCTCGCATCAAAGTGTACAAAGCATCGCCGAATCCAGGCTCTTTGAAGAATGGTTACGTAGGTGCCAAGAAGCAACGTCGTAAAACGCAATCACGGCCGTCATTGAAGAAACAGATTTAAATCAACGTTACTTGGTAACGGCCACCTAACAACAATATGGTAACAGTAAATTAATGAAACAAATTACAACCTTAAATTAGCTCATTTACTAAGGAGTGTTGCGCGTTCATCATTAATTATCGGCTATCAGCAAAGGAAAACAAGTTGAATTTCGTAAACAAGCGCCACATTGACAGATGTATATTGTTTGCAGTTGATGAATTTATATTGTGAATGACCCAGGTCATGGTGAATCAAACAGGAAAACAGGGAACAGTCCACGGGCTTTACTGTTCAGTTCAAATTTGATAAAACCTCTTTCTATCTGGAAGCTCTCTTGCATCAGGAAGTCGAATTTGCAATTCGCAATTCGAAAGCAACAATGAAGCCAATGATTCGTTTGCTTGTTGGGATCTAGGCCCATTGTTTAGGTCTTTAGGCCAACTGTTAAAGTCTTATCCTTCAGACTTCACAAATCTGCAAAGTCCTTCTTCTGTGGCAAAGAAAAGCTGTCAAGACCTAAGTCAGAGACTTTTCAGAGACTTTTTTGCAATCCATCCTATTTTCACTTTGCCCAAAGACTTGATCAAACATGGTCATCTTTTACGCACGTCCGACATATGAATAGAGGCCCTTTTATCATGGATTGCTGAGCTCCAAAGCAGAGTTCTTCACTAAATATCACCCGCTCAATCAAACACACTAAGTCACGTTGTGAATAAAGGATTTACTCATGAAGTGATATCGCTAACATGCTGACAAACTATAAAATATCGTAACACTTAGATAAATGTTGGTGAAAATGCAGTATTTCTACAATAATCAATGCCCGTCTTATCACACGTTATCCAAAGAAGGTTCCTTTTCTTCATTAGTAATTAGTAAATATTCCAGCAAAATATGCAATTCAGAGGATTCAAAAACAAGCGGAAATCTTGAAAAGTGTGAAAAAAGTCTTTTCAGGCCAGCCCAACGAACCCCTCCCCTTCAAATCTGTGATAATTACTTTAGTTAGCACGTGTCATTACATCTGCTTGGTATAAACTGTAAAAGAGGCTGGAAGAATATGGCATCGTGCTTTCTTACATATTATATTAGAAGGGACTTTCTCTATAAAGCATTCACATACAACATGTGGTAGACAATATTACAAGTTAGATTTTGGGCCTTGTTAAACATCATTCCTTGGAGGCCTAACTTTCTTGCAAAGAAAGACTAGGTACAGGGATAGGCTTGACATAGGTTGGTAAGGATAGAAAAGTGAAGAATTAGATCTAAACTGATCATTTCTTCAGTGACTATTGTCACACGATAATGATTCTAGCAGATACGAAGATTGTCTGAACAACTATTTCCAAAACCGGCCTATTCATACTTTACGTGAGTCATCGAACATCAATGATTTTCACAGAGCTGAAGCGAGGCTAGGAAGGATTAAGACGCTTCTGGAAACAAGGGAGGACAAACATAATTTTTCTACCACGTACTGCTCATATGACTGGTCTATTGTTTGGCTGCAATTCGTTGCCTTGCAGGATGCACACCTTGTTTCAAGGTGCCGAATCACTTTGTGAATCATACAGTCCGACTTGCAACAAAGCTTTCATACAAACCGGATGTGACTGAACAAAATAAGAGCGGCAATTTGTATGACGATGTCACTTTCAACAGATCACTTTGCGACAAGGCTAGAAATAAATTCAATACATGCTAAAAGTTGATACATATACTGGGCCTATATACCACAAAATAATGCCGCTTGTATCCTCTTTGATGTTTTGAAGGCTCGGGAGATGATTTGAAACGCCGAAACCGTTATGTTGATTTCAAATATTGTATTCACATGAGTTAAGTAGATGAGCTGGCTGCAATAACTGCGCGCTTGTCAGTTCGCTATCGTTTTTTACACCATTTCTTGTCTGTACGTTTGATAACTGCATCAACCATTCAACCAAATATTTTGTTTATCCGGTTAAAAATGCCAGACCTATGAGCCTGGAAAGAATTGCAGACAATGTGAGATCGTTCAGCAGCTCAGTAATAACTGATACCGCACTTATCTCTCGTTCTTCTTTAGCAAATTGAGGGGAAATTTGCTCCAGAAATTCCCCTAAATCTTCTTTGAAAATTACCTTTTTTCATCGAAATTTTCCTGAAATCTCGAAGCATCCTCTTATTTTGACCCACTGCACAGGAGCTACAAGATTCTAACACTGGCCTCCAGTGATTTTCTTCCCCAACTCAATACAAACCTTTGATTTAATTTACTTGCAAAATGATAAAGAGACTGCTCTCTTGGAATAGTCTCGTTTCAGATCAAATAGTCGAGAGCTGAGTCCACTGCCAGAATGAATTGCTGAATATTTTGGTTTGATACTAGTCACAGCAGAAAACCAAGATGCCAAAGAGAAAGGTGAAGAATAGAAAAAGATCAAGGACACTGTACACAAGTATGTTCCTTATAAAGCCTTAAAAGCTATCTCCAAAAAGGAAAAAGCTTGCTTGACCCAGGATCAAAAACAAACGTAATTCCAACTTTGGTCAACATAAAAGATCTCAGCTATTGGAAGGTCAAAGCTAGACTAATAAAGATATTGTAGCGTTTATACATAGCATTTAACTGACTATGAAAAGAGATCAACGATTCAATAAGGCAAGAAGAAGTGGTTCTTTCATCAACATTGACTCATAGTGAAGGACCTGAAAAGAACGCCTGAGTTCACTATCCGAGTGGGGGTGGCTTTGACGCAAGTATCGTTATCACAACTAACGTCGTAGGAGTGCAAATTTGTTGCCACTGTTTATACATGCTTACGTTCAACAAAGGAATTCATTGGGCCTATTTGTCGCGGTTTCCCTTTGAACGTCTGAAAGCAAATGTAAATACTGTGTCGTTTTAGTCTACATAGCTAACACGATGTCTTGTGTACGCCATGTGTATCCCTTATCATATTCAATTTTGCTGTCTCCATTCAGTTTTGTTTATGCAGTCCTGTCTTGTGCCATAACAACCCTTGTTTGGTCTAACCACAAAATTATTTGTTTACGCCATGCTGGCCCTCATCTTGTTGTCCTAAAGCAGTTTTCTTGACCTAATCCTCTCTTATGTGCCATTGCAACCCTAGAAGTTAGAACTAGCTTTTCTTATTCTAGGGCCTTTAGAAACATGATTCAGCCAATAGATTCTACGAATTTTTGCAGGTTGATAGATTCCCCTTAATTTTCCCGCGTAAAATTTTTTTGACGATTGATAGGCCATTAACTCAGTTCACTTTGGATTCCGTTATTTGTACCTATGTCTCACTGTCTTCTCTGTAAACAGTTCATTGTTGCATGCGTTTTTCATGGCTTTTTCACAAAATATTTTGAGTCTCGTAACCTTTGACCACACCAACGGAGCGGCACTGAGGCTTATAACAAATCAAATTATCCAGGAAAGTGCAGTTTTGTCTTGTTATGATATATTTGGCTAGGCCACAAAATTCAATCATGGTACTTTCTAAACAGAAAAAATGCATTTAAAGTTTCATTTGAAAATGTACCAAAACGTAGCGTGCTGTCTGGACCAAATTCTCCTGCAAATTTGCCAAGCACTTGTTCAAACATTAGACTCGATGCAATAAGCCTGTATTAATGTATTTTTGGATATCCAGGAAGCCAGAAATCCTAATAAAATTGCTTCATAAGAATGGCTAGATTTCTTTTCAAAATGAATGTCGCAAAATGTCCAATATCAGTCACGATTTTGTTTCAATGAGTCGCAGCTCCAGTTTTGTAGAACTTGCAACGAAATTTTCTTCAACACATGAATGAATTTTCTTGATTTGATGAATTCGTTAGATGATGGAAGCCAAATCTGTTTGCATGACCATTCATGTGATGTCATTGACAAAAGACTGGATTTTTTCCAAGCGCAATCGTCACGTCTCGTCATTAATTTTTCCTTCAATTTTACATAAACGTACCAATGAATGACAACCAATTCATTAGGCCACAATTTTGTCTCAAAGTCTCAAAGGTAATATCTATACATTTGATACAATAGATCAAAGAAAATTTTTCCAAAATATGCAGAAAGAGGAAGGTGAGATGGTTTTTTACATAGACCGTGTATCATCCGTCGCCCAATCTTGCTTTTGTGTTACAAAGCCATGTTTTTAATAAAAAAAAAACTAAGTATCTCTGATCTCCTTTTTCAAACATTTTATGGAAATAAGGTCAATTTGACCTTTTAATGCTATCCCTGCCACTGGGCTTCCACTGTGATTAGAAGTGTTTGTACTGTATTGTGTCTTTGCTTATATTGTATACAACTTGTAAATATTTTATGTGTTGCAAATGATACACATACCTTTAGAAAGATGTCTCCACTACTTACAAATAACAGTATTAGCTGGGAGACGAAGTCACGTGTGTTAAGGTGCTATGTGTGGTCAACACTTTTATATGGATCGGAATGCTGGACAATTACAAAAGAACTGCAGAACAAACTAGAAGCTGCAGAAATGTGGTTTTGGAGAAGAATTTTGAAGATATCCTGGACGCATAAAATCAGCAATAAAGATGTACTGATCAGAGCAAAAACTCAAAGAACATTGGTGGAAACAATTAGGAAAAAACAACTTGAGTTTTTAGGACATTTGTGCAGAAAGAAAGGTTTGGAACACCAGCTGTTGACAGGAAAAATTGAAGGTAAAAGAGACAGGGGGAGGCAAAGAACAACATACATGGATAGTTTGAAGCTGCTGACCAATGAGAAGAATGCTGGAACTTTGCTTCAAAAAACTGATGATAGGGAAAACTGGAAGACACTGATCGTCAACGTCTGCAATCAGATACGACACAACAATTGAATTGAAATGATAAACAAACCGACTTGATCTTTAGAGCAAATGGAATTCAAGGATGAGGCCAGGATTGGTATGATTAAAACGGCCGTCAGTGCCTTGATCATTGTGAAAATTTAGGCCCAATGCTGTGTGGCCATTTTCTTGCATAAAGGCCAGCATCTTAGTATATTCAATTCAACATTCAATTCAATTCAATTCCAGCAGCAATTCAATTTAGCAACAATTAAGAGGCCAGAAAACCATAGTAAAGCCTCATTCTCATTAGAACGATATGACGTCATTTCGTTACAATCGCTTGTTTGAATATGTTGTAATTTCACAAAAAGAAGGCGAAAAACAGTGGAAAAAAGTATGACACACCATTCATAGCATCTGCTCCAGACAGATGGTCCAACGGTAGAACAATAGGTGGCGCGTGGCCTTATGTTGTTCTAAGTTTAGATCAGATTGCAACTTCTTCGTCCATTCACTTCAATTGAACCCAATCCCCCATGTCTTATTAAAAGCCAACCGCTTTCTTGCAGCAAATTATCACTTTCTGACGTATAGCAAAACCTTTTCAATGCCTTGCCACTCCTATGTGATGCCTGAGAACAGCTGCTCCAAAAATAACAGGCAGTGCATTAAGGGTTTTGATCCGATTTTACATATGGTTGCCAGAAACAGGAGTTAAGAGTCACTGAGGACATTTTGAAGGAACAAATTCTCCAATGACTAATGAAATCAAGAAGCTATAAATACTCGACATCAATTAGTCTTGATTTTTGCCAGTTTATTTGTAAATTATCAGGCATTATCTTCTTTAGCGAACTGAAAGAAGATGAGAAAACAGAAGGCGATGTTGTATAAAAACCGATTTGTGTGCCTGGCTCCGATTCGTGCCCCAGAAATAAATCATCCGCTAATGCAACAGAAGAAACCATTACAACTTGATATTGATCACCTGAGCTGTCCAATACATGAAAGGATGTCCGGTGCTCTGTTCTTACCGCTCATTTTTCCTGCATCTTTTTTCCCATGCTATTGACGGTTTTCAAAAAGGACAGCAAAATTTCAGGACAGGATTCGCTACACACAGTTGAAAGATCAGATAAATCACTTTAAAAGAACAGCATGCCGGAAGCAACCTTGACCCATAGCATTCGTTTGGCCTAAATAAGCAGTACACAAATGACCTTTGCCTTCTGCCCCCTATAGTGCAAAGGGCAAAAGCACAGAAGTACCTCCTTCTAAACATTTCAAAAGAGGCAAGCATTTTTGAAAGCTGGGTAGTTATCTCTGGAGGAGGTAGCGAAAACAGATCTCCGATGTAAGATAAGGACATAATGAATCTTTGTAGCTGTTGAAGGTACCCCGGGGATTAGAAGTAAACAAGTTTGCCCAGCCCCTTCTTGATTAGCGACATGTTTTTATTTTTGTAAGTTCTGCAACTGAAAAACAATAGATTTGGAATAAATGCGAAACTGGAGAGAAAATTGGAAGGAAGGTCAGAAAATTTAAGAGCAGATCGGAAAAGAACTATTAAAAGCAAAATGAATGAATGATAGAAGAAAGAAACGACGGACTGAACAAACGAATGAATGAATGAATGAATGAATGAATGAATGAGCAAGTGAATGAACGATTAAATGAATGAATGAATGAATGAATGAATGAATGAATGAATGAATGAATGAATGAATGAATGAATGAATGAATGAGATGATGGATGAACGAATGAATGAATGAGCATATGAATGAATGAATGAATGAATGAATGAATGAATGAATGAATGAATGAATGAACGAATGCATAGATAAATAGATGAATAAATTAATGAAGAAGAAAGATAGCAAATGCTTAATTATGAGGCTGAAATACCTAAGCTAGATCTATATAAAGTTAGGTCAAGATAATAAAGAATTTGTTTACAAAAAAACAAGTAGACATGAAAACAGAAGGAACGGAAGTCTTGCAAAAAATGAGTAAAAATAGACAATGTTATTACTTTTCATAACATAAATAAACAGTGAAAGACGAAATATAACAGAAACAGTTTATGAATAAGTGAAGCATTAAACAGAAATAGAAAGTGATGAAAATAAATCAGTCTAGAAATACGTCGTGATGACAAAACTGGTCAATGAAAAACTAAAACATGGATTTGTTTCATCAGAAAGGTCATTAGGCCAAATGTCTAGACTCAGGTCTGGTCACACGTCTATGAATGAATAAAGATAGGTACGAGAGTTTCCTTCTCAAAAGACAAGAAGGTAGTGAAAAATTTTAGAAGAAAAGAAACAGTGAACAATTCATTATCATTAAGGGGAGATAATCATTTATGAAGGGAGCAATCCTGTCTTAATTTGTTCTTGTTTATTGTTGATTTAGGCCATCAGTTCAACACGCTAACATTTAAATGCATTTAAAACGCAATCAAAAAGGGTTTAAAACGATTAGCTAAATTAGATGGCTCGGAAGGGAACTTTGGACCAGGGTTGCCATTTGGCCGATTTGACGGCCAAATTTCTCGATTCTGGTCGTTTTTTAAGCCCCTTGGCCGTCATAGAATGATTTGGCCGAAAACGCAAAAGTTGGCCGAATTTTGGCCGTAAATGGAATATCCGCAAATAAACAAAGGAAACCACTATTTTTCGACAATTGATGCTCAAATCCTTTGTAAAAATCTCAAGATTTCCTGTGTAAAAATGAGAAAAGTAGTAAAACACGAGCAAATGTTTCAAATATGAAGGCGTAAAAGTTGTTCTAGCACACAAAGCTATTCCTAACTACACGTTTACTGGACACAATTGGCCGAAATTTGGCTATCATTTAGCATTTTGTTTGATTGGCCGAATTTGGCCGCCAACCGTAGCAATTTTGGCCGCCGACCATTTCGGACATCTGGCAACCCTGCTTTGGACACCTCTACCTGAGCATTAAAGCAATTACGTATGAATCAGCTGTCTCGATGAAATTCTAGAATTATTTGTGAGATCTTCACCATGCTTTAAAGCCTGATCCAAACTTCGTTCATATCATGTGCCGAACTCGGTTCACGAATTAAGTTCATGACAAGATGAATTAAGTATGACAGAACTGGTCTCAAGCGGCAAAGCCTGCTGCATTATGCGACACAGGATCGACATTGATTTTCACGAAACAGACGATTACGCTAAAGATGGTGGCGATGAATTTTTTTACCAACATGCACTGCGCTCTTTAATCGATCTCCAATAGAATCATTAAAGATTTGTAATTTGAACGCAATGCACCTCGGTAAAACTTCCTCGCCGCCATCTTTAGTGCAGTCATCTATTGAATTGTATTCGGCACCCGAGAAGTACGACATTTGAACCAGGCCTAAGCCAGCAATAGATGAACATTTTTTGGAAATGGCTCTGTTGTTCAATGCAATTTTTAAGTTCTGTGACATGAAAGTATTTTTAACACTGACCAAAGGGCCATGGCAATTTGCTTTAAAGAAGTGCAACTCTTGTATTTGATAATCCTCTCCTGTTCGCTCGCTAAAAACTTCTGCTATGAGAACTTTACCGTTGTTAATCTATCTACAGTTGGACACGAAGATGAAGCAATAGGACACATTAGAGAAAGAAAGTTGTTTACACTACAAAGTTGGCGATTCTAGATCCCAAAACAATTGAGAAAGGCAACCGGGAGAACAGCTGTAACACACTATGAAATAGCAAACAGAAACACGAGAAAATACTCGGACAAAACTGTACAGCGATAAAAGGTGTTTATTTTCAATGTAAAACTGGACTGGGAAAGGGAAGCCTGGAAAGCAGCGATCAAACACCAAATCCACATGAAACATCAAACAAAAAAGCACGATAAAATCAATCAATCACGATAAAATGATTTTGGATCAAGATACAACTGATCTAAGTAAATAAATCAAATCTCAAACAGGGCCATCAACTGCGAATCGTGGTCTTATTATTCAGAAAACAAAAGAAAACCCTTTTATTGAAGTTTCCCTCTTTTTCATTCATTTCCCACCCCATGAATCCTATAACAAAACATGTACCAGTCTTTTCATAACAAGCAAAACCAACTCCTCCTACTGCGTCAACTTGAATGAAATGATTAACTGGTTTCAAAAAACATTTCAAAGTGGAAAAGCCTTCAATGAACACCTGTAGGTTTGTAGAAAGAAAATTTACAATTTGCAACAGTCGGGGTAAAATTAGTTCATTTGATTCACTGATTCACTACAGCCTGCACTGCTAACCAACAGGGCGAGTTTGCACGTGTCATTCATTCATACATGCTTTCCAAAAGTTATCTAGTTTTAAATTGCAAAGGGGGTCAAAGGAATGCGCATAAATTTCATTCACTGACCAACTGGGTGACTTCACACCTGTCGTACTCTCCTACGCAGAGGTTCCGCTAGGCACTATCCTTTTGCAATGAGATGATTGAGGAACTTCTGCATTGGGGAGTACACCTGTTGTTCAATTGCAATTTGAAAGAGAGAAAGCTTGGCCTAAAAGCAAAGGAGTAGGCATGTATCTGATTGATTGATTGATTGATTGATTGATTGATTGATTGGAGACCAACAGGGTGATTTCTCACGTGTCCCAATTTTCGTTGATGTTTGACAGATATCGTCTGGATAACGTCTATTGCTATGGGGGCACATGGGCGTATTCTGACGTTTACTTGCCAACCAAACAACAAGATGAACACAATATCAATATTTACTCAACTTGGAAAGACAATAACGTGGCCATTTCCAACAAGCTGCCTTTTCAGCGATCCTCAAGGCAACGACGCCACAAGTCTCTGCCTGCATTGCTCTTTTAGCAACATTGGTCATTCTAAATTCATTCAATAATTAATAATTAGGATAGGGGGGTCCCCTCTTCAATTAGTGTACCTCTTGTTAGTATTCGTATATTGTATCAATTTCATGTTCAGCTATATCAATTTTCTGCAACATTGTATGTTTATCTATCTTGTGTTTTTTACATAGTAGCTAATTTATTAGAATTTTATGTATTTTATGTATTTCATATAAATTTTATTTATTTTATGAAATTCAAATATACAAAGTGAAACTGAAACACTAATCATCACGAAGGAAGTTTGAGACATCTTGAAATTTGACTTGCCCAAAGTCTATTTTCTCATCTGTAATAAGTCTGACGAATTAGACTTGGGGCAAGTCTACCTTTAAATAGCGCTGCTCTCAAAAGTGATCGCCTGTTAGAGAAAATCTAACCAGTTAATTGTTCACTTTCTTCACAGTGATAATCATTTCTTAGAATATCGTCTGTCCGACGAACTTGCAGAAGCTGAGCATACCATCCCAATTGATACTTTATATCAAGGATAACGTACCAAGGAGAAAACTGGAAACTTTTTCGGGATGAATGCCTTTATGTTTCTACCAACTAAAGGGAAGGGCAGCTAGCTTATACGACAGTCGCTCTAGAAACTTCGTTGGCATAAAAAGGTACCTACGCAGGATGCATATAAATTAAGTTTCAAATGCAATAATACCTTTGCAAGGAAAACCGACTATTGAATCTCACGAGCTGCAGCAGAATCAGCAAGCGACAGCATCTGGATGAAACTGCAGCAATCAGCATATGACACTTTCTTGGCTACACTCGAAATGAATTAAAGAGTGTGCCTCTATTTATTAACGACTAATAATAATCATGATAAATAAAGTGAGAATAGCTGTGGGTTAATGATCGCAGAATATTTCAACAAGGGACTACATAAGATATCATACAACCATAAAGAATGTCCAAAGAAAGAGGGCGTTTGTTTTGCCAGGGGAGCCCAAAGGCCTCTGGGAGCGTCAAGGCCTCTCTAACTCAGCTGCAAAGCGTCTCGTCCGGCTAAAGGCTTTCCGAATGAATTTGCTCATAATTTGTGATCGCTTCATAGTAGTTGTCTTTCATTTATGCACAGTGGTTAAAAGAAAGAGATGGGAGCTCGTTTCGTTCCCACGTTAGCATTGACTTGAAGGGTAAAGTACCTCATTATGTTTCCAAGTGGTAATCTAACGTGGTAGTTTGTGGCGCAGCAACATAGAAGTTGTGGAGGAGGAAGGGGTCGATGTCAAGATGAAAGCGTTTGGTGCAAGCCTGTGTGAACGGGTCCCAATACAGTAAGTATTCAAATGATAGAATTGAAATAAAGGTGAAGTAAAGGTCCACAGTATAAAATAAAAGGGAGCTAGGCCTAAAGTATGAGCCGATGTAATATGTTTGACACTGGATCTCTATAAATCTAACTTGCCATACACATAGCTATATTGAGTGGCTGCTACAGAAGAAGCTTGTGCCCCCATTGTTTCTTTAACAACTAAGGCAAGCCTTTAACGAAGTCGATTCCATTCCCGTCAAACCGTCTTCAGTTTCCGTCTTTCTGTCGAATAGTCCTTGAACATTTGCCTCTTCAAAGGCCCAGGACCAGTCCCCAGCTGATACGCCTAGCCTCGTTTCTATGTAATCCAGGCCCCTTTCACTTTTTCAGTCACAACAAAACATGATATTAGAAGTACTTCATTGATCAACTGAAGCAACAACGCATGATAAATCAATTCCTTCACATCAATATCCCATCAACACTTCTTCAAATGTCATTTTCGGTGACCACCATTTTGTCGTTTCCAACTGACATATGTTTAAAGGAAGTTCTCTAATGTATCTTGGAGCATTTTCAATCCATTTTATCATCAAAGTTAGAACAAACATCACTCTTTAGAAAACAATGAGCTTTTCAAGGGTGGCCTAAAAATAACATTTCTTTGACGAACAAGTAAAAGGGTCAATTCTAAGGGCATTGATAAATGAACTAAGTCTACGAAGGTGAAAAGGCTGTCTGTGTAAGATGGAAATAGATTTAAATGCAAGAGTAATATGTCAAAAATAATTCTTGACGACATGTACCTACAAGGGTTTGACTCTAACTCGAATGTGTTGCAACCAAGCCTGATTAACAAAGAACAGTTACAAAACTATCAGTTTGAAATTTTCTGCAGATAAAAATAAGTATCCATTCATTCATTCCTTTATTTTCATTTTTTCAATGAAAGTTTCATTCATAAACCCATTTATTTGACAAATTTAATCTTTCGGATCAAATTTCCGTTCCATAGTGAAAAATATGGACCTTGAAATTTCGCTCTTCTACCAATCTTACCTTCTTCTCTTCTCTTCTCTTCTCTTCTCGTCTTCACTCATTCACTCATTCACTGATTGATTGATTCACTCATTCATTCATTCATTCATTCATTCATTCATTCATTCATTCATTCATTCATTCATTCATTCACTGATAGCTTCCGGCATTCATTAATTCGTTAATTAATTGATTAATTCATTCATTCATTCATTCATTCATTCATTCCTTTTTTGACTAATTCATCGACGACACTTCTTTTCTACATTCATAATAACACAACAATGTAAAACACAATGTAATGCCTCTTACAAAAGAAAAACCTTCCTATCAAACCATCAAACGCAATTTTCAAATTCAAGAAAGCTCCAAAGCGACCAAGAACTTTTCTTTGCATGGATTTGTTGAAACTCTATTACCAAAAAGCACTTGATTTTAAATTGGTTGCAGAAAGAACAACACTTTCTGTTACCATCAAACGCAACTTTTACATTCAAGACATCTCCGAAGAAACCTATAAATCTTTAATGATTTTCTTCAAACCCTCAAACATCAAAAGCATGGACTGCTAAATCTATTCTAGAAAGAACAAGCTTTCTTTCGTTATCAACTGCAACCCTCAAATTGAAGAAAACACCAAAAAGATCTGGAACTCTTGCATACATTTTGTTGAAACCCTATCATCAAGAATGAATATACTTTTAAAATGATCCTAGGCGATTACATTCGAAATGATTTGCACGACGAAGCCCACGTGTCGACAGGAAAGCCGTGCAGAAAGGTCTAGAATAATTTGATAAAAACACTGTCAAATTACTTTAAAATGAAAAATAATCTAATGAATAAGGCAAAATAAAGATGTTCAATCATCGACAATTTTTGAGATAAATTAATCTGATAGTTGATAAATGAATGACCTCGAAATCACATTAAAATGGGCCTAATCTGATCAAAATAGGCATGATTATCAAAAAACATGTCTGAAATTTTCATTCAACAGAAAATTATCACTGTTGCCAGCATGGTTTCCAGGCTAATGAGATCAATGCCATTTTGAATTAGCATAGAAAAAACTGACAGTGCACTAATTCATCGACAAAATCTTGATAGCTAAGACCAGTGAAATGAAGTAATTAGTCTGAGAAAGTGTGAGAGATGAAAATCCTGAGATAAAAACTGCCTCTGTAATATAATAGGTGAGTCAAAAAATAATAATGTATTCGGTAGGCTGTGGAATAAAAAGTACAAGATCGATTTTCGATGAATTTTACAGAAATGGTCAAAATGTCGCCATTTTGAAAATAATCAAGAAATCGAAAATTTGCCAAGGCACATTTACAGCAATTACCCGAAGATCTTTTCAAGCCATTAAATTCATAGAAACATGTTGTACAATTTTACATCCACCTTTTTAAATATTTCAAAGATCTGAGCCCAATGCTAAGTAAACCAAGGACCAGAATCCAATTTCGGAATTCGCGATCCCGTAAAAACCCTTTTCAAGCATTTTCCTAATTTCTGGGTTTAACAGATGAATGATTCCGTTTTTACCGATCCCGTAAAAACCCTTTTCAAGCACTTTCCTAATTTCTGGGTCTAACAGATGAATGACTTTGCCAAACACAATTTTCACATCTAAGTTAGCCTTTGACTGACAGATTAACATCTCAGTTTTGAATATCTTGAAAATATTTAAATCACCTTTAACCTTAAATTACTTGAAGAAAATTGATGCAATCTTCCAGTAAACCATAGTTTATGAAGGTCTAAAATATGGTGGCAAGCAGAAATCTGTAGTTCTTCTGGTTGAGGACTTAGAAATTTGATGACGTAACAGCCTCAAAATTAATAGATGCCGCCATTTTGAAAGCAATCAAGATACCAAAATATTACCATGACAGACTTACAACAAAATACCCGACGTTCCTTTCAAGCACCTTAACAGCCTTGGCCAAAGTTATAAAATTTTCTCATGGAATGTGTCCTGTAGATAGCTTCTATGGCGAATAATTAATCAAAATGATGAAAATAATCTCAGCAACAAAATTCGTGCAATCACTTTTTCTATCGAAGTGGGTCGTACAATTTCGTTGCTAACAATCTTAACTTACCAAAACACAATTTTCCAGGTAGACAGAATCGCATTCTTGCTCGCCAGTCCTCAACCAAGATGAAACGGCAATATATCTGAGAAAGAACAGCCGGCACACAAATGTACCCGTTTGAAAGCAACTACCAGAAAATTTTGGTTCCTAATTGTTAGCTTTCTTATTAGATATCGTATCTAAATATTTTTGAATCTATTTGCCAAGGAGCAAAATGTTAGGTCAAATTTACCAGAAATCTTAAAATTTATTTTTGCTTCAGCTGGTGGCGAATTTTGATCTGTTATCTCGATTCAATGATAAGATTCTACTTCGTTTCATTGACGGCGGAGAAATTGTCTATTTTATCAAACAAAAGTCATATCTCCTCTTGATTCAAGACTGAAACGGGGACAATCATCTTAACTTCCAGAGTCTTATTTTGGTCCAGTATATATCACCATTTCAAAACCAAAAGTGATGATATAACTTGGATAAGTCAAAGATTATATCAAAAGGACAAGTCCGGGATAGGTATGAATTATGCGAGAAAACAAACTTATTAACTGCTGCTGCGAATTGAGAACCTCTTCCTACAATTTTGAAGTTTGTATCAGCAGCAAATCAGTTAAAACCTCTGCGAATTAAGGCCAGACATTGCCACCGTTTTTTTCATCAAAACATGTCAACGAGGCTTGGAGCGATTAAGAGGCAAGAAAACAATGGGGCGTCCTCGTTTTCTTTGAGCATGACGTCAGAAAATCACAGATTCTTTACTTTCATGCCACTATCCTTAGGTCACTAATATAAATACAGGATTTCTCAGAAAAAAGACAAAAATGGTGGCAAAAATTTAACAAACCATTCACAACAGTATAATCATTTATCTTATTAGAAATTATACCAACCTCGAGATTGTACTTTCGTAAAAGAACGGGGTTAAAAGCAGCTTAGCTGGGGGGACTGAGGCTGGGGGAGCTATTGCTAATTGTTCTCTTTCATTTGATCTATAACTGAAACTGGGTCATCTATCTCATTGTATTATGTTCGGCTGCAAATGGCAGAGAACGTTATGCACAGTTCAAAACAGTTTATTCAAATTTATATTCATATTTTGGCTGGCTGCCTTGCAATACAATATGACATGTTGTCGAAGGCTGAAAGAACTTTTAATATGATCATTCCCCGATCATTCATTCACCTGACCGAGGGGCATTTCACTCCAAAAAATCTCGTACGCCTTTGGCAAAAATCCTTTTGTTTGCAAGAAAAATCCATCAAAAATCCGTAAAAATCCTTTTGTTCCAAAAAAATCTCGTACGCTTTTTCAAATGAGTGAAATGCCCCTCGCACCTGACATTGAGAATATAGTTTTCACTTATCAAACCGTGATTACGATCCTTCAAAATCAGCAATTTACTTGCCTAAATGTAGAGGTTTACTTTGTCTTGTTAGTTTCTGCAATAGAATTGTCGTGATAACGATCTTTAGTGAGCATACAAAATGAATGAAAAAAAAACAGTGGGCCTACTGAGAACACCGAATGACTGACCTGCCCCTTCGTAATTGCTTTTGAAAATGTGTTAGCAGGATGCGAGCACGTTGTACACACACAGCAAAGACATCACTAGCTTCTTTATTGTTCAAAACCATGTTGATGTTGCTTAATCTAGGCCCTCTTATCCATTCGAATTGTAAAACAATAAATTTGCTAATCAACCTAATTTAACCCAGCAGCTCATTTTGAATTCTATTCACATTTGGAATTAGATTCGAGAATATTTTTAAGCCTTTCCTACTTCTCCTGGTGTGAGAATAAACGCGAAACGTCTGTATCTTGCGATTTATTTCAATTATCTTGATCGATGAATAAAATGAGTAGCTAAACTAAGCTATTAATTTAGAAAGTATGTTTCATTCTTTGATAACTGTAAACAAATTTCTGATGATGGTAATGATGGTTACTGTAGCTTTTATTACACATTTTCAACTAACGGCCTCGTTTTCAAAATTTTTGAAAATTTCTTCATACGAAACTTTTGGCCACAGAATTGGCTTCAGCATCCAAAGTTTAGTTTAAGTGTAAACATTCATATCCCTAGAGTTGGCGATTTTGATTTTATACTATAAAACTAGTTTAATTGTGTCAGTGTGAATGCAGTGTGCCTTGATATTTGTAGTAAAGCATCCAGCCACTGGGCAATCCCCACTCCTGCTTTGAATGACTTTCAACATCTTTTAGCAATTCAGCGAAAAAGACTGAAACGCACAATAATTTTTGATACTGATGGCGGAATACAAAATTCGTTCACTGAAGCGAAAGCAACAACAGCAACAGCAACAGCAACAACATCAACAACAACCGAAACAGCAACAGCAACAATTGAATGAGCGAAAGTAAACTTGATGGTAGACAAGCATACAGGAGATGTCTCTCCCATTACCACACACAAAAACTTACACGCGAGCAACTACAAATACAGACCGACCAAGCATAGACAGTCCTCACAAATGAGCAGAATATCTTCATTTCACACCAGAGCCGCCAAGAGGGGGGAGCAAAGAGAGCAATTCGTCGACGTTCTCAGGGACTGGGAGGCCAAATAAGATAAGATACTCCCCTGTCTTCAGCCTACTTTGGTCGCATAGGTCTCATTTCATAGTTTTGTCCTTGTGCCTGCAAATCCTCCCGGCGGCCTTGTTTAACACTAGATGCAATATATCGGTGACAAGACCCACAACATAGTAAAGGAAAAAGCGAAATCTCTATGATGTATCCGTTCATTCAATAATTTGTTAGCTCTCCCATGTTAGTGTCAGCGGTAACACCTCTCATGATAGAAAGACTTTAAACATTAGATATTTAATGCTGTGGCCAAGGACTATGAGTGTATCCTCATTAATGCCAGGAAATTTGTGACCTACTTCGGAAACCACTGCGTATGAGACTATTTTTGAATCAGAATAAATGTGGTAGGTTTAGCGTTTAGTAGGGAGCAGATCGTGTTGGTTTCTCAAATCTATTTTGCATGATACGAACAAACAATCGACTTATGATACTTGGTTGGAAGCTTGAAAGATTTTGGCCTACTCCTACACATAAATTGCGGAAGGATAAGTGTTATACTTCAAACGGCTAGCGGAATGACTCAGTGCGTCTCTGAGCTTTGAAAAGTTCTTTGGCATTGGCACGTAAGACAGGCAACAAAACTTGACTGTACAGCAGATATTATGAGAAAAACAACTCAAGTTTTTAGTGGCAATTATTGGTAAGAAGAAAGGAGGCTTAAAACAGAAAAGGTGTTTGCGAAGTGGGACAGAATGTAACCCAGAACTTCAATGCATTGAAGAGTACTCCACAAGTTTTGTAAATCCTTCTATCAGTTCAAAACCAGTTCATGGCAGTGACAAAAATAAACAAGAACTGAGCTTATTTCAAATTCAGTAGAATAAGATGGCACAATACAAAGCTGCTTGTTATCGAAGGGTAACTTTTCAGAAAAAGGAGTCTGGATCGAGTCTGGATTCTTATCATCTTTATTTACAAAACGCTCGATGCGTGGAGTTGGGGCTTCTATCCCTATTTTAAACATTCGAAAATTATTCAAAATATGTAGAAAATATCTTTCGATTCAGAATCTTAGAATTATTGTATACAATAAAGAAGAGGTATCAATACAGTCGAATCCCCAAGGGTGTTGAGCGTAGGACGAGACTCCTCCAGTAGAAACATCACTTCGCCTCCATAGGCAGAACGAAATCAACGAAAAATGAACATCTAAAACTGATAAACCGCCAAAACAGCTGAAGAATTAAGTGAAAATTCACGAATATATTCAAGTCTTTGATAAACAACCCTCGCTCATTCTTCGAAGTATTCATTCATAAGTTCCTAAGCCGGTCTTCCATGTGGGTTTTTCTTTTCAAGCGAATAATTTACAGCCTGAAAATCCAGCTTTTGAAATACTGGCTCAATCCAGTGTTTACCAACTCGTTATTTTAAACTCGAAAATGTGGCGAGTTGTTTGCAGCTAAGGAAGACATTTTCTTTTAGAGAACTCTGTATCTTTAATGTGGTTTAGCAAACTATTGGTTCCATTTCTGTTTACCGAAAACCTCTTTAATGAAAAAAGCACTGACACAACGATACGGACATGGTGCCAGGAGACTTACAATGTTCACATCAACTGATATGACTTCTTCAAACTTGGCGGTGTTTAAAGTGAATGAACGAAGCGTAGAAGAAGCCTACGCACTCTGTTGTTCCTCTAGCCATAGGCAATAATGTACCGTGTTTGTAGCTAAGAAATTAAATTTTAAAACCTCGATAATACTGCTTTACTTTGTTGCTTTCTCTTCGACTGAAGCTTAACCAGTGCTAGAAATCAAATTCAGACGGCTCCTGCCCGTCTGACAGTTAGTTCCTACATAGCGTCTATCTTCGTTTCAAACTTCCTCTTACAAGCTGTTTAAAATGAGGATGAACGCTGTGTAGGAGCTGACAGTTCAGATGCACAGGAGCATTTGAATTTGACTTCTAGCACTGGTTAGGCTTGGTCCAAAGGGAAAACAACGAAGAAAACTATGGTAATATCGAGGTAACAACTTTAATTTTCAAGCAACAAACACAGTGCATTATTGCTTGTGTTCTAGCTAAAAGAATATGCACGCATGTGTCGAAATAATCAGTTACAACAGGCTAAGTTTAGACTTGGATAAGAATCTCTCGAGTCAGCTGATCGTCTCCGTCAACTAACAGTACGTGGTGTTTCACCTTCATTTTGTACCAATCAAATCGCATCAGCACATGAATCAACCAATAATAGATTAGAAGATTGTGCATCATATCGTACCAATCAGAGTGAAACCTCATTTTGGATATTTATCTCTGGAATAGAGGCTTGCAGAGCTGATTGAGCAAAGTTGATGGCTGCAGAGTGAAGCACAAGAGTGTTCTATTTAAAAAAATGGCAGGGAAAGGACAACTGGGCTGCCCAAAACATTCGGGCTGCCCCAGTTACTCCGACAAATAGTGCTACCTCTATTGAAACGGCCAGCAGGCTGGTCAACGCAATAAATGGACTAAATGAATGAAGTTAAGAGAAATCTTGGTTTGCAGTAAAATGTTACATAAGTATACCCGTAGGCATAATTTTGAAATCAAAACAACACTCATTCCAACAGTACCACGAAACGACAGACAAGCCATACGATATCAAGAGATATTTGTCTCCACACATTTATGTGGGTGAAGAATTAAATTTGCAAGTTCAAATCACTTTTTGGCTTATTCTGGGCGATTCTGGGTCATCTAATGGCTGTAGAATGTTATTCATCAACAAATCACACACCCTATTTCACAGGAACACAATACAAGTCAAATTAGAACAATACATGTCAAATCGAAGTCATCAAAGGCTAATTATTGGTCTGTAACACAATAAAGAAGGTTGGCTTCTTGTGCAATGTTGGATCAAAAGCTGCAAGTTACTGTAAAGTTAAGGCGTTTATATCTAGGACAGGTCATACCCTCCACAATGATTTAGTAGACAGTTCTAGAAGGCTGGAGGCAAGAGGCGTTTCAATGAGACTCTGCAACGGAATTGATGCTTCACTCTATTGGATTTCCATTACTCAAACAATGTATCATCAATGAAAGTCCTTTGACTGTAATGTGGCAGACTACGGAACTGTCACAGCGTAACAATAGTCTAGCCTATGCATCCGGGCATAAGCCATGATGACTAAAACTTGCAATACCGCAGTCATTTTGTACCTTGATGACTTTATTTGTATCTTTGCCAAAATTGATCTAACAGGGCTATTCTCCGACAAGGTCTGCAGACATGGTGTCCAGTCCAGCTCTAAGTCACCGTCTGTCTGCCTGAACGAGCAAAACCACCAACGTTTCAACTAATCATAAAGCGAAAACAAGGGCTCCGTAGTGTGGACATGATAGAGATCAAGGGTTTGGAGTTAAATTAGAGAACATGCATCTCTTAGGACCCCCTCCCGCACCCAACGTATGTCGCAATTTCAGTTCCTTACTCAAAATACTCTACTTCTAAGCTCAAAATCAATTAATATGCCATTGATTTAACAAAACTTTGATTCAAACCACTAAATGTTCTGTTCCTTCTTTGAAAACATTTCATCTGATGTCTGCAAACGAGCTTTCTCAATTCACTCTGCAGGCTATAACTTTATCGTTTTACCTTTCATGTAAACCCTAAATCCATTTACATGCCATGGGTTCAACTAATTTCATCTAAACCTAGATCCAAACCGCTACGAACGAGTTGGGAGAATTTTCCTTTCTGTCCGAGCAAACGAGCTTTCCGGATTTCTCTGCATGCTATGACTGTAATTATCATCGTACTTTGCATGCCCTAAATCAATTCATACACCAATAGATTCAAATAAATTTAGATCCAAACATTCAGAGAAAATTCCTTCTAATCTATGCAAACGAGTTTTCTGGATTTCTCTGCAGGTTTATGATTCAATAAAAACTTAGAACGATATTCCATTCTCAAGCCATTACATCGTGGTAAAGATTCAGATATGATTAATATGATGGAAGAAAAGGAATTTAGACCAATAAATGAGAGATTTCCCGGAGGTCTTGCAGAAAACCAGAAAGCTGCTTAGCGAATGAGATAACTCAAGAGTTAACAAAATCACAAAGATTAATCACGATTTCGCCACAGGGTCTAATTAATTGGCCATTTTAGCCACTTTGCGATCTAAAGGAACCAAAGAGCGCAGGAAGTGGACATGGGTTACTCTCGCTAGATCCTTTAGGGAGGGGAGGAAGAGAAACTTTCACAGTGCAACAAAAGTCATTCCCCCATTCCACGTTCTAGCATTCCAATCATTTTGGTCCTTTAATCAAGCAAGCCAGCAAGCAAACAAGCAGGCAAGTAGGCAAGCTAGCAAGCAGGAAAAACAAGCAAACATGTCAGCAAGCAAGCAAGAAGGAAAAAACGAACAAACAAACAAGCATGCCAGCAAGCAAGTAAGCAGGAAAAAACGAGCAAACAAGCAAGCATGCCAGCAAGCAAGCAAGAAGGAAAAAAACGAACAAACAAGCAAGCATGCCAGCAAGCAAGCCAGCAAGCAAGCAAGAAGGAAAAACCGAGCAAACAAGCAAGCATGGAAGGATCCGACCATGGAAGGATCCGGACAGTTGAGGTGGCTGATAGCATGTGGCAGGGAGCACCGACGCTTGCAGTTTGTAGTTTCGACAAAGGGACTCGAACTTCAGTGGCTAGCTCCAAGAGCTTCGAAACACTGCGCCTTTACCACTTGGCCACACACCACTTCATCCAAAGAAAGAGACCTCTGTAAGGGCAATTTAGCATTCTTGGAACAACAGCAAGCATCAGTTGGAAAGGCTCCAGTCCAACTTACTTCATTACAGCATCAAGAAATTTTGTTCCATGTTTTAGCCCTTCTGGATTCTTGAATACACACCTATACTATTATCTACAATCCGTTTCTAAGCCTAATTGCTGAGGAAGACTAATCTCATTGAACCCTGGTAATCTTTCCGAATCTTGGCGAAGTTTCATTAATCCGGATAGGACAGTATTGCCTTTAAAACAATTATACAGTAGCACATACTGAGCAAAAATAAGAGATCAGGGTTGGAAATGTTGATTGAGGAGCGGAAAACTCAGCCACCCAAATCCGATGATTAAAATCAGGGTGCCAGCTCGGTAAGCTGAAAGAGGAGCGCAAAATCAACCATAAAAATGCGGAGATTACAGTAGGGATCCGAGTTAGGAAAGCTGAAAGGGGAACCGAAACTTCCACCGCACAAATCTGAAGCATAAAGATAAGGTTTTAGTTGGGATAGCTTGAAATAGAGCAGGAAAGATAACTGTGACTTGTGTGTTTGTGTTTCTGAAAACAAAGAATTTGTTATATATTTTGTCTAATGCTTAGTGCTAAACAACATCAGAAAAGTTGCGAAAGAGATGATATAGAATTCTTAAAGTGTATGAACTGATCCGTAAGGTAAAGTCTATGCAAGGGTCAAAGGAGGGCCATCAAAACACGTCATTGCTTCTTTTGGTTTTGCTTTTTTAGTCACAAATAGAATAGGCTATTTCAAAACTACGAGATCTCAACTTTTAACTCAGGTTATTCTTTTAAATTTGCGCGCGCTCGTCACTAAGGTTTCCATCAACTTTATGTCATTACACCACCATTGCAAACATTGGTAGCGAGCTTATTCCATGTAACAGCGATAAAATATTTTGAAAGTCATCCAAGAAACGGCTACCACACAATTTGCTAGCATTTGTCTCCAATGTTTGCACAAAATTTCAATATCTTATGTGTTGTCATCAACGCAAATCACTTCTCCGTACGACTAATCATGTGAAATATTTTTCACTGTGGTAGCGTAATTGCCAAGCCATGGCTGACAAGTGATCACCAATATGGCAGGTATATATCGTACAATTCTATTTCTGAACTAATGTAAGGATGATCCGTTTGCTTATTTTTCATATTCCTGTTCAGGTGTCAATTTCTAAGAAATGAAGATAAAGATTAAAAACAATAAACATATTCCATACCTCTCAATGCAAGAGTATTTTTCAAAGTTCTCCAAATCACTTCAAAATGCAAGAAATATCGTCTCTAATCGACTATGTCAAGGAATCTTTCCTTCTTCAGCTTCGTCTTCTCAATTTTCACACGTTCAACAACAGCAAACAGAACTATAAAAGAAAAATCAATTACATTATTATATTTTGATGGAATCTGTAAACATGGGCGGAGTGTTACTTTCATCAAGAGCGAACAACATAGAAATACTGATCTCAACATAGAATAGACAGTCAAGAAGGTCAAGTAAATCTTAGAACATTTTGCACTGGGGGTATCATCTCCAAAAATATACAAGGAATCAGGATGAATGCAAATCATTGAGATACAACCGAATAACCTCGACTGAAAGGAGTTTCAAGGGAGACAAAAAGATCGATTGAATGATATACAGTAAATACTAGCGTATAAGAAGAAGCTACAACTTTGGAAGTTAGCTTGCGTTCTTGTATGATAAATACAACGCATTGGTTCTTATAAATAGGGTCTACTTCGACAAATTTAGCCTTTAGGTTCTGAATCCATTACTTGGTTATTATACGCGGGTGCTTAGTGAATTTGAGATTGAAAAATTTAAGTGGAAATAACATTAATTTGGTTGAGGTTTTGTGTACTTCAACTGTAAAGTTCCATTCAAAGTCTCAGGAAAGAAACGATAGGTAGATGATTTCTTTAGCGTAGGCTTATCTACAACTGACAAACTTCAAATGTTCCAGGTCCTGTCCTTTGCTGCATTGTGGATCTATTTGAAGCTCTCCGTTGAGTTGAAGCTTCTACATAACGTGTTAGCCTTCTCATTCGTTAATGCCATCAAAAAGTAAGGAAAGGGAGATCTTCAACAAAACGTGTACAGGTTTAAGCTTCGTTAACTTCCTCCTATTGCCAAAATGAAAACGCCAATACTCAAAAGGGAAAGACAAAGTTTAAAAGAAATCGACATGGTTAAAAGCTGGCCCTGGCCAGGTCAAAAATATAATCTATTTTACTCAACAACTTCGATTGATCCGGTTTCATTGTGTAGCTAAAGAAACAATGGATTAGTGGCTGTTTCTTTAGCTTATTCATAGCGACTTCGAGATATAGCTATGTCTATTCTCTTTAACCAACATTTGGCAGAAATCAACTATTCCAAACAAATTGTATTTTTCGGAAATCCTTTTCAATGATGATTTAAACTGACGTATCAACTTCTAGATATTCCCTTTCAACTTTGAACTTTAAACTTTGAACTTTAAACTTTGAACTTTAAACTTTAAATTCTTATGGCATCAACAACATGCTTTACTTACAAAATGAGCACATCCAATCCATCCAAGAATGACCATGCTGCTTTCACCAAAATCATCAAATAATTCATTCAGACTGATACACATTGGCTAGTTTAAAATCCGTTACTAAAGATATTCTCCAAGAGAGAAACCTGTCTACATTCAAAAGATCTGCTATCAATCGTGGTTTTAAACTCTTTGCACCAAACGCCCATGCAAAAGCAGAAACTCCAAACGATATCAAAATTCCTGTAAAATGCACCTGCTCTTAGCATCCAACCAATAAATCCGGCACCAAACGAAGAATTCAATTAACCGTTTTCTTTCGCTTGAATTAAATTTTTGAAGATCAGAACTTGCATTTTGAATCAAAAAGAAAGATATTAGCATCAAATCGATAAATTTTCATTTCAACAATTGATTATGACAAATAAGATGTGAAGCTGAAAATTTGTCATCAAGGATTTACGAATTTATGCTCATACTTCAAGCTGGTTTGCCAAATAGAACTTGATGGAAATCGGCAGGACTTCTGAAAGATGTCCTGCAATAATCCATTCCTGTGGCTTGAAGATAAGAGTTTTTGCTGAAAGATCTGATTTTTAGAAACTAAGAAATTTATCCGTTTACAATTGTGCTTCAATGTTGAGTCAAGCTTCTCACCATATTAATCCAAGGAATTCATTTCATAGTACATTGGGTCACAGAAAAACCCTTATATATTTAAATAGCATGCTGACGATGTGGAGGCTTCAATAGATCACTGGCTTCAAAGAAGGTTCATAAACAAAGAAAAATCTTTACTACAAACACAATAAAGATAGCAAGAATATTGCCTTTTTACGTGGGAGGGCTGATCAGTTTCCTGGCTTCATATGCTTTTTTGCGTTTAAATCATGATAAAATTTGATGCAATAAAAGAAAGTATGGGCAGGGCTATGTTTCTCGCTTGTGTGAATCTGATTTTCCAAACAATACAAAAAGGAACGAACAAACAACCTGCTAACAAAACGAATTACTTAAATTATCAAGGATGACATTCACAACTATGTGGATGACCAGTTCACGAAAAAGGCTCGAGCTTATGCAAATTCATCTAAAAGCCCAAAGAATATGAAAAATATGAAGCATAATTTGCTAACCAGAACACCTATGACACCATCAACACCAAATAACAATGGAAAATATTGTTAACTTTTCTATACACGGTATATGTAGATGATCTATTCAAAACAAAATGTTGTGCTGACGTCAATCTGATACCATAAATAATGCGAACTTAACAGAAGCAGCAATCTGCTAGCCAGGGAATCTTTTACATTGATAACCACGAACACTAATAACCATGAAAAATATTCCAAGGACACAATTCTTTCGTATTCACTATCTAGGTGATCTATTGAGGACAAAGATCTTAGCTGACGTCAATCTGATTTCCCAAACAATCCCAACTTAATAGAAGCAAGCATCTATTAGCAACGACACCTTAAACATCAATTACCATGATAAACATTCCCAGAAAGTATTTCTTGCAACAAGCAAACTATCTACATGATCTGTTAACGACAAAGATTCCGAAAGGTTCTAGCTGACTGCAATCTAATTTGCTAAACAATGCAATAAAATTGTACAAGGAATCTACTCACCAGGACACGTTATACATTAATTACCATGATAAACATTAGAACCTATTTCTTCAAACAAACTATCTGGACGATCTGTTCAGGACAAAGAGCTTATCTGACGTCAATCTGATTTCGAAAACAATAACAACAAAATAGAAGCAAAAATCTACTACAACCAAGGAAACGTTATATATCAATTACCGCGATAAACATTCTCAGAATCTATTTCTTCAAATCAACAAACTATCTGGATGATCTATTCAGGACAAAGATCTTATCTGACGTCAATCTGATTTCCCAAACAATACCAACTGAATAGAAGCGAGAATCTATTAGCAAGGACATGTTATATTCCAATTACCATTATAAACATTCCCAGAAATATTTCTCGACATAAACAAACTATTTAGATGATCTCTTCACAACAAAGATTTCGAAAGATTCTGGGCTGACTTCCTAATTTCACAAAGAAACCAACTGAACACAAGTAGGAATCAGCTAACCTGGACATGGCACACATTAATTACCATGATAAACATTCCCAGAACATAATCTCTTCATATTAACTATCTAGACGATCTCTTCCGGACAAAGAATCTAGCTGAAGTCAATCTGATTTCTTAAACAATATGAAAAAGAATTGAAGCAACAAGCTGCTAACCAGGACACTTTGCGCATTAATCACCACGAAAAGTATTCCCAGCAAATATTCTTTACTTGGATGATTTCTTCAGCTGCCTTATATAAATATCATAATCAGTTTATTGTCATTACATAATTCACTCGATGTAGGATGTATTTGAATTTGTATAATTCTCGCCTCACCATCAGTCTAAATCTACATTATCAATTTCTTAGTTAAACTATTTTCAGTATTTCTGAATGCATGATTCAATAGTTTGCATGTTTTATGAAGTAGATAAGCAGGCGACAGAATTGATTAACGACATTGATCCTGGAAAGGTGATGCTGCTTAACAGGAAGATGTTTATATTTGTCGAGGAAAACAAACTGAGTCGGGTTAATTGCAAAAATCATTGATAATAATTATGTTATGTCGCTTAGGATCATTTTCCCATAACATGGAATTTTTGATTCGAGGCTTGTCGGTTGAATTCTAGCATTCGGTCACGTAAACGGTCGGTAAGATAGTAATTCCACGTGAGTAATTCGGTCGAGTGGCTAGACGATCGGGTGGGCAAAGATAGTTATCTAATATTTCAGAGTCTTCAACAGGGACAGTTTATCTTTTGAACGTACTTTAAAAGTATATCATAATGAGGTCCTTCACATCAAGTGGTTAGAAAACCTGAAAATTGGATGAACTGAACATTGGTCGGAGTGCTAAATGTAAACAGCCATTTTGTCTTTCGGTAATCAATTAAAACAGAAACTAAGAGAAAAGAAAGTTACTTAATCTGCACCACGAGGGGCATTTCACTCATTCGAAAAAGCGTACGAGGTTTTTGCAGAACAAAAGGATTTTTACGGATTTTTGATGGATTTTTCTTGCAAACAAAAGGATTTTTGCCAAAGGCGTACGAGAGTTTTTGGAGTGAAATGCCCCTCGCTGCACCATATACAGCGGGAAAGGACACAAAGTCCTCTGGTTCAAATTGCATATGGTGCTCTTAATTCAACAGTTATTTTACAAGAATAAAGTTTGTCGCACATTAGATATCAGGTAAATTTACCATGACAAAAGAAAATGGGACAGTTCTGGGTGTCCAATTACGAAGGAGCAAGTCAAGCCATTTTGTTTAGAGCATGTAATTTGTTTAAAACAACACACCCCTAAATGACGGACGCTTTGCCAAAGGGAGAGGTAAAGCTGTTGTTTCTATTAATAGCATGACTTTCTTCCACTGTTTTCAAACAAAAGGCCATTGTTCATCATATCAATGGCATAGCCGCATCCGTACAAAATTTACTGAAATATCGATCGATCCTGATATTTTGCAGAAAAGCTAAAAGATGTTTTAGGGAAGAGGTTACTGAAGCTTAGTTTAATGGCTGTGACCTGCAGCGCAGTACAAAAAACTCATTGAAATAAGCAAAGCAACTTAATGTGTTAAATCATATTTAAGCCAGGTCTAGATTCTGAAAATGCTCGTTGAAAATGAATCATCGAGATAGGATTAACACGGATCATCTTCGATTAACAACAATCATTCGAATCTTAACGCAATTTTTCAACGAAAACATTTCAAATCGGGTAATCATAGCCACATCTGGCCTCTCTATTTCAAAAATCTTCTCTCAACAAAAAAACTTTATGAATATTCATATAAAGACATCTGAGAGGCTAGGTTTCGTTGTAAAATAATTCTTTAGGGAAATATTATTCATTTGAGTGTTGGGAAGCACAATAAATGATTATTGAAAACAGATGTCAAATACCGGGTGAGTCACAAAAGTTTCGATGGTCATCACAACAATTTCAAAAAGCTTACCGTTCGAAAATCATTGGCGATTTTGCTTGAAAGCAGTCCTTAAAATAGCCCGAAAAGACCTGAAAGTGCTGTTGGTTGTCAGCCACGTTTTCTTCTTTTAGCTTTAAAATGATAACATGGTCAACACTTATCCTCAAAGGAATTAATGCTGAAATTGCAAAATTTTTGGATACATTTACAAGGATGCATATTTCTTCTTTGATTTTCCAACCTAGGGAATAATCCCGTCTCATTGGCATAGTTTTGGATACTTGTGGCTTTTGTTCATGGCTACTATCACTGACAACTTGAATTTTGAGGTGTTTAGTATCGGAAGTTCGAAACTGGCAACTTAGGCCCATCCGCCATTGCCAGGAGTTCGCACAGTGTTGCCATGGTTTCCATATCTGGTTACGAAATCGATGGGGGAAAACGTCGTCCCAATTTTCAATGTGAAAGTCCATGAGTTGTAGTTTGAGCGATAATTGCGAATGCAATCAATCTAGGTCGATTCGTTGTAAAATTCAAGACTTATATTTGACCAACACCAACTAAATTTTGACATACCCCATATTTTCTGAATAGATTTTGATGCTACCTCCATATTGAAGCAATTCATTCAATAAATTATTAAAATCCCTCCTAATTGAGGCAGTTACAAGTGGATCTTAAAATGTAAATTACAAGACCAGAAGCTTGAAAATGGTCTAGTAAATAATTTTTGGTTTTTCAAAAAATTACTGGAGAATAAACCTCAATTACAAAATGCGGAATTTTGAAACCAAAGTCAATAAGACAGGATTATAATTTCTCAGAGAAGGCGGAGTGCGAGAATACATGGAATCAAAGAGATCACGAATCACGAAAAGACATCAGAGCTTCAGTTTCCAAAAACTCAAGAAAGAACTGCTTTCAATCTCAGAAAAAACAGATTTTCAATCTCGATTTACTTGCCCTTGAAATCCCATCCATTTTGTCATTTTCAGAGACCAAATTCAAATGTCAATGGACAAAAATCGAACGAGGAATTCTAGTTCCCACATAGATCCCTTCCAAGTATTTTCTGAATATATAGGTCTTTAAGATGAATTATTTTACCAAACAAAATTTCACATTCAAGTTAGCCTTTGACTGATAGATTAAAATTTTAAAATAGAATTTCAGCCGCGTATTCTCTATTCCACTGCCTGCTAAACGTGTTAACTATTTTTCGTCATCACCCAGTAGACAAGAAAAAAATTAAGAAAAATTATTGGCACCCAGTGTTCCACACGAGGCAGCATGTGATTGGTAATTTTCTAGACAGAGATGAATATTTGTGTAACTTGAAGATGCTTTTGTTGAAGGAACAGCAATGAGGTAAGTTGCCATGATTAGCAAGCGATAACCTGAGATTACTGGCGATAACTGCAGGTGAATGCGTAAATTCACGCATGATTCAGATTCAAATAGACTAATTCCTGGATCCGCATCTCCAAGATTCCGTAAAAGAAAAAGGACAAAGACATGAAGAAATTCCTTCCCTCGTTTCGTTCTTCCTTTACAGAATGTTAGATCTGTGGATCCAAGAACTGTGTGAGCTGTGGGACAATTCTAGCATAGAGGTCCAACTAAAAAAAGAATTTGGCATGGTGTTTGCTTAAACATTGGTGTAAATTTTGCATTATCAAACCAGAAAATTTAGCACTGTCACAACCGCGAAATGTAGCAGCATACAGGGAACCCTAATGAGCCGTCTTTCTAAGTTTATAACGAGCTTAATCGCCAAAGCAATCGTAAAGCTATGTGGGAGGAGTCTAAAACAAGATTCTGTTTTAAAGAAGACCACATGGCAAGAATTCTTAAATTTATCTTTCCGTCACAATCTGTATTCCCATAATTTGTTTGCGTTAATATCTAGGACTTCGATATAAGTCAAGCATATGTTGCAACCACAGATTTAAGAGATTTTATCAAAATCTTGGTTTAGATAATTTGCGGATCTATTTAAGAAGTGAAAACATTAGCTTAAGGATTTAGTTTAGAGTTATCGCATCTGAAAGCGGGCTTTTGAAATTAGAAAAATTAGACCTCCCTGCATCACACATTTCGAAGGAAATTTGTATCTTTGTCTCAAATGAAACTTCCCCTTTTCAGGGCTAAATGTTTCTTGATTTACTATTATTTTTAGATACATTAAATAATTGATTTTACATGAAAATCTCCTCTCTTTAGTGTTGACAGTTTCTTGGTTCCTTTTGCATTTCTTAGAGATGTGTTCTTATATGTGTGAACTATGATGCGTGGGGTGTATCTCTTTTGAAATAGCGTACGAGATTTTTTTAAAAACAATTGAATTTTTAGGGAATTTCTGATAGATTTTTCTTGACAACAAAAGGATGATTTTTGCATAAGGTTGATACACCTTTCGATGATATAGTTTTTACACTGTCACAGAAATGTTCTTTGTCACATAAAACAACAGTTTGCGAGAGCAGAATTCTTTTGAGATCAAACAATAAGGTTGGAGTGAACAGTTCTCCAAAATAGGAATTCAGCAGCGTCTTACCTTATCATATTATCTTTGAATCGAGCTTTTGAAAGTTTAGTAGCCGTTCTCAAACATGATACTAGAGTTTCTTAAATTCATTGCCAATCTGATTTTACCGCTTTCTTAAAAGGAAGTTTATTATGAAAAAATGTCATAGATTTATAAGTTTTTCTAATCATATTGAAAATCAGGGGAAAGGGAAAGATGCAAGAAGTAAAGCAAAATGCAGCTACCGATATTTACAACAGCAGAAGTAAAAATACGGTATTACTTTCGAATTCATTTGACACTGAAAGAATAAGATAAAATGAATTATTATAAAATCACAACGAAAATTTTGGAATGGGGGAAGCAAGCAAGAATCAACATAGCAAAGTGCAAAATCTATTTACACCAGAAATCAAAGTATCACCTTGCAAAACATTCTTGCACCAGCAAGAATAAGACAAAAATATAACAATTTCTGACCTTGCGACTTCTGATTTTTCAACTTCGACCTCTCCCCTCTGACATCTCAAATCATATGAAACCAACATCAGGCCAGCAAGCAATCTTTTATCAAAAACACAATGCCAACAAAAGACAATGCCAGCAAAATCTCGTGATCTCTTTTACCTCATTAGCAGTTCTTTCCTAAGCGGGTTTATTACCCAAAAGTTTGATTGCCATAAATACAAGATCGGCACCCTTTGAAGTGAGGCGAACCTGCCAGAATTTTGGTAGGTGAAGAGCCCTTGAGATGTTATCAAATATACTTGAAGGTGCACGTGGGCATTAGCGGTATCATCAAAGAAATGAAGGAATAAACAAAAACAATAGATTCACCTGTTTTATTTGTGTTGTCTTTAATTGCTTCATAGGTTAGTTGCAAACGTGCCAATACGTCGTTGACCCTGAGAGAATGAAGAGAGAATTGATTTTAAAGTGTTGAACAATCATATGCTAATTATTCTTTTTATTTGTTTCATTATGTTAAATTTGTCAACTTTGTTCTTTGATGTTGTCCGATTTCAGGTGCTAACACTTCATTTATTTCTTGCACCGTGATTTGTTCGTCTTCTGTCTGTACTTTGCAAACTCAAGATGTTCAAATTGTCTTAAAAGTTTACATGTATCTTCAACAATGTTTACTTTGTATACATCTACAGTTATCTTTACGAAGAGTATTTGATTTCAATTGATCACGGCAACATATGATATCTTGATCACGGCAAGAGAGATGCAGAAACAAGATGGGCCTACTCGGTTATGTAGCTGTAAATATCTCCTTTCGACTTTGTCTCTCACATAGGCCGTTATCTAATCTCTCGCATAATCATTCCACATTCCCTGTATTATTTACTTTGAATTAAAAATGCATTTTCTCTAACTTGTGCTCATCTAAGCAAAAGAGCACCTTATGCACATGTACAATAAAAAGCAAATATCATAGCATGGTTGATTTGCATCCAGTTAGTTAGCTTCAAATTAAATTTTCGTATTTGCAAATGCTGGTAACAGTACACAGGTCGATCTTTCGTTATCGAGTGCGTTGGAAATTGACGTCGAGGACTCAACGAATTTGTGCTGCAGGTGGACATGATATGTTAAAAATGTAGCAAAAACATTTTATAACATGAAATACTGTGAGAAACTTTACTCTCAGATTACTGAAAACGCCACTTGATTATTTAAGAAACGTTTTCTTTAATCAAGGAAATTCAAAACTTGTTTCGTTTTATTTCTATTAGCTTCTTTCTTGTGTTTTATTGTTCCTAATGTACTTCAGTTCAGTTCAAATTATTTCAGTTTATTTCATTTCAAATTATTTCAGTTTATTTCATTTCAAATTTCAGTCGAGTTTCGACAATGGCATGGCTACACTAAATTTTTTGTTGTGAAAGGTTCTCAGATACATATGACACAAACTTCAAGAATGTTATGAAATTCTTCAGAAACCTTTAAGAAACTTTGAAGACTCGAATAAGGAGAATATCAAGAAACTTTTAATACCTTGTGGAAAACTATTCTCCAATCATTTTGGGTAGCCTGGCAACATCCACAAAATTTCCAATTTTTTCATCTTTTTAAAAAGTTGTTAAAATCAAATCAAAATTTTCAATGCCATGCTAACTCAACGCGTGTTCTGTTTCATCAGGAAAATGTTTTCATAACGAGCATTTGTATATGCCAACAAAACCACCTACATTTTCAAATCAACTTTGAAAACCTTGTTGAATGCTTTGCAAATCCATTTTGCTCTCGTTTTATTGTGATGACTGATTCATTACCAAAAATTATTGATACCTTGAACACCTACCGGATGAGCCAGAAAAGTTCCCACTTTTAAAAATTCATACCACCAAAAGTACGTCACACATTTGGATGCTTCAAAGTTCAGTTAAAAGCCGATTGATCGAAGTATTTTTGTGACTTTTTTTGCTGTCTTAGCAGCACTAGAAGTATCGATAAATTTAGCTTTATAAAAATTTCATGCTTGCAAAACGACTGAAAAAGGGCCTAAAACGTTAATCAAATTGTAAGGAATTTCCTTAGACAGAACAATACGCAATGGGCGTTTCACCTCTCTCAAGAGATATACGACATCAGCTTTCAAACAAATACTAAAGATTTTCAATCCCACGGCAATAAATGGGCAGTGAATATCTCTCACTCATGAATAGTTGGCATTTTCTTTATTGATCTGTGCGAGGAGTACTTAATGATTTGATCAATGTTTTTGGCCATTTTTCAGTTATTTTGCAACCATGACAATCTCTTAAAGTTGAATTTACCTATACTTCTAGTGCTGGTAAGACAGTGAGAAAAGTCACAGAAATACTTCAATATTTTGGCTTTTAACTGAAATTTAAATCATTCAAATCTGTGAAGTACTTTTGGTGCTATGAATTTCTAAAAGTGGGAACTTTTTTCTGGCTCACCCGGTATGCACAATTCTTTAAGTAAGAATGTACGCTTCTTACGCCGTTGAACATCTTCGCTACGATAAAAACTCTTATATGTTTCATACCTTTAAGAACCTCATTATAAAATTTCTCTAATCTTAATTAAAGGGTATCTAAAGTTCTTCATAAGATCTCAAAGCGAGAAGTGTTATAATTCGCACTTAAAACAGTGTCAAAATTTTGTAAACAATGTCCAGTGTCAAGTTTTGTTGAGTGCGACCTGGCAAGATTAAAGTTGCAAATTACAATCATTTGTTAGCTATCTTTAATACAGGTAGCCTGGTTTCTTAACTTTTAAAAAATCGAACCTAAAGTTTCTTATAAACGGTCTCACATAAAAAAAAATTAATCTACCTTCATTGCGAATTTCATTGCCAAACATGTGTTATATTGCAGCAACAGGTCTGGTGCTGTCTTGTATCTTCTTGATATGATGCGTTAATAACCCGGACTGTATCTTTTATATGTGATTTTGAAAATCATATTCAGTACCTGGCAGACGACAAAAATGTGAAGGAGCTTATTGGATTTAAAGCTTCTATCACGACAAATATAGCCAATACCGATTGCATAATGAGCAAACCTAAATTTTAATAACTTTGATGAAAACATATTTGAGTTGAAGGCAAACAGGACTCGTGTTCCATTTTGCAAGAATGAAGCATTTGTCACGAAAATTCTATAAGAAATGCAATAAACTGAAGTGAAATTTAAGAAAATAGTAGAGCACATTTGACGCCTTGTTGATGCACGGCGTGTTTAATTTCATTCGAAAAATGCGTTTCTCACGAATGCTTACAAATGCCTGAAAAATGCATAAATTTTGAACTTGCAGCCAAAAACATTTTAATCTCTTGCAAACTCCACATGTGTCCTATTTCACTGCAATAATACAATCATCTCGAAACAATAAAGCTAAAACCAGAATGGGAAAAAGTTTTTAAATGGCGGTGAAGACATATTTAATACCTGGTCGACACACCTCGTGTTGAATTTTATTGAAATAACGCGTTTATCACGAATATTTACTAGTCCCTGCCATTTACCTAAATTTTTCATTTGCAGCCAAGCATTTTAATCCGCAGCTAGCATCCGTCGTGTTCAATGTTATTGGAATGATGCTTCTATCACGAACATACCTAATTTATTGCCAGATAACATAACATGAACTGATTTTGTAATTTCAATAGCAACGCTTGCTTTGATTGATACCTCAATTTGATGACTGCAGACACAGGAAATTCTCTCAACCATTAAATCAAAGCAACATGGCAGCAAAAGTTTCTTCGAAACCAGTACGTCATTCTCTCACCTAGTGCGGGCGAAGGGTGGTTTTAAGACAAGTTATGTGCTTATAACGAAAGAAGAAGGGTAAATCCAAAGTTCTGTCTGGCGGATTTTCTTTAGGTGATTTTAGAAGCTGAGCAGAAGGCATTGCAATTCTTGCATATTTAGCGCTCAAATGTTAACAGTTACTACACGGCTCTTAAATCAAATAAACAAATTCCGCTACACAGAACTTTAGATTTACCCTTCTTCTTTTGCTATAAGCACATGACTTCTCTTAAAAGCTACCCTTCGCCCGTACCAAGTAAGAGTTTGCACTGCTGGTTTCAGGGCAACTTGCGGCTGTGTTTGTTTTGAATTACTGGTTGAGAGGATTTCTTTTGTCCGCATTCGCTAATCGCTTGAGGTGTGATGCAAAGCAACTGATGCTACTGTATTATAAAATCTGCCCTTTCTGCATCGTTCTCAAATTACAATCGACTTTACAGACATGCCTCATCTCAAAATTTTCGAACCAGGGGCCTAGAATTCTAAAGATAGACGGCACAGCACCTACCGTTTATCATCTTATTGATCATTTTAGAACGAATACTTTCAAACAATTCTTATTTCTTGCTTTAGGTATTCATAAATGTTCGTGTTGTATTCAGATTCCAAGAAAAGACAGGACAGGTAGTGTCTGCCAGGTTTTAAGGGTGAACTCGAAAACTCTCAATAACAAGTTCGAGATAAAAAATATAAGCAGATCTCTTATCTTCCAATGTTCGTAGCCTTGATGATTAGCATGCGTGAACACTTTGCAAAAAAGTCTGCACGCAGGATAATTTGATGATCAGATTCCAGAATAAGGCAGCATAGGATTTGCTAAATGGTATCTATTGATTAGTTTCGAGCTTATGTTTTCTATTTCTTGCATTTTGCTTGATACATCTGCAAGATTTCGTGATCTATTCAGATTCCAAGAAGAGACAGCACAGGTAATGTCTACCCTATCAGACTTATTGATCATTTCAGAACTAATAACTTTGGTCTGATTGCAAAACAAGTTCTTATTCCACGCTTCATATATCTCAAATGTCCGTGATCTATACAAAAACCAAAGAGATAGGACAAGTAATGTTTGCAAGACTTACTGACGAGTAAACTTGGTCTGACTGCAAAACGAGATCATATTTTTAGCTTTATAGACAATTTATTGCATCAGACAATTTCATGAAATACCCAGATTCCAAAAAAGACTATGCAGGTTTCGTCTACCAGGTTTTAAGGGTGAATTAAACCACTTTCAATGATCATAAAAAATTCATACCTTTGTGAGTAGTAGAACCCTTTCTGGCAACTTTTCATCTAAGAAACGATATCAACTAAACGCATAACGCTTTGTAGCTTCTTGTTTAAGAGAAGTTTGTTATCTTGTTGTTATTTCTAATAAAGTTAACAACTGCTTAGATATAAAAATCACAACCTTCTAGAAAGCAAGAAGACACTGCTCTATTCTGCTTCCACAAAAGCTTCCACTTCAAATAACAAAAACCAAACACTGATTTGTATCAGTGGCGTAGCGGAGGTGCACGGGGCCCTTAGTTAAGAAGGGGGACTGAGGCCTCTTGTACCTATGTCTATGACGTAATTTGACGGTTGGGGGCCCCTTCGGAGCCCCTAATCAGTGGGGGGCCCTTAGTGATACGCCCTAAAGGTAACCACCGTCGGCTACGCCACTGATTTGTATTCATATAACCAAAGCGAAAAATTTTCGTGAAGGATTAGCGTCTAATTAACCATGAACTTGTTGAGTTAAGGGATCAAGGAAGAAAGTTTGAATCAGATCGCTTTCAATTGTTCAAATGAATTCGCTATGCAGCCTTGTAGCAATCTTATGAAATTAACCCATGATGTATGATACCGACATGCATCTTCCTCATCTTCCTACAAGTTTAAACGTAATCACATATAAATCGTTGAATTAAAAGATCAAAAAAGAATGAATTATAATCCGGCAAGCAGTTCATCACCAGTGCAGCTTAAAAATCTTTTGTTGAGTAGATTCCATTATCAAAGTGAATATTTCCTCAGTTTGTTTGTATGGTGCAACTGGTTCCAAATAAACAAAGACGAAATCACGCGCATTGTTCAACATCCTTACACCTGTGTGCAACCAGTTTACCGCATTTGGAAACAGACAATGAAGCCAATGGCTGGTAGGTACTTTCAAAGACAAACTGAGTTCGACAGGGGTCGCAGCCTGCGATGCTACTTTTGAATTGTAAAATCACCATGAATCTTGCAAGTGTGACATTAACAGAGCCTCGTTTCTTTAGGACCGCAAAGCAATCAGATTTGCCAGATTTAGAAACAGACAGGAAGCCAATATACAAAGGACTGGTAGCTATTTTGAAAGATAACGGGAGTTCCGCAGGGATTTTAACCTGTGACACTGCTTTTGATTTCTAAAATCATTATCTCTACTTTCAACTTGGCAAGCATCAAATTGATCAATTCTCTTCTTCTCTATGACTGCTAGCTGCCAGTTAACACTTTTGGAAACAGACAGTAGAGCTAGCATAAAGGACTGGTAGTATTGTGAAATATGACACGGTGTTCTACAGGGATTCTAATCGGTGGCATTGCTTTTGATCTCTAAAATTGGTAGGGTAACGTTCATCTTTTCTTTTAGGACAAAATACAACCAAGACACTGCATTTAGAAACAGACAGTGAAGCCAATATATCATCACTGGTAGCTATACTTTCAAAGACAATAGAGGGCTCCACAGGGATCACAGTTCGTGGTATTCCTTTTGATTTCTCAAATCATAATCTACACTACAAATCTTGCAGGCATCACATTCTCTTCTCTTTTAGGACAAAGTGCAACCAGTTGACCACATTTTAGAAACAGACTGCCAGGCCAATATAAAAGCACTAGTAACTACTTTGAAGGAGATCTAAAAGCATTCCAAAGGGCATCTAAAAGCATTCCACACACGAAAACTCTTCAACGAAACTTTCAGAGCTTGATGCATGGCATGAAATTGCATGCTTTTTAATTTATCGACGATGAAGCTAGTTCAAGGCATCTGTCTTGTACGTAGCAAGATCTGTTATCAATAACTGGTTTTGCAATCGGCAAAGGGATGAAGGATAAAATTGATGGAACACTAAAAACATACGTAATGCCTGGTCAACAAAACTGTTAGAAGCATGACGCATGGTATAAAGCTGCATGATTAGACTTATCGATCGTGACGCTCTTTCCTAGGCACGTAGTAATTAAGTAACTGGTTTTTCGATTGGCAGAAATATGAAGCATAAAATTGACAGTAAACTAAAGACCTTAAAAACACTAAATGCTTAGTCAACAAAACTCTTAGAAGCATGACTCATGGTTAAAGTTGCGTGCTTGTATGTTGTTTTAGCTTAATTTACAAGAAGTTGTTGATCATATTCCACAAGCATTGATACCACGTAATTGTTTAAATGCATTTTATATGGTTTTATACAGCTGTGAGAGGCGGCTTCTTTGTACTCGAACCTCGCTTGCAGCTGAAATAATGAGTTCTTATTGAAACCCTAGGCCGATTATTAACCACTCTGTTTAAACTCGTCCAGGCCGAAAGTTAAGAACTCTATTTTCATAATGTCGGCTTTTTGAACTTTCCGGAAAGTTAAATGTCATTCTTTTTAGAGTCAAACTTAAAACCATAAAAGTTTGCTTGCACTTCCTCTGCGAATTGTGCCGATCGCAAAAGCGGCAGATTTCTAGCTAATTTTGAATAACGACAGAAAAATAAAAGTTCTGCATAGAATAATGGCGGAAAAGTTAAGTATAATTAGCAGTTGTTAAAAAAGCTTCGACCGACAATTTTCAATTTTTTCAATGTATTTTATGAACAATTCTTGGAGAATATTACATTTCCTTAATTTCCTGCCGATCCGAGCTACTAATTTTAACTTTATCCAAATTAATTCGATCTGTGTTCAATTTTGTCAATCTTGAATGATTTTAGAGATCTCCTTTCATGGAGTATCAATATGTGTTTATATTCAATTATACTTGTCCATGTATCTGTGCTTGTATATTTTCTTGTATTATACCACAGTCAGGAAGCGCTATGAATTTAGGCTTGTTGTGGTAAAGTGCCGCCCCTCCCACTCACTATGACTGTATCAGCTGGTTTGTTTTACCTGGAAACACGAAAGCCCCGTGAGGGTCCTTTTACATGGGAAACCTAGGCCGGCCTGAACTTTCGCATTCACACCGGTGTAAATCTTGGCAAGATAGCTCATCTCCTGTAGCATTTACATGAAGTTTCAGCCCGGTCTGAGGTTGAGTGTTGTTGTTCATTCGTGTATTGAGCGCCAAGCGAGACAGCATGCCAAATTAGACTTTGAACTCGAGACACTACATCTCACATCTTCACACACCGATTTAAATACGCATTTTGAAGAATTTTCGAATGTGTACAATGGTCATAGAAGGTCTTACACCATTCAATCGAGTCTCTCATGTAAACGACAACAACAACAACAACAACAACAATGACAACAACGATGAGAACAGCAACAACAACATTTTCTATTTTTGCTCGAACTGATTTGAGCGTCCACCATTCTATTAATAGCGATGACTACGAATATGTAATCAATCTGGTCGAATAAAACATTTGCATGAATATCTCGAATATTGATGTTTCGATGTTTCTATGTTTCGATGTTTCGACCAAAAATGTCGCTGCCGAATCCTTATTCCTAATCAGCAACATGGCCTATCGTGCAAACTTACCTATAAAAATAAATATTACCAGCATGGCAGAGCTTCGATATGAACAAAACTGCGCAAAGCATATTTAACAAAGTAGCCAAAAGCCCCAACAGTAAATGATCATAGGCGTAGGAGACAGGGGGCTGGTGGGGCTGCAGCCCTCCCAACGTTGGAAAAATTTGCAAAAATCAGCTATAATCGGGCAGAAAATCGGCCTAAAATCGGGCAAAATTTTGCTAAACAATGGATCTTCTATCGGGCAGCCCCCCTGAATTTTATTTCCCCCTACGCTCATGTAAATGATCTTTAAACAAGTAATTCAAAAAGAATATAATCCAACCTACTTTCCCCTTGATTGTCTAAGTTTTCTTCAAATCCTTGACAACGTTGAAGAAATAACCGTAAATAATGCATGCAAAATCGTGCAAGAAACGATATTTCATCACGGATTAAGGCCTATCCAACATCCATTACATTTATAATTAATCAAGCCTCTTAAACTTAGAGATGGTTTTTGAGGATTTAGGCACAGAAACGAAAGGCTCATTTGTTGCCATCGCAGGATAACTATATTCATTTACTGATTACACTTGGGTGTAGATTAGAGAACAGAGAGCTCGCCCTACAATGCTCCCATACCTTGAAGATTTTGATAGCTTGGGACACAGGATCCCAATCATAATTTGCAGCTCTCATCCGCTAGAATTCTATTATTGTTTGTTTACATTTCGGTGAATATAAGACAGCCTAAAAAGCGTTTTGCCATGTTTGCCAATGTAAATGTACTTTCTGTTTCTTTGATATCGTCACCGCCATCTTAGATGTAAGCTGAGATGCTTTTATCTTTTTAAACACAACTATCTTGTGTACTCAGTAGGGTGCATACGGAGGCCATCTTACTCATTACGTATTCCTTTTACTTTTATGAAACTCCAAATGATTTATCTCAACAAACGCTTGACTTTTAGTCAATCTCCCGGATTGGTCAGAAAAGTGTGTAGCCGTCTACCACTACCAGGATTTTAGTCCTATTTTGAGGGATTTTGAAATGATCAGTTGTCACGAAATCGCTCATTAATTGAGAATGATTATGACAATTTTGATGAACTGAATCTTTATACATAAGTTGCTACGTCAGCCAAAAAAATTTTACTAGTTCTTAAGAATTTAACGAATAATTTGAAAGCTACAGGCATTCCATAGCCGTAGGTATCGGGGGAAATTTGCGCGGGCAAGTGCCCCAAAGATTTTGCAATAAACAAAGAAGTTCTCTTTTTATTCTCAGGAATTGCCCATTTTGCTTAAGGGAAACAGTGCCCTTGGAGTGTTGTGCCCTCAAGTTTGAAATGCTTCCTACAGCCCTGAGGATTTCAAACCTTCAAACTTTTCGCTGACGAATCCGGTACTAGTCTTTTGGCATTTTAATATCTAAACCGACCGAAAGAAGAGAACATATCCTGCACAGAGTGGTCGGATAAACTTTTTAAGTTGCCTGAAGACTATTTTTGAATAGGGCTGGATATTTCGCTTTCTTTGTTGCCAATGTTTCGATGGTGACAAAGACAATGTATTCAAGTGAAATTCTTCCAGTATGCTTCAAGGCTTTGCCTCAAATTTCGAACCAAGTTCTTAATTGCTGATGGCTTTGGGGTAAGTTCAAACATTGCAATCTTGGCATATCACTCCCAAGAAATTTCGTACGCTTTGCAAGGAAGTCTGTTCCGAAACATGGTGCACATTCATGAGGAGGTGATAAACTAAACGCTCAAAAGTAGTAAGAATGAAAAGACGCATACCTCTTTCTGTAAAAATAATATCTTTCCTGGCCTCTTTGTGAATATGTAAAGGTAATGCTTTAATCTGCAAATGTCGACAACACTTCCAACTCAGTTAACAATTCACAATTTCACGCAACTTTCATGTACTGAAACAAACGAAAAACGAAATGCTTGAGGCTCAATCTCTTTGTGCTTTACTGGCGTAATGTATTCTGCCTGCAATTTACACACGCTGGCTTTAAATAAGAGAAAAGAAAAGTCATCACTGTTAAAGTACTTTTAATCGCATTGCCTAATAGGTTCGTTAAGCTAATCACCTTCTTGAGGTCAATGCTTTCCAGACAACCGTCTATCAAGTGCTGCCGAGGCAGATATGATACTGTAAATTCAATTATTCATGCAAATTGGTATCTTGGCAGTTGCACGACATCTTCTCATTTTGGTTAGAAATAAATTTGAAACAGCAGGGAAGCATTAATTTGTGCTATTTAATGCCATTTGAGGCTAACCTTTCTTTCTGAATTTTCACGAGAACTTATTTTGGCATTTCAGATTTAAAACAGCAGCAGCAAAGATGTTCCTGAAAATTCGATGCATTTAAGATTAGCTTGTCTCTCTTCTACATTTGAAAGGAATGTGTACTTTTCCCGGGGGGGGGGGGGGTAACTTCAATAGACGGATGACGGGGGTGTGCCATTTGATGTCTGAAATCGGACCCTAAAATTTATAAATTTTCGCAAAAACGATACCCCAAAATTTACAGGACATTGAAAATGTATACCCTAAGGTTGTGACAGCCATCCAAAATTTTAACCAAGTAAGTGAAATTGATCAAAATCGATACCCCAAAGAAATATTTTTCTAAAATGAGACCCTAAAATTTATGACTACTTGTGATTTTACCAAAAATGATACCCCAAAATTTATTTTCTGCTCAAAAAAAGCACCCCAAAAAATGGCACATCCCGTACCTGTATATATGGTAGTTACCCCCCCCCCCCGGGGTACTTTTCTGGTAAGATATGAGAACTAGCTAAGTAAACACTGCTCCAACGTATTCAAATTTATTCGATTTGTTGGACTAATGAACTGGAATGCAACATTCCATAAACTAATAAAAATATGTTTGTGGCGTGTGGTACTAGTATGCAAATTAACCGATAATACTGTAAATTAAAGATTTAAGTACCAAATGTAGCGTAGATGTAAAAACACGACGTTTCGAGCGTATACTCGTTATCAAGTCAACGAGTATACGCTCGAAACGTCGTGTTTTTACATCTACGCTACATTTGGTACTTAAATCTTTAATTTACAGTATTATCGGTTAATTCCATAAACTAGCCTTGTTTAAACAAAGGTGATTTAACTTTAGACTACATTACATAAGTCCCTCTGACTTACGCTTGTTTTTGTTGTTGTTATCGCTTCAGTTGAGGGACTTATGTCCTTACGCCGCAATACAGGGACTAATTAGGCCAAGTCCGCCGCGTTCACGGCGCGACCAATCAAATCACTACTTTCTTAACATGGTCAATCCACGTGCCTTTTTTTAGCGTTTGATTGGCTCATTGGTTCAAAGTTCGACTTCTCGAAGCGAAGCGACGCTCGAAATGACCTTCGAAGGGACGTTCGACTTTTCTTTCGACGTTCGTAAGATGGAAGATGCTCTAAATTTCTTGTGATTTTTCGTAAGATTTTAGTCCCTGTTTAGAATCCGTTTGGTCGTGAGTCCTTTGTATGAGTGGAAAGAAAACATCAGATTATAAATGTTGAACGAATACAAGGAATCACGTCGTCAGTCTAATTTAACTTGCCTTTATACCTTTTCGCTGTTCTACAAAAGAGCCTGGATCGAGCGCGATTTCTATACATTTTTATAACGACGTTCGATCGAGTGGCTTAGAGGTTCTAACACAAATTGTGCACATTCGAAAATTCTTCAAATTGCATCATAGCATCGTTCGATTCAGATTCAATTTTAGAATAGCTGGGTAAAGCTCTCATTGTCCTTATTAGATATTTCATTGTACATTCCATGAAACAATACTAAAATTCGAAAAAACGGGCACTGTCGGTATTAGTACAGTTTTTAAAAGCAAGTTTCGGTGCGGCTTATCCAAGCACTGTGATGTGAAATTTTCTTGGGGAAACATGTTAGAAGATCTGTAAACGGAAAGGAGTGTTCTAAAACTAATACAAGGTTCTATAGTATGTCAATTTTAATACTTTACTTTTCCACAAATGTAGAGGAAATCCTTGCGTATGTCAATGACCCATAAAGAACGGAATCCAGGTAAAACTGTGATGAGAAGCGAGAATAAAGTCCCATTGATTTGTCCCGACATTTCACAGTGTAAATCCCCAAAAAAGTTCCCCAAGAATTTCCTTCAAAATTATCCCAGTCTCACACAATAACTTGCTGTATGTTCTACAAAAATGAGGCTATGAACTAATGAATCCAAGTAAAAATAAAATGGGAAGGAAAACAAAGTCCTATTGATTTGTCGCAAAATTTCTCGGCTTAAATCTCCAAAAGTGTTCCCCAAAAATTTTCTTCAAAATTATCCCACTCTCGCGCATTAACTCACTGCATGCCCTACCAAATTGAGGTTACGAACTAATTATTTTGATCAAGTGTTCTTTTACACATTAAAATACCGATTAACCAAAACCTTATGGTCCTCAATGAATTGTGATTTGACCCAACATAGGCATGAGAAACCTCGTTTAATTGAGCATTCGCCTCCTTTTGATGTTGATATCGAAAGTGCTCCTATGACCTACAATGCTTCCGCATAATTATCCTGAGAGAATTCCGTTACAGTAATACACCACAATTTGAAGTCAACAAGCTTGGACTCAGAAAGCAATTCAACTTTGTTATCGGTACATATGCCTGCCAAAAGTCCTTGCAACACTGAAGCCATTTCTCGGCATTCATCACATCCTCACCGGTGGCGGAGAATGGTTAAGTAATACTTACACGATTCAGTAATACGAAACAAATGTACTAAAATTTAATCATACCTGCTAGTTAACTGTGTCAAATGGCTCTTGAATCCTCTATCAGTTACACAGATTTTCATTAGGCCATAAATTGTGTTGTGTTGTTGCAGTTGTATATATTCAATACAACTGCAACAACGTTGCAACAATTATGGCTATCTAAAAACTTTCGGAAAATTGATTCACGACTTATTTTTGGAAAGTTTTTAGATAGCCATTTTAATTACATTTAATTCTGTAAGCATCTAAGTTCTTTTTGATCGTAATTCTTTAAGTTTCAAAATGGACATTTTTCTTCTCTTTTATCACTGTACATATTAGGCAAGCAGGACCCTAATGATAACAATATGTAAATATTGATAGGTTATCCTATTGAAATATTCGTAAATTATTATTATTTAACACAACACAATTTATGGCCTAATGAAAGTCTGTCTAACTGATAGAGGATTCAAGAGAAATTTAACACAGTTAACTGGCAGATATGATTAAATTTTAGTACATTTGTATGTATTACTGAATCGTGCAAGTATTAGTGAACCATTCTCCGCCACCTATGACCCTCATGAGCGTTGAAGTATAAAATGCGCCGTAATTACGAAAAAAAGAAGATTTGTGAAAGGTCCCACGGCAGAATTATTGCATAGCAGCTAAGGTTTCTTACGAGCTATACAGTTTAAAGAAACTGAGCATTGAATTCTACAAGATCCTTCCTTCTGTCGACACAGGCTATTTGAAAAGATTTGGGATCTATGCAAACAAGCATTTTCAAAGCACATGTGCAAGCAAGCTGGCTAGACCAGATTAAAATCATTGTAGACGCTTCTGGTATTGTAAGATGCCTAATTTGCATCGATGCTGATCTGCGTTGGCTTAATCATGTTTAATATGTTCACAAATGCATCACCTCAAGATCTCGAATATTGAAATTGAGTATATAAGTAGTTCTAAACCAATCTCAATCTCGATATTATCCATCAGGCGAGACACACAAGATATTACTCGCTTTTTTCTCTCTAAATATTCTACTTAATTCCTTAAAATGCCGTGAGGCCTGGATCTTTAAGGTTTTGTGGCGCAGTGGTAGAAGGTGAGGTGAATGAAGTTGCAGTTTTCAGAATCAAGTGCTGGGAACGCAGATGTAGAGAAGACCTATCGAGTTTGCAACTTGTCATGACGCTAAGGGACTAGTCATTATTAATGGTGGGGGGTGGGGCGGAAGATATTTTTTGGAACAGTGTGATTTTTTTCTTGACCCCCCCTTGCTTTCATGCAACTAAAATGTGGCCCCCCCTAAATCTAAGTATAAGTTTTTGTAGCCCCCCCCCCCTAAAAAGTAGAAAGATGTTATATGAGTTCGTATGACCTGAAGAACCACGATGCTACTGTTATATCACAGAGAGTTGAGATGGAGATTACATAAGCGTACGGGAAGGAAAAATCTAGGGGGAGCTGCGCGACAAAAAGCTAATCGTTTGCCAACATTTTTGCGCGACTAAGGACAAAAGTTTGCCCAAATGGGGCTGATTTCTGGAAATTTTTCGCCTCGTACACTTATGGGAGATTAGGACAGAAAACTGTTCAGATATATGAAGCCTAGTTTCCGTCAGTTTTCGTACCCAAAAGATGGGAATTGGTAAAATCTTGAGAAGGGGATCCACCACTTGCGCAATTCAGCTTTTGAGTGGAGGGACAAGCGCATCAATTTGCCGATTCGGACGATAACGCTCTCATTTTGAGGTGTATTGCTGAAAGACCTGACATAATTAGGGCCCTTAAAATGTGCACGATATCAGATTTTAAAACTATTCATACTCACCAGTTGATAGAAACAGGCAAGAACATATTGCAAAAAAACAGATCCAAGCACTACAGAGTCTGGGGGACAGGCTCCCAGAAATTTTCTGACGACACGCTTTCTACTTTTGCTTAGATTGCCTCTCGCAGCCCCATGAATTGCTATTGTGGAAAATTTTGTCACAATCTTTATAAACTAGCATCCCAAGGAAGGTTTAGAACAGATTCTCTGTTTAGAGTAAACATACTCTCTGGTCTCTAATAGACGTCCCCCCCCGCTTATTAATTTTTGGAAAATTTTCCACCCAGGACATTCTTATTCCAACCCCCCCGCTTATTAATTCTGGCAACGAGACAAAAGCTACACAACAAAATTCTATGCACCCAACTAAGATTAAGACTTTCGAGCGAAATCTGTGATGTCATTGCTATTAATTTCTGAGATTTTTTCCAACCCCCCCTATCATTCCAACCCCCCCGGCTATTAATTTTTGAGATTTTTCCAACCCCCCCTACTATTCCAACCCCCCCGTCTATTAGAGACCAGAGAGTAATTACATTGGCTTGGAAGACCTCTTTCAACTTGTTTGCCAGAACAAACGCCGAAAATTTGATAAGCATGAGTAACAAAAATGGGGAGTAGCATGTACTGTAATGAGTAACATGTTTAAAAACTTTTGCATGAAGGACTGCTGCTTTGTCTTGGGATGCTTATCACAATTCTATTTTTGCCTGCTCCTCACATGGAAACTTTGAAAATTCCGTGGTACTTTGTCTTCATTATTAAGCGTCCTAACGAAATTTTTTAAGGACTTCCTTTACATTGGCTTAGAGCGCCTGTCTCAGTCACATTCCAATATCTCTGAGAAATACTGCTAACCCTTTCCTATGTCTAACTACATGCTTTTTCAAGATAGAAACTTTCCCTATTCTCGATGGTGACTTGTTTCTTACCACCTTCTTCTCGTTCAGTGCACTTTCAGTCCCACCCAACAAATTTCTTACCGTTCAAAGAAAATGTCCAAGTATTCCTGAATTGTGAGAGGGAGGGCAGTCACCTCTCCAACTCCCCATAGTTTCCACTTCGGTGCAGAAAGCAATTGCAAAGAGGACAGATGTTGCAGAGGCTAGAAAGCAAAGTTCAGCAAAACAAACAGAGTTGAAAGCAGCGGACAATCCAGGTTGTTTTTTGGCAAGATCAGCCATCAGATTCAAGAGAATACAAGTAAAAGCTGTACTTGTATAATAATAATGTGAACTGTCATTTATTTCTGAATAAGATACTTGTCAATTTTAACTGATTATTTTTCACGGCCCCCCCTCTCGCTGTCTGATTTTTGATCTGGCCCCCCCATCTAGGCAGAAAAATCATTGGTGACCCCCCCTTAATATCTTCCGCCCCACCCCCCACCATTAATAATGACTGGTCCCTAAATTGGTGGTTTGGCCGTACCTGGAATCGAACCATGCCCGTCTGACTGTTCTGGCTGAAAGGCCAGAGGATTACACCACTGAGCCACAACATCTTCAAAAAGCCTTCTGTCATTATTTGGAAGGAGACGAAAATAAGACCTCATTTCGGGAAGAGGTTGGAGGTGGTGTTATCTTCTATAACACTGCAGCTTGAAAAGTCAGGCGGACAGGGTTCAAGCCCAGCTTGAGTGACACCACTTTAGCGCCGTGACAAGGGGTCTCGATTGGGTTCTCTCTACTTCTGCGATCTCAGAACTTTGCGCTAACGATTGCAGCTTCGGCAGTAATCCTGGACAAAAACAATTTTAGTCGACACCGGGTTCGTGAAAACGTATCGAAAGATCTACCAAGTGCTAATGAACTATTATGTATTCATGAAAACCGGACCCTACCCAATCTGATATGCATCACTAGTAGATACCAATAGAAATCTGGCGGTAAATCTTCCCGATCTGATATGCTAAAGGAACCTCCCTGGCGGTACCTCTTCTCTAATCATATCATGGAACAGTGGGATAACAAGAGATTAAAAATTGATGTAAACAACCATCTATCTTTTACAGAATTAGGCCTGAATTGTTTTGTGGTACAAAATTGATTAAAACGGGCCTCTTATCACAATTTGGGTGCCTTGAGGTTCTTTTGCACTTTATACCGGACAATGTCAACCGCAAGACGCAAACTTTGCAAGGAAATCATCAGATTTATTTGTGGTGTTCCACGTTTGGAAAATTTTGGGTAAACAAGATATCGCTTTCTACATGCCAAACATAAAAGCTTTTTGTGCAAGGTTACTGTTTTTTGATACCTTACTAAGTAATTTGGAATTCCTTCTAACAAAGACAAATTAACTTTGCATTTAGGGTGTTACGAATATAAGAAACCAATAAGAAACTGTTGGTAGCATGTTAATATCCTAAAATTAAGGAACAACTTGCAAGCTGCAGACCTAAGTTTCTTACAAAATTACAATAATAACAACATTAGTGAATCCCAAAGAGAAAGAAGAAGCAAGAAAAAGAAATTTACCACCAAAACTTTATCGTCCTTTCCACTGAACTCACAGAAGTGAATGAGCGAGTGAATGATACGAAACAAAAGGAAGAAGAACATAAAGCTAACTGTAACAAGTTGATTTGAGCTTTGAATAAAAACCTTGTTAAAGGATCAGATTTATAAACAAGGTCGGAAATTATAATCTGAAATTTGTATACAGTCAAAAAAGCCATGACCTTGCTCATAAAGAAAATGGTCGGCAATGAAACATGGAATACAGAACGAGTAAAACTGCATGGTCCGTGTGCGAAACTTTCTGTTGGATGAATTGAACGAATCAAATCAGAATTCTCCAGCTGATGACTAAGAGTCGATTGTAGGTCCTGATTTCAGAAGGAAATAAAGCACCTAAAATTAGAGAAAATGTCTCAAAAATTAACGTTAAGCCTTGGCAAAATGATGGAATTGCAAATGTACACAAATATCGGTCGATCCAGAGTATTTTGTAGAATAACTGGAGGTCAACTTAGTTAGGCCCAAAGATCTCAGTTGGCATGGCAACTTGGTCTCATATTCAAACAATAATCATTAACTTTTCCGAACAAATCATACCTGAATCTTTATCGTTGCTTCTATGTGTCTTTCCCTCTTGCAGTCTCAGTTAGATTCAAATCATTGCAACACATGGCCTATGCTCTGCTTTGACGCCATTATTTCACAGAACTTCAAACAAGGGGAGGCTGCTTTTACAGAAAACAAACTTAGGCCATGTTTTGTAATAACTTGGATCGAGCTGAAACTACAAGCCGGAAAGGCATAAAGAAGCAACGATAAAGACGGATGTATGATTTGTTTATAAATTCTATTAAAGAACAGACATATAAACATCTTGTCTCCTCTCACCCATGGCAAAAAACTGTGCATGAAGGTTTTGATTGTTTCGAATGATTCCGTGAGTCCAATCAACAATCCATGCTTTATGATTAACTGCAACAATCTGAAATCTGCTCTCACAAAATGCGACCTGTGTTTTGTTCTCGTTAGGTCAAAATCATCAACGAAGCGGAATCTCAAATCATAACAAAGAAACATTCATCAGTCTTAATGTGAGATCAAAAATATCTTTTGTTGGCTAAAATTGGATCTACTTTTCAAGATATAACAATATTACTTTTCCAGGGATAAGCAATGCTTAAAAAGACAGCTAATCTTATGTCGTGCTTTGAACCTTTCATCCTTTCATGTCATGAATAAACTTTATTGATTCCTCCCCTATTTTTAAATCCGAATTTTTATAAAACTGAGACATCGATTTTGTAAACTTTCTTTTCTTGATATTTTTAGATTGTTTTGCGAAGGAAATCTTATTTGGAATACGAGTTTAGAGATAGAAAAAGATAAGGATATTAAAAAACAAATGAATAACAATATATGCTATGATCTGACACAGCAACTTTGTTGCCACAATTTCTTAGGTCGAGAATCGTATCACTCTCCCTGAAAATCCTATTGTTTGAAAAAATCTCGTGCTCGTTCTTGGAAGAGTAAGGGACAGCTCGTCTGCTCTCGTCTGAGGTTCTAGGAAAGTGGCCTAAAATATTCAACCTCTTCAAAAAGTGTGCAGTCAGTAGACCAGAAGTTGAAATATTGCCTTCATAGCGCCATCTTGAAATAACTTTACATGACGCCATGTTAATTCGTCTCATATACTTTTCCAGTGATTGGTTAATTTCAAATATTACATTACATCGTAATTTCTTTTGTGAATTTCAAAGTTCGTATGAAAATAAAAGTTTAACATGAAGGCTCTCGAAATTGAAAGATGCATAGCTGCTGTCAGGAGCACATCCAGCCCGAAGTTGAAGGAGGGGGCAGCCTGTCCGAGAGGGCAGCCAATGAGTAACGGAAGGTGAGTGCCCCGAAGGTGGGTGAAATTTATGGCCCCCCAATTGAAAGAATGCATCTATTTTCTACTAAATAATGTCTCGATTTGTACATTTGTCCCATATTTTGATCGAAACAGCTAAGAAAAGATCGCCTTAGGGTTACGACAAGGAGAGCACTTCTCGGTAAAAAGAGGGCACAAAGCTGAGTTGTCACCGTTAAGGGGGCAGTTGCCCCCACTTGCCCCCTTAAATCCGCAACTTGCTGCTGTAACTAACATTTTGTTGCAAAGTTTTATCTAAAAGGTCGAACATCGAGGCATAAGGGTGTACGACATCAACAGACGTTTCAGACCAAAGCCAAATTGTCACTTGGTGAAATTTTACATCAAGACTACCAGATGACGAGATTAGGAGATTCTTGTCACTTAGAATTCATAGCTTCTTCAGAAAAGCATCAAAACATTTGACTTCAACCTCATAAAAAAACAACTACTCAGTTTTGCGAAAATGTAAACTCATATCTTTGAAAAACATTGGGGGTGGGGGCTTTAGCCCCTGCTAGCCCAATGGCTGCGCAGTCCCTGCCAGTATTGAAAGTTTCTTAAAATTATCAGATCTGTGCTCTCCTGAACATTTCAAAACAAGGTGTTTTGAGAGCTTTCCAATGCTTCGACATTTATCACGTACTTTCAGAGTAATATGAAACAGGAAAAAAGTGAGAATAAAGTAAAAACATGCTGGAGTTTCTTTATTTTTTGGCGATCTGAGAGTCTGAGTTTCTTATAAGCGGTTTCTTATAAAAAATACGTGAAGTTTCTTTCCACCGTTGTAAACACTCAAACATTCGTTAGCTTTCTACAAATTCATGAAAACATCGCTTCGCTCAATGTAAATTAGCTAAACGGTCATCATCAACACAATCAACATGTCCTCAAAACTGCATCGATAGACATAAAATATACTTACTTTTTCGCTGTTAAGTTTCCTTCTTCCTTCTTCCTCCAAGCTGTATCTGTTATTCATCGTTTTATCTCACAATGCATCAGTCTCGCCCTGCAGAACAGACAGATATGTTATCTTTACCTCAAATCTCTGTCGGATCATCCCTCACCAAAGTCTGTGAAGAAAAAGCACAGTTTAATGACGTCATATAGTACTGTTAACTTCATGACAACAATTTGAAACAAGGCTTGATAAAAACAGTTAACTTAGGCCATGATTTAGTTTGTGTTTCATTAGCATAAACGAAAATAAACATGAATAAAACCACAATGTTATTCTTCTACGATCATCTCACCTTCCTTTTGATATTGCAGTGAATTTTGTGGTATTGATTAACTAAAAGTGTCGAAAGAAGTTGAATAGTTTCTGATTGAAATCGGGGTGTAATCTGCAGGTTTAACGGTTCAGAGCATTTCAAGTATGTTCAATAAAGTTCCAAACTTCTGTTTGTTAGGAGCAACATTCCTTAGTCGCCTATTTGCGTAGTTTCGCTGAATTCTTTGAGAAAAAAAATGCTCTGTGCTGTCAAGATATTAAAAGAAGCTATAGAGTCAAATCTTAAAAATATTTCGTTATGTTGTTACCCCCTAAGAGATGTGGTTCTTAAATTAACCTAAACAAGCTTGTGAGCAGTTCTTCAAGACCTACTACCGAAACAAGTCAGGGGAGAGGAACTTGACATATCTGGAAGGGTTGGACTGACCCACTCCCCTAACCACAGAGTCTTTGAAATCTAGGACTTCAAGGAACTCTTCACCTTAGCTGAGTACTGCACCAAACATTATAAGTGAGAGGGACTGGAACGAGCAAAGATTTATGCTATCATGAGGCCAATCTTTGGTCGAAAGGAGACGATCGAAATCATATCCCTTTCCTCGACAGCCTTTGGTTCATTTAGAAAAAGAAGCGAAAGAACGTGTTTTTAGGGTAGATATCACATATCACTCATTGTCATTCGATGAAGCCCCAAACACATGGTAACCTCCAACAAGTGCTAGACTTGCCCCAAGTCGATTTCATCATATGTAGTAAGTCTATCTGAAGAAAGTTAAAGACGACATCTCGCTTTTCCCTTTCCCAATTTTTTTGACGAGATAGACTTGAGGCAATTGTAAACTTAAGTGCTAGCAACTTTACGCTACGTGAATTAGCTCACATATTCCTATGATCACTTACAGTGGGGGGTCGCAGGGGGTCAACAAAAACCGTAACACCACCAAAATATTTCAGAAAAAACGTTAAAACGCCTCAAAATTCATCTAAAACAGTCGCAACATGTTTTCGAGTTTTGTAAGTACTGCCTCGTTCTGCGCTGCACACGACTGCTTCGTTATCATTTTATCACCCAAAAAAGGAACAGCTAATTCCGATGCCTTAAATCCGCTGGAAAAGGTGAACATTAGTCGAATGTTCACACAATTATATCGTATTGGACAATTATTCGTAACTTTCATCTTCAATTTTGTGATGATTTGACTTCTCGAATCATATTTTATGAAGAAATTTGGAAATTGTTGAGAAAGAGAGGAACCGTAAAACCGCCATTCTTACGGTCAAAAGCCGTTAAACCGTTCCGAAAACAGCTAGAAACGGCAAACCGTCAGTCCCTATGACCCCTACCTTACAGCTAGAGATTTAACAGTTTTACTGCAACCCAACTAGGCGTGTAGCAGCAGAGATTACAACAGTATAAGAAGGAATTTCCACACATTTCAAGGTAACGGACGTGGATTTCTTTAGAATTGAAAGGAAACGGTAAGAGGCGGATTGTAGCTTCATTTTGTGGTTGAGTTTAAAAACCTCCGCAGAAATGACGGATTAAATCCAGGTAACAAATGTTAGTTTTAGAGATAAAAAACGACTAGGAATGCTCAGATCCTTCAAAGGCTAAAAGTAATTTATGGATATAAATAAGGTATAAAATAATCCAATGATGATTTGTGGATGGGAAGTGAAGGTTAAGTAGTGGAGTCCTTTTCTAAAAATTTTGTCTGATATTGTCCACAACGTAATTTTGTGGACAGAGAAAGGAGTTACAAAGGTATCAATGGAGTAGTGATATGAAATCGTCAAATGGGAAAGTCTAGCTCTCTATAATCTAGATAGTATCGAGCTTCTTGTTCTGGTAATATTGAGGAGAGATGCCAAAGAATCAAGAAATGCTAATTTCATCTTTCTCATATACAGCGTTAAAAGGGGGAATTTCTGATGTATCTCAATTTTTGAAAAGGAGGAATCTATGCTTCATATCTCTCAAACCATAGAGTATAAACTTAGGTCTCTAAGATTTTCAAGCCAATAAAATCAACCTGAAAATGTTTCTAGACGTTGGACCAACATCTGCTTTCAATAGCTGCCTAATTTTTCCTCCAGCGTAGGAAATTTTGAGAGTCTATGCTACAATCGGAGGTCAAGAATGAAACTAAAATTCCAAAATGAAATACTGCATCATACTTACAAACTATACAATTGCCTTCTTTACTGCCAAATCAAAGATTAAAAGTACAACCCATGGTCTTTAACACTATCGCTTAACTCTGGTCTAACTCCAGCTAACTCCATAAAAACAAAACAAACATTTATGAAGTTAAGAACTAAACCATTCACAAAGCAAAGCCAAACGGTTATGACGCACAGTTGAGAGACATGAATCGGAAATAGTCTTGATACCCTGTGACATAGCTCATTCTACTCATCTGTGTGAAGGAGGAAGGCTAAAACGTCAAATCAACAGTAGGGAACAGCTAACTGTGTCAAAAGGAATCATGTAAACAAAAGTATTTATCATACATTTGTTATTGATTCTCATCGTGATAATATGCACTGAACTTATGATAATACTTTTCCCAGTGAGAGGTAATACGAAGAGGATTTGTACTAAACCTCAGGAAGTTGCTGGGGACTAAAATGGTTAGAACATGACGTCATTTTGGTAGAGGAAAAGATCAGAATTCGGCAGAGTTAAGAGTGTACAATGGCAAGAGAAAGCAGGGCACCTTGTTTTGTTGGAAGGAGATACGGCGAAAGCAAATTTCTGGTTGTGCTCAAGGTAATGCAAACTTGTTACGACATGCAGCAGTGGCAGGGAAAGGGTAGGCAAGTCTCTTTGTTAGAAGGGAGATCAATGCACTAGATAGGAGATAGCCTCTCTCCCTATGAGAATAATGCGGAGAGCCTTACTAAGAAAATCCTCAGAAGTTGCTGAGGACTAAAATGGTTAGAACATGACGTCATTTTGGTAGAGGAAAAGATCAGAATTCGGCAGAGTTAAGAAGGTACAATGGCAAGAGAAAACAGAGCACCTTGTTTTGTTGGAAGGAGATACGGCAAAAGCAAATTTCTGGTTGTGCTCAAGGTAATGCAAACTTGTTACGACATGCAGCAGTGGCAGGGAAAGGGTAGGCAAGTCTCTTTGTTAGAAGGGAGATCAATGCACTAGATAGGAGATAGGAGCCTCTCTCCCAATGAGAATAATGCGGAGAGCCTTACTAAGAAAATCCTCAGGAAGTTGCTGAGGACTAAAATGGTTAGAACATGACTTCATTTTTGTAAGGAGAAGGATTGGAGATGCAGCAATGACAGGGGAAGAGAGAGAAAGATAGACGCCTTAGAACGGCAAGAATGCCCTTCCCAGCAAAGTAATACTTAGAGGCTAAGCATCAGGGAGGTGCTGAGGGCTAAAATGGTCAAAACATGACGTCATTTTGGTCAAGGGAAGGATCAGAGATGCAACAATGAAAGGGGAAATGGAGAGAAAGATAGTCCCCTTAGAACGGCAAGAACGCCCTTCCCAGCAAAGTAATAACAAGAAGGCTTAAAATGAAAAACATCAAGGAGGTGCTGAGGGCTAAGATGGTCAAAACATGACGTCATTTTGGTCAAGGGAGGATGCCAGTTGAAGCAGTGGCTAAGAAAGGGTATCAGGTAGCATTTCTGCTACGAGATGAGGAGAAGGAACACATAAAACACTTTCTGTTGCATCAAAATTACTCCAGAAGTCCTGTCCTTTTATGAGTTGAATACAACAAAGAATGCAGAAGTATGATTTTCAAGGACAGGAAAGGTCAGTCAGAATAATGAAACACTGGACCCGTGTCTTTGCAAGAGAAAGTTTTTAGTGAAAAGATTTCAACAATATTGACATTAAATCAACGGCAAATCAACATTTTCATAACTGAGTTTCTTTCATGCAGTGCTGATTTCCGTTAACAAATAGAATATTCCAGTAATGCAACTGAATAGATATTACAAAGGAATCGATCGTTAGAATTCGGTATATTTCAAGTTCTTATTTAAACACAGTGATACATTAATGGCGGTATTTGGAAAGATTGTTCGCTAAAGCATATATGATTTGAAGTGATATCCTTAAACGCAGCTGGCTCAGTCTTACATCATATTTATGAAGGCAGTAACTTGACAGACGAAAGATAATTGTGAGGTGAAAGAATGTGGGGTACCACAACTATCAGCCTCGGGACACTGATGTTGATTAGCATCGCCGTCTTATTTTCAAGTGCAGCAAAGATTCCACGGGAGATGAAGCTCAAAGAGGGTGACTGTCCAAAAGTGCATATCTCAGAAGGGCATTCTTGCCCGATACCTCCTGATCTGACGGATATGGTAGCGTTTAATGAGTTTTTGATGAGCGTGGCAGAATGTGTCATGGATGCGGATTGTAATGGGACTGATAAATGTTGTTTTGATGGGTGTAAGACGTTGTGCGTTTCAATGAAGCATGGAGATAAACAGTTATCGAAGCAGGGAGATCAGTTATCAAGTCTACGGAACCAGCTGTTTGGAAGCAAGAAGAATGGGCCTAAGAGCAATTTAGTTAGGCCACAAAGCCGGCTGCGCAAGCAAGGGAAGTGTCCATTGGCTAAACAGCCAACTGAGGGATGTCAATGGACAACTGAGCAGAAATCAGGAGATGGTATTTCTTGTGAAACGGATGAAGATTGCGTAGAGACTGACAGATGCTGTTTTGATGGATGTCACTTCAGATGCAGTAAACTGCAAAATTTCGATCCGGATGCCGGTGGTGAGGATTCCGGAGCCGGAAATGAAGTCGGAGCAAAGCCAAGAAGTATTTATCGGACAATTAACTCACCGGAAAGAACAACAGATCTCGTTGAATCTCAAATGGAAAAAGAAACAGTGATTCCAGAAAATGTGGAAAGAAAGGAAGAATATTTTACAGAAAATTCAGAAAATTTGAAAATGAACAGAAGCTCAGATCCCAAAGACGAGAGAACGTTTGTGAAGATATGGCCTACTGGAGTAAAACGAGGTCTCGTCGGTGAAATCATACGGAGATTTGAAAGGAAAGGGTGTGCATTGGTTGGGATAAAAGTTGCAAAGGTAGGTTTTGAGATATGGATAATTTACTATGAATAGATCAGTGATATGAATGATTCCATCCCCGGGGGAGGGAGGGGGTACTTAGGTATATCTTGAATAAGGGTGCCCAGGTTACTGTCTTGGGTGTAAAATTTGCACAGAGCTTACTTTTTTGGGTCAATCATTTGTACAGTTATCTTTTAGGTTTCTGAAGTTCTGCATTACTCTTTTGGGTCTCAACTGTGGGTTAGCATATGAAAATTGAGACAAAAACTCTTTACAAACAAATTTGAAATGAAGTAACATTGCTAAGATCACAATACTTGAATGTCCTAACAGCTAGATTGTGAAATATCGAAAAATCTAATCAGTTTGGACACTTTTCGATAGATTTGACTGTTTCATTATGATTCCAAGTTAAGCAAAGTTTACCCTAGCACAGGGATAAAAAGGAGTCATCGTCACAGTTCTATATCTATTATTCATGGTGTATATACAACTTCAATTTGAATAGGAAATGTTTGGATTTAGCTTTTTGTAAATGCAAGCTTTCAACCTTGTACAAACCTTTGATATCCTCGTACTCTCCACAGCAAAAATATGATTTTATGACCGAGAAGTTACACCTCAAGATGGAAAACAGCAAAGGACACTTCACTAGAAGAGACTCTGATCCAGTCGTTGTAATGGTATTGAAAGGTCATGGGATTATCAACAGTGTGAAAAATATCATTGGTTTAGAAGATCCTTCGAAGGCAAAACCTGGAACAATCAACGGGGATTTTATGTTTGAAGGTAGCAGAAGGATTGTTGTTTCTAGTGAGAATTCAAAGGAAGCTGAAGGAGATATCAAGGTTTGGTTCACTAATGAAGAACTTGTTCGTTAGCTTGAGATCATCATCATCATCATCATCATCATCAGCATCATCATCATCATCATCATCATCATCATCATCATCATCATCATCATCATCATCATCATCATCATCATCATCATCATCATCATCATCATCAATCATCATCATCATCATCATCATCATCATCATCATCATCATCATCATCATCATCAGCATCATCATCATTATCATCATCATCATCATCATCATCATCATCATCTTTTTTATTCATATTATGATACACAATATACGTATCTAATATAGATAGGAAAATCTAAACCTTAATTTACTCGTAATTTAGTATTTCCTCTGATACAAGAATCTTTAATTCTATCAGTTAAAGAGTTCCTAAAACGTGAGCTACATACCTTTTGTCAACAATATCTCACATTCGAAAGCAGAGGCAACCAAGTGACATCACACGTGACGATTCAACTTTACAATGCAAAACAAACATAAAGAAACCCCTATGCACTTTGATAAGCATCTGTTCATCGAGCTTGCACCTCTAACCTTCGGAAATCAGCTATTACAGTAAAGGAAATACTTTACCACAGATTTTATACAAAATCCAATTCGGTGGATACAGCATGATCAAGGCTAGGCCATGAATTAATAAAACACGCAACGTACAACGGTAGGGTGTAACGAATGGTAATTTTTTCTCATGTAAGAAGGACTGATAAGATCTTATAAGTGAATGGGCCTAATTACCATCACGCTAGCATTGCTCTGTCATCGTAGGATGTTTAGTTGGGATCAAGGTGAGGAAATTTAATGTTATTTTAAAAGGAAGGAAAATGGTAAGCGCCTTACCGATGATTAATGTCTGTCAATGAATGAATTATTCTTGTGAAGTGCAAACATGAAGCAACTAAACCGATTTAATTCCCAAGAATTCTAGATTGTTTATTTACAAAGAGAGATGATGATGAAGTCTCCAAATTTTGGAAGTAAGGCTTCTTGCAGCAACGTCTATCAAACGCACTGGGTAGGCCTGAAAAAAGTTCCCACTTTGCAATTTCTCATGGGCGAGAGATATCTTCTGCAAATTTAATGTCATGGAATTGTAAATCTCTAGTAATTGTTTGAAAATCTGTGTCTTACAACTCTTGAGAGAAATGAAACACCAATTGTAAAGTGAAAGTGGATCTACACTTAAGGTGGCTCACAACCGAAAATTTCAGAATTATGAAACAGTGAGAGATGGTTGTATACCAGGTAAAAATAGGTCCAAAACACAAAAAAGCTAAGTCAAGGTTGCTCGCTTCTGATATCAATTTCAAAGTGCTACACACTGGGTGTTCTATAGCTCATGATGAGACAGGCTTGACTGCCGACGCGGCGGTAACTTTCGTCAAAATGAAGATAAATGAAACCATTTGTGTATCCATAGATTGACAGATCAAGAATATCTTAGAAGAGCTTGTGTTTATAGTTGCAATATTTTTTAATCTTTTGTGGAACCAATCTTTTTGTCAATGGAGTCGTTGCGTTCATTTTTCAACGGCAAATTCCGAAATTAGTCCGGTTTGTCCAGCAGTTTTAAAGGATTGGCTTTTCAGTCCTTCAGAATATCGATGTTTCATAGTGGAAACTCGATGACCTTGTGTCTATTCCCGCTATGGTTGCCACAATTGAATTGAATTGAATTGTTATACTTGAAGTTTTTTGATTTGATAGAAACAAAATATGTACAAAATGAGAGAATCACCCCTTTAAGTAATTCAAACTATAACAGAAGCCCTAGGACTTTATCTAAGCAGTTCTCTTGAGTGCAAAGATGTGTGTAGCCGTCTCAGAAACTTGCTATAGTACAGCGTAAAGCATTGTTCTCTTTGGGGTCAAGTACTGGGGCGGTGACTTCTGAATTTGAAAGAATCGTGGCGGTGATTGCAACATAAGAATCATTTATTCATTTATTCTATGAAAGCATAAGTTAAAGAATTTTTCAATAATCTATCAAAAGGTTATCTTCAGCATCACTTAGGGCAGCACAGTTAGTTTTCCCGATTTAGATGTGTACAAGCCTGAACTGCCTCTACAGAAGTGAGCAATTGCCTCGAAGGTATGACTGCACTGCATCTAGTGAAGAGGCTTAATGTAAAGGGACCAGCTAGGTCAACTTCAAAACATCACAGCCAGTATCTTTAAGATATGTTGCAGTGAGAGAGAAGATATATAGGTTCTGTCACTGACGGACGCTTATTAAGAACTCTTGAACAACATCGCTTGATATTATTGTTAAAAAGAGATTATCAAATGCTTGAAGAAAGGAGGAATGTCAAAACTAAAACATCGTAGCACCTTGAAATTCTAAGGCAAGGAAGGCTCTCTGCCAACTTCATAAGATTCTTAAAACTCAAAGAATCACAGGAAACAATTCAAATTTCTGCTGAGAGAAGGCAAAGTTAATTTCTCCTCCTTTTATCTCTTTTGAATTCTTTGGTTCAAGAACACTAAGTATGTCTCTGAAAAAAGTTAAAGTGCTCGGTTCGCTCATACTTCAGCATTGATGTTGTAGCGTTATCCTAAAGCTGGGAAAGTATCCACCACCAAACGAGGATAGCCTCGCTTTTACAGAGAAACTGAATTAGGCCATTGTAAACTTGAATCAACGAGTTAAGCTGAGGAAGGGATGCAGAGGACAACCAGGAAAGGCAAGAAGAAATTATGATAAAGACACAGGTATGATTTGCCTTACATTTGATTGAATAACAAATATTTCGCTTTATTTCGTTTACTTTCACCCATGGTTTTGCTTGCCCTTTAACATTCCTAGCCCTTACAGAGCAATTAGTCACCCGAGAAAATTATCCACAACAACAACTAACAATTTCTGACAAAAAGTCTCATTTATTTCTTGCTTCTCACTTTGCTATACCAGCATTTATGTGCCAACATGGTGAACACAAAGATTCTTCTATTCACTATCGTCTTAACAGCTTCCTAAATGTTCATCAGCATAGACGTAGGAACCGGGAGGCACTAGGGGCACATGCCCCCAAGATTTTGAAATAAACAAGAAGTGCCCTCTTTATTTTTAGAAAATGCCCCCTTTTTCTTAAGGAAAAAGTGCCCTCGAAGTGTCGTGCCCCCCCCCCCCAAGTTTGAGACACTTCTTAAGTCCCTGTTCATCAGAACCATGCTGCTATATATCACAAATAGACTGCAACTACATACCAATATCCTATGTCTTGCGTGTCTGGAAAGGACATGGTGTCATCGAGTTCCCACAACGCCAGCCACTTACAACGATGGAACAATGTACAATGTATTTTGCAAAATGACAATTTAACTATTGTTTGCTATTGTTTGCTAAATGATTATAAGGACATCACTAGTCAGTTGCAAATATTCAATTACATTTCTGTACACGTTTTATATAAGAAACTGGTTCATAAGAAACTAGTGCTAAAATGACCAAAATTTTAAGAAACTCTAGTACTATGTCTGAGGAGTATCAAGAAACTTTTAAAAGTCAAAAGCATGGATATTATAGCAAATATATCGTTGAACCTTTATTCTTGAGCAATGTTAACTAACCATTTACATTTTCAACAAAACAGAACACGTTTATTCCTATATGATGTTTTAAATTTCAAGAAACATATCTGCAGCAGTGATAGCGACCACATTGACAATTCATGCATTCAACAGAATCTTTTAGTACTAAAATGGACTAAATTTCACGTTAAATTAAGAACTTTTAGTACTATGGTCTGATCCAAGTTTCTTATAAAAAAGTGTATTTCATCCAAAACACAGAAAGCTATGAAAATGTCAAACAGATAATACGGTTTAAGAAATGATAAAACAACCAATACCTTATCTGCAATCATATCGCTTGTCCAAGTTAGGTAGCAAGAACGGACGTTAGTTGCAAAAAAGATGATAACGTTGGGTTGAAGAAAAACATTTTGAAATAACATCAAGGAGAGAAAAATTTATGGTTTCTGATTAGATTAAGTCGAAGCAGGTTTAAGAGAACCTAAGAACAACTAAAAGACGGGGGTTTCATTGCCTACATTTCTGATGACTTTAAAGGTCCTTTTACTATAAATGAGGCTGCCCTTAAAGAGATCGGTGAAAGCTTGTCATAAGACTAGGGGATAGCTAGAGGAATGCACTAATACTTTCGGTATTTCAAAACTCCGTTGATGCTAAGGGCAGAGTTTTGTGGCTGACTAAAGCCTATTTCATCGGCTACTTCTCCCTTGAAGTTTCGAACGGCAGGCGTCATATTTCGAATGGGAACAGCGTGACATTGAGTCTCCTTGTAACAACCAATATAAAGCTGAGCAGAAATAACATATGCACGCAGTATATCACTGAGTTATTCAAGCAGTTAGACTTGGAATGACGTAACACAATGGATTCTTTCGAGCGATTTGTTTTATAAATAACCAATGCTTTTATCCCTTTGCTTTCAGATTGTAGCTCTCTGCGGCAGATGCGTTTAATTCCATTTTCCAATTTGGACACAGGGGTCACAGAGTTTAAATCATACCAATGAGAGCAGAATTTGAATGTCAATGACTGAAGCAATAACTTCAAAATAACTTAAGACATGGGTCCCTTGTTTCCACAGAGATCACTTGACAACAGCAACAACAAAAATTACCGCCGTATGAAAGGGACATGTGTATATAGTACAGATGGAGGATTTACTTGTATTGAGTGAAAGCGTGTTAACCTTCGAAGCGTGAAAACCTTCGCATTGAAAATAAATAGCACTGTTACGCTACTAAGCAAGGAGGTGTCAGTATTTAACGTTAGTTTACGTAATTTTTATCCATTTGCATGTCTTTATGTTAATGGCCACAGAGTAGTCATTGTCTCTTGCTCCTTGTGGTCCCGTCCCTGTAGTGCTGTATAGTTGTATAGTGATTAGAAAGTATAGGAGAATGTAGATGTAACATTTATTGTAACTTTTGATATGGATAAAAAAGATGTTTGTAAGTAAAAACAGGGTTGGCTTGCCTGATATTCTGGAAAGTTAAACTTCTCAGAGTCATTCAAATATAAAATCAACAGTATACAAAACACAAAATTAAAGCTTGGTCCGCAGAAACATGCCACTGTCGAATGGTGATTATGCTGAAGAAAACTTTACACTTTCAACTTACATATGATTTGAGACAGGCTTTATTAGATTCTCCCATGGTGTCTTAACACTAACTGAACATTACTGTCCTTTATATTTGCTTTCCCTCTGACCGAAATATAATTGCAGTCAATGCAAACACAGAAATATTTTACTGCATCTACAGGTTTTTTTTATAAGAAACTTGGATCAGGCCATATAGTACTAAAAGTTTCTTAACTTAACATGAAATTTTGTCTATTTTAGTACTAAAAGTTTCTTAATTGGTTTCTTATTTTTGAATGCATGAATTGTCAATGTTGTCGCTAACACTGCTGCAGATATGTTTCTTGATATTTAAAACATCATATAGGAATAAACAGTCTTCTGTTATGTTGAAACACAAATGGTTAGATAATATTGCCCAATAATAAAGGTTCAACGATCTATTTGCTATAAAATTCATGCTTTTAACTTTGAAAAGTTTCTTAGTACTTCTCAGACATAGAACTAGAGTTTCTTAAAATTTTTGGCCATCTTAGTACTAGTTTCTTATAAACCAGTTTCTTATAAAAAAGACGTGTATAGCTTAGAGAGAGAAACTGTTTACACACTGTCGCTCGAAATGCCAGCTGAATTAATGTCGTCGAGAGGAATCAGTATTTGAGACCTTTATCTAATTTAAAAGACATCATCGAATTAAAAAGTTAAACTTCACCAAATCAATGAAATTTGTTAATCTATCTATTTTAGTTGGATTTAGATAAGAAAATATGATTGCATCTAACTCCAATTAATGGAGAAATAAATTACAATGTAATTCGATATAAAGTAATAAGATTTAGATAAAATAATAATGACGAAGGAGCTTCAGGTGATGAGAAATATAGAAAGTGTAACAGGGACGAAAAAGGGAAAGAAGATCAGTTGTAGGTAACGCCACGTTAAATGTTGGTCAAAATTGTGAAATATTTCAAAAATATTCTCCTGGGGGGGGAGGTAACATAACATGTTGCGGGTACGGGTATGTGCCGCCCATATGGGTGGGCTTTTGGGTCCAAAATTCTCTAAACAAGATTGGCAAAAAATTGTCAAAAATGGATAGTTTTCCTCAAAACTCATCATAAACGTGGGTATGACGGCAACTGTCGGTAATTTGAAGAGGGTAGCTTTCTGAAACAGGGTGGCAGACCCCCATCCATCCGCAAGTGATGTACTATATATGACAAAAGGCTCTGGGGACGAGGTTGGGTTTTTTTTGGCTTTTCAATTTGTTTTGCGTGGGCTTGTCAGGATTTCTAGCTACTGAAAGCTAATTTAGGCCCACTGTGCATGCCGCAGGCATGGGACCCCTAGTTTAACGTTCCTTCCGAAGGACGACGAGGTGAGTTGTGAGGTCAAACCTCCGAGATCACAAAACCGGAGTTTGACCTCACTCCACCAAGCTTAACTTACCTGACAAAAACTGTTTAAGCCACTCGGCCACTCACCCTGTATCTGTCCATATATCTATTTATGCACAAAGACCTATGGATTGGGTACTATATCATTTTGCTGAAAGATGATGGGGTACGAAAATTTTTTTCGATGTTCAAGATGGGGTATGAATTTTCTCTAATGGTGCGAAATTACCCTCCGCCCTGGCACTCAGGATTAATAATAACCGCTCTTTTATGGATTTATAGTGAAAAATCTTTCAGGGTGAAGCTTTACACTTGAAGTAATTTTTCACGATCATATCTCTTCTTACTTCTTAACCTAATTGCATATTCGTAGTTATAGATATTGATAAACTGAAGGTCGCTCAAATGAAAAATATTGTTGTTGTTGTCATTGTCGTTGTTGTTGTCATTGCTACGATACCTGGAACTATATCGTGAGTCTGATGCCTTGTAGGTTCTCAAACTTTGAATCGCCATAAATTGACATTACGACCGCTTGCAACATCAAAACTTGCAGTGAGACTAAAGTTTTGGTGCCAAATCTGAATTCAGCCCCTAAATTTCGTATCAGTGAATTTTGAATGTTTACCATAACGAGGCTGGTAATTGAACTGGTGCATGCTGGTGCATACATCCTTTGGTATCTTGTCACCATTTTCATGGTCCATGAAAATGGCCATCAACAAAAAGGTAATATGTGCAAGAAGATATGCTGGTTGCAAAGGCTATTCAATGGTTTAGATTTCAAATCATTTGGATTTACCGAATTCAGCAGCTTACTCTATACTTCAAATCTGGTAATGTAAACCTGGTAGGGGTGAGTGGCCGAGTGGCCTAAAACTCTTCGTCAGGTGACTGACGTTAAGCTCGGTCGAGTGAGGTCAAACTCCAGATGGGTAACCTCGGAGGCCTGACTTCACAACTCACCTCGTCATCCTTAGGAAGGGACGTGAAACTAGGGGTCCCATGCCTGGATACGGCATGCACAGTGGGCCTAAATTAGCTTTCAGTAGCTAGAAATCCTGACAAGCCCGCTCAAAACAAATTGAAAACAAACAAAACAAAGAAAAAGAATGCCCCATAAAGTCCATTGTTAAGTGAGTGACCAAGCAGCGTATACAGTTTCCTGAAGTTACTAAGTCAAGCTTGATCGTGTCCAACCCACTTGGAATGAATTTCTGAAAATACCCATGATGCAATAACATACCTCTAGTTAGGGCATCTTTTTTCTGTGCGATGCGATGTCACATTGACTGTTCTCTTGTCTGTATGAGCCCAGATTCAGAACGTACCTCGGATTCAAACTGAATTCACTTTCATCTTGAAAGAGGACAGGTGACGAGAGTCGCTACGTCATAGTCAGCTGCAGTATCTGCGGGGGAAACAAATAATTCATGAAGAAGGCAGAAAAATTCAAACTTGAGGATTAAAAGAAATGGCCTCCCGCATGTTTAGCTGAGAATTCAAGAAACAAAAACAGTGGAAGAACATCGATTTTTGATATCAAATCTAAGTACATAGATTTACGGATTAATTTACGCAGGATCTGACTACTTTTGTTTGACTTTCATGTCTTATGAGGAGAATTTTGTCGATCAAATCAGATTTATTGTCATTAGCTCCAGTTTGAGTAAATCAAGGAACTTTATTTTCATACAAAACCGATAATTTTTGTGTGCCTCGTCTGTTGGCCCACGACGGCTGAAGAGAGAGCAGGGAGAGAGGAGAGGTGAATTCGAAATTCCCTCAGAGAGTTTCTCCACTCGGGATAACCTCTCTGAAAAGAAACTAGTCGAATCTTGAGGCGACTCGTCTGCAAGCATGCTAAATAAGGACAGAACATTTTGAATCAAAGCACCAAAGTTGCAAAGTGCATACGAGCTTTGTATGGTCTGGTATTTATTCAGTCCATATTTGTATAAATCTACGCGGCCTTCATTGTTTGCATGCATGTTTACAATTACGCACATCTATTTTGTTTAGATTGTTTGCCGTTGTTTAGTTCAGTTTTTTTCAGGTTTCTTGCCTGGTATTGTTCACTGGAGTCCAGTGGTGCTCAGAGTTGCAATATGCTGCTTGCTGCAGGTTCACATGAAGGAATTTCCGTAACTCTGTTGTGAAACCGATGCTGCCAGGCTCACGGTTCAAAGGTTTAGCGCGTTCCAAATGGAGAACAACTTTGCCTTAAAAACTTTTAGGTGCTGCATAAATAGAGCCGAAACTGCGCACGCATGCGCAAAAACTCGTAACTTTGAGCCCTGATAGCTCCCTGCAGCAGATCCGAAAAAATTCGACTGCACTTGATATTTTGTTCCTTTGGCCTTAAACTCTTGATTTATCATTTCAAAAAGCTGATCTGTCCAAGCACTTCCTTATCTCAGATTTCTCGATGACGTCATTTCACCAGGTTTCTGCTCTGTCTGCAGCATAAAGTTCGGCTTTTTCGGTCCCTTTTGGCTCGTTTTGTAGGACTTATCATTAATTAGTTATCAATATAGAGACTCTCTCGCCCAGAATTTCTATTGCTTAAGGTTTAGTTCCTCATCGGTTTTTGAAAGGCCATAACTCCGAGAAACCTTGAGATATTTAAACCGACATCCAAATCTGGATACCCATACATCTGGCAAGAAGATTTCCTCAAAAAGATTCGGAAAATTTCAAGCAGTTTTTTGTTCTGGTTGCGTTTTATGAAGGTGGGTAAAATTTAGAAAAATTTTCACACATTTCTTGTCTTCCTCGCTTATTCGCCGTCTGATTGGTCCGTGAAAATGAGGCTTTGAAGGTTTCCGGCCATTGGGCCACGGGCCACGGGCAAAACTCGGCTAAAACATTTGATTCCTGTCTTCGTATCGTGCATGCGCTGTTCGCCTCAGGCAATGCTGCAAATTATTTTAGAAAAGTTCTTTCCACTTGTCCCTGTCTTCAGCTATTTTTCTTCACACGATCAAATCTTCAGTAGTTTTAAACTGTTTTACTTCCATATAATTTTTACTATTTGCTTCAACAATGTCATAGTGTAATATTACTGGCAACTTTCTTCTCTAGTTTCCTTTGTGGGACAACAGCTCCAAATTTTCAGTTCAAGGAGTCATCTTTCGACCAAAGAAGGTCATAACGGTTCATTTGTCATGACATGTCAAAGCCCAAAGGGTTTCAACTCCAGCCAAACATTTCCAGCCAAAAGAAAATCTAAAATTTTCAACTGGCCGTTTGTCAGTCCATAGATAATAGAACATGAATCATTTCCCTTCGACGCCATTGCATGTCGTCTTCTGTCAAGCACGAAAGCAACCGCCATTTCGCAAGTAAACAAATCACTGCGCGTGCGCAGCCAATACCGAGCATGCGCAGACCTCAATTTGTCTTCCCACGCAGTCAATATTGCGCAGCTTTGCAAAACCGACCAATCAAAATGCTCGATAGAACAATAGGAAGGAAGCACGGCCTAACCGAGAATATTCGTCGTTCTGAGAGCAATCCGGTTGTGAGAAACACGCACAACTCTGAAAAATATGTACTTATTTTATGAAATGAAATAGCTGTGTTATTGCAAAAGAAGTCAAGCTAAGAAAGACAAATTGGGGTCAAAGATGACGAATGGGGCTGCCCATATGGGCACCTGAAAATGGCGGGAAATTCTGAAGTGTGAACAGCGGACCACAATATTTTGGTGTGATCGATCCCGAGGCGAGCTTTCAGAAAAGTTGCTGAAACCACTGAAGGTAATTCGTTTAAAATACTAAGAAATTTCTACGATTTGGACAAATTAACATCGCAGTTTGTTGCCAAGATTCATGTGAACTTTATGGCTTGTGCATGATAAATGCTGACCAGGAGGGAGGAGAGTTCTGGCCGGGAATACTTCCCTGTTTTGTGTGCATGCGTTTCAGGCCTTCCACATGCACGTCAAAGCTCAGACGACGTGTGCACGAGTCATGCAAATTCTGCAACGGTTGCACAACTTATGCAAGAAATAAAACATGATTTTGTTGTTGAAAAACTGGGAAGTTTTTCCGAAAGGCACGATGTCAAATTAGAGTAAGAATGTTGCACTTCGTTGAGGTGCTGCAGCACTTGCAGCACAAAAAAGCTCTTGGTCAAAAATAGGCCCTAAAAATAGAGAGGTATCTTGTCAGGAGTACTTTTAACTGAAATATGAAAGCCTCTAGAGGATGTTTTGCCCATGGATTGAGCTTTTTGAGCAGGACTAAATATGACATAGGAGTGACAAACTGTCCCTCGTCAAAATACTACCAGCAAGCTTCCAAGCCAATGTGCAACTTGGGGTATTTTATAATGGGCCTACATTGTCATGAGAATGTCTAGTCAGAAAGTCAGAAACAGCATGTTTAAGATATGTTATCATCAATAGTTTGGTTAGGGATTCACCTGGTCCTTACTAAGAGCAATCTCTTGCTGTAAACAAAGCTCCTTGAACAAAACATTATCTCCGTTCATAATCAAAGCGTTTTTCTTCTGAGAAAAACAATGAAGGAAGTGGGAAGTTGATATCAGGTGCCATGGCTGGAAAATTATTCAAATGTACAGTGTAGGTCTTGGTACATTAATATTGTCACCAAAGAATTCTTGTCAAAAAAAAATCTTGTAGTCTTTCATGAGCGTATGGACCATGGACTGGGGGTGGCACCCCTCATCGATACAGGGAAATGTTGCATTGATATAGGAAAAACCGTTTCAGGCACACATCCACTACAACTCAGGTAAAAAATTTTGCAAACAACTGATGTTTTATGAGACAGCCTCCCCCAGATTTTTACGCACATTTACACAGTCTTTTGTACTGCTAATTTTCACATGTGTTCTTTCATAGTAGATGGTTATGCTTGCACAGTTTTAGTTTGAAATTGAAATGAAGAAATTTTTATCAAACATTTATTGAACCTTTGCAAGCACATTCAAAAACAAGGTAAAGATAGATTCAAGCCACTTCTTTATCAGTCAAAAGTGCCTTCTTGCTTACAAAATGGTAAAGAAGATATTAAAAGCAGTTGATGATTTGTGATTCTGTATTTTGCAAACAATATTGTTACAATCATCCATTGTGACTTTAAGAACTTCTGGGAAGCTACAAAACTTACAACATTTGATGTATTTTTGTTGTTTAAAATCAGCTGTAAATGGTTACAAAACAGCTTGAGGGAACATTGAACAGGGAAGTCAATGTGGCATATATTTGAATGAACTTTTTTATGTTGACAGTTCCAAAGCAAGAAGTTCATATTGGGATGGAGATTGATAATGCTTCAAAAGAAATCAACAATTGCAGTGAGCAATGTGAACTTTCCAAAGACAGCCATCAACGAAAAGAAGCAGAGCCAAAGATCATTGTTCAGAATGATCAAAATTTAGATGTTCCTGGAGAGGTAAGTATTGTGTTTTACCATGTCCTTATTTACCTTGTGGTTATTTTTCTCACGCAGGTAATCACTTTTCAAACGTTTCCTTGGCTACTATACATACCTCATGCAAGCTAACAGTTTTCCTGTATAAGAATTCTAAAGAAAAATTTTATTTCATATTGCAGTTCCTAAACCAGGAGATAGGTAAACTAATAAAACAGACCCTTTCATGAATAAAATAATATATACATGTGACAAAACACCAAATGGTAAATTCATCTGTGCATGTGATTCACAGACACAGCAACGGTATTAAACCTTATGCTGGAGTGGTTTGAATTTTGTTTTTGGAAATGAAAAGCCCTTGGTCAAGTAGTTACAGATCTTGCAAGCGTAGTTTCTGCTTCCGGCACCAGAAAAGTACTCCCTTGTCAAAAATCACAAAAACTTGATTATCAATGCCAATATCAATGCTCTTGTTCATCTCTTTTTATGATGATCCAAGAAGGGGGCTTTTGAGTTTCATGAGTTGTGTGTTTGGCCAATTTCAGTGTGGGTTTTGCGTTTTGAGATTGGTCATGGGTTATGGGTTTGGCCAATTTTTGTGCTCGTGTTTCAGGTATTTCATTCAAAAATTCCTTTTTTGGATCTTGATGTCATACAGTGCATGTCTTTAACAGAGGTTGAAAAACCTGCTTTAGGATGCCTAAAATGATGGTACAGAGAGTCAGTGAGTAAGAAAATGCTGGAAATAATCAATTATTAATGAGGAAAATTGAAGATTTTTCTCCAGAAGTGCCGTTTCAGGGTTTGGTTTTTTCTTCCAGGTTTTCTGGTTTTTGCAAATTTTGGTCTGGGTTAGCCAGGTCTGGTACCCCCTTCCCCAATGCCCCCTTCATCCTAGTATGTTTGGAGATGACAGAATTTTTGTTTTTGTTACCTTAAGAGTATAAACTTACATTGCAAAACCTTAATGTTATGCTTTTAGCCAATATTTTAAATCTTGTCTAACAGCCATTGATCTTTCAAATGAAGGTGATAGTTTTTCTTTCTTTCTGATTCTTTGGTTTCATATGCAAACAGTAATTAATCTGGAAATCTTCAGTGCTTTTTGCAGTATGATTTTGAAGCAGGCAGCTATAAACTATAAAAATTTGCCAACTTTTAAAACAGATCACAAGATCAGTTTAATTTACAAATATACTGAGGAAAATAATTTTGTCTTTGATCTACATCCCAAAAAATATATTTGAAGATCCGCCGTATCAAATTTTGATGATTTTACAAAGGAGTACTTTTTGTGATATTACCATTCTTTGGTTTTAATTTCTGGGATTTTCTATCAGAATAAATTTGTCAAACCAACCAGTGTATGATCAGTTCTTTCCTATCAAATTATACCCAAAAATGATTTGGCATGGAGGTTCATTTGAATTCGAAGATTTATGCCAACCAAATGTACCTCCTGGTTTGAAACAATTATTGCTTTTAGGTTATTATAGTGATAAATAACATGAGAAAGATCCAGATTAGGGGCCTCAAGATATTTTCATGATGTTTTTGTATGGATTTTGGTTGATGATGATGAAAAATGGTTCTATGAAATAACTGTGGATCACAAATGCAGTAGGCTCAGCGGTAAAATGAAGAGAAAAATTGCTTTCAAACCAAATTTGGACATTATTATTGAAAGCAACTGGTACAGTATACATGTTTTTGCTGAGTATCATGGCCAACTGACTTTTTCCAAATCTTTGAAGGAAAATCCTTGGGTTTTGAAAGTGAAAATAAGTTATTTGTTATCAGTTATGGCTACTTTACTTAGCCTCATGTTTTGGACATGCTACTTTTTTTATTTAAAGAGAAATGAAATCACCAAAATTTCTCATGTTTCTAATGCTTTCTTGCAAAAACCCATTCCATTGTAACTTTTCAAATATTGAGTATATACATTCTTTCCTTTCCCAGTAGATGCAGATTTAGAACATCTTTCATTGTCATCAAAGTTTATTCCTATTAAAGTTATGGTCATCCAAAATATGATTCCTCTTGATCACCCGAGATGTCGTATTTCATGTATATATGACATGAATATACAAATCGTGAAAGTTTTGTTGTATGATATTACAATTTATTGCATTACTTTAAAGGAATTGAGTCCAATAAATACTTTAGCATTAATGCTGTCTTGAAATTTTGCTGGCAAAACGCTGATGGCCCTTTGTTATCACACAATAGTGCTTAAGTAATTAACAGTGGAGACCAAAGACATCTTAATCCTTGCATTATCCTCAAGAATTTCTTTGGTTTAATTTCTGTGGGTATTAAATGACTACTTTTGTTTTATGATTGAAAAGAAGTTGATATCGGTCATGTGAGCGGTATTTATATGGCCTCAATGCCTGTAAAGGGAATGGCCATAGTTAAAAGCTGGCCTGGGCCAGGTCAAAAATATAATAAAGCTTTGACTCATCCAGTTTCATTGTGTAGCTAAAGAAACAATGGATTTGTGGGTGTTTCTTTAGCTATGTCTATTCCCTTTAAAGACTCGCCACTTGATAAATAAGCCATGAAATTACTAATAACATTTGTTGGTTTATAAAGTTAAATCACAGTTTTGTAGCATATTTCTTCAATCTCCGAACAACATTATTTTCATGAGAAAAGATGACATTGTCAATGCAGAACCCGTGAAGTTTTAAAATTTCGTTCAAGCCATACACAGACTCTTTGGTCAGATTTTTGTGACTAAAAGTTGATATTACAGCGTATGGTATCTCTAGCAATCTTATCAATTTTTTCGGAAGCAAAAACATTTCTTGTTAAGAGAAAATTACCGACGTAAATATGCTCATGTCCTTTTGTTGTACTTTATTCAACATAGGTGGAAAACAACAACACAGCAAAAAATATATGCATTACGGAATCTAGTGCGTTGAGCCATCACGGTATAAATGGAAAAAGTAAGGGATTTTTTAGCATGGAGACTTCAGAGCGAAACATGGAGGAATGCTTATGGAGTGAGCCAGGCCACCTCAGTAATGTTAAAAGTCGGCTCCAGTTCATGTCAAGTGCAGTCGGAGAGAAGCTTTTCGAGCAAGGTGAAAGTAAGGAAAGAGATGAGATTAAATTGTGTGGTCAAGTGGCTCTAAGAGGAAATAATTTGGAACAGGAATCTCCTATCTGGGCCTCATGTGCAGTTACTGATTCAACTGGAGGTGATAATGGCGGAAATGGGGATTCCATTGATGTTAAAAAGGAACCTGCTTCGTGTTTTGTGATGGAAGGGAAAGGGCAGGGTGAACGGTTAATGGAGAGTGCTCAAAATGAAGTTGCACCAATTTGGCACGTCGAGAATTCAGGTGAAAAATATGAGGATATGATCACTGATGTTGTAGACAGCGACGAGGAAGATATGTTGTTGGGAGATGATCTTGCTATTGATGAGGAAATACCAGAGGAAGGAGAGGAAATCAATGAGATAGATTTGTTAGGTTCACCAGAAAAAGTTGGCCAGTCAGAGAAGGATATAGACCAAGCATCTGTGAACGGTGGACCTCATTTGGAAGGAGAGGCACACAGTAACCTAGCGAAGTCAACTTCTAGTCACGGTGAAGATGTCTTTGATGAAGAATTTCAGCAAGATGAGACACAGGTTGAGACATATTCATTGAGTAAATTAGAGAAGATAGGACAGAGTGAGAAGATGAACAAAGAAGAGATATCTGAGGACAGTAAGGACGATCCTACTACTGACGAAGATCTGTCAGGGGGAGAGGAGAAGAAAGGAAAAAGTTATGAGGAAATGAATAATGAGGCTATATCTACGAAAGGAGAAGCTGATCGTACTATTGACAAAGATCTGTTGGAAGGGGAAAAGGAGAAAATGGGAATATCTGATGAAGAAATGAAGAAAGAGGATGTGTCTGAGGTAGAGACTGGTAATCTTATTATTGATGAAGAAGTGTCAGATATGGAAAGGAAGATGGACAATGGTTCGTCGAGTTCAGTCGACAACGTAGACCAATGTATGAGAAGTGAAAGTAGTGAACAAGTGTTAGGAGAAGAGATGAGCAGTAACGCAGGAAGCACAAATCTGAGCCAAATTGGAGGACTTGTTCTTCTTGATAATGAGGGAGATTTAGGATCAGAACCACGATGCAAAGATTTTGAACATGAGGGTCATGTAGAAAGAACAGATAATGAATTACGGTCGACTGATTCATCGGAGACAGAAAGAGGTACACAAGGTGTAAAAGACCCAGATTCCTCAGATATGAAAGGACACGATGCGATATACCCTGCACAGGAAACTATTTCAGACTTCTTGGCAATTGATCAAAAGACTGAAAAAGATGATTCGGTTAATATTGACATGGAAGGAATAAGTGCTAAAAAAACTATCATTGCTCGTGTGAGCGATGCAGTTGGAGATGAAATGAGAATATTGTGTAAACCAGGAGAGGAGAAGAAAAATGATGAGAACTTGATCGATGCTGGACTGACTTTGCATGGGGTAGAAGATCAGACAATTGAGGCAGGGGAATTGAATGAAACAGGGGATGGAGAAGGGCACAATGAGAATAACGTGGATGCCTTGAAAGGGAGAGAAGATGAAGAGAAAATGGACAGGAAAACAGACAGTGAAAGTGAACAAATCAAAGAAAGCACGGAGGAAGGAAATTTGGTAGAAAATGAAATTGCTGAATCTGTTTCTTCCATTGGTCGTTCGGAGGGAAAAACAAGCTTTACAGAGACATCAGATCATATCAGGGAGGAGGAAGCGCTTAAAGATATAAACACCAATGCAAATGACATAGAAGATTCGCGAAATGATTTATTTATTGAGGAAGATGAACGAATGAATTACAAAGAAAGCAAAGAGTTGGAAAATAACGTTGCTAGAAATGAATCCACTGCGAGAAGGTTTGAACAGACCAACGAGCTTGCTGATGACGACCAGCTGAGTTCAGGGGATACTAAACAAGAGGAACAAAACATCCTTCACAATAATGGTGCCGTGACAGAAGAGGAAGTTGGATCAGTTGAAAGAAGAGAAGTAAGAGAGCAAGGAAAGATTGAAGAGCTGCAGGAAGCGGAATGTGTCACAGAGAACAAGGAAAGACAAGAGGATGAAAGTGAGCTTATTCTTGAATTTTTTGAAGAGGAAGAAGAAGATAACGTTGATAGCAAAGATGATAAAGAGAGAAGAGAATATGCTGAGGATTCAACAAATGTTGGAGTAATCGATGACAATGCATTGGAGGAAGAGAAAGAACGATGTGTCGATACTGATGCTGAAGGTAGGACAACCAATGATGTTGTGGAGCAAGAGGCAAGGGAAAATAATTCAAAGCAGGAAAATGCAGACCAAGAAACTAATGAGCGATACAGCGAAAGAGAGGATAATACAGACCTAGGAACTAAAAACCCGGAGACGGATGATTCGGGCTCTATGAAGCAAGTGTCGGAATGTGAGACCACTGAAAAGGCTGAAAATTCTGTTATCACTAAAATTGCTACAGCTGAGGTCACTGCAGAAATGGAAGTTGATGGTGCTGCAAGCAGTAAGCAAGAACAAAGTGATGTGATTCCTACAGAGCCATCAGTAATCGCTGAAGTTAATGCGGAAATGGAGATTACTGATGATATATCTAGCAAGCAAGAACAAAATGATGTGATTCCCACCGATCGATCAATAATCGCTGAAATCATTACAGAAAAAATGGACGTTGATGGTGATGCAAATAGTAAGCAAGAAGGTGGTATGGTTCGTACAAAGTCTCATACAGAAAATGATACAACAAAAGCAAAGGCTACGGACAGTGTCTTTACAGATGAGAAAGAGAATGAATGTGATCAGCGTAATCTAGTCAGACCTGATACGCAAATTGTGGGGACAGAAACAGACGAGACTATGGAAGCAAATACAGACAATTCATTCCTGCGAACAAATGAGATGTCTTTGTCAAATGAAGCAACAAAAGTTACAGTTTATGAAGACGTGAAAAGAGCAATCATCGATGATACAATGGTTGAGGTGGGCACTGGAGGTTCTGTTGTAGCATTTGAGGCAGATGTTGCGGATGAAAATGTTTCGAATTCTCAAGAGGGTGGTCTTCAGGAAAGTTCTATCCAGGAGGGAGCAAATTGTGGAAATGAGCAAACTGAAGTCCTCGAACTTCTAGAGGGACATGACGGCGGTGAAGAGAGGAAGACTAACTCAGAAATCATCGGAGACACCGAAGACGAAAGTGATGAAGTCCAGAAGGGAGATGATAACAAAGAGGTGTCAGGTTTGGTCGGTGTAAAATCTGGAGAGCAGGAATGGGAACACGAGGCCACGAAAAGTGTTGTAGATCAAAAGAACTGCAGTGATATTGTCACTGAAGAGGAAACAGGAGAGACAAGCAGACTAGAAAGAGATGGAACATCTGAAGGACAGGCTTTGGAACAAGGGGCCTCGACTAGCATTGTAGTTCAAAACAACAGCGGTAATGTTACCTCTGAAGAGGAACTCAAAGGGATAGGCAAACTAAACAGAATCAAGTTAAATATCTCTAATGCTATAAAAGCATTGAGCTCTCGGATAAAATCTGAGCCTATTGACAGTAGTGAAGGCATAGGGACAGATGCCAGAAAGGCAAGCAGTTCTGGGTGTGATAAACAACTACTCGGAGGAAGTTCATACTCAAATTTGCTTCCTGAGAAAGTATTTATCAAACAGGAGCCTATTGATGATTATGAATATTCCCCACAAACAAATGACGCCATAGCTACTGCTACACCAGTGGACGAAAGTATAGTTAAACAGGAGGATTGTGCTTCTTCGAGTGAAAACGTTTTTGATATGATTCGATCTGAAAATGAAATTGTCAAAGAGCAAGAAGCCATGGAGATTGCTTCATCGTTGTTCTTTGATCCTCCTGATTCTGACAGTGATGAAAGCGACGGAGGTGTGCCATTGATTGATGTTGTTCGGTATAGCGAAGAGTCCAGTAGCAGTGGAGGTGGTGAAAAAGGGGAAGAAGGTTGCGCAGCGGGCGGAGATGACACCACGAATGGTAGCAGCACATGTTCTGCAACAAGTCCAATACCAGACGACAATAGTGGAAACACATCAGAGACTGATTCAATCTATGAAGACACGAGTAACAATGGGCCTAACACAAACAGCAAGAATTTGACAGCAGCTCAAAGACTGATCGAGAAGTTTCGATTGCAGATTCAAGGAAAACTCGGAGGAAATAGTACTGCGCAGCCTAAGAAGACACCGCGAGAGAAATTAATGCCAGCAGAGCTAATTAGGAAGAAGGAAGGAGAAAAAGAAACAGAACTGGTTAGGAAGAAAAAGGACAAGCGTAAACAAACAGTTCCTAAGAGGAAAGCAGACACAGCATCTGGGAAGACGCAGGATAAAACAAAGAGAGCGAAGATAGACGAAGCTATACATAAGAATGAACTTGAGATTGTCAAAGCTTTGCAAGGGAAAGCCGCAATGTTGAAGATTCCTGCAACGATTTTACAGGACAGAATTAAGGCAGCGACAGGTAAAGGTCTTAAAACGAACGTGTCTGGACAAGCTCGCCTTGCATCCGAGAATACGGGTAAAAATCTTAAAACGAACCAAATTAGTAAACCTCGCCAAACAAATGAACGAAGGAAGACAGTAATGACTCCATCAGGGACAGAAAGACCAAAAGAAGCGCCAGAAACAACACATAGTAACACTGGAAGTATCAGTATTGGCACGGAAAGCTTGCTAAATCAAGATGAAGACAAGACACCTATGCAACCCCCTGTATCAAATACTTCTACAAAATCAACAACAATGAAAGTCTCTGTCAAAATAATGTGCGAGAAGGGGGCAGCGTACGTAAAAATTACACCAAAAGGGCCAGTAAACGTTGTAGAGAAAGCTGTACAGATTATTACTGTTCGGAGAAGAGTACCTAGTGATTCAGCGCAACATAAGAACAGCCGGAATGTACCAGTTAATCAAGGTGGCCCGGGCCAAGACAAAGGAACGGATGATACCAACCCATTGAGTATTCGAGAAAAGAATATCCAACGACTGAAACAGTTGATAAAGAAACAGGAGGAGGCTATCGAGAAAATCAAAAGCGGGAAAGAGAAACAAATAGACCAGGATACAGATAAGGTTGGAGGTTCGAGTCAAGGTCGAGATGTTATTGTTATAGATGAAGAGGCGACGAGCAGTGAAACTGATACTGTTAAACGTCCAGAGCAGATGAATAACAGTAAAACAGATAACAGTAAAAATTTGACAACTAAAAGGACAATGGCTGGTCCAACAATCATGACCGTTCAAGGATATAGTCACGTGCCTCCAAGAGATAATATTCCAGGTAGCATGAAACTAACAATTTCAGGGGGTAAAGTTACCTCTGTTCAACCTCCTGCCATTACTCAAAGTAAAGTTACTGCAGTTCAGCCTCCTTCCATTACCAAAGTCACCCCCGTCAAAATCCTTCCTGCTGCAGCGGTACCAAGTGCAGCAATACCAGGTACAGGAGGGGCAGATGGACTACCTAAAATAACAGGAATATGTTCCTTAGCTGGGATGAAACAAATACCAAAACATATGTTGACACCGGACGAGTTAGACAAAACGATTAATTTTTTATCCAACACAAATGCAGGTAGATTACCCAGCAGGATTGTTAATTTAGGCCCTAATGAGAAAGAAGATATTTTGAAAACATTACAGCAAGCAAGAACATTAATGGCTAAAAATATGCAAAGTGCAGCTGCAGCTGAAGACTGCGCAGCTACCGGGAATACCCCTGCCAGGCCTCTTCCAACAACAGTACACTTAGGAGCACCTGGGCAGACGATATCGCAAGGCCCTAAAACAATTGCCAGCTCATTAGGTAATAGTATTATTCTAACTTCAACATTGAAAACAGGAGAACGAAGGATCACGTTAGTCCCTGCAAAACCAAAGAAACAACCGAACGCTGTGCCTTCCGCTACACCAGTACAAGGAAGTGTTCCTCGTGTTAAATACACAAGTTTAGGACTGCCATATGCACTCAACGAAAACGAACAATCAGATAGAACAGAAAATGACACTGATTCAAATGCTAATCAGCCAAAGGAATTGTCTTCTCCTAAAAGCAGCGAGGCTGTACAAAATTTGCCACCATCTGTAAATTTACAATATCTGCCATCAAGTCAAGGTATTGCGTTAGGCCCAACAGCGATGGAAGCGCCAATCAACAGACAGAGTGATATTCAATTGTTGAATAGTTTGGTCTCAAAGCAAGGTCAGAGTGTAAACACTGCACCAGGATTTACCGTAGGCCCAAGACCAAGATTGATCACAGTTACTAGACCTGGTGCTGTTGTAGCACATGCTACACGATCGATGCCAGGGGGAATGACCAGGGCATTACTACAGAACAGTATTATCAATGAACAACTCGCTTCAATAAACACATCCGGAATTCCAGCTCTTGGTCGTAATTCCGGACAAGCTAACAGCGGTCTAGAACCCGTTACAGCAGAGCATGGTAAAGTAAACGCAATGCCAGTCGGTAGTAACATGCCGCAAGTTCAAATGCTACAAGCTGGGCAACCAAGTGAAAATCAGCAAGTCCAAATAAGGCAACCAGTTGCATCGAACAACACAATGCCAGTTGGTAGTAGCATACCACGAGGCCAAATGCTACAAGCTGGGCAACCAAGTGATAATCAACAAGTTCGAATAAGGCAGCCAGTGTCATCTAACAGTGCACCTGAACTACAGAGCATACAGCCACAATTTTACCAAAAAGTTGTCCTAATACAAGATAGGGGAAGTTATGCATTAGTTCCTATACCAGCAAATGCTAATATCCCAGGTGCATTTCATGTACCGGTCGATCACAGGCAGCTCATGAATAGCCAAATGCAAGGTGTGGGTCAAATGCCTCGTGCACCCCCGCCACCGTATGGTCTACAATACCAAGGACATCCTGGTATGCTCCCACATCAGGGGGTGCGTTCTGTGGCTGTACCGGATCCAAGAACAGAAGCTACTCTGCCTGGAAATTCGCCAGCTGTTTCTAGTAATTTTGGACAAATCAACCCACCGCAGATGCCAAGACTGGCTCCGATTGACCCCCTCGCTGCTGCGGGTAATATGGCCAGTGAATTAAAGAAGGCAGCCTCCGCAAATGAAGCTGAATCAAAACATTTGAATCCAACGCAAAGTACAGGGAAACCAATCTGTAAAACGGAAGGCACTGCAGAATCACTGCCGCAAGGTTCAGATACTGGCATAAAAGATACACTCGTCGAAGTAAAAGGACCAAAGACCACCAAATTGATTATAAAAATGACAGACATTTCTCAGAAGAAGTCTTTGTTCAACATCTTACCAAAACCAAGCGAAGGGACATTACCAGATTTGACACCCGTTTCTGGACATGCTCAGCTACTTGCAAGGTTAGCAAACCAGACACAAATTTGTGGAGGTAGTCTCAATGAAACTAAAGCAGCTCTTCAAAATGCATTACCGAGATCTGTTCAAGTCAGTAACATAGCGAAAACTGTAGCAAAAGAAGCACCGTTCAAAGTTTATCCTCAAGAGACATTTGATACATCACCTTATTGGCTAAAACATGCAGCTAAACATCGAATCGCCGAGCATTTTCGTTGTAACATAACCTCATCTAACAACGGCACTTCCGGGATTAGCAGTTCCGAGAATGATCTTCCTGAGAAAGGTACATCTTCCTCGGAAGAAATTACTTTCGGGAAGAGCAACGCTCAGACTAAGGTATTGGAGAATGGCACATCTTCTTCCAAAGAAATTACTTCCGAGAAGGGTAATTCCGAGAGTGAAAATTCTGAGAAAGGTGCATCTTCGTCTGAAGAAATTACTTCCGGGAAGAGCAATGCTCAGACTGATGTATCCAAGAATGGTACGTCTTCTTCCAAAGAAATTACCTCCGGGAAGACAAATTCAGAGAATGACATTTCTGAGAAACGTACATCTTTCTCTGAAGAAACTACTTCCGGGAAAAGCAATTCAGATGATGAAATTTCCAAAGAAAACGACTCTGGGAAGAGCAACACTGAAAACAGCACTTCAGAAAAGGCCAGTTGTAAGACAAACCAATCAGTAACAAAAGATTCGAAGAAAATTGGTGCTGAGAAAGGGAGTTCAGAAAATATCAACCCTAATAAAACTACACCTGCAAAGCTGGATACAAAACCTAGCTTAGCAGAACAGATTTTTCAGCAGATCAAGAAACGTTCACCAACTTTACGATCGAAGTTCGCGGTACGCTTTGGCAGTTATGAAAACCAGTTTAGTTTGGTGAATACAAAACGGCCGTTATGGCAGTTTCTACCCGCAGCAGAAAATGAGGAATTTATTACGAATTTCGGGCTGGAAGAAGTCGTTGATCGCTTGCTGACTATGCCAGATATGAAGAGAGATAAAGAGGCTAATAAAGAGGCTGATGAAAGAGAAATCGAGGTTACAATAGATGGAAAAGAGCTTTTGTTAAATGGCAAGAACGTCAAGGGCGAGGATAACCCAGTTCATTTGTGGAAAAACAGAATTTACGTGGATGCATTCAAATTGTCAAACACATTACAAAGTGAAATAAACAGTCGAAAACGAAAAAAGAACACTGCTAAAAATGATTCGAAGAACGATAGTAAGTTGATGCTAAAACTGAATGCGATGCATAGGGATGTCAAAAGTCAAAAGAGATCAAGAATGACAAATTCGAACAACAGGGATAACAAAAACCGGAAGAGGGCAAGAATGATGACAGTCGAAACGACGAAGCGCGAATTTACGAAGAGGAGAGTCTTATCACAAACTAGCAAAAGCAAGGATACTGTTGAAGACGATATTTGGGAGAGCGGCGATGAGACTGAAGAGGAAGTATCGGATGATGACTCAAAGGAGCCTGACTGGATACCGGATGATGAGGAATCAGACTCGGAAACGAGTGCGGAATCGAATTCAGATGACGAGAACGATGAGGTGGCGGACAGTGATGAAACTTCGGACAGTGATGATGAACCAATCTCGAAGAAGTACAAACCGAGGACGCTGACAGTTGAGGAGCTGCCAAAGGTATTTGTAAAATTGGATGACGTTCTTTTGAGTAATACATCGAAACCAGATTCATGATAAAAATGTTACTTTATTTCTATAAGCTAAAGAGCCATTGTTACCCAGGGTCCCTTGCGGGCACGCTGCAGTTTCTGGCTGTCCATAAATCAAATCTGGCCTACGCGGAAAAAATGGATCTACAATGAATAAGTTGAATTGTTAGAAATGTCAACTAAAGGCAAAACCTTTCTATCATTTCGACCACTGCAATGTGATTCCATATTGTTCACTTAGGCCTAATTTGATTTTCAGAGAGTCTGAAATTGCACGTTGCCTGCAAAGGACGCCGGGTAGCAATTGTTCTTTAATTCTTGGCCAAAATAGCAAAGATCGTTGGCCAAACATTTGAGATTTGCTCGCCAAACAATGGATGCGGTTACACTAGGTGCTTTATCCCGTGAAAATGCGTTTGCTCTCCAAGTAGTTCTCAAATGTTGGGCAAATAATTTTCGCTCATTTGACCAAGGAATACACGTAAAGCAATAGGCAACGCTGTTCGCACAACTCTCGCTTAAATGTATGTATGCTTCGCTTAGCACCTTAATCGGCGCGCGCATCACTGTATATAGAGTGCAAGCCTTGCGTAAATTAACATCATAAGAATTTAAGCTGTCCAAAAAGTTTTGAGGAAATTGCATGAATCTGTCATAGCCTGATAAGAGCTCATCCAGAAGAAAAGATAGTAAGATTCTGTAGACAGCAATTCTTTGAAATCTGAAAATCCTCTCAAAAATTCATACGACTTCATGAGAATTTTGGGCTAGAAAATGATGCTAATGTACGCAAGGTCTGCACTGTACAACGGCAAAATGATGTAACAGGATATTCTTTCGTGAAAGAGATAAAGAAGGAAATTTCTACAAAGGCCAGTTTCCACCAAAAAGTTCTGTCATCAAATCCTAAGATAGTTGTGCTTGATTGTTAAAGGATCTGTTACATCCAGCATGCCTTGCACGCGTCGTCTTTTGGTTTGCCTTTGTTGTCGCCATTTTCATGGCCAACCAATATACGACACGTGCAAGGTATGTTGGATGAAACGGACCCTTCAAATCGGCGGTGACTGGTTTCGACCAAAATTGTTTTATCACCGCCCACATAATTTAAACAGACTGGTAGAATTCTCCTTTCCTCCTATTGATCATGCAAAATGATCATGACATTACCGTAAACCAATTTTTTAAAAACCAGATTCAGGTTTCCGAGCAGACAAACTGATTTACCTTTCTGAAAATAGATTTCAAAATCATCAGACTTACCTCCCCGTACGTGAATGTGCTGAGTGTCCGCCCCCCCCCCTGGGCTGTCAGATCGCTTTGCCTCTAACAAAACCGTTTCCTTTATTTTCCAAAATCTGGCTTGCTCGTTTGAATGCATATTGAAAATATTTTGTACAAATACTTACTAGAAGCAAAATGATACATACTCGTTTATGCCGCCTTATCGATGTGTTTAATAAGTATCACCAAGATAAAATAAGTATCGCGTAGTATAAATAGTTGACGCCATTTGTACGATGATGTTGAGTTTATCTAATGTGAAATTCGCTTAAAAAGGTTGATGCAGAATTTATGAAACAGTAAATGTTTTTTATTTAACTAGTAAATGAGTCTTGGTAACCCGAAATACTTTCCACGTGTCTGTCTAAGAATACAGTGTCTTGCCACGTTTAGAATTCCCGAAAATCACCTTTCATCTTTTGATACTTAATTTGGTCCCCATTATCCAGAAAGACAAACTTTACTGTATCCATATTTGAATGCTAAATGTAGCTACCACATAACAGCCAGGAAGAAACATTGGCATTGGGTATACACTAGTTAATTTTATACTCATTCGCTGTTGTTTTTTGTCGTTTTGTGGTGTTTCTGCCAGCAAACTTCTTCCTCAAACTTTGCTTAATGGTCTGAAACAGGCATTGCATAGCTGTGGAGAGATGTCAGCTTTCTCCTCTTCTCGTAAGCCCCATTCCCAGTTAATTCGACAGTCAACTAGAGTAGCAACAAACTAAAGTTTTTTAATTCCTGTTAATTTCGAGCTATCAAGTTTCAATTCTGCTAATATTCCTATTGACGTTAAATAATTGCTGTTCAGCTTTTTTTATACACATTTAACATTACTGCTGCTAAGCTTTCACAACTTTGTTCATTGTTCATTTTTGATAAAATGAAAATTTTGTACTTAATTTGAGTGTGTCTTTATTGAAATTACATCTGCAATAAGGCATCAAAATGAAGCCTGTATAACTCGAAAACAAAGTTAACACTATTTTGACAACAATATATACCTATAAATTTGTCATGCCTTGATATTCTTAGGATTCTTTCGTGTTTAGCCGTAATATATTCTTAAATAATTCTTATTTTGTCAAATCTGATATGTTCTCAGGGGAGCATAGTTAAAATCTAGAGAAACCACAATTTTTGAAAAAACGAGATATGCCAATCATGCAATTCTCTGTTAGGAACATAGCAAAACAGGAAACTGCTGAAAAATGAGACACAAATACGCGAGCGAAGGCTGAGCAATATTCTTATTATATTCTTTATAAAAATTGAGTGATTCTGAGCATGAATACGCTTATGCACAATATTCTTATAAAAAGAGTGTGCAGAGCAATAGGACCATGGTAGTAAGTCTTGCTTATTGTTTATCAGCACTAGTGTATCGTAACAGTTAGCGTTTAAATGATGGGATTGATTGTGTCTATTCAAGTTTTCACAAGAATGAAGACTTTAAAAACCATGGCTGACCATGATCCTTTGTAGCACTGCAATTTACTTTTGTGTGATTGAGAGCTGCTACTGGCTAAAGATCTGTTCCATTTTGCTTTTTATTAACTATGGGTCCCTAACATGCTCCTTGACTTGGTGCTTTAAAAGTACAACTCAGATAAAAACAAGTTGGTGTTGACACAGGATAAAATCTATTTTCCAAAACACAATTACACATTATCACACAAAATAGTAATATTAATGCTTCAACTTTACATAAAAATGAAATTCAAGATTTTGGAATATTGTCCTTGTTGTAACAACTTATCCACCAAACACCTCAAAGATGCAATATTGAATTGACAAAATTATTTGACAATTCCAAATGATGACAAGGCAATTTCCTTTAATTACTGCATTATTTTTATCATTTCATGGTTTCCAATATTAGCCAAGGGAAAAAGCATATTATCATATCAAAAAAGAAAACTAATAATTAATACCTTGCAAGCTGTTGAGCAACACACAATCTTTTTCTTGGAACTTGTGCCAGCTAGCTTTTCTTTGCAATTTCTTCATACCTTTTTACTGATATGATTGGGCCAGATTCTTTCTTGCTTAGATCAATCGGCTCTTCAGGAATTTCCTTGGGATGGAAAGGAGGAATTTAATCATGTGACAACCTTGTACAAAATAACAAAATTAACAAATATAAAACATACAACTTATCATAATAATAAATTCACTAGTTTGCTGACTTCCTGCCTTCAAACAATTCAAAGTTCTTTACTGCAAGTATCTTTGTCAAATATCCAACAAAAATCCTTTTCTTGTAAGGTTTTTCTTGATTCACTTCATATTTGCATTAAGCTGTGTACAAAAGTGGGGGGGGGACTTGAGCGAAGGGGGATTTTTTGGCCACGCCCTTTCCTCCTAGGAAACGCCCTTTTTTCTCTTAGGTAACGCCCCTTTTTCTTCCAGATAACACTTTTTAATATACCATCCATTACAAACGTTATCAGAACAGTGCGGTTTGATGTCTACCACTTGAAGTTGGAAATTATGAAGTTTTCCGTCAAAATAAAGATAAGATGACCCATAACACAACAGAAAACTGTTTAGAGGGACACTTTATCGTAAACCTAATAAAAGGAGCTGTTCAAGTTTTAAATTGTTCAGGAACGTTCTTGCAGCATTTCTTACAATCCAATAATCAACGTTCAAAATCAATGGCGTTGTTCTCTTAAATAGTTACAAGCTTAGTTTCCTTGGTTTGAGAGTAAATTGCTTTCGAAGGATCAGTAGATTATTGCATTCTTCCCATGTGAACCATACATAGAAATATGGTATTACAGTACACAGTACAGTAAGTAATATCTTGATGCCACGCCTGACTGTGAAGGTCAGGTCAATAAATCTAAACAGCTGCACACATAATTTGCTTCTGACTGTTTAGAAAATGCACTCCCCCCCCTGAGATTTTCTCATCGAATTTGCACGAATCTCAAGGACCATCCTTGGGAAAAAGTGGGGGGACTAGTCCCCCCCATTCCCCTCTGTGGCTCCGCCACTGGTGTATATATGATAAAACTAAAGGTAGTGGGAGCAAATTACTTCAGAATTTTGAAAGGACTTTTTGATACAGGTACCGTGATATGATATTTGTCACTAAACCCTTTTAATGCATAAATAAGCACCTTTAAACAAGGAAGAAACGATACTCACTTGAACCTTTTGTACACATTTACAAAAATATTACTCAGTGGAACAGCTAACAGGTCTACTGAGGAAAGAGAGTTATGAGACTTTCTATATCAACTTGAGAACTTACGAGATTTGGTTTGTAGATGTAATGAACAGTTGAAGCTCCAGCCATCATTGTTGCTATGCTTGTTGCTATGAATGTTAAATATTTTCTCCATGACGTACCAGCAGGCATTTTGACACCAACTTGAAGATTCAATTTTAGGATTCTTCTTCTGATTTCTTTAATCTTCTTTCTGATTCAAGCCTGATTGCTGTGTCATCTGGAAAAGATAAATTGCATTTTCATTTTTGAGTGTTACAATATATGATTTTGTTGAAGATGATGATCTTTGAACACTAATGACATTTGTAACAATTCCCCTGATAGTGATACCATCTTTAGCATGATTGTCTATAATTCTACAACGCAAAGGAGTTTTTGAGTAAGCAATGCCAAGTATATGACTGCCAGACTGAAAAGTTTGACATACACAGGGCATTAGTCACTCATATACGTTTTTGTTATTTGTGTAGCCATCAGCACATTTGCATAATTTGGTCACAGGAATGCATTTTATATTTGTATTCTATGTACTGTAAGTTGTACTGTGTTGATATGCACATTTTGTGTTCAAATTGCCATACTCTCTAAGCCATTTTGATCCCATTTCAAAGTCCACTGTGCAGTTTTCAAACTTTCCAGTCTGGTATGATGGGTGCACAACCACTGCTACAGCCCCCTGCCAGAGGGAATTTAAGGTCTCGTGGAAAGAAATTTTGGCAAAATGTTAAACAGTAAATGCATTTTTTTAGTCATTTTAGCCCCCTGTTGGAAGCTCTTGTCCCTCCACATTGGAAGATTTCTGATGGCAGCTTCAAACTGGTCCAAAAGGCAAAAGAATATTTTCTGGCTGGCAGATGCAAGAAGATTTTGCTGAGTGTCCAGTGCAGGCTTAGTCTGCGCGCAGACTTATACTGCATGCAGGCAAGTGTAGGCCTAGACCACGTCTAATCTTGCTTGAGATCCGCATCAGCTCGCCATGTTTGGTGGATCGAGTCTTTGGTCTCCAACATAATAACTCCACTTGTTCGATTAAAAAATTATCCACCATTATCGCAAAGCCTTGATTTTTGGCTTGCAAAAGCTTTCTTAGTTTCAATCTAACTTGTGGGACTATTATTCACGACTTTTCAATTTTGGTGGTAGGCCCGCCCCACTGGCTGGCGACAATAATAAAAATACTGTCTTCTTGTTATGCTAGCAAATATATATATCCCATGCATACTCACAAAAGGTTTCTTTCCCAATGCGAACTTTGATCATAAAGAATTCAATACCAGCTCCTAGTAGAAAGAAAGCAGGCATATATCTATATGGTCCAAGTTTCGTTAAAGTCTTCCCGAACATCACACAGCTTCGCTTCTGATCCGATCGGCCTAACTTCTTCCCGCCTCATCTTCAAATGATCCAGCCTCGTTCTTGAAACTATTGTTATGCAAGAATGCAAGCAGCAAAATTTCTCCTTCGCAGTGGCTTTGAAGAATTTTGGGGTTTTTTTACTCCAAAAGTTTTTGTAAACAAGCGTATGGGCAAGGTCATGATGACATGTCCATACTTTTCACCTCTTTGCAGCTACTGTACGATTTTGCAAAGAATTGCAGAAACGACAATTTTCATTGGCTTACATTGAGTGGTAAGAGTCTTATTCCAAACATTTTTGAAGGGCTTTGAATAAATTTGTTACCCCGTTTGTTACATGGTCTATACCTTCTATTCTAGTTATGCTCAGCCATGAAAAAGAAACGCATTACACATAAATATTATAAGACACTTCTTATATCCTTATAAAAACTCAATCTCGGTTCGCCAAAGAACAACAGAAGTCCAGTTCATGATCATGCCATGCCCTTTGGATCGCTGCAAAACGCTCCATTTTGGAAAATCCACAGGTGTCGGAGAATGGTTCAGTAATACTTGCACGATTCAGTAATACATACAAATGTACTAAAATTTAATCATATCTGCAAGTTAACTGTGTTAAATTTCACTTGAATCCTCTATCAGTTACACAGTTTTTCATTAGACCCACGTTCGAGGATTCAAGAGATATTTAACACATTTAACTGGCAGGTATGATTAAATACATCCATAGATAATAGAACAGTGTCACTGTTCTATTATCTATGATAAATCTTAGTACATTTGTATGTACTACTGACATCAAAAGTTACTGCACTCTTGATAGATTCTGGTCTGGTAGCTTCCTCAAATATTTATGAATTTGAATCTTCATTTCCATGACCTTGCATTTCACAGCCATTTGCATTTACAAAAAAACCAGCAAATTATTGGGAGCTAAAGGCCCCCAGCCCCCACTCTCAACGGGGCTGCTTCTCAAACGTCTGGACACGTATCGTGAAAAATCTGCGTAGATTATTTATTTATCACTGTCCGGAAACCCGAAAAAAGCCGTGAAAGAAGTAAATCCTTTTCCTATCCCAACGAACGTCATTATAAACTCGAGATGTCATCTTCCGGTTTTGCCTCTAGCATTGCTTGAATTTCTTAATGTAACAATATATCATTCATAAGCTTTTCATGTTTTGTTGTCCTTCTCTTTGCCCTGATCAAGCCGGTGACTAGGCCAGTCGTAAAACGACCAAGATGTTATTATGGCCTACGTTTGTTTTTGTGGCAATCTGCTGTCTTTTAAGTCGAAGTTATGCTGCACCAACGAATAGAACTGCTACAAATTCAAGGTAAAGTTTATTTCTGAGTTTCTTTCATCTTTCTTTTGTCATTCAAAGTTTGTCGATTTATTACCTCTAAAAGTTCCAAATTTTTGTTGTCGGCTCAGATCAAGGTCAAGCAAGCAGTCAGCCACATGGTGCAGACGTACTTTGTGGTTCGACAAGCTTGGACAAATGTGTGACTATTCAGTAAGGCGCAGACGATGAAATTACCAGGCAAGGACGAAAAATACTGAGTTTCCTTTTACCACGAAAATTTTGTTTAAAACTGCAAATGATTAAATTGCGGAACTTGAGTTATGAGTACAACGAAAATTCACGTCGTACATAAAATCTTGGTACCAAAATTTTCTGAATTTGAACCTGTAAAAGTTTGATTGAAGCAGAAACAGGGAAACAATAATTTCCCTATTCAGACACCAAAGCTCGTGGAAGATTCCTAAAAACAAATATCACCCCAAAAACACCCCTGCAATTAACAAGGCACGAAAAAGGTAAGGTTTGGTTCTTCTGCATGCTGAATTAAAGATGCCCTGGGTACCAGAGCCAAAAAATAATAAAAAGAAAAAATAAGGAAGGAAAGAAAGCCTCCTTTCTTCCTTCTCTCTTTTCCTCTTACCAATTTCCTTTCATTTAAATTTTGAGGCTCTGGTACCCAGGGTAAATTAAAGAAAATAAATGAAGTACTGTTAAAGCGCTATTAAGCCCCCCTCTCTACAAAGCCCCCCCCCGCTCCTCTAAAAGGTCCAAAATTGAATAAGTAGACCGAACAAAAGAAGACCGAGCGCAAAAACGGCTTTGGATCTGATTTTATTATCTATAAGATATCTTTGCCCTATTTTGCAGCGAATATACGTTGGTTCGAGCAATTCCTGATACTTCTTCTCAAGTGGATTTGTTGCAACGGATGAGGATGAAAAACAACATGAATGTGCGTTTATTTTAGATGATTCTTTTCAATTTGACACCACACATATTTTTTCATGAAACTAAGAATTTGAGCCAGGACTGAAAGTTTGTTAATATGATCAGATTTTTGAGTACTTCGAGTTTCTGACGAGTTTCTTGTCGTCATGCCCACTTTCTGTGCCCTTGTGAACATTTGAAAACAACATTATCTAGCCTTTGCAACGTTCAGAAATTGGTCAAGTACCCAGTACACGATGTTGTTTTCAAATGTTCACAATGGCACAGGTAACGACTCTCAATTCTTGTACTAGCGATAACCTAAACGATAACCTGGAAATAAAAACGACGTAATCCCACGTAAGCCGACCACTGAGTGCCCTTTATGTGAAGTTCAAGAACGTGTCAACCGCGCTCAATTTTACACTGTTGCAAACCGAGCAAGGGCAGTTGGAATACAACAATTTATACTGGAGGGTACCGGAGGTTTTTGGCAAATGCTACTACCCATGTCAACCTCGTCCCCAGACCCTTTGTCATGATGGGCCTTTTGTCATAATGGGACGGGAACAACAAAAACTTTTCGGCGACGTCCCAATATGACAAAAGGCCCTGGGGACGAGTTTGTGCTCCTGTGGTACTGCGGTAAACCTTACCAGTCACATTCCTCAAAACAACGTTAATGCCTCAGACCCAACTGATCCAAACTGTCAGCTTAAACAGGGCTAGCCAACGACAAAAGACTAGTGAAAATATACAGAAAGAAGAAGATGACAAATATGTCTTCGAGTAAGACTCGTCATTATCTCTCCCGATTGTGGTATGGTCCTATAAACCGTGTTTTAATTTATAACGAAGACAACTGCAGTTCTGTATATATGTATAAATTTTTCTCTCTTACGTTTTTCGTTGTGCCAGCACCTTTAAGGGGACCATTACGGAATTAAGGTCAGCTTAACCTTTTAATGCTATCTCTGCCACTGTAATTAGGGTTGTTTGTATCTATTTTCATACTATTAAACCTGTAAATATAGCTATTTTTAATCATGGCAAATAATCCATATGTACATATATACATGCAACGAGCCATCGGCCTAGATATGGACATAATTTTGATAAACTGGAATACTTCCATTTTTCAGGTTCAATTTTGGAGGCTTCCAGATTGGCCAGGACGTCATGTTGATATTTGGGTGCCAAAAGCGACAAAACAAAGCTTGATGAATAAATTGAAGAAAAATGACATTTTGTATGAAATCAAGGTCACAGATTGGAACATAACAAAAGATGACGTAACGATGGAAGATATTGACTTGTTCGATAAAAAGTACCAGAAACTGCATCAGGTAATTATAAGACAATTTTAAAATGGTGCACCAAATGTGTACGCAAATTGACTGAAGATAACGAAGAGTGATTAACACCTCCAAGTGCAGTAGCTTTGTTCGATAAAGGTCCATGATCCTTTGCGGCGCAAAGCTCGACTTCATGTGATATGAAAATAAAATCTGGCCTAGGTTCTGTTTGTTTTGCGTTCATTCGGCGTGCAAAAGTTCATGGTTGGCCATTAAATCCAATAAAGTTGGATGGGAAAGACAAGTAATATTCTTCGATGCACAAAATTATTTCTGTCATTTCACGCTGTTACTTTATGGCTAACAGTAAGACACTCCGTAGACTTTTGAAGGTTAGCTAAGACGCTACTTCTCTGGATGCTTTGCAGGGAATTTCATTCAGGGACCTCTAAAGCCAAATGGGCCCAACATGTCCACCCACTTTGTGACTTGATGAACACTTTGTATTTTCAGATAACCTCGGAGCTGAAGAGACTAGCGAAGGGTTATAGCGACTTTGTGAAACTTATTGAGGTTGGAAAATCATTTGAAAAAAGAGAATTGTGGGCTATTCAGGTACGTAATGTTCTTACAGCAAACTTTGCATTTTTAGTGAAAGTAGTGGGATAATCGTCCTCTTCTGGTTAAGACTGTGGCTTGGTAAATTGAGTTGCAATTTGCACTCACCTATATATATCAAAGTTACATACTTGAATACGTATTTTTGAGTGAAACTCCAAAGCTTTTTTCAGCTTCCATCATCAAAGTAACGTCAGTCATGGAGTTAGGAAAAACTTACGATAGATACATGAAGAAAGAAAATTGTTATAGCTAGTGATGCAGTGAAACGTTAAATAGGGATATATATAAAGGATTCTTTGCGTTTCCCTTTCTCAACCTTGAACCTATATATTATTATCTTGACTATTATTAGATTTAAAGTTGTTCTCCGTAATTTTTCTCTGCACCTAAACACAATGAAATCATTGTTTTTTTCAGATGTTAAAAAAGTCAGCCAAGAAGAAACCACTGCTGTTCTTTTTATGCGGACTTCATGGAAGGGAATGGTTAAGCATTGCATCTTGTATGTATGTTGTTCGAATGGTAAGTTCTAATATGCTACTTACATACGATGAAATCTTGTTGACTTTTTTACTCGGCCGGTGGATTTTTTTGGCTGAACCGATTACATATTTCGTGGTTTTCGCTATTGATGGATGAATGGACACTCGGATGACGACGGTTTGGTCGGGAATGATGTTGTTGCTGTGGTTGTTGTTGTTGTTGTTGTTGTTGTGATACCTGTGACAATGTCGTGAATCTAGTTCTTAGTGACAAATCTAATTGAACAACTCTTTCGTGAGTCACTTGAAGGTTCCCTTTTACTGAGGTTCTTTTCCTCTCTATCTTGCAGTTGATACTCAACAGTGATTACGAAAATGATATTCAACTTATCACAGACAATTTTGAAGTTATTTTCCTTCCAATTGCTAATCCTGATGGATATGTCCACACACATGAAGTGGTAAGTTGCAGTGTTTTGAACAAGGACAGATTTTGTAACGCAATAGCATCAGTATCAGAGGCTTTGATTGACACCGGAATTCTATGCGATTAGTAAATGCCTGGTGGATTTTATTTGATTCTGAACCTGAGTACTAAGTCTTTCATTTAAGCCCTAAATATCAAAATCTGTCCGTAAGTTATTCCTGAATATCGGAAAAAGTTGAGAAAAATTCAGAAAGACAAAACAGTAACGTTTCACCAAATGTTTTTTGTTTGTTTTTTTGTTTGCTTGGGATCGAATCAAAGCACTAGCAGATTCTGTTGAAAGTAGATCAGATACAATGTTAGAAACTCACCATAGCTGTAATGGCCCATGGACTTTTCAGCAGCACTCTGTTATTGTGACAAAGTGTTCCAACAACACCGACAAACAAGTTGCCATTCGAAACATTTTATTGTTGTTGATTCGAGGTTTGCCAATCCACAGGCTTTAGCAACAAGAAAAGTGCAGTCATTTCCTTTCTATCGGTGTAGATTTTCGGTGATTCTTAATTCTTGCTGAAAAACAAAAAATAGGCATCAAGATTGAAATGAATTCATATGAGTCTGAGAGCTTCATTTCCTTGCCTCCTTTGAAGAAGACGATCCCATTTACATCACCCCTAATATTTCGTAACATTTGCTCCTTCTATCTATAAGAAAAATATTGTTTTGGACCACTGTATCTACATTTTAAAGTAAGTACAAAGATCAGTAGCCTTTGCCATCGTTTGTTTTATTTTTGTGAATATCGTACGCTCAGTTATCCTGGAAGCTGTGTAGAGCAAGTTGCTCACTTCATACAAAGCATGCTGGTCTTTGCACTCCCTTTAATCTTAAGAAGTTTGTAGCGCATCAAACCTGAACCAGTACAGTGAAAAACGTGGTCTAAAAGTGATAAGATTTCTTCCCGCTTCCTCCGAATGAATAGGCAAGGTTTTGGAGGAAGTCAAGATCAACAACAAGAGAAGATGATTGCCCTGGAGTTGATTTGAACAGAAATTTCAACTTCAGATGGGGAGGTAAGTAGCGTTTCTTAGACTGCGTTCACACGATGCCGGCACATTTTGAAAACGGTGAAAAATTCGACGGATAGGCCTCCTGTTCACACGAAAACGGCACATTTTTTGCCGGCAGATTTTGAAAACGGCAGATTTTGAAAACGGAACTCTAATCGGCACATTTTGGAAACGGCATCGTGTAAACACTTTAAAATGATGAAAATAGAACATTTTCAGACGCTTTTGGAACGAGACTGAACGATTCTTAGGATTTAGGTTTACTTAAGAGGCACCAAAGTCTTGCAACGAGCTTTTTACCGGCAAATTTCTGACCGTTTTCAAATTGTTCCGGCATCGTGTGAACGCTAGCTCAAATTTTGCTACCGTCACATTTTTCATCGTTTTCAAAATGTGCCGGCATCGTGTGAACGCAGCCTTACTCTTGCATTGTAGGATCATTGGAAGGTTTTAGTTAGTTGCTGAAAAAAACAAAAAGATTTCACAGCTTCAGGGTAGAACTGTTAGCACTTGAAAATGTTTGCGGGGACCTATCGTAAACATTAACCTCTCTTCACTCTCAAATACAAAGTACAAATGCACGACGAAATCCTTTAGAGAAAGTAGGATTGTTAAAGGCTTTAACTGGGCACCTGTGTATAAATTTCAGTTTATCACCATGGACTTCCGTACGACTGTCTGAGAATCTTGATTGGATGGCCATTATTTGGCTTGCAGTCTTGGGACGTACCCGTTGGGAGTGGGGGGTGGGGCTGCCGCCTACTGCTGCATATGCCTCCTTGATTGGATTCCAGCGCACCTGATTAAATTGTAGGATCAACGTTGATTACTTTTGCAATTTTGATACTGGAAAACATTTATAATTCAACTTAGAATTTGCCTTGTGAGAAGCATTTCTTACCAAGTTGAACCAAATGGAAACCCTGCAACTCTGCAGTAGTGCAAAAGATTGTAGAGGCCAGGAATTTTTCTATTTCTCTGCTCTTTTTGCAGGGATGTAGGAAGCATCTCAAACTTGGGTTACGACGCTTCGAGGGCACCTTTTCCGTAAGAAAAAGGGGTTCTCCTAGAAATAAAAAGGGAACTTCTTTGTTTATTGCAAAATCTTGGGGGCACATGAAGGTGTTGTGGCGCCGTGGTGTAATCCTCTGACATTGCAGGCAGAATAGTCAGCCGGAGTGGGTTCGAGTCCCGGTAGGGCCCCACCACTTGAGCATCATGACAAGGGGTCGCCGACTCGATTAGGTCTGCTCTATTTCTGCGATCCCAGCGCTTGGCGCTGAAAAACGCAACTTCACCTTCACCTTTACGTGCCCCCAGTGCCCCTGGTTCCTACGTCTATGTCTTTTTGCCACAGTGTGCGGCTAATATAATAGATCTGAAACTGGGCTTGAACTACCTTGCCTTTACATCTGTGATGCTGTATATTTTGTTGAAAAGTGAACATTCTAGGAACCCAATACGACTGTAGCCATTGGTGGACTGGAAAATAAAATTTGAGGGGCTATCCTATCCTATAACAAGCCCCTTATTTGCAAAACTTTCTCTTGCCTTTACGAAGGGTTATTGCCGAAAAAAAGTCAGTTTTTGTAGACGTTCGAATTTTAGTGGCCTGCTGCCATTCCAGTCCCTTGACTGACGTCTTATGACTTTAGTCTCCCTCAGAAGCAAGAAACAGAGGAAACGATCAACTTATTTTATTGTGGTGCATGTAAAGCTAATTCCAAAAATGTTCCCCGTATATAAAAGTAATAAAGTATAAACAGCAGGCATTAGCGTTATTAATGTCAGACACATCAAAGTTCATCTCGTAATTGGCTTCCGTCCGAATCATGCTTAAATAAGTCATAGACATCTTTAACGAAAGCAGGATGTTGATCTGTTGTTGACTGATACAAAACTGCCAATCCATTCAGAAGTCGCATGTCAATCTCACCCAATGCAAACTCTAGGATTCCAGCATTTTCTTCAATGCGTTCAGCATTCTTTGATTTTGGAATGACAACAACATTTAACTGAAGAGCCCATCGGTATAAAATTTGAGCTGGTGTTTTCTTGTACCTTTCTGCAATTGCAAGAACATGGGGATCTTTCATGGGTGGAAGGACATATGGCCAAGGATTTATGACTGAGTAGCCAACAAATGCCATTCCCCTTTGTTCTGCAATACTCAACATACTGTCTTGATCAGGATTTTGGCCCCCTGGACTGTAAATGCTGAATTTATTTTGAATATAATTTGGTTTTACACCAGCATTTCTTGCAAGAGCTTTCAAGTCTTCAACACTTTCAAAATTACTGACTCCAAGTGCCTTGATTTTGCCTTCTTTTTGTAGTTTCACCATACCTTTCCATGCCTGTCTATTAATTTTCATATCTTCTTCTGGGCCATGCAGCATGTAAACATCCAAATAATCAGTTTGCATAACTTTCATTTGCTCCTGTGCAGTTTTTGTAGCTTTCCTCTCCCTGTATTGAGTTGGTTCTGATAATTTTGTTACAAGAAAGACTTCTTCTCTTGACTTGATGATACCTTGCTTGATTGCCTCTTGAATTGCTTCCCCTACATCTTGCTCATTTTCATAAGACTGAGCAGTGTCAATGTGCCTATAGCCAAATTTAAGAGCAGCAAGAACGGCCTCTTTGCAATCTTTTCCTTCCATCTGCCATGTGCCAAAACCAATTCTTGGGATTTCGACACCATCCTTCATCTTCAGTTTTAACTCTGCCAATCTTTTCCTTATGTCCTCTTTCTTGTAAATTGGTATGTCTAAGGACTGTGATCGAAATGTCAACCCAATGTCATCACTTGGTACTTCCATCACAACTTTTGTCTCTTTCATTAATTTGATAAACTTGCCATCATTGAAGAATTGCAGGAAGGATTTGATAGCTCGATTAAACATCTTCTTCCATTCTTTAGCTTTGGTAGAAAAAGTAAAACTTTATCACACAACTTAAAAGTTTTGTTTCAGCTAATAAAAGAGATTTGGGAAGACCTTCAAAGCCTAACTCATGCGCTGGTTTAACTTTGAGGAACATCTAATACCCAGGCTGCAGGTGGGCACCTCTACAATATAATCCCATCATCAGAATGATCTTCTGTGAATGACCAAAATAACGACAGTATTTATAAAGTTGTGACCAACTGAGTAAAAATGAAAATTGATATTTTCTGGGCATTTGTTATGCTATGTAAGTATGTATAATTTTGCCATATAATTAAATTACAATATAAATTAAAAAAAGGAAAGTGATCTAATTACATGAATATGATATTGACAGGCAAAAAGTTAAAATGAAGTTTAAAAACACCCCAGGTTAAAATGTCAGGGATAGCATTAAAAAGGTCAAATAGGACCTTGTTTCCATAATGGTCCCTCTGGATGTATTATAAAAATAAAAAGAAATTTGTTCCGGAAAAAGGATCTCCTAAAAAAGAATTATTATTCCATTTTCATAGGCGAATTTTGTGTTTTCAATAGTATATGTAGGGGCTATCATCTTGACTTTGGAGATCATTGAAGAGATGTTCTTTGCAGATTTTAGTTCTGATGGTAGATTGTTCCACATTTTGGGTCTGACATGAAAATGAATCATGAATCAGAAAATGAATGATAAGCAACTGATTGTTAGCTATAGTTTCTTAGCAGATCAACAGCCAAGGAACCTATTACCATGCACAAAGAATCTTTCTGTTTCCTTGCTCATAAGCGTATGAGGCGGGGGGCTGGGGGGGCTGTGGCAGCCAACCACTTTCTACGTACAAAATTCTGTTATGAATTCTGTCTAAGAAGTCAATCACTGCATGCACAAGAGATAGATCAACTAAGATAAAGATGACTAATGAAATAAAAGACAAAAAATCTCCTCACTTCCTGCTTCAATGTCAGACATCTGAGCGAGTTTCACAATCATCTTGTCAATAATTTCAAAATTCTGCTTCTTTATTTTCTTGTCTTCCACGTACTTCATTGCAACCCTTGCATTATTCAAAGCGTAATTCATTGCTTGTTGAACACCCATCAGCGATTCCTCTTCACATTTCCCTTGCGCACACTGCTTCACTTCGTCCAAACTTGCTGCCCAAAGCGCTGTCTCTCCAAAAGGCAGAAGAACTTTTGCAGGAGTATCGGCTAGGACTTGGATTGCTAGGCATGATAACAGGATTGCTGCAAGCTGTTGCTTCGGCATGATGACGGTTCTTCGTCGCTAAGACACACCCCTCCTGGCTGAATAAACAAACGAGAGAGAATGAAGATAGGCCCTTTCGAATATTTTATGACACGTCCACGTGAACGTCTTCCTGTTTGCCTCGTTTCCATGTAACGAAAACATCGAAAACAGGGAGTCCAAATTCGTAGCATTCACTTCCTGTTTTAGGTTCAAGAACCACCAATTTACCCCAGTTTTGAACTTTCAAAACAGTCATCAATCACACATTTTTATCCGCAGATCACAAATAGCAAATCATATCAAATTAAGACCATACGCAAATAAGAATTGAAAATAAAGTCATAAATATGTATATCCTAATTGGAAACTGTTTTCAAACAGAATTTGAGATCCTTAAAATATAAGCAAGAAGAAAACAGTGGAAAACTTTATCATAATTACACACCCCTTGTCCGCCAAAAGACCCTCCCACACTAAGATTTTCATAAATTTATGAAGAATTTATCATGACTATAATTGTCAGTGGCGTTCCCTCCTGTATTTATTTGAAAGTTAGCTTCAGATCCCCTCAAACATATTAGTACTAGTGCTGATATTTGCAATTTCTACAATTATAAGCTGCAATGATTTCAAAGTAACTTTAAAGTAATTCCCTTTTGAAATTTTTGTGTAATGACTTTCATCAATACTTTAAATTGGTACGGCTATCCTGTGGACGTTTCCTTTCTGCGAAGGAGATTATAATCCAACTCATTTCCTTCATCAAAACAAAACTCAGAATACAAAATGGCGCAGCCTGATCTAGGAAAAGATTTACTCCTTATTCATGCTCGCATTTTTAACCACCGAGCAGTACTCAGCGGAGACATACGACAGTTTATAAAAGATTTCGAAACCAAAAGAAACAACAGAGAAGCTACAAGGTTGCAAGATGTGTCCTCAAAAGCTGAAAAAATAGGTCATGTTTTGCCGGAATGTTATGACTTGTCTTCGAGATTGAAGACATTGGAAGAAAAGATTTCACAGGCAACTGATCTCGCAAATGGAATATTGAATCGAGAAAGTAACGATGAAGAAGTAAGAAAACTTTATGAAGACAAGAGAGATGCTGAATGGGCGGAATTTACCGATGAAATAGAGAAGGCAAAACATGATGTCGAGAAACGTCATCGTGAAAGAGTCAATGAACTGAAAAGTAGTCATCAAGAAACGACTGAACAAACACAGCAGTCAGCTTCGTAACAACCTTATATATTCAGAAAATTATGTATTATGTAATATCATGTAATGAGGGAACTGATTTATTAAATTTATCAAAATGGTAATTGTTAACTCAATCAATTTTTTCAACTTTCTTGTGATAACAACACGACAACGAAGTTTGCGATTTCTAGTGAAATATGTATTTTGTAAGAGTACAAGCAAGAAGTGATATGACATACCAAAAAGTTTAATAATATCAAGAAGCTAGCTAGTTTAACAACTTGAAACTGCACTGAAATCCCATGGCCAGAGGGAGAGCCATATGTCATACGAACAGGAAAATGCTCCCTCTCATAAAATGTTATTAAGAAGTAACGTCTGGGAATCTATGAAAAGGGAACTTTCAAAAATCCTGAACAGGTGTAGTCGGGCGAAATTCGGCATGATTCCAAAACAGAATAGTTAAATTCAGGCAAATAAGCATTCAAATGTCAGTTAACCTTCCTTAATGTAAATTTAATGTTCAATTCAGCTTCTGTCTTCTCCATGATTTCGTAGTCGCACACTTTGGTGAACAAACGGACATTTTTTTACTCACTCAGTATTCTTTCTGAAAAGAGTATTAACTGGTGGGGAAATTGTGGATTCACTTGTCGGAAAGTAGAAACGGGCTGTTGGGGATTTTTGTATGTTAAAATATACTTTATGAAAAAGGCTGTACTGTTACGAGATTTTATAGATCAAGTTCAATAAAAAATAAATTTCTGGACTTTAGGTTAAATATTCTACTTTCTCTAGGCGATGGTGCCTCCCCAGATGCTTGCGATGAAACATTTCATGGTTACAGACCATTTTCAGAAAGTGAAACAAGGGCAGTTGCACGATACCTATTTCAAAGACGCAATGATATAAAAGCATTTGTAGATGTACATACATTTGGACAACTTCTTACATTTCCTTGGGGATCTCTTCGTGAACCAGCGTTCCATTTCTACAAACACGTAAGACATTATTTTTTCTCCTCTCAAAAAGGCTGATGATTGCAAAGAACTCGTTGCAAGTCATCTTTGTGAGTGCAAACTTGATTGTCGTCAGCAGAATGCACCAGGAGGCTAGAAGACGGTTGAATGAACTAGTTGATCAAACACAACCGAAGCACGACAAAGCTTCTGATTAACATAACTTCCAATTTCCAAAGCCCAAGGCCAATTCCAGTCAGCGGAATGCCGTAACAATCTATCCAATTTCAGAGCGACATTTTCTCCCGCAAGCAATAGAATTTCCGCCCGCTTGGAAAATTCCACTGACTGGAAATCAGCCTTAAGATATTAAATCACAACGCAACGTCAGTTTAACAGCTCTCTTGGGCACAAAGAAGCTGGCTATAATCTCACAAGCAAAACTATCTCTTCCTTCGATAGTGGTAAGCAGAAGCTATAAATACGGGGGGGGGGGGGGGTTCTTCCATAGTAAAGGTACCTGAGGATGTGCCGCCCACAAGGGGATACTTTTTTGGACCTCTAGTCTAGGCAAGGGTATGCTTCTTGGCAATTTTGGTCAAAGAACTGTAAAAGTTCAGTAATTTCTGTAAAAAACCAAATTTAAAAGAAATTTCTGTCCTGAGAATGCGAAAATTTGGCAAGTTTGGTCAAGAAAACGCCCTTTCAGGGCACTTTTAATGGAGAAATTAGTCCAGCCAAGGGTATCATTTTCACAAAAATTGGTCTAGCCAACGGTTCTATTTTGAAACTGTGGGCGGCACGCCCTTACCCGAAATTTAGCCGAGAACCCCCCCCCCCGTGCTATAAAATGGCGAGGCAATTAAAAGATCTTTTGATAAGATAACCTGAAATGGTTTAAGCGTATGGCCTGAGCTGATACAAGCTACTGGCTCACAAACATCCAGGAGACCAATATTTGTGTGTTCTTGACAACAAATTGGCATCAACTTATCTGTTTCTTGTTGTTACTTTAGCGAGATGTTCTTAGTGGGATCGCAAGGCGTATTGCTTGGGGTACTGGTAAACGATATCGCTATGGCCAAACATCAACTGTTATGTGTGAGTATGAATGAAATTCTTTACTGTAATTAGCTTTCATACCTGCACTGTCTTAGAACAAAAGAAGCACAAATGCATTTCTATCTTCTGATGCCATCATTCGATATGCACAAGTTTAGGGGGCTAACTCTTTTTCAAAAAGAGGTTGCAATGGTCTTGTGTGTGTTTAAACTTTCCGACATATTTCATGAAGATCGACTGACAATAAACAGATACGAACAAACAAATACAGATATACTAGCAGAATGAGCCCTCTCTTTCTTATGGCGTACATACCCTTCCAAAGAGATTGACTATGTATTCTGTGATATCACATTTCATTAACGAGCCATTGTCACCCAAGGTCCTTTGCAGGCACATTGAAATTTCAGACAGTACGCAAATCAAACATGGCCAGCCAAAATGACAAAGATGGATCCATACTGCCATAACACCCAAGCAAAAATGGGTGGAACACTCAACGGGATTTCAAGTTTCGCGCAGCCTCAGGGGGCCTACTTAGTGGATTGAGCATGTGGGGATGTGCCCACTGATGGGATCTCAATTTTAGCAAAGAAATCGGACATAGGAGTATACCTTTTGTATCTTGGTTCCAGAAGAGGAAGATCAAAAAAGCTAATAATTCCAGGACCGGTCGCAGAACCAAAAGAGGGACGACTATATTCACTTTACTGCATCTCATTCCAGAAAAGATATAGTGTTTTCAGGACAGGTTCTAAAATCTTCTTTTGGCAGGCACCTCCCCATCGTTGTCCTCTAAGGTAGACCCCTCTAGCCTGTGTACCAGACCACATTTTCTTTTCAAGTGATCTGGAACATTGGCTAGACCCCTCAGGCGCACAAGTAGAAAACTTTTTTCTCTTCTTTCAGATGTGACATCTGGCGATTCAACAGATTATGTTTATGGATACCTCGGAGTTGTACATAGCTATGGCATCGAACTAAGGCCACAGCTTGCCATTAATCGCAGAAATCTGCAAGGTTTCAATCTTCCACCGAAAGAAATCATCCCAACTGCACAAGAACTCTTTATCATGCTAGATGGACTTGCTAAGTATTGTTTGAGAGAGATGAATGCGAAACGAGCGAAATAAACATGATCAAACCACGACACACTGAATGTTGGGATGTTATATGCAGGAGATGCTGGAAAACGGCCTAACTTACCTACTAATCAATGGAAACTGGAACTTCTGATTGCAGTATCCTGACCCGGAGAGGGTACGAATTGTCCCTATTATCATCATGATGTCCAATAATAACATTTGTTTACTTCTTGCATTTCTTGCATTTTATAAAATATTTTTAAAATTTTTACAACGAAATTTTGAATAACGACACAGTCATCTAAATCACAAGAAAAAATTTCTTGCCTTGTTTTCTTCTGCATAAAAATGTAATTGAACGGAGTTTCTATAGACAAGGAAAATGGGTTCAGCATAAAAAAACTGTCGATGACGCGGCTGCGATGAATATGTTTTGTTTCTGCAGAAGAAGATTATTGCCTGAATGGTATGCATTTTGCGATTTGTAGGTCAAGAAAACATAATTCTTTGTACTAAAAGTTTGCTTTTCAGGCTCTTCAACCCAGACTTTCAAGCGATTTTGTTGAAAAATAAGAAGTGCCGCTAATTTAGGACATTTTGAAAATTAGGCCCACCTTTAAAGAGTACTATTATGAGTCTCTATTGACCAAGTGTTGTGAGCAAATCAAGGCATCAGTCTAGTTAACGCGACTTGAACGAACGTTCTGTACAGAAAATTGTACACATGTCGCTTGATTCAGGCTATTTTGTGGAACAACGAAAAGGTCTATGTGGTCAAGATATTCTTAACTAGATGGCACAAATAGATATTTGTCGGACTACGAAACTAATGATGGTTAAAATCACGAATGATCATTAGATCAATCATAAATACGTCAAGTCAAAAATTATAACTTCTTTTTTACTAAATTACCCTAAGATTAATTCCTACAGATAAAGAAGAAAAAAGCTCATCGTAGCGTAAAATGCAGATATGAAAGGCATGCCCTTACAAATGAAAATCTTAAGTACGATGTTTTTTCTTTCATTTTTCTCAGTCGACTCGCATTTTAAGGGCATGCTATTAGGAATGGCAGCGCCAGGGCGTGGAATGTCCATCCTACTTCTTCCTGGTCGTATTTATTCTTAAGCAAAAACGATGTAAAATTCGTTTGGTATACCTTCTGGCAACCAATTCCATCCCCTGTCCACTGCATTTTGTCAGGGCTTGCACTGCCCTTGGCACTTACATAAACCTTCTTCCATTAGTACCGTTACTTATGTGGACTGAAGAGGATTTTCAAATCGAAACATATTTCAATAAAAAAATTTATTTTTATATTTCATATTCTGTTTATGTCTGATGGTGGCTTAATTTACACACCGTCATTTATATTGTTGGTAGCTTGCGGAAAGTTAAGCTCCAAAGTTATAGGGAAAGGTAAAAAGGGAAAATGTACTTGAAGTGCCAAGTACTCATTTTGTGAAGGGAACAAAGAAAATTATGCAGCAGGAGAGCAGTTGATACGAGCCTGTTAAACAAGAATTGATGAAAAGGAAGCATCATCTGTAATTTTTGTGATTTTATCAAAACAGGCTCGTATATAAGTGCACTTGCTTATTTAAGAGTTTATTCATTAATTCATTTATCTTGCGGATAAGAATTGACACAAAGTTTCAGCCAAATGATAAATTGCCAAATTTACCCAGATTCGAATCGTACTAATAAATAAAATGCAATACGTAAGGGAGCGATCATTATTAATCCTGGGTGCCAGGGCAGAGGATAATCTCGCACAATTAGAGAAAATTTCATACCCCATCTTCATCATAGAAAAAGTTTTCGTGCCCCCCCCCCCATCATCTTTCAGCAAAATGGTTTAGTAGCCCATCCTGAAGTCCTTGTGCATAAAAAATAGATATATGGACCGATACCAAGTCACAGGCGATTTTCATACTGGTCAAGTGATTCATTGATTTCCAGATGTCTCTTAACTTTTCTTTCAATCTTTGATTGATGACTTCATCCAAAATTTTTTCAAGAAAAAATAGTTTCGTACCCCCATAAGAATTACTCTTAAAATTTTCATACCCCCACAAAATAATGAAATAATGGAAAAAAGCTTCATACCCCTACCAAAAATCCTCCGCCCCGGTATCCAGGATTAAAAATGTCCACTCACTAAGCCAGAAAACTAATGGAAAATATACGATAACCCGTTTTCTAATCCAACGAACTCTAGGCTTCTTTAGGCCCTTCAATTAAAATGCTCGCAATTCTTCACAGTTGCGATTTACCGCTACTTCGATATTTACGGCAGCTTAAATTACTGCGTCAATACGAAATGACCTCTATTAACCAATGGTTTCGAGGACGGTTTAAACCGAGATATTATCTTACGATTACCCAAAATACGGTTACCTAAAACAGTTTAGGTTATGATAAATTGTTTCTATAATTTTACAGTCTAATTGAGAAATTGCTAACCCAGTATATCCTAATCTACAATTTCCAACTCATTGCAATTCTAGATCCTATCTAGAATGACCTAGAATAAGATATCTCCGTTTACAGTAAATTCCACCCTTACAAAATAGCAGTTTGTGAAATTCAGACCTCAGTTTCTGTAACGGGTTTCCCATAAAAAGTACGCCTGTTTGAAAATTCACCAAGATCTCATTTCAAGGCCTATCTTCAAGATCTCTTCCTTTGGAAAGTAAATCAAAAGACAAATTATATTCTCTAGCAAAATGCCTCTTCATCCCTTGTTACCCTGCAATTTTTGACTTGCTGATATCACTTAGTCAACAGGACTCATAATATTACTCTTAGAAAGTGGGCCCAATTTATGCGTGCGTAGAGTGATTCCGTATGCACCAATCAAATCGATAGAATTTAGTTCCAACCAATCAGGAGGCGCTATTTAGATAATTGTTCCTGTTGCAAACAAAGAGCGGTTGATGAGGCCCAGAGAACTCGCAGCTGCGATGGATCTATTTTGTTTCTATAGAGGAATATTACAGCCTGAAACGTATTCGTTTTGCGATTTGTAAGTCAGAAAAACAAAATTTTTTTAACTAAAAGTTCCTTTCAATGTTCAAGCTCTTTAGACCAGACTTGGAAACGATTTTGTTGAGTGTACGAGAACTCCCGTTCGTTTAGGCCCTTTTGAAAAAGTGGGCCCACTTTATAAGAGTAATTCTATGAGTCCCTATTGACCAAGTGATATCAGCAAATGAAAGAACGCAGAGAAACAAGGGACAAAAAGGCATAAGTCTACTTGTGACTGACTTTGATATCAGTGCTTTTAGGCGATTTTAAGGCTGCCTGGCTTTGAATCATACTGTGAAAAGATGATTGCCAGACCAACTTTTCATGTATGTTAAAGCTTCTAATTGATCATAAATGACCGAAAGGAACGCTAAATCTCATTGGAGACTTCCAGAATGATAAACAATCAGTAGGAACGGTTTTGTACCTGGGAAGCCGCGTTATAGAATCCACAGGTCTAGACCTCGTTAACACGATACTGGTAGAATTTGAAAACGGTATGAAAAAGTGCTGTTTTGGCAACCTGTCTACACAGTGCCGGTAGAATTTTAATCTTTTTCCATAGACAATAACAATAATCAATCAAGATAAGATAGATAAAACAACTTCGACAATAAAGGCAATAGGGAGCATTAAAAATATTAGCCTCATATGACGAAAGCGGCATAAAATTCTACCGGCAAAATGCGTTTACAAGATGTTGGGAGAATTTGAAAACGAAAGAATTACAAACTTTGCCGTGATTCTAACAGACACAAGATTCTGTCGGCAGAATTTCCAAATTCTGCCGGGATCGTGTAGACGGGAGGCCAAAACGGCACTTTTTCAAGCCGTTTTCAAATTCTACCGGCATCATGTAAACAGAGTCTTAAAGTTAGAAACTTTATTTTGTAAGAAGCATTAATTTATTCTATTTGAACAAAATATCGTTTAAAAAAAGATAATTCTGAAATAAAACAACCTTCAGAGCTGGACTTGTATTCCATCATCAGAAGGAAAGCTTCAACCCGAGTAGCATCTGGTTCTGAATCAATGGCTTATTTGATCTGTAGGTAGAGCAAAATTCATCGATAAATGAGCATTTGATAAGACAGTTTCTTAATTTGTTTCTCATTTTCTGAATGCAGAATTATTAATGTGGTCACTAAAACTGCCGTAGATATGTTTCTTGACATTTAAAAAATCATATAGGAATAAACAATGTTCTGTTAAGTTGAAAACACAAATGGTCAGTCAATATTGCTCAAGAATAAAGGTTCAATGAAATATTTGCTATAATATCCATGCTTTTAACTTTTAAAAGTTTCTTAATGCTTCTCAGACATAGTACTGGTGTTTCTTAAAACTTTGGCCATCTTAGTACTAGTTTCTTATGAACCAGTTTCTTATGATAAAAATGCGTGTAAGCAACCTCAGCAGTTATTCCAGGATGAACTTTCCTTGAAGAGATTGATGGAAACATTTCCATGTCGATAGAGAGTGAACGTAAATTTAAATTCAACACTCACCAATGTCAGATGTTTTAAAATAATTATATCTCATCACCAGATGAATTATGCCTGATTCGGTCGGTTAAATTTATCGTCTCAAACTCAGCAAATTCGTCACGATTCTAAAACATAAAAGTAAATAACTAACAAACATGAAAATAAAGAATAAGAATAAGACCATTTCTCAATAACGAGAAAGCTAAATTACTACTAACATCTGTTGTTATGTCAAATTTTTCATACTGCCCCTTAATATGGCTGTTCTGCAGCAAAACTAATAACAAAGATATAAACAGAACAAATAAACGTGCCTTGAGGGTTTTGTACGGAGATTACGACTCATCATTTGATCAGCTTTTAGCCAGGGCTGGAAGCGTTACAGTCCACCAAAAGAACCTACAAAGTCTTATGATTGAAATTTATAAGACCATGAACCATCTAAATCCTTCATATATTTGGGAGTTCTTTGTTAAGAAGGATATTCCTTACAATCTCCGCGCCAAAGAGCTATGTAGGCTTCCATCAGCAAAGTCACATCGATATGGACTAAATTCTCTTTCATTTAGAGGCAGTCTCCTGTGGAACACTCTAGATGATGAATTAAAGAGAGCTGATAACTTGGGAAGTTTTAAAACGGGGATCAAAGAATGGGATGGCAAAGGATGTAGATATTTAATTTGTAAATAATTTTGTATATTGTAAATAGTTGGTTTAAATTAGTTTTCAGTAACTATTCTTTATTTTTAACCAACTGTAAATAATGTTATGAATGAATGAATGAATGAATGAATGAATGAATGAATGAATGAATGAATGAATGAATGAATGAATGATGAATGAATGAATGAATGAATGAAAGTAAACAAAAGCCTTGGAAACAGGACGCTTCTTACTAATTGAACATTAATTCTTTAAACTTTCTTTAAGGTCATACTGCAGGGGACCTTTCCTTTACGAGCTCCCATGGAGCCAGAGGAAACAATCAAGGGTCGTTGATCATAGTTTTAAGGTAAATATCACGAAGGTAGATTTCCCAAGTCTTACTTTGTGTTTCTTGGAGAGGACGATTACATTTGTAAATACGAAAAAGTCTTCAGGCCATTATGGGAAAATTTCATGGGAGGTAAAAATTAAATGTTCTTTACAGCTGATGTTAAAGTGAATGACCCGAGCAGCTGTCAAAAATAAGACAAAGAAGAACCCATACACCCCATATTGTCTTTTTGCCTTTGCTTTCTTTGAGCATTCGTCGGATTATCAAATATAACCGGCTATTTACAAACCTATCAGATCTCATAGTTAAGTAAGGTTATTAACCTTGAAATTCCTAAAAGTAAATAGGAACGGGGCTGAATCTTACTTTTGGGCTGCCGATTTTCGACTTGATTCGATCCAGTATCCGGCGTCCATTGCTGGTAGGTCCACGAGACAAGATAATCTAGAAAAAAATTAAAAAAGGTTGAGAGTTAAGACCAGCTGAAACCTGCAAGGCTGTATACTATTCAATATATTTGAAAGGCAGAGTGAGAAAAATTTCCTCAAATCTACTCAAAATTACAGTGCATTTTATTGTTCTCTTGAGATTTTTCGGGGGGCAACTGCCCTGCTGCTCTCATATGGCGTGTATACCCCTGGAGATCTGTGAAATTTTTTCAAGTCTATCTACTCCGAAAGTGAGTCTTCAGATCACCCATATTGTGGAAGAGACCTAATAGGAAGGGCTGATCAGCTTGAGCAGCGAGGTCTCTGGACAGAGAGCAGTGACAGTAATAGTTGTTGTTGTTGTTGTTGTTGCTCTCTCGGCTGGCGTCCGGTTGTTCAGCACTATCTTTCATGTCAGCCCACGACATACAATGTGAATCCAGCTGTTTTGTGAAAACTGTTTATGTGAAACTTTCTGTTGTTGTTTATCTAATTTTAATTTAGGTTACATGCTCTTTACGTAACAACAACTGGGTTGCCATGCCATTGTCGCTTGCCCTATCGTGTTGTGGCGCAATGGTGTAATCCTCTGACTTTGAAACTAGAACAGTCGGGCAAAGTGGGTTCGAAACCTGGTAGGGCTCCACCACTTGAGCGTTATGACAAGCGTTTGGCTACTTCTGTGATCCAAGCGCTTGGCGCTAAAAACCGCAACTTCATCTTCACCATCGTCCTTGTAGTGTAGTAAAGTACTTCACATGTATTGTCTTAAAAAGTAGTTTCTGGAGCAACATTTTTATTAAATATAGAAAAGTTTCTTGATCAAGAAAGAAATGAAATTCAAGAACCTCATCCTCTTCTTCTCCATCATCATAAGTACACTTTTCTGAAGCTGGTAATTCTCCATCTTTGTAATGTGCTTCATCAACTAAGCGACTGTATTTGTATGTCAACCTATCAATTAATCAATCAATCAATCAATCAATCAATCATTCATTCATTCATTCATTCATTCATTCATTCATTCATTCATTATCAAATCATTTCATCAAACTTTCAAATGGCTAACTATTCAGTTGTTTAACTAAACCAATCATAATTTAGCAAGGTAACAGTTCCTTAAAGAGAAACTCATCCTCAGTTTGACAATTTACAGCTTACTGATTGAAACAATAAAATTTGGCAATATTTTGCAATTGCAAATAGATTTACCTTCTGTTTCTGTAGCACAGTACCACGATGAGAATGATAAGTATCAAACCCATTCCAAGGAAGACAAATAAAAATACCTAGGAGATAAAAGAAGGTAGATATCATCAATAGAATGATTCTTGAAGCAACAATAGACCTTTTAGCTATTCTACAAAAGAGCCTGGATCGAGCGATATTTTTATACAGTTTTATTCGCAAGGTTCGATTGAATGGCGTTAGAGCTTCGATCACAATTGTGCACATTCGAAAATTCTACAAATTGTAATGAAATATCGTTCGATCCACATTCCTTTTCAGAATAGCTAAAAGGTCTATTAAGTACATCAAATCATCCAAGCGTTTCGATCTTGTAGATTACGAAGCTTAGTATCCTCTGGAAACAAAAAGAATTCGTGCTTGATATGTTCGTGAATGTATCTGTTTAGGTGTACTATGTGTGAATGTATCTATGTATGTGTGTGTATGTGTGTTAAATTAATTTCACATATCTAAAGTTGCTAAGTGTCATTCATAGTGGGAACTAGCTGACAATATGTCCTTTCCTGCTATGGATGGCACGTAGTTTATAAATCTTGTTCTTTGTTGATTTTAACTGTTTCCATTGAATTAAAAAGGAGATATTTATGCGTGTGGTTATTACCTTATTATGATCAGGCCTGCAAACCCGGGAACAAATCTAACCAGTCGAGAGCATTTGAAACTGCCATAGGAGTAGGGCATTAGAACTTCCATCATTCTCAACTTTGGAAACAATCTTTCCAAGCTTTTATTTCTATCAGTTTTTTCAATGCTGACTTTTCTTTCAACCGAATAACAACGATTGAAAACAGCAAACTTCGATTTTCAAAGTCGCAAAATGAAACTCTTGCATGCTCGCACTTTTGAGCTGTAAATGCTACACCACAAAATCAGCTAAGATGAACGAAAATAACTAGAAACACGAGGCAAATAAGGAGGAGTCAAACAGCAAATAAACTTACCAGTGAAAAATAAATTTGAGAAAGGTTTATCGTTGATTAACTTTATCAAAACTGTTCTGAAATCCGAAGCAACTTCTCGCTACAGCTAGCATCGCTCCGCAACCGGGGGTCATGCTTTTGTTTTCATTCACAAAGTTACCAGATTTAGTCGCTCAATCCAAGCCTCTTTGTAAGAAGTAAAAAGGTCTACGAGTCTTTCAAGGAATCAGACAAAAACAAATACCTTTAAATCAAGGACAGTTCTCTCAAATACAGAACAAGCTCTTGTTACTGATGCAGGTAGTTTCACGCCATCTCTACATAATCTGAAATAAAATAGTATGAGAAACTTAAATAGGTTACTTAGCCCTTCATACCCTTAACTCCATAAATTATATTATATCATATTTATTATATTATATCATTATATCATATCATATTATATTATATTATATTATATTACACTACATTACACTATATTATACTATATTACACAACATTACATTATATTATATATTATATTATATTATATTACATTATATCAATTATATTTATTATATTATATTACAAAATTTTGAGAACATGATGAATTCACATTTATTGGATGAACTTATCATACCTTTGGTTTCATCAAGAAAAGATCAGCAGAGCTTTAGCTAGCTTACAAGGAAGTCTAGGTGGATCGATATCTTTTCTACATAATCTGAAGAATTTTCGAATGTGCAAAACAGTGATAAAGATTCTGTCCCCGGGGGTGCACTACATATATTTTGGGTACGGGGACGTGCCATCGGGAAGGGTATCAATTTTCCAGATATTGGTATAAAGAACGGTATCAATTTCCACAATTTTGGTATAAGCAATGGTATATACCGATTTTGAAGATTTTGGTATGCAATTGAAGGTAGGGTATAATATTCCAAAATAGTTATGGTCTGGTATAGTTTTTCGAAAAATTGGCATAAAGAAATGGGTATGTTTTTTTAAAGCTTCGATAGCACGTCCCTGACTAAAATCTGGTCAAGTGCACCAAAATATCGCTAAATCTAGAACGTTTTGTAAAACAGCTAAAATGTCTACTGTAAGAAATTCTTGGTGATTGGAAAGACAGCAAGGCCACAGAAACACAACTTAAAAGACAGCAAGAGAGCAAGACAGAAATAATAGTCTTACTTCGGATAATTCCATACATGGTGTGTTCGCACTTTTCCATTCTGAAAAAGAAGTTCATTTGAAATTACAGCAAATCTATTCTGCACAAATGTCGTACGGATGTATGGATAATGATGAGTGGGCATCATCAACAAAAGAAACTCCACGATTAAGGGATTACATGATTGATCGACAAAATTTAGTGCAATTTGAAGCCTTGATGAAAGCAATGAAGTTCCAATTTTGATCTTTTTTACTTTCGACATGAACAACTGCCAAAAGGTAGGAGTCAGAAAACTCAAAATTCTGATTCATTGTGGTTCAAAACCAAAGGACTGCGCTGTATCTTTAATAATTTCACGGAGGAAGACTGCCTGAAAATCATCCTCAAAATGAATCTATTTTGGGGCGAAAATCTCGGCCTAAGGATCACAAACTGCAGCATATAAGGGTAAAGAAGATTACATGCAAGAAATGTATTCTTGATAATTATGAGCATAAATTAAAAGCTAACTTACGGTGCAGGCTGATGTAATATTTTGGTAATCGGAATAAGAACAAAGTGGACAAGCATATGTCGAATGCCAGAACAAATGGTACCTAGAATGCAATACATATAAGAAAATTTAGTAGTCTGCTTAAAGGCCCATTTCCACTTCATTCGCAATTCGCAAATCGCATGCGATCCTTTGTTCGAAATTCGCATGCGAACGTTCGCAAATCGGATGCGAACGTTAGCAATGCGGTTTTGACCTGTTCGCAATGTTTGATTTCTTGCGAACGTTCGCATGCGAACCTTTGTCTCGGATTGAAAACAGCCAATCAGAAAACAACTTTACAAAACAAAGAGACAAAGGCGACACGCGCTATCAAAAGGAGACAGATTTTATTGGTTGAATAAACAATCGAAATTCGTGTGAATATGTTTCAAGTGTGTATTGAATTCGCAGGCCTTTTGAATTCGGAATTCGCAAATCGCATCCGTTTTGCGAATTGCGAATGAAGTGGAAATGGGCCTTAAGATAAAGGTAAAAGCCAAAAATTAATCAAACAAGTAAAACATTTAAATTCAAACAGTAACGCAGGCAAAATTTACTTACAGACAGCCATCGCAAGTTCCACTCGAACAATCTTCATGAGTTCTGATATGGCCCTGCGGAGGAGATTATGAAAATATACTGGATGCGCTAAAATAAACTATGCACTTTTGACAGGCCACGATAAATCGTTTATTGGGCAGAATTTGAAGATTTTTCAGTTGATCTTTAGTTAAGATCCTCTTGATACAATAGATATAATTCATGTCTTACCCTCTTTGCAGCCATTGGATCGCAACGAACAGTCACAATCGTAGAATAACCATCAGGGCATCGACTAGTTGGTCTGAAAAATGGAAAACACGTCTTATTTCAGCAGTTCAAAATATATGGGATTGCCAAAAAGTATTGGCAAATCCTACGTCTGTATGATTTGTATGATCTTGGCTATCTAATCGATGCAAACACCAGTCTTTAATTAAGTACTGTAAACTTGAAAAGGCTCTGTATCCGTATTTTTGTCGCAATGGTGAGTTTTGAAGTTTTGAAAGGCAATAGCACATAGAATTTTCATCTTTCCCCAGCAAAGTGAAAGCTTCATTTGAAGATAAAAACAACGCTCTCGTTCGTGCCTAGCAAAATGGCGCTTACAGATTTGTTTAAATTTGACGACGGAGCCCTAGACTTATACCGCTTCGCCCCTTTTTGCCTGCGTTCTTTGATTTGCTGATATCACTTGGTCAATAGGGACTCATAATATTACTCTTCTGAAGTAGGCCCAATTTATTTCAAAATGGCTAAACTAGCAGGAGCTCTCGTACACTCAACAAAATCGCTCCAAAGTCTGGTCTAAAGAGCTTGAACATTGAAGAGGAAAGTGTTAGTGTAAAGAATGATGTTTTCTTGACCTACAAATCGCAAAATTCATACCTTTCAGGAAATAATCTTCCTCTGCACAAACAAAATAAATCCATCGCAGCTGCGATAACCCTAGATCTCAACAACTCATTGTCGTTCGGAACAACAACAAATGTCCAAATGGCGCCTCCTGATTGGTTGAAAATTACATTCTGGCAGTTTGATTAGTGAATACGAAATCACTCTACACGGGCCTAAATTGGGCCCACTTATATGAGGTATATTATGAGTCCCATTGACAAAGTGATATTGGCAAAGCAAAGAACGCAGGGAAACAAGGGGCGACAAGGTGTAAGTAAAACAGAGCCCCTTGAACTAAACCTGGTGACGATCGATTGATTAATCATAAAACTGCAAAAATATACTCATAAAGAAGACTCACTGTCGTGACTTGAAAATGAAATTAACATCAAGGGGCTGCGTATCATTCACATCATTTTCATCTGTCGAAGAGATCAAAGGAATTTGGAGTTTACATGTATAAAAGAAAATCTAGCCGGCCAAAAATCAGATAAATTTCTAAAGCAAATCGATATCTAAAGGAATTAAATCCATATAAATACTTGAGCGTTAACGCTGTCCTGAATTTATGCTGACAAACCGGTGATGGCCCTTGTGTCTTGCTGGCTTAAAAAATCATGAAAGTACGTTGGCTTAAAACATCTCCCATCCATTGCCATGTTTTCCAGTGCCTAAAACATACATTTAACAATTTCGCAACAGTTACATAACAGCATGAGCAAGAAGTTTTTGAGTTAAATTTTGACACAATATTAATGCCTTTAAAATTCAAATTAGACAAAAGAAATGCAAAAACTGTATAGCAGGTGAATTCCAGCAAATATAATTTCGTATGATCCAATTTTTTTCAAATTCTATCAAGGGCATTGTTGATCGCTTCAATGTCTTTCGAGGATTTGTTTAGGCTAAAATGCTAAAGCTCGACTCAAGGTGGCAGCACATTTAAACTTTTAACATGAATATTCAAAATTCAAACCACCCTATGTCCACTTTATCTGTTGAGAAATCTTTCAAAAATGATTAACCATTGATTCAAAGTAAATATTCATCTCTAGGCCCGATTAAATCTGTTAAGCACTCTTTGGCACATCCTGTATATGGGCTTGAATTGAATTAGAAACAATAGAATTACCTCTTCGGATACGACGCCTGCCTTTCTTCACTACCTCTACTTTCGATTCATTCTTTGAAGCCTCAATTTTGTGAGGATCTCCAAATAAGATCGAATCCAAATAATCACCAAGACTGAAAAGAAATAACGGCCTTTAGAGCTTCGCTCCCTCCAAGTATGCCTCATATGCCACGGGCAACCAAAGATTTTACATTTTTCATAGAACAGGTGAGCCAGAAAAAAGTTCCCACTTTTGAAAATTCATAGCACCAATTGTACTTCAAAGATCTGAATGATTCAAATTCTAGTTGTTTTGAATCAATAATTATTAGAATTTGAATCATTAAAATCTGTGAAGTAGCTACTCTTGATGCCATGAAATTTCAAAAGTGGGAACTTTTTTGGCTCACCCGGTAGCTAATTGCATTGATATGGTTTGGGATAAGAACTGTGCCAAATTCACCCGCGTCGTACATTGACAAATGTACCCGCGCCGTAAATTTGTCTGTTGATTCCACAATGAATGGGATAGGAACGCTGAAGACCTATGACTTATATCCCTTTCATCCGACTTTATGAATAAGTCACCCTCAATAATGAGCCAGTTGTGTCCTAAGCCCTCGCGTGGAGTCTCCAAAATCGTATAAGCCCCCCGTCAGGGGCTCGAGAAAGCGTTTAAGGCAAAACTTTCAATCTTATTCATAAGTTTTATTGATAAAAGAAACTAGAAAAGAGAAGACCAAAAAAAGTGTAGTGATGGTAACGAATAATTTTTCACCTCATTGATTGAGCTACAATATTTTTCTTTTTTTCATGTGATGGAATTATTGTGCTTCTGCAAACCATTGATTTGATACTAGCCAATTTTTTGTTCTTTGCCTAAAAATGAAATTTGGACATGTTTGAAAATATCATGGGTGAAAGAAAACGAAATAATCTTTGTTAATAAAATGGATACGCAAATCATACACGTGTCTTTATCAAGGCTTCTTCCTGCCTTTCATGGCTTTCTCTTGCATCCCTTCCTCAGCTCAACTCGTTGATTCAAGTTTGCAATGGCCTAATTCAGTTTTTCTGTAAAAGCGAGGCTGTCCTCGTTTGCGGTTTTGTAATTACATTTGCAATTAGACGCTAATACTGCATTCACACTGACACAGTTAAACTGGCTTTATCTAAACAAGTTTAAATTTCAACCAATCAAATGACTAGATTTCTTGGATTGACCAATCAGAAGGCCTTATTCAAAATCCTGGTTTAGATTAAGCTGGTTTAACTTGCAGTGTGAATGGGGCATAAGATACAGTGCAAACAAATTGTCAATCTTGCTAATAAGAAAGGTCCAAAACTGCAGTGAATACTGAGAAAGACTTATCAATATGAATAGATAAAACTAAAATATAAAAATGAAGTTCTTAAAGGAAGCATACCTCATCAACAGCCCCTTTCGTGAAATTATTGGTGCATTTTGACATATCATTTGGACCACCACAAATTGTGATATTAAAAACTCGGTAAAATGGATAACCATGACTTGTAAATGACTTTGAATTCTTTCGCTGCATCGTTCTGAGGAACGAGAATAAAAATAATTACAAATGAGGCATTTTTAGCTGTATTTTAGTATGTACAACCTAGGAAAACTTGGATTGCTCTTTGGAAAATTTTATGATGCCCTATTTTCAAGGCAAAACTTCATTTTAAACATCTAGTTGCTTTACAAAGAGTAATTACCCTTGCTCAACTCCATGTTTAATTTCTATCATATCAAATGCAAAAACTAGTTTCGTACCAAGCATTCAAGACTTTGTGACAAGCAATTCAAAATTGAAAAATAAATGGCATGTCTTACCCAGCCAAAGGAGTAAAATCGAAATGGTAACCAGCATCAGAATACAAATGACAGTCTGAGTAACAACGTGTTGCTCCTTCCTCACTAGAAAATAAAATGGTTGAAATTTCGTAAAAGACAAAGAAATGCAAAAAATAATCTGAAAGTAATAACGAAACAATACACTAGAAACATGCACATAAGAAACACCATTTTGGTTAGTTTGGCCTAAGAATGATTCTAGGATTTTACGATTTAAACGGCTATTTAATTGGAAAAGACCAGCAGCCTATATCTGCCTGGCAAAAAGCAAAAACCACATCAATTACGTGATTTGCTCGCATCGCACTTTGTCACATCTGTCCTTCTGGTTTTGATTCAATTGTCATGAAGTTCAGAAAACGTTCAGTCAAAAATTGTAGCCTCAAGGTTCTTACCAGTTGTCACTCATATATGCAGGTTTTTACTGTAAGTTATATCCTCATATCAGTAGAAAATTACAAGAAATATTTACGTCAGTTATGCACAGAAAATGTTAGGTTAATTTGACTTACCTGGTGGTCCACTTTGGACAGGGTAAACAAGCACTGGGTCCGACTGGCTTTTTCAAATCAAGATATGTTCCTGAAAAGTAAAATTTGAGGTGACAAGTTGAAAATGAGGTGCATACAAGGAAAGAAACGAAACATATAAAGCAAAAAGAAATGCCTATGATTATCGCAATTCACTAATTACACAAGAAAGATTACCAACAAAACAAGATGAAGGTAGCAAATTCCGACAATTATGCATGAAATTCAATTAAATGCCACCATATTCGTCGCAAAAAAGACAATCTTGGCTTCCCTTCTGCAAATGTTTGGGTAGAAAAATTTCCAACAAGAACCGGACCAACAACAAGAAAGCATAACAATCGATTAATTATGCTTCATAGTGTCAAGACGCTTCTCACAGAAAATCATGTATCCTTTGACTCTGCAACAATGTGAGAATGAAGCTGTAAAAATTTGTTTACACAATTTCAATCAAATATAAAGCATACATACCTTTTGGGCATTTCTTACATTGTTTGTTTTCAAGATAACTTCCAGCTTCACATTGAACACATCTGCAGGAAATGAGAAATAACTCGAATAATTTACATTGACACAGGCTTTGAAGCAATGAGATGTTTAAATTTCAAGTTTCAGGTAAGAAAAGCTTTGCAGGCATAAAGAACTGTAAAAAAGTGTTCATACATCTAGAACCTGAACTTTGACTTCCAATCTTAAACTGTGGACAGATTTTCATGACTGATAAAGAGTTAAACGCTTTCGTTAACCAATTTAGCATATCAATCGATCAAGTTTTGACTGTTACCTAAACTTTCTCTAGGTCTATCAGCAGTGGTTTATCAGCAATAAGGGATAAATTACCTGGGCGGGGAAGTAAACCACGAAGAGGAGGTTGCGAAGGACAAATGAACAAGAAGAACGACGCTCTTCGTCGCAACGTCCTCTTTGGAGCAAACAAAGATAGATATAGACAGAAACAAAAAAATAAACAAAGCAGTGTTCCACAAACCCATTTTGATTCCCAAGTCCCAATGGACATTCTGTGCAATGATCAGCGCCACCGCCTCCCAGCGTGTGAGTTATATTCAGTGCATATAAATTCAGCCTGCAAAACAGAAATAAAATTTATGACGAAATGAAAAGTCGATTTCTAAATCCACAAAATCACAACGAAAAAGTTGTCTTTATTTCCATTCATGTCGAGTCTTTTGAAAACTTGATCAACGGTTTTTGATCATTTTCTGTGCTTATAGCTCAAGAAACATAAGGCTAATGAAATTACAAAATGCCACAATTTAGTCCAGGATATTGGCTAAAGATTTAGTCAATCTTCAAGATCGATTTGTATTTGTCGTGGCCTGTCATAAGTGCATAATTTCTTGACACACCCCGTATAATCAGGCAAAAACGTTGGCTATAAAAATACTTTGAGAAGATCGTGGCTTGTCCTAAAACCAGAAAAAGGGCAATGATCTTTTAAAAACTATGTGCGAATATGATTACCAAATTAAAGCCAAAGAGTCATGAATAAAAATTACCTGTCTTCAGGATAGTCATATGAATTGGCAGGATCTCCTTCAGACTTCATAAACCTTATTCGGAATTCAATTGCCTCTTTACCATCAATATGGTGCCTAGAAATAACAACAAAACAACGAACTGACGAGTGTGCGACGAAACGCGTTTCTGTTTATTCAACGTCGCTTTTATTGTAGCTTCTAACTTACTTCCTTCCGTTCTGGGTTCAAGATTAATTCGTCTTTCTCTTCCAGGATTCAAAAATTTTCTTTCTAGTTATAGGTTTACTTTGGTTGTTGTTCGTTTTCAGGAGTTGACAGATTTCATTCTAAAGATTACAGTGTACTTTTGCGTTTATGGGTTTGGTACGATGAGTCCGTTATTAAAGCTGTTTTCGAATTCTGTACCACAAATCATTTGTTTAAAAACAAAACAAACACAAGATGAAAAAGTTGTCCCCTACTACCTTCCTAATTCAATGATTTACGATCAACAATCAAATGATCATTGATAAAGAAAATTCTGTTTCACATTGAATATAAGGTATGAAATTCATCTACACATATAATTTCAAACATTAATATCTACGCTATTGTGATCTATAAACCCCAACAATTTAAAACGCGCAATGTTTTGAGCAATGGTAACTCTGGAGGGAGTCAGGGACGGCAGCAAGGTGCTGTTGTTGGTTGTTCTCTCAGCCAGGGTTTCTATTGTTCGGCATCAGGCGCCTCCGTCGCTGACCTGGCAGCCAATGTGAAACAGATTTCAGTATCTTCCAGTATCGTATCGTATGTGTACCATTTTGTAGGTGTTTATTTATTGTCTATTTAGTTGTATATTTTGATGTGTTGGTCATGGGATAGACATTGTCTTTTGCTCCTCATGGTATCGTCCTTGTACCTAGTGTTGCATAGTAGTTAGAGTATAGTAGAATGTATCATATATTTTGTAATTTTCATATTGATATAGAAAAAATCATTGATAAATGATTTGAATTAAATAATTGAAAGAGAGGAAAAGCTAATGAGATCATCTTACGTAAACTTTGTTTTCCTCTGCCTGCCATGTTGCTTTAATATAACTGATCTTCCAGCTAATTCCTTGGTCTGTAAATAAATCAAATTGCTTTAACCCAACTTTTTCACGTTAGATTTTACAATCATCTGACACGATTCTAAAAACTTTGATGTATGGGAATTAAAATTTGCATTGCAGAAAAAGAAATGATATCTAATTTAGAACAAGAGCATTCTTCATCGCCACTATACTCCTTAACTATAATTCCATTTGACTATAATTCTAAATCAAGTATGGTCTATCACTCACTGATTCAAGAATAAAAGTACACAGCGACGTGCAATGTGTTTCATATTCCAATACAATTGTTGCCTTATCATCTTTGAAACCGGGTACACGAAATAGCAAACCGGTTTCGGCATCATCTGCATGGCCGATCCCGGTATCCATATAGGTATTGAACTGGCGCCATCCTATATTTGTCTTGCATGAGCGATCTACAAAGATAAATAATTACAAATTAGGCGGAAAATTGGGATTTACAGAAATTTGCAGAATACAAGACAAACTTTGCTTTTTTGACGGGGGCACGCATTGAAATAAGCTCAAGGACACAGTACAGTGAGTATTCCTGAAAGGCTGTGGGGTCTTTTCAAAGTCTGGACAAGTTGAAAGGAACTTTATACCTAAATTGAGCGTAGAATCAATGTGTAAAGAACGACCTTCAAGAATAAATTGGCACGAAAATACCAACGAAATATGACGAGGACAGACACTACTTTTTTAAGAAAGAATACAAAAAAAAAATGAAAAAAAATCTAAAATCGGACAGAAACAAATGCAGGCGTATTGGTCAGTGAGTATCCATACGAGTCATTTTAAAACAGTTTGAGTAGTACTCTATTTTACAGACTTGTTCGCCAGAAATCCGCACGTGATTTTGAGAAATATACCATGCTGGCTGTTCAGTTCAGCATTACCTGATTTAGAGATACAGTAAAAGTGAAGCGTATCTTTTGGTATGTTTTGCCACCATCTGAAGTAATACCCAAGATTTGGTGATGTCGATGGAGGGCATTTCTTGCAACCTATGAAAAAGAGGATAATAAAAAAGCATAGGTGTTATTTACTCTATTACACAGGGAGAAAATGAATTCAGGAAAAATTGATCTAAGAGGACGAAACTCTTTAAACAATCTGCTGTCACTGAAGTAGCGCTCAATATTAACCAAAAATTTTGAATCTTTTCACTGCGTCTCACATTTCCCAAGATCTAAAACCCAATCTTCACTTTAAATTATCTCAAAAGCTAGCCCCAATGTATGGATACAACTACAGGATTAACACGAGAGTAATGTAGTAAAATCCCGACCTAACAATTGTTACTATCTATCACACCAAAATCTGTCAAACTTTTAATTTTGATTGAAGCAATAGACCTAATCGGCTAAGGTTTGTTTTACCCATTTCAAGTCAAGTGACCATATACTCTTGGGAAGTTTCAGTATTATTCTACTTTTTGCATTCATGGCACAACTTTGCGTGGTACGAAATATGTCAGAGAAATCAAAAGAAGTTTTATCAAGAGATTCATCACATGACTTGAAATGGGTGTAAACAAACCTTAGCCGATTCTGTCTATTGTATCGCCTATATCTTCTAAACAATCCGGTTCTCCCAAAGGCTAGACCAACAGAAATCTATTTAACTCCTTAGCATTCCTGTATTGTTATTTGATGAGTTTAAAGAGTAGCCATGCCTCCCATGCCCCTAAAAGTATCATCTTTGTGATATGTTTTGTTAAATTCTACATTTTTTTAGATTGTTTGTGTAAAAATTTTCTACTTACCATTTTTGCCATCACTAAATTTATCAGAATCACAAAATGAGCAAGATGAACCATTCTTAAATTGTCCAGGATTACATGGTGGGCAATCTTTCTCTTCGCCAGCTTTTGGTAGCGGAGCTCCACCATCACAGATCTTTGGCAAAACCCAAAAATTTGACTTTTTTGTCTGCAAAAAAGAGATGCAAGTATTGTGGTATTTGGGCTTGAAATATAAAGCTATTTGCCCTGATGCTGTACCATTAAGTTGCACAATTTACTAGCCATGACAAACAAAAATCTTCTAAAAGAGTGTGAATCGAGCAATATTTTCACACATTGTAGAAATCTGACGAAATCTCGAATGACAATGCCATAATAGCTCTATTAAGCCCCCGGGAGGAGGGTTATTCAATTTTGGACACTCCAAAGAGGGGATTAAAGAGAGGGGGCATGTTAGAGAGGGCGGGGGCTTATCCACAAAGTCAAATGACAAATGACAATATCATATCTTATAGCTTTTCAGCTCTATCAGCCCACATTTTGCAGATTGAACATGCAATCTTACGAGTCACAGCTTCAATCTATTCGACGCAGCCTTATTCCAAGTCATATCACAGTTAACATACAAATTTTCTGAGCTAAGTGATAGATAATCTTTCGTAGCCTCAAGACTTGGGCATAGAGACGGGAGATTAATTAAAATTCTTGCTCAGAGGGAAGAGACTTAATAGAGAGGCAGTTAAATAGCGCATTTACGGTAATCATGATAAAACTCTAATGCCGCTCAGTTTAACCTTCCGAATAAAACTATATGTAAACAACGATCAATCCAGACACCTTTGTAAATTAACCCTTTCACCCCCGGAAGGGCCATATGGCCCAGCAGTATTCATTGAGAACTGCGAATTTTTCAGGGGGGAAAGCCTTTAGAATTTGATTGATTTAAGAGGTTATGCACATTGCAGTCATCTATTGCTTACTCAATCACTGATTACGATACCCCCTGGAAAATAACGATTTACATTAGGTTTTCCTGTTAAGCTTAATTCTAGCCGGGCGTGAAAGGGTTAACTGAGATGTCCATTTTGCACAAAATAAAAAATGGTACAAACGTTCTCACCTTTCCATTTTCGTCACACTCTGACCACATTTCATAAAAATCTTTTTCAGAGCATTTTGGCTTCTTTGTACATTTACTTGATCCTTTGGCTGTCAGACGAAAATCGAGTGTTTAGCGAGCATTGTCCAGGTAATACATTGATAAATCAATACATTGATAAATCAATATCAATAATGATACCAAGATGGCTTACATGCAATTGTTTACTCTCAGTGTCAGACCAATGGGATGGGCGAAAAATTTATACGAAAATTGCATGAAAAGAAAACAAAACTGATCGCAGTCTACACCATTCTTTGCTTATAGATACGTTAGAGATAAACAAAGATTCAAGACCTTCTAATCATTTGCTGCAAGACTAACTCATCTCTATGTCATCTAATTGCACAAAATCCAAACAGATTAGGTCGGGTAGCAATCGCTAGCACTGAGTAAAGCAGGAGTCTCATAATTATTTGAAAAAAGCTTCGTGGAGAAAACAAATCAAACAGTCAAGAAATCAACGAGAAAAGGAATAAAGCAAAAACCTACCTGAATATTCATCACTGGCACATTTGGTACAAGAAAGAGCTCCTTCTTTAGAGAAAGTGTTCTCGTCGCATTTTACGCACCTGGAAAGAAGTTCAATCATTCAACTTCTGGTGTTATGCATTCTATTCTCAAGTTCATTCATGTTAAAATTCATGATAAAATAAACATTAATTAGCCTACGAGAAGACTCATTAACCTAAAGAATAAAAAATCAATGAAATAAAAAGACAAAGTTTGCTTTATATCAACTTAATCACGCTAATCCTGTATAAAAAAAAAGTGTGTGAAACGCTCAACAAAGGTTGAATGAATCAAGTGCAGAAAGCTGTAATGGAAAGCCTTTGCTCTTTGTTTCGTAGACCCTTCCTCCTTGTGGACAGTGGGTCTACTCGTACACTACACATCATGCGATTAAATTATGAAATAAGACTTTGGAAAGTATTACTATAAGACTTGACTTTACGTGGGTGAGTGGCCGAGTGGCTTATGCAGTCTTCGTCAGGTAACTGAAGTTAAGCTCGGTCGAGTGAGGTCAAACTCCGGATGGGTGACCTCGGAGGCCTGAGTTCACAACTCACCTTGTCGTCCTTCGGAATAGACGTTAAACTAGGGGTCCAATGCCTGGATGCTGCATGCACAGTGGGCCTAAATTAGCTTTCAGTGGCTAGAAATTCTGACAAGCCCACTCCAAACAAATTGAAAACCAACAAACAAACTATATAAGATCTTACCCTGCTGCTCCTGCAGGACTGTACGTTCCCGGCTCACATTTTGTGCATTCTGATGTATATGACAGACCTGAAGCAAGAACATATCAAAATGAATGCAAAATGAATAAATTATGAATAAATGCGGTACCAAAGCAACGCGATGCTCTCTCTTTAATATAGGCAAAAAAATGTACAATAACCCTTTGCAAAAAATTTTATTTTAATTGGCTCTTTAGACCTACAGGGTGAGTAGAAAAAAATTAACACATCTGGCTTGCTGTGGAATAAAGAGTACAATGGAATCTCCATTAAAGGACACCTCTGTACAACAAAAACCTCTATACAGCGGACACCTCTTGACAACGGACAAATATTTTCATCACAAATGCAGCATGAACAAAGATGACGCCATCATACAGCGGTCACCTCTCTATAACGGACAACAACGTTGGTCTTATAGGTGTCCGTTATATGGAGGCTCCACTGTATGCGGCCAATCTTCAAAACTGAAATGTTAATCTGTCCAGTCATAGGGAAACTTTACATGTAAGTATTTTGTTTGGTGAGACCACTCGTCTTTCAGACTCAGAAATTAGGAATATGGCAGTACGGGGTTTGCACGGGAACGATAATTTCATGTTCGATTCTGGTCCGTGATCTTACTTGCCACTGAAATTCAGATTCGATATAATTGTCTGTTACAGAAAAGAATAGAACATATCGTAGTGTGAACGTATTCTGAAACTGACCAGTGATTTTAATCTCTCTTATCTGAACAGATTTCATTCGATTCTTCTTATCACTACTGCCTTCCATGCCATCTCCTGAACTAGCAGGCGTTGACCCACTGTCAAAATCTCCAGAATCAGTTGAGGATGTATCCTCAGAATCATAGAAATATGCAGCCTCGATCATGATCACATTGCGACCTCGCTTCAATGGAACCTGCAAAATATGTTAAATATTGGTATTGTAAAGAGCTGCACGTGCTGGTCATGAATTTTAAAGGGTCTGTTTCATCCAGCATTCCTTGCACGTGTCGTATCTTGGTTTGCCTATGTTGTCGCCATTTTCATAGGCTATGAAAATGGCGACAGCAAACGCAAACAAAGAGACGACACGTGTAAGGATTGCTGGAGGAAAAAGGTTTCTTGAACAGATCCTATCTCTAGCAAATCCCTAATAATTTCAGAACCGAATGATCAATTTCAGTCAGGTAAACTTCAAACTCGACTTGAATTTTTCTTTCATGAAATGATATATTTGCCAGCGTTATTGCCTTTATATCCAGGAAGCAATAATCTTTGAAACGAGGATTGCTTCTTTCACTAGCCCAGTGTAGAATTATCAATTTTTCCCAGCGCTTCAGCACATCTTCTCTAATAACGGTTACTTTTTGGGTAACTTCTTTGACATCACCGTAAAAACGATTGATTGGCAATTGGGCAAATGTTAGCAATCAGAGAATAGTTATATAAATATTTTGCAAATAGAACAGCTGCTAGGCAGACAGCTGTGTACTGACATACGTTTGTCTAGACTGTCAAAAAGTCTCAAATCACGCATCTATGAAATAAACAGGGAATCATAGACATTAATAATCATGATCCTTTGCAAACCCAATGAGAATAAAACAAATGGAAAGCTAGGAGAGAAACGACTTTCGTATCGTATGATGTGAAAATTACCTCTGGGACTACTAACGATTGTGGTTAGTCGTTGCTCCTCAAGCTTTTTGATGCAAATGTCAGATTTTCTCTCAGAAATTTTGCTTAGTCAAATGCAGACTTTCTTAAAATCTGTTTTACAATAGTTTGAATCAACGTATATGGGTAACTAAACAAAAATCTTTCCAGCTGGTTTCTGCCATAACTCGAATAAGATTATTTTTAGGAACAATAAAATTAAATTCTGATCGCTAACTCTGACTGTTTTTGTATCCATAGTCATCTTGTATCTAACTATTTTCACAGAACAAATTGAAAAGCACTCTTTTCTTTAAAAGGAATATTTATTTGAAACTTTTGAATTTTAATATTAATAATTAATGAATAATAAAATTCATTCCAACTACTCCTTCCAACTCGAATCAAATTACATCAAGTACAAACATCCTATTGTCTGATTTTCATTCGATTTTAACAGGTGCTGATGGCCAATTGACTAAATCTCAAAATAGATTGGTTTTTCGGTGATTCCAATTCAAAATCAATCGGCATTGGCTAAGGTTTTTTGGAGAGGTCATTTCATAGCAGTGAAAAAAAATCGATGAACAGCGGTAAAAAGATCGCTGTAAAAGAAACAGCGACTTTGATTAAGAGCAGCCCATCATAGTATTGTTTTGCAAAATATGTGAAACCTATCCCTAGAATGTTTCAGCTATAATAACGGTTTTCTTCAGGGGTCATTTCATGGCAAAGAAAATAAACTGATGAACGGTCAACAACAACAAAGCAACGATTAGGATACAAAACAGCTAATCATTGGTTTGTGTTGCAAGCATCTGAAACTTTTCATTTGAGACTTATCCCTAGAATGTTTTAGTAACAGTGGTTTGACCACATATGGCAGTGAGATGCTTTGGTAAGCAAAGCTTTTCCTATAAACAACGGTCCAGTGGACAAAGAACCAGAAACAACTTCCTGACAAAAAAACCACTAAAGATCAGCTGAAAAAAGCCATTAGGTAAAGATTGGCGTCTGACACAAGTAACTTTGGGAAAAGATGTTGCAAAAAGTTTTTTGCAAGACATTGAGATCAATTTCAACTTGACGAAAAGATGACCAATTTAAAAACATAATAGACCTTTTAGCTACTCTACAAAAGAGCCTGGATCGAACGTTGTTTTTATACATTTTTATAAACGAGGTTCGATCAAGTGGCGTTAGAGCTTCTATCACAGTTGTACACATTCGAAAATTCTACAAAATATAGCAAAATATCGTTCGATTCTGATTATTTTTAGAATCGCTAAAAGGTCTATTCAACAGCCTGGCTATAGAGAAAATGAAGTGGGTGACTTGCATAAGTTCTCTTCCATCTCATCTCTGGGTTGAGATAAAAATGATGCTTTCCTCCTTTTGTTGTGGTGCAGAAGTCATTCACAATCTGGGGAGCCAGAAAAATGATCGAGTTAGAGTTCAAACAAAATAGCAATCAACTCTCCCATATTATCATCATTGCAAACTTGGTTATCAGATAAGCACTGTGTTTCCAAGAAAATAACAAATAGTTAACAAGAATTGCATTCATAAAATCTCGTCTAAATCAATAGTCTCTTTTGTAGGTTTCCAATGAAAGCTCTGTGCAAAAAAGGAAATAGTTACCTTTACATGAAAGAATGCCATGTCATCTGCAGCTCTGTATACTAAACTAACATTGCCATCCTTCTTGAGCTACAAACAAAAATATCAATTCATTGTTCAATATCTATGCTACTACTACAGACATATGCCCAGTGGAAAGCACAACTTTTGTGATTAAAACCTAAGACCAGGAGAAGGGAATTGAAATGAAGTATCTGAAGAAAAAATTTTCCATCATTCCTCTAGCCTTACCACCAGATAATCCTTATCTGATTTTGTGAAAATGATGACAAAATTTCCAAAAAACTGATACAAATGCTCACTGAGGTAAATGACGATCAAAATTTCTGCAAAATCTTTGCAAAACTACTTTAAGATGTTCCTTTCCTGCCTGCAATGGTGAATTAAACAAACTTAGAATCCAATAGAACAAAATCATAACAGAGACTTGGGTGATCCTGGAAAAACAAACACATTCTACACAATTGATTCTATTTTATCTTGACCAAAAACCAATCTGTCAAATGAAATGGTTATTATTAGAGAGTGTTGTTTTTGAAGAGAAATAAAATAGACTCACAGTGACAGAATAAGCCAGGACTGATTTACAGTAATCACCAGCAGATTCAATGTAATCCCCTTTTGTTGCCCAGATTTTACTGTGAATAACAAAAAAGATTTGACTAGAAAAAGATTACTTATAAATTGTAGGAATGATTATTTCACATTGCTTTGAATATCTTTACATTGAATCTTATGAATAAATCATAATGTCTTCTGAAATCTCTGAATGCAGTTGAGAAGGTAATTAAAACAGTAGATTTTTATATGGTCAGTGTCTAAGCTCTCTCAAGCTAATTTGTAGTAAGAGCATTTGGCAGGTATATATAAAGTAAAAGCTTTAGGTACAGTGATATATCCAAATCCTCAAGAAATTCTTTAAAAAACTGTCAAAATGAGGAGAGGTGCAGTGTGAAAGATGCAAGAGTTTTTGAACAAGAAATCTTGAAAATTTCATAAGAACTTTCAGGCAAGAAAACTGTTAAATCAACGTCTGTGCTGAATTGACAAAATGCTATTATTCTTGAATTCAATCCAGTTGTATTTTCTTGGCTGGTGTGTGTAAGGTACAAGTCCTATGCATATCAAAATTTACATTTACAATGAGAATTCTTCCATGTGAGAGACTGTAAATTTTTGTCAACAAGAACTCTTAGGTATGAAAATTTTGTCAAAGTGCGCACGGCTTATACAGTAGATGGGAAATTGAAATCGTACCCAGCACATTTCCTTTTGGTAATCTTTCCAGTATCATCATCACCATTCTCACCCCATGTGCTAAAACCAGAAGGCAGGTCCTTCCATGTGCGAAATCTTACCCCACCACTCAAACTGAATGTTCCAGCTTGGCATTTCTGACACTTCTGTGTATCAATGTTCAGATATTGGCCTTCTGGACAAGTGAATGCTGAAATGCCAGAAATTTACACAAATCATATCATTTCTAAAACTCTAAAATCTCAATTCTTTATAGATCCCCAGCTTCACAAAAATACACAATATTCAAGATATGTAGGGTCTGCTGGGGTAAATAGTTGAACCTGAACAGATAAATCAACATTGACAATGTCAAAGCGGGACTTAGAGGAGTTCTGCCTGGAGAAAAACTTTGAACAAAGATTTGCCAATATTTATCAATATCTTTATATCCTGCCAATTTTTCCCCAAAATGACCCATTTTACCCACAATAGACCCTGTCATGTCTCTCTAAGATTCCATCAACTGCAAACAGTAGCAAGTTTAATAATAACCAGACAAAAGACAATGCAGCACGTGGCAAAAGAAATCAAGGCCAAATAAAACAATGGTGATAGTGTGTTTAAGTTTTCTTTAACCTATCTGTAGACAGAACTGATAAAGGTCAGGTAATTCACTTTAAAAACCTGTTCAATGAACTGATAACAATATTGCAATTTTGTTTGTAAATTATCTTAAAGTGGAAACAGTCACTGTCAAGTTATGTCAACATGTACAGTAACTCTCAACTCTTTATAAGTTGCAATTAACAGCTCAAAACAAACAGCTCAAAACAAACAGCTCAAAACAGACTAACAAGATATTATCTGTTTGGTTGATGTTATAGATGAATTTGATTGATATGTTTGCATCATTATGTGTCTTGTAAGATCATCCTCACAGGTATATAGCATTGATTTTAATTGAAATGTTTAAGACCTGTCTACAGATTCATCATTCATAAAAGACTCAAAACAGCAGGGATGCCAAGTGATATAATCAAATCTTTCAAGAAGAGTTTTCTATCAGCCGATTTTGAAGATCTCACATGATTCCTCCTCAGTGATCTCCATGCAGTTCAGAGTTGTGAATGACTTTATTTTCGGGATGTGAAATAATTGTTTGGGACCATTTGTCATAAAAATTTCTTAATCTAACAATGTCTGCCTCAAATAAAAAAGGGGCACTCCTAAACCAGGATGGAAACAATTCTTTTAGCTATGCAAATTTCATATCACACCAACTGCTGAAAGACAATACACCTATTGTTTTACCATTGTTATTGATGTTGCTTGATACTGAAGATATTTGGTGTAAAATATATTCTCAGCCAAACTGATTAGTGTGAAAAGTTGTATGGTAAATGTGTGCCAGACTAGAATATTTGTACTGCGTGGGCAATATCTTGCGCATGCAGGAATGTACGTGGTTTTCAACCTGAGCCATGCAGTTGGCATGGATGGGGGATCTATTGTTTTGATCTATTGCTCTCAATAGTGAATTTCCGTGCAGTCTAACTTAGGCCATCTCAACTTGCCCACACAAGATACAAACTTTAAAGCTTGTGATGTGTGTGTGGCTATTGTTTTAAAGATGGGAGATGTGTACCCAGCTATTGTTTTCAAGACAATTACTCTATTGTTCTTCCTTTGTCATACATGAAATTGTGAATGGAATATCTTGCAGTTGCACAACTTAAATAGCAGGCTGGTTTTCTAGCATGGCTCCCAAATACTTACAACAATCAGTTCCCCTTTCTGGTTTTTCTGGATTTTCAATCTTACAAGAATTTGGTTTTAATGGAACTTGCACCCTCCATCTTCCACCACTGATGTCACATTCTGTATACACATATTTTGTCTGCTCCTGAAAAATAAAGAGAATCTAATCCATTGGAACGTCATTGGATATTCATTAAAATGTCAATTAAACTTTGTAACAAATGAGTAATCTTATGTAAGTAGCTTTGTAGCAAAGGAATTGAAGTAGTTCGGTCTTGTAAATCGTTAGGCCATAAAACATAAACAAAGCACACCATTAGTTGCTCTCTTTCGTCTAATAATTTGTGGTTGCGGGTAAGTACATTGGAAAAATAGCGAAAAAACATAGGTAAAGGAAGACTTCACAAAGGACTTTTCACCTTTTGTTCACAAAAGTGAAATTATGAAATATCAAAATGGTCTTTTTGTTCTTGAAGGAAGGCTCTGGCAGCAAAAGGCATGTTTCAGGTCAATAATAACCTGGGCAATAATCTCCTTCTGAAATACTTACGAACCTTTTTACAAGCATTTTGAGCATGAACTTGAGGCGCCGCTGTTGTTGGCGTTGGAACTGATCCATTCGTTTTAGGCCCTGCGGCTTCCGTGCTCGTAGCTAACACCAAAGTGAGCAGAAACAGATCCAATCCATTACGTTGATGCCAATCCATTACGTGATCTATCGTATCGAAGAAGGTTTGTTTCTAGGCTGCTCTTTGCTTTACTGGCTCTGCTCTTTCTTCATGAATAAATAATGCAACCGGTGTAATGATTGTCTCTTCACGCTCCCATGCAGCACAAAACCTGAAAGAAATTCTTTGTGTTTGTTTCCGCAAAATATTTCAAAGGAATGAACACAGCTGCCCTTTCCCATTAACCTCTTTTACGCAGAATCTATTGTTCTTCTCAGCCTCGTCTTTATATTTGCTGATCATTTTGATCATTGATCATTGATCAGATTCCACTGATCAGAGATCAGGCTCACATTCACACACCAGTACCAGTGGTAGGGTTGGGGGCACCGGTTGGGGCTAGCCTAACTAGGGTTAGTGCTAGGGTTAGGGTTTTAGGGCTCGCATCAAGGGGTCGGGAGCGGTGGGACCAGTGGGACCAGGGATGAGCTGATTTACTACCTGAATCCTAATGTTCGTTGCCACTACCTTAACAATTTCCTTTATACCGATTGAGGCAATTGAGGTTGAATTAGGAAATTTATATAGATTAGGACACAAGCCATAAGTCTGCATACTACGGAGGATTTTTTTTTTTTTTTTTTTTTTTTTTTGGTTTTTCACAGAGTCCTCTTCAGTGTTAACACTGAGCACAGTTACTTTAACGTGCAAGACTCAAGACATCAATTGTTTATTGTTCTCCTTTTACCATAGTCCAAATCTTTGTTTGTGTTGTTCTATTTCTCCTGCATAATGCGCAATACTTAATAGTTCTGTTGTTGGTGTGTTATACATTACTTGTGTTTCTTTCATCCCTTTGAACATTCTCTGGTACTCTCTACATGATACAATATGTTCCGTTGTCTCTTGCTCTTCTTTACAGCCATCACAAGTTAAGTCGTCGTATTTCCCTTTATAGTTTGCTCTTATTTTGATCATATTGAGTCTGAATCTCATTATTTTTGTTACATCTTTTATTGAGCATGTATTTAGGTATTCTTTTCTCTCATATTTATCATTTTTTATTAACCTTAACTTTGTTTTATTTGCTGTCTCATCCCGTACAATTTCTTCTATTCTTTTGTGTATTCTTTCTTTTATTTCTTTTTTCCATTTAGATTTTGTTTTCTTCGAAGTTGTCTCAATTTTGATATCAATGTCATACTCTTTTGCAATAGTTTCAAGTTCTGTATACCAACAATTAGGCAGTCCACTAGTTACTTGATTCAGTAGTACTTGCTTTGCTAATCTTGAATTGTTTGATGTTATGAACCAGTGATATGCCATTAATTTCTTATAATGTATCATTTGATGGATAGGCCAAATTCCACTTTCAGATATCATTCCCCAATATGGAGTACTCTCTTCTACTTCAAATGTTCCGACCAAGAGCTTTTTCTGTAATTTCTGTATTTCTTGGTACTCTTCTTTCGTTATATTCGTAAATATTTCTGTACCATACAAAATGGTAGGCATTACCACTGTCTCCAATAGTTTTAGCCTAACTTGCATTGATAATTTTCCTACTTTCTCTGTACTTCCATATCTTTTTATTGTTTGTATCATGTAAGGTATTTTACTCAGCCTTTTTTGGATTTTCGTTTTGTTGTCCCCATTCTCATTGAATGATTCTCCTAGGTACTTTATTTCTTTAACTTGCTCTATTTTTCCTTTTTTAACATTAATGTTCAGTTCATTTGTTTTCTCTGTGGCCTTTTTGCTTTCTTTCCTTTTGAACTTAATCACCATTATGTTTGATTTTTTGTCATGAAAATTAAACTTTTTTTCCTCTTCCATTGCTTGAAGACTTTTTTCCACAGATTTTAACTTTTCCTGTGACCCCATTCCAATAATATCATCTACAAATATTAAATTCTCTATCTCTCTTTCTGCTCCTATCATTGTGTAACTCTTTCCGTTGATTATATTCACTTTGTCAGTAGCTACACTACAAAAGAGCGGTCCAAATATGGTTCCTTGTTTCACTGCTGCTTTGAGATAAAATGGTTTTGTTAAACCATATGGTGTCTCTACTGTTACTTCCGTTTTTTGATTCATTTTTCTTATAATCTGCAATTCTGCTGCATTCATTCCCTTTTTGTAAAGTTCATTGCAACAATCGTCCAACCATAATTTATCAAAACACTTTTCCGCATCAATTATGATTGTATATAGATCTTGCCCAATGTATCGATAGTAATCTATAGCTGCCTGAAAAACAAAGAGGTTATCTATTGTACTGTGTTCTTTTCTTCCTCCACTTTGATATGGCGATAAGTTGTTGTCTATCGTCCCTATGTTCCTGTTATATATGATTTTCTCTAAAACCTTTGCTATCGCACTCGTAATGAATAATCCTCTCTGATTGGTTAAATGTTGCTTATTTCCTTTCTTTTTGTATATTGATTTTATTTTGACATCTCTCCACTCTTTTGGAATTATTCTTGACATCATAACTTCATTCATCATTGATATCATGCTGTTTATCAGATCTTCTCCCCCATACTTTATATATTCATACCTCCACCCCTGCAAATCGGTGGCTTTCTTATTTTTCAGTTTCCTTCTTATCACATCTAATTCTTCTCGTTCTATCTTAATTATGTCTTGGCATCTTGCTAAGGTTTCTCTATCCTTGGTTATCTCTTCAATCCTTTTTTCTGCTTTTATTTCCTCTTCTGTACTAGCTGCCTTTGTTGTCAATAACTTTGAATAATGGTCTCTATATAAATCTTTAATTTCATCTGCTTTCTCTATTAACATACCTCTATTGTTCTCCATTGCTATTTGCTCCTGTTCTTTTTGGTTCTTTGGCTTCATCTTTGAGACAAAATCCCAGAAAGTTGTTGAGTTAACTCCTCCTCTCTTAATGATTTCATCTACAGTCTTGCATATTCTTTTTGATTTTTGCTCTTTCATATGTTGTACTATGTGTTCATTGATTGTGTCAATTTTCTTTAATATCATCCGCTTTTCTTCAGTCGTTATCTTTCCTTTCAGTTTTTGTCTCTCTGCCCTCTTGGCCTTCCTAAGAATCCTTTCTACTTTTGACTTTCGTTTTCTTGACTTTACTTTTACTTCAAAAGCTTCTTTTGCTAATTCTAACACTTCTGAATTCCATTTTGAATATTTTTCATGCAGAGTTCCTTCTGATTGTTGTTGCCATATGTTTGTTAGGGTGTTTATATTATTTGTTCTTGCTGTGAACTTTTGTAAATTTGTTTCATTAATTTCCACTTTCATGTTCTTTGTTTTACTTTTTAAACTCTCTATCCAATTCATTTCTAATATCATAACATTGTGATCACTGAATATTTCATTGACTACTTTACCTTCTTTGATTAACCTGCTTGGAGCCCACACTTTATCCTCGTCAATTAACATCCTTTTAACTGCCTTTGAGTCACTCTCTTGCAGAAGTATGTAATCTAAAACAGACTTTTCTTGACCATTGACTCTTGTCCATAGGCCCGTGCATTTTGGACTTGAATTTACAATATCCAATCTATATTTTTTCTTTAGATCTAACATCATTTTCCCTCCTTTAGATATCTCCTTCTTATTCCCCTCTATTTGGTCCCCAATTTTACAGTTAAAGTCTCCAAGAATTATGATGTGCTGATCTTTCACATTTGCTTGCTCAATCTGCTGTCCAATTTTGTCATACATTTTTTCCAGTTGTACAGTGGTTGATCTACTTTCCTGTGGTGCATAAATTAATCCAAGCCTTAGCTGTAGCTTTGTATTGTCTATCACAATCCATATCATTTCACCATTTGAAACATCTTCATTTACTATATGTGTTATGTTTTTAATTTCTTTTCTTACAGCCACCAATAATCCTCCTCCTTCAGTCTCTCTGTTCAATAAGAATGTTTTGTAACCATCAAATTCTATTATATCATCCCCTTTTAGAAATGTCTCCATAAAACATACTATTGTTGGTTTCAACGAGTCAACCTTTTCTTTCACTGAATCTTGTTTTGATTTGATTCCTCTTATATTTACACACATGAGTTTAAAGTTTTGGAACGTGTTTCTTATTCTCTTGCCTCTCCTGACTGATCTCCTTGCTTTTGTCCTGTTGATCTCTGCTTGAATTGGTTCACATTTGTTTGTAAGTTGCTGTAACATGGTATTTGTGGTATTTGGTTGATCATGAATGGTCTTGGTGCTTGGTACATCATGCTTTGTGGTACTGCTTGTGGATTCTTTGGTATCTGTAGTGCTATACTGTTCAATTTGCTTTCCATCATTTGTCTCATCTCTACAAACTGTTTCTCTAAAAAATTGATCCTGTCATTGGGTGAAATGTTTTCTTGATTCTGTTCATTGCTAAAGCTTTGGTTTTGGCTTGTATTTTCAAGTGGAAAAGATTGTTCTCCCCTATTCCTCCCTATTTTTCCATTTCTCTTCATCATATTCCATTCTCGATCTGTCACGTGGTAGTTGTAGCACTCATTACCATATTTGCACTCTCCAAACCTTGTATAATGGTTACATATATTATCTTTCTTGTTCTCTTTCAGTTTGAAGTGCCTAAATTTACATTCTTTGCCATACTTGCATGTTAGTCCTAAGCGATATCTGAAACATATTCCTTTGTTTTTCCTTCCAATCTCTTGTTCTTTGGTACCTTGCTTTGCATCCAATGTTTCTATTCTTTCTTCTGCTTTCTCCTGCCTCTGCACAAAGTATCTCTCTACCTCTTGTCTTATCATATCCTCTTGTGATTTACATTCTTTTACACTTTTCGAGTTTGCTCCATTTGAACCATCTGAAATATTTTTATTTTTCTCTGCTAATTCTATTACTAATTCTTTGTTGATTTGTTTAAGGTCTTCATTGCTATTTGATATGATATTCACTTGTCTTTTGAGGTCCTGTACTTCTGTCAGTGTTCCTTCGTAGTTTGTTTTGTATTTTCCTATTTCCACTTTTAGATTCTTAATTTCCTGGTCCTTCTTCTTCAGATCTTTTTTGTCTTCCTTGCTTTCATCATTCTCAGTATTTGTCTCTTTATCTTCAACTGCATTTTTTTGTGTTTGCTCTGTCTTACTTTTACTTTTTTCAAAGCTTTCTATGACGAATTCTTTGCATTCTTTGCAAAACCAAAAGGTTTCATTAGCCACCACTTCATCTTCAATAGCTTCTATAACCTCATCAGGCACTTTTCCACACTCTTTATGTGTCCACTTCTCACATCCATCACACCTGATTGCCTCATCCTCCTCTGAAACTTCTTTGTTGCACATTTTGCATTCACTCTTGTCGCTACCTTTGGTTACCTTTGCACCATTCTGCTGCTTCGCGTTCTTATCTTCACTCTTACTTTCGGTTGAACTCCCCTTCTTTTCTTCCACCTCAACGACTTTTGTTGCGTTCGTAGGTAGGTTTGCATTTTCCTCATCTTCGTCTTTGGTTTGTAAGTATTTTTCAGCTTCTGCCTTTGTCTTGAATTTCTTATGTTTAGCCCCTTTGTATTCAGCTACTTGTTTTTGGCATTCCTGCCAAGTACTGAAAATACCAGTAATCTTACCTTTTCGAACCGCGTAGAAAGAGCCTCCCGCCATCTTGTTGTTCACGAGGCGAGGATCATTCCATAGATCATCAGTCACATGAAGAAGACCTACACAAGATGGCCGCTGGTGTCAACAGAACAAGCCTCAATGAAAATATTTTTGGAGGAACTCATTCGCCGACTTATGCGCCGGGTGCACCCGGAGGAACGTTTACCAATCCTCAGGTATTTGTTTCTTACTCATAATTTGCATTGGGAGATAAGTGATTTCTGTGTGTGGAGACTGAAGAAGGAATGAAATGGAATGCCGCCACAATATGCAAGTTTTACCGTTTTGGCCACACACATGGGAGGCCTAGGCTTGCTGGATAAACTTATTTGTGTACTTTATTTGCACCATAATCATTCCAAGACATTTAAGAGTAGTTAAATGCTTAAAGAAATTAAACATTATTTATTTATTTATTTGATCAAAGTATATTCATTCTTTCCGATGCAAAAATTTACCTGCCTGAATCCCTGATTACTTACCGGTTGATGCGCATCTGAGCTTTTGTTTGAGTTGCTGGAGAAAAACGACAGCGTAAAAACTGCTTTTGCATTCGCTGAAATTCATAACTTTAAAGCCCCCATCTCGACTGATCCATGTAGGTGGAGAGAGCATGGCACTTGCACACTGGAGATGTTCAATAGACTGTTCAAAGTAGACAAAACGGAGAACAAAAGAAATTTCTCCTTGCACACTGGATATCTCATCAAAAAGTTCCATGCTCCACAGACTGGAACTGGTCACAATCATTTGATCAGTGGCGGCGCAGCTCTGAAAAATCAGAGAGAAATTGGGGGCCATTTTGACGTAATTTTTCAATCCAAAGGTATACCCAACTAATTTTATGCCATTTTTCATTGACAATTTTTGCCGACTTTCGGGAATTGGGGGGACAAGTTGCTCCCCCCCCCCCCCGTGGCGCCGTCACTGCATTGGATAATACGCAAGAATAAGCAAAAAGGAGACTGAAGCCTACTTTCCATTATGTGGAAAATTCCTCTCACAAAATCTTCCCTTGTTTCGTTGAATGGGTTTCTACTTTTGAGCGATGGTGCTTTTTCGCAAGCCATTCAGTAAAAACAGTGAGTGTAAGCAGTGTAATAGTCTTATATCTAGCCAAAGGCTTTACACCTTACCCCTTGGTCAACTATGCTTAATAGCATATAGCAGGTGCAGCAACGGACAGTACTCATAACTCCAGGCCAGGTACCCATTTATACTCCTTTGTGGAGAGAGACACAATTTGTGTTAACACCTTGCCCAAGGATGCCTTCCTCAAATTTGGCCAGTGCTGGTTTTGAGCCCACAATCCTTGGATCACGAGCCCAACGCATTACCACTATGTCACCGAGGCCTCAAATCAGATGACTGGAAAAGGTCACTGCAAGCAGAATATTCCACCTGGTGGAAATCAGGCTTAAGAATCCAGTTATGAATTGGGAAATTTACCAATTGCTTGAAAGAGTTTCAAGCGCTTTTATGTGAAAATTTTCAAGATATGTACAGTTGAAATGCACACTTGTTAACCATTGCACACTGCACACTTTAGGTCTTTGTGTACACCCAAGATCTCATCAAAAAGTAACGTACTTTCCATACTGACCTGATTATAAAATCCAGGTTCTACTGTGATGTTTAATGCTGTATCTACAAAGGAAATGTGCATTTGTTTGTGTATAGGCCTATAGTCATGTAATTTATAATCTGCAATCTTAGCAAATTTAAGTTGAAACCAATTGAATGGAACATGGTCACCTTTTGATTTGATTCAACATATCTTCTTTTTCTTCTTTCGTAGATAAACATTTTAAGCTACTTATACCTGGTCACATCTGCATTAAGGTATTATATTTTATCCACTCTGAAATTACACCAGACATCAGATATATATGGAGTTATGATTTTGAATAACTTGTATCATCTCTTAGACCTGACATAGATGTGTCAGTGTCTTAGATGGATGTGGTTGGATATTTATGGCTTTGTAGAGCATGGCATCTGGATGCCCAAGATTCTTCATAATCTTTGATTTGCATGCTGGTTTTGTGAGATCATTTTGTTCTCTACTTTAGAGGAAAATAATCACTGGTGCTTTATGTGAAGACACTAAATTTCTTCACATGGGACATCCTCTCAAAAGCTTCCATACTCGTCAGATTTGGATCATCTAGTAATGACCAGGCTTGCATTTTAATTGAAAGTAGGAAATGAAATGCTTGGCTGCACAATAACAAACAATTACCACTTGCAGATTTGATATTTCCATCTCAACAGCCTGTTTTATCTGCTTTTAAATTTTCCAAAAAAGTAGATGCACCTTTGGGGTAGGAGTTACCATTTTTAGTCATTAGTTTGAGGAAAATTTCATTCTTTGTTGTTGAAATTTATTTATTGCTCACTGGCATCTTTTCCAGTCTCATTGGATCTTTTTCAATTGTTGTTGCTGCTATAGTGAAGAGAAAGATTGCTAACAAAGAGGTATGATTTCATTGAGCCTTAAACATCAAATCCCTTTCATATTTCTCTTATAATCTCTTCCATTTTATCAGAAATAACTTACTGTTAATTGTAAAAATTTGCAAAAAGTGATCAAATCCAAAATCTTGTGTCTAAAGTATAAAAATTGAATGCTCAAGAGGATCAGTTGCAATGCTTATGAATTTAAACAATGGTAATGATTTTGGTTACAGTAGGAGATGACAGGTTCATTCTAGAAGTGAATGCATCCCCCATAATCCCGAAATGTTTTGCATTATATCCACATTGTGGAATTTACTTTTATGCACACATAAATTTCTCAAAGGATTAATCATAAGCTGACATGCATTGCAGGCCTTACTGGGAATGGCGTGCTTGCTCTCGCACGCCTTGGTGCACACCTTCTCTTTCCAAGGAGTGCGGTAGATCGCACACCTTATCTTTCCAAATGAGTACTAAAATCTCATATTTCTCTGTAACAATAACGATTACAGTTTATTCGAAATTGTGAAGTCAGATGAATCAAGTTTTTAAACAATCAAACACTTTTCTTTCAACAGTGAAGGATGGGAATAACTTTGCATTAGTAAAACTGGTCAAGTGAAACTCCAGTTGACATATTTTGAATGTTGATTTCAACTGCACTCCATCACACGCCTGAAATGGACTAGAAGTGCGATTTGCCACTCCCGTACCAAAATATTTCCAGTAAGGCCTGCATTGTCACCATTTGCAATTTCTAGCTTTTCATCTACAGTTTGTTCTCTAGGTGCATCCAATCTTTCATTTATCACTGGCGGATTTGTTTGGCTCAATAATTCTCTTGGCTGGATCCATTTCTTATCATTTTCTGAAACATGATACAGCCACAAGAACTAGCTGTCAATACCTAACAGCATTTGCAACAGTAAGTATTTGTTTATAAGTTTACAGCCATTTTCAAATGGCTGTCAGGGCTGTTGCAAGATGACTTTTAGGCAGGCCACAAAATGTGCATGAGAATTTAAAGTGTTCAAAGGTAATTCCTTGCACCCTGTGGTATCACTGTGTGCCGGTATTTTGATCTTTGTAATTTTTATGACTATTTCAAAAACTTTACTACTTGCAGGTTAACAAAGTCCCATCACACATTTAAAGTGTGTTTGTCATCCAGCATTCCTTACATGTGCCATCTGTTTGTTGGCCTTTGTTGTCACTATTTTCATGGCCCATGAAATTGGCAACAACAAAGGGAAACTAAAATGTGGCACATCCAAGGCATGCTGAACGAAACAGAACCTTTAATAGTACTTGATGTCTTTACTGTACAGAGCAATTGATTTTTTGCAGGCACATTTTTCGAACCATTTGATCACAGGCACAGAACATTCTTGATGAGACCTGGCAAATGTGATACTTCAATTTTTATTTCTTTTTAAAAGGTCATCCCTCAAGACACTCCAGTATCACCCTTATCAGTTTATGTATTTACACCTGAAGTTGGTGTACTGTGTTGGATGATCATGGGTCTCTAGCTTGTCTTATTTCTTTCCATAGGCATTTTATATGAACACATTTCTGCTGACATTAAACTATGCAAGATCCATATATCAGAAAGTCCAGCGAAGAGGGACTGGGCAATCCATGAGAAGACTTGATGGGCCAAGTGGCCATTTTGAGAGATTAGTAAGATTAAATTTAAAACTTTATAAAGGTTGTCTCCCACTAGCAGTGGTTTTGGTTGGCTACCAGCACTCTCGCCTTTTGCACATGCTAAGTTGCTAGACAGTATGTCGACTATGCAAGTGTGCAAGTTGTCAACCAAAACTGCTGCCATGAAGGTAGACCTGAACTCTTTATAAATATATATATTTCTTAGTTCTTAATCCACTATGAATCTTGTATCAGCCATCAAATGTCTGTGATTGGACAGTGTCTTACAAAGAGATTTCAGGATTTTGTCATTCAAGTGTTCGTGTTTTGTAGATTATCAAACGTCTTCAGCAGAATTTACAAGCATTCTCATTCTCATATGTCATCCCTAAAACTTACAACAGTAGTTAATACATTAGGTGTTATAATCATTCTTACTTCTGCCTCTTTTGTTAGAGACAAATTATGATATTGTATTTATTCCAGGGTGTAACTCGATGTTCTGCTCAACTGTTATGGTATGGACTTGCTTGGTGAGTATTATATACATCAATATTCCTGTATTTGCAAAACTAACAACTTGAGCCTCATAAAATGCAACTTTGGTTCAGACCCCAAACTACTTCTTTATTCTTGTAGATGACAACCTCCCCTTCTTTGAAGTAAAAGAAATGAACTTGACATTCCCAAACCATAGACCATGAGCAAGGAGAAAGGAGCATAAATCGTTATTAACATTTGTATATAGATATTACAAGAAAATCCATGAATTGCACTAAACTGAAAGTGCTGGACTAAAGGCATTTATTGTATATTTTTACAGAAGAACTGTGTCAAATGATTAACATAGCTTTTAGGTGCTTTTTTCAAATTTATTTGAAAACTATCTTCCTTGTTCTTATTGATTGTTACAGGTTCATTCCTCTGACGGTAACTCTTTGCTTATTCGCTATTGATCATACCAAATATGGTCCTAATGATAACATTTGTACAAGGTAAGACATATGTTCATAAAATTCCATATTGTGGTGGAACTCTGCATGAAATAGTCTACTGTATGTTGACAACCTTGTCAGAGTAGAATCTAAGAAAAAGTATCAGGCCTGTCAATGATTACAAAGCCTTTATGTGTTGGTGTCATGCTTTCTTTTGAGAGTAAAGGGACTGATATTTTGATCATCATCATGAATTTCGATTTACCATGAAATACTGAGGCTATAATCTTTTTTAATGTCTTATTTACTTTGTCAGTGCCACCACAGTTTGCCTTTAATTGAAGTAACATGCTGTGCTACAAATGATGCATATAAATATTTTTCAAGTCTACATGTTGTTAGTTTTCTAATTCCATTCAAGTTTGGTGTTTGCAACTTGCCCTTGAGCCAATTTATCAAGTATCATTGAGAAAATTTTTATACTTTTTGTATCAGTTCGTCATTGAAAGTGACCATGGGTTTTTTTAGCATTGCAACTCCAGTTTCAATCCCAAGCATTTATAATTTTTCTATCCCCATGTTTGATTGGCAGACTTGTGCCATGTTATCTTCTGTCAGCAAGCTTTTATCCTTTTGTAGTTGCCTACCGATGTTTCATTATAAAAATTCAAATTGTCAGGTATGTTTTCAGTATTTGTTTACACACTTTCAATTGTTAGCATTTTTGAAAAATTCTATATTCAAAGTACAAATCCTGATGGGGAGGCACTCGCATTTTTGAATTGGTGGAATGTGCCACACAACAGGGTGTCCTTTTGCAGCAAAAATGATGCAAAAAGATGTCTTTTTTGACAAAATTATACGGCAGGGTATCATGTGGAAGGAAATTTTTCAGAGTCTCTTGAACAATCGATCACGTGAATTTTTATGCAACAGGATATGTTTTTGTGGCATTTTTTGTGTGACAGAGTACAGAGTGGTGAGAGATTTTCCACACACCCCTTTCTTCCGTAGTCAAGTACCCAAAGGTAAAATTTATAGCTTTACAAAATGCCAAAGGCCTCTTGTTTTTATTTCCACAATGATTAGTCTGTTTTTCAATTCAGAGGATGTCAGATCCTGATTACAAAGATGAACCAGACTGGTATGGAATATACAAATGGATTTTTATTGTCATGCTGACATCCTCTATCCTTGGATCTGTGGTGAGTCGATTTTAAGTGGCTGTATTTGTGGAGATTGTTCTAAAATACAAACCTTCATTTGGCCAGTTCTACAATAGATAATGAGATTGAAATTGTAACTTTTTGCTGGGCTAAAGCTCTTTAGATCTGTGTTTCTACTCACATTTAGGTATATTATCAGTATTATTATTTAAGATCTTTATTTCACGGTATCCTTACAGCTTGCTCTGATTTGTATTTAGTGGGTGTCCAAATTGGTTGTGTTTAGCCATTTTAGTGGGTGTCCAAAGTAGGTGTATTTAGCCACTTTAAGTCGATGTGCAAAAACGTATATTCCCATATTTTTTAACGAAAATTTCATCTCATAATTCCAGCTGTTTGACTGTAAAATGTTTTCAGAGTTTTATCTTCTATTTAGGTTCCTAACTCTTTAGTTGATGCCCTTTATGTTGGGATATCTCTGAGTTGTAACCATTCTCATTTTTAAGCCTGGTATTGATCACAGAAAAGTCACTTGATGAGTTCCTAAAATGATGACGAAGATTGATCTTTAGATATTTCCTTTCAGACATTTAATATGATGGCTTACAGGGTCTTCAAATCCATTCAAATTCATGGAGGTAAATGAGCGTCTTTGTTTAATTATAGTTAGGTACTCTAAACTTTGCTGTCTTGTCGATTTTAAAGTAACGCTAAGGATTGTGATCTAAAAAGTAATGTTAGTTACTTCATTTAGCATGCTCTCCTATGAGGCAACCATCACCATCACTGTTATTTATCTTATTTCATAGGAGTGATATCAAAACCACAAAGGCATTTATTAAAAGTTGCAAGACGAAGACTTGGATTATTCTGTGTTACGTTTCTGTTCTGTTGGACACCAAGTAAGATATTTTTATTAGTTTAGAGATTTTCCTGAATTTTGTCCCTGATGCAATTGAGGATTGTGTAGTGTAAAGACGTTTTTAAATCGTTCCAAAATAAGGAAAAAGATATGTACCAGTTTTTTCTTTGCTAGAATCTCCTTTTTGAATGTTGCCATCAAAATTTCTTCATGACAGCTGAATTCAGCATTTGCTCTAGCATGTATTTCATTAATATCTCTGAATATCTATGTTTTGAATTTTTTTTTAATCATCAAGTCATTTTAATGTTTGTTTCAATTTCAGGTTTGCTTCTTGGTTTCATTTCGATATCACCAACTTTCCAAATGACGAGGCTTTATTGGCTCTACATCATTCAGGTATGTTTGAATATTTACGTTGAGCTGTTCATATCCTAAACTTTTGCTCACTTCTCTGCATTTCTATTGTGAGAATCGTAGCTTACGAGCTTGGATCATTATTTTGATTTATTTTTGAACATTTTAACCAAAAGAGGTTCGAAAATGTTCGGTAATTGGCTCTGAAGTAACAGAAGTTATTTGCATTATGGTTTCCAGAATCGAACTCCAATCTACTTTTCAAACCTTATTTTAACCATCTTTCCTCAGCCATATGGATATGTTCCCATGGGAGGTAAGACAATGAAAATTTCCAAAAAGCGTTGCTCTTGGAACGCATCTACTTTCGCAGAGTTGTTTTTTTACTACCTTTTTTACAATAAGAAGTTAAAATTATGATTATTTTAATACGGTTATATTCCATGATCATACACTGGATGTCAGGCCAGCACAGGTGATAATGCTGAGTAGAAGAATCCCGGGCCTAGAGAATACCACTAACAATATAGCTAACTAATCAAAACTGAACTGAAAAAATCATGAAGTTAGGTTGGCTATATTATATTTGGAATTAAAGAGTTTCTCTGTCGATCGAACCTTACACATGGAAAGGAAACAGCGACATTTCTCAGTGTTTTTGCTCAATTTCAGGCCTGCACTTGCCCACTGCAAGGATTCATCAATTGCATGATATATGGATGGTATAGGCCTGGTTTTAAGAATGCTATCACTGAAAAGACACCATTGTTGAGACCAACGTCGGTACAAAGTGAAGTCTAGCACAATGAAGAATTCGAATTTTTAACATCATTGCCTTTATCTTTGCTTAGTTATTTACTGGCATACTGGTATGTAAGTAGAACAAATTTGATTTTAAATTTGTGTACAAAGTTTGTCTGTATATCTGCTTGTATAAAAATGGTGATATTGAGCCTTAGTTTCTCTGCTATTTATAATTATTAGCATATTTTATTAGCTATATTGAATATTGACTGATTACATAGTCATTTGATCGGTTTTATACTTTCGTAGTCAATTGATCAGTAATATTTTTATTTTAATTCCTACCAATCAGAGTGCACTGCTGGAGGCTCTCCGTCAGCATCTTGTCAGCATATTTTAACAAGAGTGTATACGTGGCTGTACTTGCATTGGTACATTACCTTTAAAGGGGATCGACATAGTTAAAAGCTGGCCCGGGCCAGGTTGAAAATATAATCTATTGAATCTGATAACTTCTACACGTGCGGTTTGTTTTGTTTTGTGTAGTTGTTTTCAATTTGTTTTGAGCGGGCTTGTCAAGATTTCTAGCTACTGAAAGTTAATTTAGGCCCACTGTGCATGCCGCATCCAGACGTGGGACCCCTAGTTTAACGGCTTCATCGTGTGCTCCAAGGAAACAATGGATGCGTAAGCGTTTTCTTTAGCTTATTTATAGCGGCTACGAGATATAGCTACGTTTATTCTCTTTAATAGATCGTTTCGATGATTCGTTGATTCATAGATGGAACAGTCGACCAGCAAACTGATTGATTGAATGATTCGATCTTCTAAATCTGTTATTCAATCAGTTATTGATTGATTGTCTTATTATTTATTGATTAATGGATGAAACCATCACTTATCGAATGTAACTGATGAATTATTCAAATGGTTGAATTCTTGATTGTTTATGGTTTGGAAGATTTGTTAAAGTACAGTTTTTTCTTCAGACTTTTCGAAGCAGTTATACGTTTGTTTTTAACGAAAAATGAGACAAAAAGCTTAGACATTTAATTTGTTATAGATGTAAATTATAAATGTGTAATAAACATTGTTTTGTTGAACCATAGGTTGAACGAGAATAATCATTGGAGGATTCCCCTCATATCTTAAGTGCTTGTATATTATACTTTGATAAATGATGTGAATAGCTGTATGGAGGGAATGAATAATAACAAAACATGTATCTCTAAACTAGCTGCGCGTATCATTTGTTCCAGTGATATATCTCAACTGGTTCACACTGGGTTTCATATCGCTCATGCATAGAATAGAGCAGCTGAAGTAAACATTTTGCTTCTGCCTAGGCCCAATTTGATCTTCAGACCGTTTGAAATTTCACAGCGTGCCCACAAAGGACACTGGGTAACAGTGGCTCGTTAAGAAATATACAAAACACAAGCATCTTACGGCTGATTTCCACTCAGTAGAATTTTCCGAGCGGGCTGCATTTGACACAATAAAATGTTAGTCACACGTAACATTCTATTTAAATTCAAAGCAACATTTTCACACGTAAACAAAGGAATTCCTGTCCAATCGGAAAATTCTACTGAGTGGAAGTCGGCATGTCAGCACGTCTGATTCATTGAGATCTTTTTTCCTTTCATATAATCCAGTAAGATTCTACAATACATATTATGGCCTACACTACTTACAAGAACTATTCTACAATACTATTATGCTGAGATGAATGCCCTGGGGAGCAAAAGGCTGTCTAACCTAAGGCAATTAACATGGAGAGAAAAGGAGAAGGAAAAACTAAATTGCACAACTAAAAATAGCAGATGACACAAAAATTAGTAAGACTAATATTAAGTCTGCTGCATATTAGACGTCAGATCAAAATAATGGCAATTGAGGTATTCGGAAAAAACTTATCTTAAAGTTTCATTAGTTTTGTGAAATACTACTTCACTATGATTTAGCTGAAGGAAGAAGCAAATCTTACCCGTGGTAGGTAGGTATTTATATTTAACGTGGCTAGCCTGCGAAAGTCTGAGAGACTTATTTCCAGCAGGGGCCACAGATGTTTTACCATCAGTCCGCCGCAGCTACCCGCCACAGCTACCAGATTTCCCTCACATGGCTCTGGTTGACCCGGGCTAGAGTTACGGACAGCGACCAAACTGTCCGCGCGGGATTTGAACCTACGGCCGTTCTGACCTTTGGCTTACGAGTCAGACGCCTTAACCACTCGGCCACGCGTTCACTTGATAGGTGAAGTCTCTTATTTATTTTCATACAAACCGGACACACCACTGGTATGGTGTTGTGAACTGGTTTATTGGTTGATTCTTTTTGGTTAGTTGGTCCTGATGTCACAAATCCAAGACATTGTTGTTTCTCGCTTCTCAGATCCGGAGCTGACAGGTGGTGTGGAAATCCCACAGAAATAGTGGTTGAGATAGAACGTTCCTAAATAGAACCCAAAATCTCTGCCCCAATTTTAGTTAGTAATATACCAACTGATGAACAGAAGCTTATATACTTAATGTCCAACGAAGATGAACTTCTTCTGCAAACATTTTCTGAATTTCTTCATGATATACATACCAAACGCTTGGCTTTAGAGAACAGTAATCAATAGGCTTTCTCGAATTTATTGTAGTTTTGATCAATTTAGCTGTAACCTCTTAATTTTGTAGTCTTTGTTTTACATTTAATCTTTTTTTTCTTTTTTTTTTCGTTTTCTGTAGCTGTAGTCGACCATGTATCAAATGATATAGTGTCTATAATGATATTTTATTGATGGATAAAAATAGATTTACCTCACATGTTAGTCCCATGGTCTGGCAGGTCAAATGTTTTTCCTCGCTTTGACAGGCCCAAGGACAAGATATATTTTTGAAATAGTGAAAGATTATTTCAATTAAATTGATTTGTTAGCTGTTATATCTTAGGAACCAGGAACATGTCAGGAAACCGATATATATATATTGCCATACAATTTGTCAACAGGTGCAAGTCCTCTCGCAAGTTCAGCCGCCTATTATTCTCAACCAGGAATCCCTCATTGTCTTTTCTGGTCCGCAGTTTATAGATAGCCAGCCCTTTTCAAACTTTATTTGTGGTCTTTTCAGGTTTTGAAGGTCAGAGGAATAACGGAAAAATAAAGAGAAGAGAGAGAGCCAGTCTGGAAGGAAGCAATCAGCGGTGCTATTGCAGAGTGTTCGTCACTAGAAAAAGCAGCATTTAACATAAGCAGTTTGAATATGGCATTTCTGCGGTGTGTCTTTGAGAGAACGGTGAAATCCAGGGATTCGGCATATTCTGTTGTGATTGTTGCCGCCTCTACCTTGATCTCGCTATGCACCTTTGGATTTCTTTATAATTTTGGATTATTTTATAGCACTTTTTTGGTGAAGTTCCAAGATTCTAAAGAAAAAACCGGTAAGTATAATTTTTCATATTTTTCTCATAGTTGTGAAAACTTGAATACCCTCAGACTCTGAAACCGGAACAGTAGTTTGACATATTCGCTCTTTTTCTTATAAAAAGAAGCTCATAAGGCACTGTAGCGGTAGGTTCAGATTTCCAAACGTTAAAGGGCTTGTGTAATGCTAAAAGCATGTATTTGCAAACAGCAACAAAATCTAAAAATGTCAATTTCAAACTGAAGTTGCACAAGCACCCCGTGAACATTGGGTAGCCTAAAAAACAATGCTGTTTCAAGTTTCAATGTTCTATTAACTATGGTTTCAAGTTTCAATCTCATTTGAACAACAAATTGTGTGCGCATGTGTGTGCATGTTTCCTTTCTTCTATTTGTTGACAAGCAACTTTACCCTTGCACACTCTCTTGAAGAAACTTTTGCAGTTTACTTCTTTAGTTTCCACGTCACGCGAAAATATTTTGAAGTTGTGCAGTGATGACAAGCGTTTTGAAATTGTATTGTGTTCCCTGAAATTGACAATTGTTTCTACTGTGATTTCTGTTAATACTTGGTTTGACATCCTGATTTATTATACTTTCACAGTATGAGAATTTTGAACAAGACACTAATAAAAGAAACGGTTATGTTACAAAAATAGCCTGAAATGTAAGCAACTGGTACCAACCCTCAGCGGACGTAACTTTCATATAAAAAATGCATGTGCACTATTTGATTTATGGAGTATCGAAAGAACAAAGTGAATACTTCTTGATTGTGGGAAACACCTAGTCGTGCTCTGTTTTTGCTGTGGTCCAATTCTTTATGAAATCATCTTTATTCGTGTATTTCAATTAATCCCAGAAGTATCAACCTTTGCCCTGATAATCCTTGATAACAGCGATGCCGAATCTTTAGTCGAATCGGTCGAATGGTCGAATCATCATAGCATGCACTGGTATTACGTAAATGCATCCATTGTTTATAAGAAACTGCTTACCAAGAAATGTGAGGCCGTCAAACAAAACAAATTCAAAAATTCGGGGATTAATAACATAAGAAACTCATCAGAAATTTTTGGTAGCAATGGTGCCCTAAAATTCTACAAACTGCCTTCGAGCCCTGAGCCTAACTTTTGTGACAAGAAATGAGTGTACACCCTCCAGCTATTTCAGCCCTACAATGCACCAAAAACCATGTGAAAGAAACTGCAGATTACGAACATCCAGGCTGATTGTTTGGCCAGAGTTCTTTCGGGCGAGTTTTCTGTATACAGATCGATGGAATTTTTTAAAGAACTTATCCTCTAAAGCCAGGAACACCCGAAACTAGGGTGATGCTGATGCGCATGTTTTGATAAGGGATTCTTTGCCGGTAATTCTCTAGGCATCTTTTATTTGCACACGTGGCCTACCAGCTAAGTTTTGGTATCACGTTTTCGAATGAAAAGCGTTTGCGTCAAATTTATGGTTTTCTGTCAGCTCCAATTAGGGTTTGTACAAGGTTAAAGGAAGTGAAAAGACCATCAACCTTTGCCATCGTTTGTTTTTGTTTTTGTGAATTGCGTATGGTCCGTTGTTTTGGAAGCTGTGCAAAGCAAGTGGCTAACTTCGCGCACAGTATGCTGGTCTTTGTACTCCCGTTATAAGCTGAAGAGCAGAAAATTTGAAAATATCTCTTTCAAATCAAAGGTCCACACGCGCCGTTAACAATAGACAGCGAAAGAATCTTCATCGCAGAGGCATTATTAAAACGGGGTTATCAAAAACGAGAGACTGATATGGTCCAGCGCCGAAGGCGCAACGAGTGCGCAGCCAAATCAGTGCGGTACCAAATCAGTCTCCCGTTTTAATAATGCGCGGGACCAAATGAGTCTTAATAATGCCTTTGCGAGGGAGAGTGCCTGTTCACCATAGCCATAGTTATTAAATAACCATAGCCTGCCGCTGCCCTCAGCCTAGTTTAAGCATTGCATACTCCCGTTGAGAAAAGGTCTTATGTTATGAAATCCTCGTGTTCAAATTCAAATGTCAGGTGTTACATTTATTTGCCGCATGCGTAGGAGCCTTTATCTCCAAGTATTGCAGGTAACTAATTAGATTCGCTCTTGCAATCTACCACCAGCCAGCAACCAATCAGAGTAATTCCCCTTTGTCCTTTCTGACTGGTGGTGGCCTTTCTCAAAGTCAGGGGTCATAGCAAAATGCTTTGTATCGCTGATCATTTTAAAGTCTTGGCTATCTTTTGAGATACTCCGCAATTCCCCCTCGATGTTTCTTAGAAAAAGTCACCCCGTGGATGCTTGGTTGCAACAAGACATTATACATCACATGAACAATGGTTTGCTATCTTTAAAATATGGAATGCGGAATGTTGGAATATTGGAGTGCTGGAGTGTAGTTTTGAAATTCGTAGAGGAGACATTTGATTGGAGATGAATTTGAATACCAGCGTTTTTTTTGTGATTTAACTCTTTCTTCTAATTCTGTTCCAACATTTCATATTCCATGTTTTAAAGGAAACCAACAATGCGCTCTGTCAATGCAACTCAAATTGTAATGTACCAACACAGCTGTTTTCTATAGCCAGTATCGCATTTCAGGTGTTGCAAGGTCTTGCATCATTTTAATGGGTTCTATTGCAGCTAAATCTTTACAGTAAAGATTACTGTAAAGACAAAATTATGACACAAGGAAGTTAAAATACAGTAACTGCATTTGGACTCATTTTGACTTGCTTGTGCCATAATTCAGCAACCACTGATCAGATTTACTGAAACTAGGTCTCAAACCTTCCTATGCAACTGTACCAAAAGCAGGACAATAGGCCGTACAGCTTCTCCATAGTGGCCGCACAAACAGAACACTGTTTCAGAACACCCTGCGATATCAAAGTCAATCGATTTTTAGTGCACAGATGCGTATTGAAATGTATGTTTCCAAATAGTGTTGATGTCAAGAAACATATATACACAAGCAAGAACCTCTTAGAAACTAACATATAAGAGCCTTCAGAGAGGAAACCTGGCCAGTGAATGTGGCTTGGATTACGCACAAAAGTAAACGACAATCGACATGAATTGAATGATACCGTTTCTGAGTAAGGCCATGGGCTGTCAGACACCGCATTTATGTTTTTAGCGTACATGGCACTGCGGAGGAAAATATATTCATTTCTGCGGAGGAGGTATTTTAAGTAATGTTAGATCCTGCGCAGAAGCAAATAATATTTTTTCCGCAAAAGAACAAAGTTGTGGCGATCAAGCACAACTGCGGTGTCCAGCCACCCATGAGCAGATGTGGTGTACCGTGGTATCTTCCACTTTGCCCTTATTTGATGTTTTGCATTACTTTCTAACTTGGATGGTTTCCATTCCGATTACCTTATCCTTCTTCAAGGCACCAATAGCAAGCTTGTGTATAACAATAATGGTATCCATGCTCCCTCAGAGCCCTGTATATCCTGAAATATTCCTGTATTCCGTATTTGATGGTTTGCATTACTTTCTAACTTGGATGACTTCTATTCCGATTACCTTATCCTTCTTCAAGGCACCAATAGCAAGCTTGTGTATAACAATAACGGTATCCTTACTCCCCCTCAGAGCCCTGTAAGTCCTGAAATATTCCTGTATTCCGTATTTGATGTTTTGCATTACTTTCTAGCTTGGATGACTTCTATTCCGATTACCTTATCCTTCTTCAAGGCACCAATAGCAAGCTTGTGTATAACAATAACGGTATCCTTACTCCCCCTCAGAGCCCTGTAAGTCCTGAGATATTCCTGTATTCCGTATTTGATGTTTTGCATTACTTTTTTCTAGCTTGGATGATCTCCATTCCGATGTCCTTGTCCTTCCTGCTGGCGCCGATTGCAAGCTGGTGTATAAACAGATACGGTTTACGACGATGTGCAACAGTAGCAGCATTCCCACTTGGAGGCTCGCTTCTCCTAACCTCGTTTGCAAGGAATTTGGATGAAACTTTCTTAACATTTAGTATACCGTTTGGAATAATAGCAGCCGTCTTCGTGATGACATTAAACAAAGCACTGTGCGTTTACTTCGATAAATGGTACGCTGTCGCTATTGGTAGGTATTAAGGACCTTCTGCTACCCACTAGGCTTTGCGTGCTGCAAATGAGAAGAACAATACTAACACAAGGCTGAGCAAGGGTGACGGTGAATATTTCTTTTTCTCCTATTTGCAATGGATTATGGGACGGCACCAGCTTACAAAGCCTTGTGGTTACCACAGATAAGTTACCAGAATTTTGGGATATGATATAGAAATTAGCAGACCTGGCTTTTGTTGGGGGGCCACCTGGCTTTGATTTGATCTCTTCAAAACATGCTGCAAAATGAAGAGATAATTTGGCTCTTGGATTCAATACGAGAGAGGGCTTATTTTACATTTAAGCTAAGGGCAAAAGGGTTTATTAAAGAAGAGTTTATTACATAGGGTTTATCTGAGAGGGGTTTTATCCGAGAGGGAGTTTACCATAGAGGGGGCTATTAGAGAAGGGGCTTTTCGAAAGGGGTTATTAGAGAGGGCCCTATAAAGAAGGGGTTAATAGACAGCAGAGCAAATAGAGCTTTTACAGTATTCGTTTTATGTTCTAGGTGTTATGCTTGGAACTGTGTCAATATCACAAGTTGGAATGTCATACCTCGAAATCTCTTTGCTGGATAATTTTGGATTGAAGCAAACGCTGCAAATTTTGGCTGCAATGTTCTTCGTTATATGCTTAATTTCTTCTCAAGCCTTTTGCCCGACAAGTTATTCAGTCGAAGAGAAGAGAGATGAATCTTCCAAAGGAAAAGGATTCCGTATTTACTTGGAACTATTACAACACAAACCATTGGCTTTATTCTTATTTGTAAACATTGTAGTCGCCTTTGCATTCACTGCATCAGCTGTACATCAAGTATGTATGCTTCAGCTGAGGTATCAAATTCTGATTGGTTAGGAATTTCATGAGTTCGGCCACTTATGCATCAAAAACTTTCATTCAATTATTATTGCTTAGGATGGTGGAAATGGTAGCTAAAATGAATCTAATTGAAGGACTATGACAATGTTTCACGAAGTTGGTCTCCCGTCGTATTCCTTTCGTAAATTTGTTTTCAAGTTGTTTCTTTACTGCAAAAGATTTCTTATTTCAGACTAAAAATAGGTTTGGAACTTATATTTTGATTGAAATGCCCAAAATCTTTAACATTTGAAATTGTTGAAATAAATGTACATTCCATTTTTCTGCATACAGGTGCAGTTTGCAGTGGAATTTGGCATCCCTGAAAAAATTTCAAAACAGTTTCCCGTGTTTAGTGCAGTTGGAAATGGCCTAGGCCGTATCTTTATTGGACTTATTCTTGATTCTGTCCTCAGAAAGCAAAGCAAAGTAACTTGTTACAAAATGATCACATTGTTGACAGGATCGACAGCATTCATTGGTTCATATGCAAACAATCAAACACAATTGATTGCCTATATATGGATTTATTCATTCTTTGATGGTACGATGCAGACATCTTGTAATCCTGCCCTGCGAGAAATCATAGGATTCGAACATCTTAGTGAAGCTACCTCCCTTGTTCTCGTGGCTTGTGGCATATCTTCCATGCTAGGACCTCCACTTATAGGTACGTAATATAAGTATCATTAGACTTATTACAATGTTGTATTTATCACTATCGATAGACATGCCGGACACTGCAACTGCAACTGAGACTCATAACGGATGTTTGAAATGATGTAACGGCGTAAACCGAGCTGTAAGATCATGAATTATGCACTGATTTCAATAAAGTACCCACCAATTTGAAGCAAAAGGGCTATCTTAGATTTAAACATTACACCAAGCCTGAATTCTGACGTCATTTCCGGCCTCTGTTGCAAGAAAGCTGTGGCACGGACGTGAAATGTTGCAGGAAATGGTGTGTCAGGTTTTTCAGCAACAGCAGGCGTCCCAAGTTTCCAAGAGCAAAAAATCGAGATATAACGTAATACCTGCATCTTTGGCCTTTCAAGTTCTTTCAGAACTTTGGACTCAAAGCTTCTTGTTTTTCATATTTTGTTGATTAACGCCGTTAGGAATTTTCTGGTAAGGGATTTGTTTGAGAACGAGAATTATCTGTTCGATTTTCGTCCATGATTTGCATGCCATTGAAAAATCTAAAGTTGATACAATTGCCAGTTTCAGAAATACAATCAAAATTTCAGTAAAAAGTAAATCATGGACGAGAATCGGACGTGGAATTCTCGTTCCAATACATGCTTTCGGAGGGCCCCTTGAAAATCAACTTGTTGAAGGGCAGCCCTCCTTAAATGTATAAAATGAAATGAAATGAAATGCCTGTACAGGCTTTCTTCTAATTTCTGTGTCTAACAGATGAGTGATTTTAACCAAACAAAATGTTTACATCTAAGTTAGCCTTTGACTGATAGATTAAACATTTCAGCTCTGAATACCGGCCGCCACGCACGTTTTATTGCATAGCCCTCCAAACACTTAAACTTAGACTGCGTTCACACGATGCTGGCACATTTTGAAAACGATGAAAAATATGACGGTAGCAAAATTTGAGCTAGCGTTCACACGATGCCGGAACAATTTGAAAACGGTTGGAAATTTGCCGGTAAAAAGCTCGTTGCAAGACTTTGATGCAAAGGAAGTGTGCCTAAACCCTAAGAATCGTTCAGTCTCGTTCAACAAGCGTCTGAAAATGTTCTATTTGCATCATTTTAAAGTGTTTACACGATGCCGTTTCCAAAATGTGCCGATTAGAAACTCCGTTTTCAAAATCTACCATTTTCAAAATCTGCAGGCAAGAAATGTGCCATTTTTGTGTGAACAGGAGGCCTATCCGTCACATTTTTGCCGTTTTCAAAATGTGCCGGCATCGTCTGAACGCAGTCTTATTTTCACTTACACAGTATATATACATCAAAACTATTTTTCCCTCTAGGCTTTATAGTTGACAAGACTCAAGACTACACTGCTTTTTTTTATGTGGCTGGTACACCTCCTATCTTAGCATTTGTTTTGCTGAATTCGCTGTATTTTATGAAGAAAGACACTTTCAAGTACAGTGACAGCTTACACATCAAAAAGAGGATAGATGACCAGAACGAGGCTATTGAACCATGTACTGATGATAACACTAAGAAAGCATTGCTTCGCTTAGAAACTCCAGTATGAGGACCTTCGCATGAAAACATGGGTTGAACCTGTGGTACTTTAATTTGTAGACATCACTAAAGCCTTACTAAATTTGGTCTACCTCTCCCTTCTCCTCCCCACACAACATCGATTGATCTACAGAGCGTCCCAAAAACTTATTTATTCAGCTCCTGTGGAGGTGCTTTAACTTTTTCTGCCCCGTAATTTACATGGTTGAATAGGACAGGCTTCAACTAAGAATTGAGACCTTGTCTGAGTCAATCTGAGTTGCTGATTTTCGGCATAAGTAAGCCAAAATATGTGGTTGCTTAATGAAATACGCTTTGACACTTTGTTCGTTCTCCAACAAATTTTAGAATGGAAGAAGTATTGCAAGAAAGGGTTTTAGCGACTTATTTACATTTTTCAAGATTTTGCAAAGGGTTAGTAGTTTCGTGCCATTAGTACATAAAGCTATTAAGATGATTTGCATTTCCAGCCTCCTAAATCCTCAAGGGACACTATGGATCGATTTTAGGCTTTAATTTGCTTAGATTTGCCCGTGGAGTCTTCCATAGTAAAGGTACCTGGGAATGTGCCGCCCGCAAGGGTATACTTTTTCAAACTTTCTAGTCTAGCCAAGGCAAGGGTATACCTTTGGCCAATTTAGTCCATTTAGTCTAGCCAAGGGTATACCTTTGGCCAATTTAGTCGATTTGGGTCTGGGCAAGGGTATGCTTTTTAGCAATTTCGGTCAAAGAAATGTTCAGCTTCGGTAATTCCTATAAAGAAACCAAAATTTTTTCAAATTTTGGTCTAGAGAATGCAAAAATTTGGCAAAGTTCTGTCTAGAAAATGCCAATTCATGGCACTTTCGACGTAGAAATTAGCCTAGCCAAGGGTATCATTTTCACCAAAATTGGTCTAGCCAACGGTGCCATTTTGAAACTGTGGGTGGCACACCCCTACCCGAAATTTAGTCGAGAACCACCCCCCACGTTTTGACATTTGATGTCGCATAACGCAACGCTACTCATGTAAACCTCTTTAATCGTTTTTATTCGCGAAAATATTTTCTCCTAACTTCTAATACGAGCGAGACAAAATTTCACAGACGTTTTAGCTATTCTACAAAAGAGCCTGGATCGAGCGATGTTTCATACAATATAAGATGCTCCGTCTAAGGGCCTGTTCATATGGAGGCGAGCCAGCCCGCTTACCGGGCTGGAGCTCTTTGCCGAGATCTCACCTCATCCCTAATTCCAATACAATGTTTGATTTCTGTTCATATGAGTAGGCGGGCTGGCCCGCTTAGCGAGATCTCACTGGTGTAGTGGCGAGATCTCGGTAGGTGGGATGAAAATTTTCCCATATGAACACTCCATCCCGGCTACCGAGACGAAAATGTCGCTATTGCTCATGCGCTGCGTCTCTAAACAATGGGCACGTGTCTCATTTTTGACACGTGTCAAATTTCTGTCTCGGCAAGCGGGCTGGAATTTCTCCACATGAACACAAGATAAAAACTGTCTCGCCTACCGGGCCAGCCCGGTAAGCGGGCTGGCTCGCCTCCATATGAACAGGTAAAAAGTTGAGTTTGAGCTTCTTTCACTACTGTGACGTGCACCTTCGATTCTTCGAAATGTATCAAAATATCTTTCGATTCCAACTTAATTTAAGGCTCCGGTTCAACCATTATACCTTGCACGTGCTTCGTGGCGTCATGAAATTAGGAAGGGGCCAACGAGACTGGCATCCATAGGAAGGCTTGACCTTTTTCTGGACTATCTAAAGTTCTTGCTATTACAAATCCTCAGCTCCTGCACAGCGTCCTGTAGCATTGCAACTTGACGAGGACTGTGCGTTATCTCCCATAGCACAACATAGTATGTGAAAACAATGGAATGCAAGTGTTCAATGTTTAAAATAACAATGTAACAATAGGTGGTACAACAGTAGATTATTGTTTTGAAAGGTTTAGCTTTTCCCGACCTCGGTTTGGCTTCGGGGCGATCCGGTGATCTACCAACCCTGAATTCATGCTGAATATGAATGATTTGAATGGTGGTCACTGAAAGAGTACAGTAACCTTAAAAGCACTCCGCAGGAGCTAGGAATGTTAAAGCGCAAGCGAAGCGAGCGCTTTTACTTCCTCTTCTCCCATACCCTGGGTACCAGACTCTCCCAAGAAAGAAAATTTTCTTTCTTGGGAGAGTCTGGTACCCAGGGTATATCTCCCATAGCCTGAGTGAAGGAGTCTGCAGGCAGGCTATATCTCCCATGGATAATGATACTGATCATCGTTAAGTGTTTCTTGGTGGTTTACATAATACGAAACATCTGTCGTTCTGACCACCAAGGCTTTATATGGTTGCCCGCTAATGCTATTGGAAACATATGCCTAATTCATAAGGAAGGTATTGGATGATCGCCATTATTGGGTATTCTTTCCACAAGCTGCAAACCAGGTAAAGAATAGCTGCGATTGCTGTGTGTGGTGTATTGTAATGTTCATTTGAACAAATTCTGGTGACTTCTCATAAACTCAATACAACGTCCCAGTCACAGCAACAACAACATTTTAAAGATTGAATTGAATTGTTGTTGCTCTATCTGGGACTTATGACATATAGCACCAAATCTTGCCCCCATAGGCCATTTGTAGCACCGTTTTCGCCACGCCAATCAGAGATCGGAATTTCGCAGTGAAACAAAAGCGATTGTGTAACAAGCCAATCAGACACGTTCCGTTGATAGCTGTTGGGTGCAGGTGAAGTTGCGGTTTTAACGCCAAGTACTGGGATCAGTGATGTAGAGAAGGCCTAATTGAGTCAGCGAGCCCTTTTGATGAAGATCTAGTGGTGACGATTGGGCTCAATCCCAGTCCGCCTGTGAAAGTTATTACAAGGGTGCCAAAACATGCACTTTGTAACACAGGCCACCATAATCAACACAGCAATGAGTAGTCACACATTCGTAGAGTGTGACTATGCTACACAGTGCTGCATGTGGATCAAATTCCACTAAAATTGTGCTTGAAACTAAATCTATTGCAAATGTGATTTTTGCGTTGAAAAAAGAAAACTGTAGTTTCGTGACATGTAGGTACATGCAACGCGACACTCAGCACTTTTGCCATCTGTTGGAAGATCAAATTCGACAAAGATTGTCTACTGACAAATTCAGATAATGCGATTGTGTACTTTTGCATAGAAAATCATTGACAACATGTAGAATGTATATCTAAACATGTAAAATAAACAGAAGGCTTCGTTCGGCTTTGTTTGCAAATCAGAACTCCAGCTGCAGTAACCCCCCGTGGACAAATGCTTAAGGAGGTGTCGTTCACTCTCAAATTTCCACTATGCTAAACATTGCGCAAGAATAAAATCGTTCTCAAAGAGAGATCCTCACTGATAATAAACTATCGTTTGAGTCTCAGTAGCCCCCCCCCCCAACTTTGAAGAAAATTTCAAAAATCATCCCCATTCGGGCAAATTCTTATCCTTAGTCGGGCAAAAATGTTGGCGAACAATGGGTTTTTGTCGGACAGCCCCCTAGATTTTTTCTTCCCGTACGCTTATACTTTTCCACCCCACTTTTTCACGGCTGGCACCGCCCCTGAAAGAATCAATCTTATTATTACATCATCTTAGTTTAGCTCCTTGCCTGACTTGTATTTCCGCTACAAGTATAGCCTCGTCCAGTAATTTGGACGTGAGGTATTGCAATAACGCTGAGTTCACCTGCTATCCCTGTCGTGATGTTAAAGCCGGGCTAAAACCGAAGACAATAGAAACAGTTAGAATTTATTTTTATCACGTGGATGGCAACCATGCTAGATCTTATTACAGTTCAGACTTGGTATGAGATCATCCGCATTGCCTAACAAATAATGAAAGTGCAAGCCTGGTAGTTCGTGGTAACAAAACTGATGGAATATGGCATCTGTTTCAGTTCTGTTTGCCGGCAGGCATATTTAGTACAGGATCTGCTTGCAGTTAGCATGCCCATAATAGAGGATATTTTGCAGTGTCGACTCCAGAAAGGTCCCAGTGAATCTCAATCAAACTCAACTTCCTGCAACTATCTTTGGTTACAACATCACAACAGCAAACATATTGCAGTCTCAACCCAGTGAAACTCAACCAAATTCAACCTCCAGCAACAACATGTTTTCATCATCAATTTTGCAGATGAAGGTCAAATCACGCGACTCTAAGTTATCATGGCTGGCTCTGTTTGCCTCGGCTATTATAATGTGCTGTTCTTATGGATTTTTGTACAACTTTGGAATATTTTATAATCATTTTGTACATGAATATGGATATTCGAAAGAAAAAACAGGTACGTGAAAAGATTTGTTTGTATAAATGCTGTACCATATGAACGTTTTTGATGAAAAAGTTTTCTTGGCTCTCTCCTGGCTTTGCAGTGCCCCTAGCTTCCAGCTTTGATGATAGCTTTCATCACGAACACAGATTCAACTCCTGGGTTTTATTACACTATGCAGGCCTTGCGCCTACTAAAAATCATTGTATGAAACAATTGCAGTTTTCATATTGCTCTAGGCTAGAATTCATATCACTTAGCAAAGAATTGTCGTGTCGTGTCAAGGCCTGTACTGTAGGCAGCTATTCGCTTGTTCTATGTATTACATTACATTGTTACACTTTGTACTATAATACAGGCTCGTTATCATAACACAGGGGCCTAAATAATCTTGAAAACAATTGTACATGCATAGATTACATATATTGTTCTCTATTGTTTACGAACAGCCCCCCTCAATCAGCAGCTGCTTCTTAAAACCCCGCAACCTGCTTGGAAACTCGAAATTTGGATAGTAAAGGATGCATTCTGAACAAATTAGTCCCAGCTACTGAAACAAAACGTTAAGGGGCCTAAATCAACCAGAAAATTCCAAAATTCGCGTTACTTTCCTTTGATGAGGAAAGCAGCAAAGCTTGATTCTAGTTCGTCAACAACAAGCCTGGAAATCAACCTTTATACTTGTTTGCGCCTGAGTGTTGTCGTGACATTATAAAAATAGATATTTAGCCAGAAGCAGTTTCGTTAACCAGAAACTGACCAATGCAATTTTTGAGGCTCTTTTCGAACACACTCCACTCAAGCTATATGAGACTAAAACCCATGATAGAGGTAGCGCCAGGGGAGGATCAGGGGATACTGCCCACGTTGGAGCATAAATATTTGGTTACAGTATTGTCGGGGGAAATTTGGCAAAGTGACGACGTAATGAAACTCAAAACTGCATTTCAAAACCATTTTTGCCCCACAGCTCTTCTGTCGGAAGATTTGTGGTTTTACACAGCTTCACCCCTGAATACGTTGAAACCTTGGAGAATCAAAGGCCTTTGTGTTCACGTTTTGTTTGAAACGTCTCTGATCGTGCTCTGGTGCAAACAAAAGTTTTCTGAACATGCTCGTAACTTGTCTTATCTCTGTGGATTTAAGTTGACCAGATGGTGTAACTTCGCTCTTTTTTGAATTTTCCCGTAAAATGTTACAATATACCTTGGGATATTAAGCTATACTACACTACTTCCAGAATTACCCTAAAATATGAGCGATACTACACCACTCACAGGAATTACTCTACAATACTACTACAACGATACCCCGAGGAGCAAAAGACAATGTCTACCCCAAGGCCATAACATATAGATATGTAAGGAAGAAAATGATTAAAATATAGGACAAGAGGCAAGAGACGGCAGGCGTCAAAGCTGTTGAAAACAATATAGTGTACTTTGAACCTGGCCCAGGCCAGCTATGACTAAACACAAGGAATTGAATTTATTCACTTACACTTTCCATATTTGGCATGCATTGGGTCTGTGGTGACGGCAATGATATCATTTGACAACCTTAAGTAGATCCACAATAATTACAGGGAACGAGCAAACAGACACAAACAGACAGACAGACTAACAAATGATTCAATTGCGAAGCAAATGCACTAGAATATTATGCTGCTTCGCAGCAATTAGCTGTAATTAGAGTCATAACTATCACTTTCGCCTACTGTAAATAAATAAAGAAATGAATGAATGCATGAATGACAATGCCCGGTTGGGTCACTTCTATATGAATATGTATATCATGTGAGTGCCCAAAACTTTTGAATAGACCCCTAATCTCTGATTATTTTAAATGACAAAGATTGACCTATGTTTCTCCGGAAAAATTTTTTCACTGTATGTAATCAAGAAGTAACATTTTTTAAACCATTAAATGGCAAACATAACCCCTCGCATTGCATTGTATGTCCCATAGAGGCAACAACTAGTAAACGTCAAATGCAACATCGTTCCCAGATTGCTCTTACGTCATGCACTGATCACGAAGGTGAATGAACACCCAGGTACACTTCGATCAAATGCATCCAGAAAGTAGGTGCATTAGCAGCCATTATGGATTTCACAGCTTGCTAGGAAACTCTAATAATTGAGAAATTAAAAACAAACACTTTGAGGACCTTATTTCAACCTTTTCGACGGTACATGAACAATAATCTGAGGTTGGCAAGTGTGTTTAATGTGAAAATAAGCTTGGTTTGTTTGGAGCGAAAAAAATTCGAGAAACTTTTATCGCAACTTCGAAAATAAAATGACTCGTTATTCTCCGAGTTTCAGTGATAAGTAGCACATTAAGGTTGAAATGGGTAAAGAATGTGATTTTCCGTCGAATTTTGAAATGCCGCCGCCGTTTACTCCGCGCAAAACGGAGTTACAGCCAATCTAATTGCTGAATGGCCTCTTGTATCTCAGAGTAGAGGTAAGGCAACGAACTCACTCTGGGGACGAGATTGCGTCAAATGTGATAGATATTAGAATACAGTTGTTGTCATTTCTTTGTTGTGAATTAGCTGCCGAAGAGTTCTGAATTCAGTACCATGAACTGATACCTATATTTTGGAATATCCTGACTTTCCATGAAAAAGCTACCCTATTTTTAAGCATCTTAGTATGCTTGAGTCTAGGATACCCTCTCTCGGAGACTTTGGGAACTCACACGATGTAAATATGCACAAAGAAGTGGCCCCGCAAGGTGACGATGATGATGATGATTATGACTCTCAACGAATATCTTTCTTTAGTGTGATAATAAGAAATCTTTTGTAGCTTGGGTTGGCTCAATACCTATTTCGCTGCTGTTCTTCATGGCACCATTCGCAAGTTGGGTTCTCAACAAATTCACTCTTCGAACCTGTGCGATGGCGTCAGCAGTTCCGTTAGCAGCCTCTCTTCTCGTAACCTCGTTCGCAAGGGATTTGGATGAAATATTTGTCACATTCAGTATCCCATTTGGCATTGCGGGCTGTTTGATTTTCATGGGTACTTTGAAATCTGTCTACCTATATTTTGATAAGCAGTTGGCGACAGCCTATGGTGAGTACGTCGGTAAGGTCTAATAAGCTGGGAGAGGAATCGATATTGTTTACCCTCACCCCCACCCTTACTGATTTCCTGCGGAGTTTCCTGTTTCACTCTGCTCTGTTACCTGAGATGTCGCTTCGGTCTGCAGTGACTCAACATCGCTCGGAAAAATCAATACTTGATCCTGGCTCTCATACACAAGTACCAGGCGTTTGCGCTAAAGATGGCGGCAAGGAACTTTTTACCACAGTGCTTTGCATAATAGTTGCCAATCCTTTAAGGTCAGATAAAGGCAAAATAGGAATTTGAGAAAAGACTGCAATGCATAACAATGCATCTTGATAAAAGGTTCCTTGCAGCCCTCTGTAGCACAATCGTCTATTGTCGTGGCATCAGCACAAAAGATTCAACGGACACTAATTTGACTCAAGCTTTAGTCAACAGTGCAAATTTATCACACTTACATAATGCCAGGTTTTCGTCCAGGTCCCGTTGTCTGAACTTTCTGCAGCTGGATCTGGTGACCTGTATAAATATAGTATCATTACCAATATCGTCATTGACTTTGTACTGAATGGGTGTTTTGCAGCGTTTTGTTTCTGCTTTTAACTGGCCTAAGCAAGATCATCTTTTTTCGCCGTTTCATTACGAGTCCTTGTTGAGCAAAGTTGACCACAACGACAAGGGACTTATGTAATTATTCTTCATAAGTGTTTTTAACACCACTCCCTCCTACGATCACAGAGACCAATTTACTGGAGAAGCAAGGTTAGTTAATTTGCACAGGGTAAAAGTTTAGAATTGACATCAAAATGCTGATGATGTTTGCTGATCTTGATTGTCAAATTGAACCATAAAACGCTCCTGATTTTGAAAGTTGCTTTGAAAATCAAAACCCTAAAAACATACTGAACGATTTTAGCACTGCAAGCAAATTATAGTGTGAATGCAAACTATTGCAAGGAAATGTTCAATGACAAAAGAAAGATTTACTGAAACTTTCTTGGCTGACACGAATCAAGGCATATAAGGCGATGAGAACGCTACTTCAAAATTGCCTTGCAATACTACAGGAACGATACCCCAAGGAACAAAATGGCTATTGCTACTTCGATGCCAGAATATATAGAGACAAAATTTAGGGATTTTGTCACGATTTTTGTCACTTGCGTGGGATAGAAACAAAAGACAAATCATCTAGTGAATTTCCCTCCGTCTCCAAAATCTACGATCCTTGAAATAGGCAGTCTTGAAATATGTTTGTATCTGTATAAGCATGGTTGAGCTGCGCTGTATCACTCATTCACGCGACACGATGTGTTTAAATTGCGGCTTACTGAGGGCCTGTTTTATGAGGAAAAACACCCCACCTGCTTGACCCTCACCTGCGAGACTCCACCTTTCCATAGAATCCTTTGTATATTTGTATCTCGCGTTTCGTTGAATCTTATTGGTTAATCCGTTCTCATTTCACAAAAAAGAGACTTTACTCCATCTCCTCGCCTCTCAACCCTGGCAGGTGAGATGTTTCTTGTCATATAAAAAGTTCTCCATATAGCCTCCTTGGTCGTTTACAGTGTGATGTTGTCTTCAATAGTTTCCATGACAATCAGTCTCTTTTTCATGGCAGGTTTACTCACAGGAGGTTGTATATTATTTCAAGTTGGCCTATCCTATTTGATTATTGCATTATTGGGCAATTTTGGACTGGAGAGATCATTCCGGATTCTAGCCGCCGTTATATTAGTCATGTGTTTAGTTGCAGCACAAGCTTATTTCCCGACGAGTTATGATGAACCGCAGGAAAAGGAAGATACAACTGCTAACAGCAAAGGAATCTCTCTTTATTTTGGTTTCCTAAAGCAAAAAGTTTTCAGCCTCTTCTTATTTGCAAATTTCGTCCTGTGCTTTGCGTATAGCGTCTCAAGTGTCCACCAGGTAAGTGGGGAATTACATGAGTGGTCATCCATTATTATTGTAATATATCCAGGGGCGGGGCGGCGCCAGCTTTTAGAAAGTGGGGTGGACCAACAAGAGGTGAAATTGATTGCCAGCAGGTATACCTAATCACAGGAGAAGGTATACCTAACCACTTTTTATATCGTTTTTCTTAGGAATAAATACCGACCTGAGGAAAGTGGGGTGGATATGTCCACCCCAGTCTACCTTGTGGCGCCGCCCTTTTATGATCATGAATAGCCTCTTGTTAATGAGATGCCTCGTTTGGCAAACAGATGGTAAAAAGCCTTTCAGAGCCTCAAAAAAGGCTCTGGTACCCAGGGTAGCCTTTCTGTTGGCAGCTTGAAGGTTTGAGAATAAATCTATACACCATGGCCTAAATTTTTTCTTTTTTCGAGTTCATTTCTGAGTTTGAGACATGAAATACAACGTGGTGACCGGAGCGATCCTAGTTTTGTATACATAACATACCACAAAAGCCCCTTCACTTAGGAACATTGAATTAATTGGTGTTGTTGTTGTTGTCGCTTTATCGAAGAACTCGAGCCGCTGGTTGAATGAATTTAGACTGCGTTTACACGATGCCGGCACATTTTGAAAACGGCAAAAAATGTGACGGATAGGCCTCCTGTTCACACGAAAACGGCATATTTTTGCCGGCAGATTTTGAAAACGGTAGATTTTGAAAACGGAACTCTAATCGGCACATTTTGGAAACGGCATCGTATAAACACTTAAAAGTGATGAAAATAGAACATTTTCAGAAGCTTTTGGAACGAGACTGAACGATTCTTAGGGTTTAGGCACACTTCTTTTTCATCAAAGTCTTGCAGCGAGCTTTTTACCGGCAAATTTCCAACCTTTTTCAAATTGTTTCGGCATCGTGTGAACGCTAGCTCAAATTTTGCTACCATCACATTTTTCATCGCTTTCAAAATGTGCCGGCATCGTGTGAAGGCAGTCTTAATTTCATTTCGCTCTCTCTTTTTCTTTCCAGGTACAATTTGCAGTTGAATTTGGAGTTCCAGAAAAATTTGCTCGTCAGTTCCCTGTGTTCTCTGGTGTCAGCAACGCTCTTGGTAGACTGTGTACTGGATTCATAACTGATACAAAAGTGATTTCAGGATTTTCATATTTCCAACTTGCCCTTTCATTGCATGGGCTATCAGCCATCATTGGTTCATTCTCGACCAATCAAGGACAGTTAATTGCTTATGTTTGGCTGTACGCCTTTTTCGATGGTTCTGTGCAAGCATCTTGTCCAAATGCACTTAGGGCTATTGTTGATCTGAAATTTCTCACAGAAGCATTTTCAGTGACCCTCTCTGCTTCCTCTATTTCAATGATGCTGGGACCACCTTTTCTTGGTAAGTCTTACATATCGTTTTGTCATATTTATCATGAAAACATAGCTGAGAAAAAAGCTAAGTTTTGGGAGTGCTCTAATAATGGTGCCCAGGAGCCGCATAACATTCTACAGTGTACCCCGACGACTTGTGCCTCATTTATGTGGCTGCTGGGAGAATAATTGCATATTCTGTTGTACCACTTTTGATACAGTTACATTGCATAGGTTTAACATCAGTTTAGAACCTCCATACCCAATCTTACAAATGATTTCTGATTTATGGCAGAGTGAATTCAGTAGTGATTCCCAGGTAGTGATTGTTTTAAAAGCAACGCTTTCCTTGTCTTCCAAAGTTTTCAATATTCTAGGTTCTACGTCTGAAAATGGCTCAATGTTATTGCATTATCAGTATATGATACAATAAACCCCCTTTTAAGCTGCAGAATAACTTCCAACACTACAATAGAACTTTTTCTTGCAGTCTTTACTTCATTTAAGCATTGTTGGTGAACAAAGAAACTGTTGTCTTGAAGAAGTCATTTTTTTACTTTCGTGTGCCATGAATCAACAACCATTTATGAGATTGGCTAAACCAAGGTCTCCAGTATCAAGTGGAAGCCTAATATCCTGTGCAACTGTGTCAAGAAAGGGACAATGAAACGTACAGCTCTTTCGTAGCAGCCGCACAATTGAGGCTCAATATTTTTGAACTACACAAAGTAAAGTTCAATTCAAAGTGAAGTCTGCATTCCCAAAAGGAGGTAAATTTCATCGCTGGAAACATAGTCTATGCTGGAAACAAGGCACTCGGTTTTCAAAACTAAACATTGCTAACAAATTTCGCGAGTTGCCGTTAGAGATGCACACGCCCTTGGGTGACTCCAAAGCGAGGCGAAACCGGCAAGTCAGTATTTCAATAGATTGCTGTGAATTTGTATTACGAATATGAGAAAAAGAACATACTAAATTTGGTAGTATAGACCTTTATAAAGGTCTATACTACCAAATTTAGTATGTTCTTTTTCTCATATTCGTACCTTTCTTATTTAGGTTTCATTGTGGACCAGACGAAAAACTACCATTCATTCTTCTACCTTGCTGGTCTACCCCCATTAGCTGCATGCCTACTTCTAATACCCATTCGATTTATGAAGAGAGATACTAAACTTAATGATGACGTCAAGGAGAAACTGAAAAATGATGAAGAGGCTGCAAAGTGCTGTCTAGATACAGATGAAGACAATGGAAAATTACTTCAATTTGAAACTGCAGTTTAACAACGCAACAAGTCTATGCTTTAAACCTCTCTCGATTATTTCTCCTTAGGACAGTTTGATACATTTATACGTCACATTGACGTGATTGTTGTAGATTTATAGTAGACTTATTACATAGTCCCAGTTATCAAAACAACAGCAACAGCAGCAGCAATAACAAACACAATGTTTTTACACTGTTTACTGGGTTGAATTCTGGGACGATGTAATCAGTCTAGCTATCAAGGAAAAAGTAAATTATAATTCATTTTTCATTGTGTCAAATTACGTAGATTAGAAGAAATCAAAGTGATTGAAACTTATATATAAAGCAAGCTGATTGATTGATTGATTGATTGATTGATTGATTGATTGGTAGGTTGATTGGTTGATTAGTTGACTGACTGACTGACTGACTGACTGACTGACTGACTGACTGACTGACTGACTGACTGACTGACTGACTGACTGACTGACTGACTGACTGACTGACTGATTGATTGATTGATTGATTGATTGATTGATTGGTTGATTGATTAAGAACCACTCGCCAGCCATGATCCTACTCGCATTGAATGAAGAGCAAAACAAACACAATTTAGGCCATAAACTGCTTTCACATTATGAGAAAGTTGGCTTTGGTGTTGCAAAGGATCATGGTCTTTTAGAACATGATAGAAGTTTACAAGAGCGAAATATGTAATCAAGAAACTCAATGTGCCCTCCCTATTATCACCATATTGGCTGTAAGGCAACTCATGAACTTGGCCACACAATGTACGGAGCGAATTATAAGTTTTTGGAGGTAAAGTTATATTTGATGATTTTGATTGTGTCAAAGTTGACTTGTCAGGTACCCTGTGAATAGACTCGACAGATTGACAGCAGTCGAATTGAAAATTTCCCATTCAACTCAATTCGATTTCCGTAAACCAGTCTACTTGTAAGCAGACTACAGTGCACACAGAATACTTGTCAGGTGAAAAGGGAAATTTTTTGAATTTGTCAGAAAATTCAAAGAACCAGAAAAGAGTTTATAACACTGTCCACTCTACAAAATTGGCCTATGGAAATTTCCGAATATTATGAAAATGTTTATTGCATTTTAACTACCGGGTGTTTCAAAGACCTGTATCCACTCTTTGAAAAAAATGTAACACAGAAACCATTACACCAATGTGAAAAATTACAACTGTGTTGCTTGACGAACAGTTTAACATGATTTTGACAATTTGATTGAGGCTCCAGTGAGATGTAAGAATTGATATTTTACAAATTAGTTACATGGCTTTTTCTGTACTACTATTCAAATTGTGAATACATTTTGTGACTATTTCTGCTTCCAAATTATAAGAATATTGGATTTTTTGCCATGTAAACAAAAAGATCTATTTGACGTCACAACGAAGTAATCAGTTATTCATGACGTAATTCGTTACCAACTCCAATTAGTTGTAATAAACGAACGGCGAATTCCAGAAATCTTTCATTTGAGCATTAGGGAGACGATGGCTTGCTAGAGCGTTGGTTACTTGATCGCATGAGAGTAACGTGGGTTCAATAGAGGTAAGCACATTTGTTTTGTTGTCGCAAGATAATGAGCAGATCTGACTTTTTATCTAAACGCTGGATGCTTGATTGCTGCTTAGGAGAAACTACTTCGGCAGTGCAAGGGGAGTTGCATACTCTGCTGTAATATAGTGATAAGCAAGTGCTGTTACTAAGATAAAGAACGAACATCATATCTTTGCCTTGAAATTCTTACAGTTTGCTTGTTTCGTGACTTTTCTGTGTCCTAACTTAAGACGCTTTGCAGCCATTCATGAACAAGCGCTGGAAAATGCAAAGAGAAAGTTTGGTGCAAATGGTGAATACATAGAGGTAGGAACCGGGGGGGGGGGCTGGAGACACTTGTCCCCAAGATTTGGCAATAAACTACGAAGTGCCATTTTAATTTTTCAAGATGCCCCTTTTTTCTTAAGGAAAAAGTGTCCTCCAAGTTTCGTGTCCCCCAAGTTTGAGATGCTCCTACGTCCCTGGGTGAATAGTTTTTTTGCCATAAGAATTCTTCAATTTGCTTTCATCGTTTTCTTTTTGTAGTTCTATTGTCTTTCTTCTATCATAAATCAGCAACTTCTTGTCAGATTGACTCAGACAAAGTCTCAAACTCTAAGATGACGCTTGAACTATGCAACTGTGTAAAGTCCGAGAAAAAATTAAAGCTATATCTTTACAACAGCAACCACAAACATGAGGCATCATTTTTTGGGCCACCCTGAAATCTTATTCGCCTAACTCTCTACTATAATTATCTGTAATGGTTAAAAATTTCTTTTCATAGAATTCAAGATCAAAATGGATGATAGTTTTCTTAAACATGATGGTTTTGCAGCTCTCAAGCAAAGATCTCAAACATTTGCTGGCCTTTCGAACTCAGGAAAACAGCGTCCTCGTCCATTACTGGACAGCTTGAGCGAGGAAGAACTGCATCATCTCAAAGATGGGGACAGGAGTCCTAACAAATCGCTCACCAATTTTTTAGATGAATTGAATGCTGGTAAATTTAAGGAAGAAATCGAAGCAACGGCCAAAGATTCTCAAGAAAAAGGACAAGAAAGTGGTGATTTTGAATGGCAAGAATATTTACAACAAATGCAAATCCTTGAGAAACAACGAAGAAGTGAGTAACTTGAAAGGACTAGTCTGGGTTCCAGCAATGTACACAACCTCTTGGATGCCCAACTCTCCTTCGCAGAGGCTGTATTACAGAAGGAGCGGATTTGATGTCGCGCCAAAGGCGGAACAAAGGCAGCGCGAACATTTTCTCTATTTCCTCCGTGCCCGCAGAAATACCGCCTCTGCGAAGGAGAGTGTAGATGTCTTCCCAAAGGGACATAACAGCTCACTATCAAATCAAATCAAGCCAATATTCCATCAAACTTATGAATTAAATATCAAATATGAACCTCAATAGCCCTTATCTTAATTACTCCTAGTTAACGTAATCCGAGAAAACACACTTTTTCATCGTCATTTTGAGGAGCTTTACTATTTGTGGTATTGACCTCGGTTAGGCCTACTTTAGTCGGAAGCTGCAACTACCAGACATGGAAGAAAGAGGTCTGATAGTCGAGAGTAAGTAAAAACGTCTGGTCAATTTTTCATCAACATATAATAGACCATTTAGCTATTCTACAGAGGACCTTCAATGAAGCGAGAGTTTTATGCATGTTTTGTAAAGCTTCATTCACATTGCACAATCTTTTGCAAGCTCTTAAACGCTCGTGGATAAATCCGCCATACTGACCCCTTAGAGTGTTCGGATTGCAAAATATTCGCATGCGGAGAAAAGCTTGTTCATGCGAGAAAGATTGTTGGTAACATAGACGTAGGAACCGGGGGGCACTGGGGGCACATGCCCCCCCCAAGATTTTGCAATAAACAAAGAATTGCCCTTTTAAGTTTTAGAAAAAGCCCCCTTTCTCTTAAGGAAAAAGTGCCCTCTAAGTGTCATGCCCCCCAAGTTTGAGATGCTTCCTACGTCCCTGGTTGGTTAGCAAGCAGATCACTTACATGCGCGTACAAGCGAGATGTATTCTAACTTTTCATTTCAGAGGTCGAAGAACGACCTGCTATATGGGATCCAAGGGCATATGAACTGAATGGAAAACGCAAACAAAAGCGCATTTACGCAAGCAAAAGCATGGACGCAAAAACAAGCCTTCAATGTGAACGCATCCTACGAGATGTTCGTCTCAGTGGTGTTAGAGCTTCAACCAACTTTAGTCCAAACTCAAAGATCCTACAATATTTATAAAAATATGGTTTGATTCAGATTCTTTTTGGACTGATAAGAGGTCCATTGAAACTGGATAAAACATGATTCTTACCGTGTCAGTCATAAAAATGTTCAAAGATCTTTGAAAGCTTATATCTTTCAAACCAGTCATCCGATTGCTAAAAGCTTTTCAATCAATTTTGATAAGAAAACTTGGCCTTACTACAGTTGTCCTTTATTTTGAGGTCCCACCTTAATTTATCCTCGCTTTGTTGCAGTTGAACGGACAGCCATGGGTGAATATGTGCCACCATATGGAGGCAAGCCATTGACACAGTTAGCAATACCAATGCCAGGCCCTGCAGATTATTGCCCAACGATGCATTTGAATAAACCAACAGCACCTCATTATTCACTTGGTGGAAAAAACAAATACAGTCCCAGTAAGTATACACTATATAGCCAGTGTCTCAGTATGATCTCTAGTCTTATCTTATGTTTCCAGCAAAGGGATCGATTTCATCTACAACTTTAGTGTTCATAGAAATGCTAAAAAAAAATCATAAAAGTATTTTGTCTTTTAGCTTTAAACTAAAATTTGAATCATTTGAATCTGTCAAACACTCCTGGTGCTGTGAATTTTGAAAGTGGGAACTTTTTTCCTGCTCAGCCGGTACAAAATTTAAAGACCATTTATTTCCAACAGTTGAAGAGACGCCTGGAGCTAACAGATACAAAACAGAACTTGATCTTAATTGGAAAGGGAAGAAAATCTCCATGAAGGGAAGAGGAAAACCAGTGGGAATTGTACCAGAAGGAGAAGATTGGAAAACATCTGTAGGACCAGCTAAATATGAAGTAAAGAATGGAAATTTTGGAACCATCCCACCACGGCATAAAATTGGTCTCCCACGAAGAGAATTCGTTGATACTGGACCGCCAAGGATACCTGTAAAGCCAGTTGATACATTAGGTATGCTTTTGTTTACATACTCAAGCTCTCTTGTTTTAGGCCCCGTTTACAAGACAAGTTTTTATCCCTACAAGTTTTCGTATGGATAAGGTTTGCATTTACACGATACCTCCCTATCCATACAAATATTTGTTCGTTTATCAGGACAAAAACTTGTACTGCTACGAAAGTGTACTGCAAAGAAAGTAAAGTGTACAAGTTGTGAACTTGTACGGACAAGCTTGTGTGGCACCGTGTAAACGTAATTTTAGCGATTTCATTTTCGTCTGTAAGTTTAGTCTTGTCTATAAAGAGGCTATCCATTGTTCGTAGCGAGTGAGTTTGCAACTTCAATTTGAATGGGAAATCTTTCAGATAGACTTAAGCCTTTTCGTCCCTTGTTTCCCTGCGTTATTTGACTTGCTGATATTGAAAATTGGGCCCACTGTTTTAAGCACAATATCATGAGTCCCTGTTGACCGAGTCTAGATACTTTTATTAAAGATTAGACACTTTCATTAATGAGTGCAAATTTGCTTCACAGGTTTTTATACACCAGGACCAGCAAAATATAGGCCAAAATCAAGCTATTGGAGAAAAGGAGTAGAGAAATCAATTGGATTGCCTCTAAAAAAGAGAGAATCTGATGTTCCAGGTAACTTTTACTGTACTTCTTTTTCTTTCATACGAAAATAAGAAATTGGCAGGTAGGTAGGTAGGTGTATTTTTGCCATCAAATTACATTACCATGATGAAAAAGAAATGAATAAATTTACAAATATATGAAATTTACAGGCAAAAGCTAAATGGAAATCCAAAAATACCCAAGGTTGAAAATGGCAGGGGTTGCATTAAAAAGGTCAGTGCGACCTTGCTTCCATAATGGTCTCTCCTGACGTAAAATCAAAGAAATGCGTTCCAAAAAAGGGGGCTTTGTGTGCAAAAAAGGAGATCCAAAAAAGCACAATACTGAAAGTCAAGTAAATACTGCAAGATATTGTTCTGTTGCTATGTCGGAAGTTTTCTACAATTTATGGCTTTTTTAGAGAACAAAGAAAAGTGCTGTTTTTGACGCTCTCTGACGATAGATTTCAACTCTTTGAGATGTCATATGACAAAAGGCAGAATAAATCATTTTAATGCAATATTTGTTTGTCTTCAAGGGCCAGGAGAGTATGACATTCCAGAACCAGATCATGAACCAATTTATTCATTTGGAATTAGTCTCAATCCTGCTTACTATGGTGGGTATGATGAATATGACATCTCTTATTGCAGCGTTTGCAGCAAAGTATTTCAAAAGAATCATTAAGCTGCGAATCTCTCTTTCTTTCTGTCTGTCTTTCAATCTGTTTGTGAACATATGGCCAGTGTGCAATGCGCTTTGCTTTGAATAACCTAGCCTATTTGCTGTGCTTTTATCACACAATAGGAATTAATGAGTGTCTGCCTGACTTCATGTTGGTCTAGCCTGCGCGCAGACTTTATTACTACGCAGGAGAAATCGAGAGAAAAGGAGCTACAACGAGAAGAGTTTCTTTTGCTTGATGATTCGTTATGCCAAGAATACTCCATAGATTTGAATGAAACAAACTTTTGTTTGCTAACCGAAAGCCTGAAATACTTTTTAGTGATCATTTTTCACTTTTCTGAACATATGAACTGTTTTATAGCTCCTGGAAGTCATACACCAGGTCCAGGTGCGTATAAAATTGGAACAACATTTGGAAAATCTCCAGCAACGTTGATTGTAAGCCGTCACATAGTCAAAAAGAGTAAGTTACATTTCAAATTACTTTGTAGACCTGAATACGTTCTCTTATGATCTTCGAACTGTAATTTTTTCAAATGGAATCTAGTACTATTATTATTAGAAAAATAAGGCATAATTTTCTTGAGAAAACGCCTTCAAGAAACCCTCAAAATAGACCTAAAAATCATGATCAAAGTTTATTGATATCGTTTCTTACAACAATGACCAATGTCATCCTCTTAGAGAATAAAATCGCTTGGAAAATTTCATTTTGCTCCTAGAATGGCACTAGACTTATGCCTTTTCGTCCCTTGTTTCCCTGCGTTCTTTGATTTGGTGATATCGTTTGTTTCCCTGTGCTTCTTTCACTTGATGATGGTCCTTCAGTCAACAGAGACTCATATATCAATTATGAGTCTCTGTTGACTGAAGCACCATCATTAAATCAAAAGAGCACAAGGAATCAAGGGACTCTAGGTCGTAAGTCTAGTCAATATGGACTCATGATATAACTCTACAAAATAATTCTCCCAATTGAGGCCCACGTAGCGTGAATTTAGTTTTTTCCACCAATGAGAAAGCGCTAATTTTTAACAGGAATTCACAGGAAATTGAGCATATTCATAAGAATTCTCCCAAGGCAAAAGAATGATACTGCACACCTACCAACGGTCTCTCTCTTGTAAAATTTAAAGAACTGGACAGATCTGTGCATCACAAAGAGGTTTTTTATGTCTTGTGCAGCAAAATGAAATCAATGAAAGTCCAAACAAAAACAAAGCAAAGATGCTATGTAAGCTGAATTTGTTGTGTTTCTGAATAATTTCTAGCCAGGCAGTAATTGGCTCATACTACAATGGATTATTTTGTCAAAATGCAAACAATTGTTCACTTGGCCAAATGCGCAGTCTTTCTATTTTTTTGTTCTTTCAATATACATCACAGGAAGAATGCATGCAGGCTAAAGCAGGCCTGGCATTGCTGATGTTCATATGCTGATAGGCAGTTGAGGTGAATCACAGCCATTTTCAGGGTGAAAGGTGGCAAGAAAATATTGTTGCTTTTTGAATGAACTTAATTTTACATGAAATTAATTTTACAAACAGAAGGGGCTGTCACAATCAACCTGCTCAACAACAGACTGCACAAAACGTTCCAGCACTTTGATGGGTGCATAACAAGAACTTTTAGTATTCTATCCACAATTATCAGATATTCTCTGAAAGCTCTCCGCAGTAGCCTGTGTCATAACACAGGCTACTCCGCAGGAGCTAGGAACGTTGAAGCGCGAGCGAAGCGAGCGCTTAAACTTCCTAGTAATTTTAAGAAAACTCATAAGAAACTGTCGGGCTGGCGGCTGATCGACCGTTTTATTAAACAGCCTCGGTTATGCGCAGCGATCAGGCTCTTCGTTTTCTTACATAATTGTAAGTGTCACTCATTGTGGGAACTCGCTGACTTCGTGTCTTTACCTGCAATGAGTGGCACAGAAGTTGTATTTGTTGCATGTATTGATGTCTTATTTCTTATTTGATAGAAAATAGAAACTTTCAGTATTGTCCAAAATTTTTGGTCTCTTTTATAACCATGTACACATTTTGTTCCTTTAGTCTTGCAAAATTCGCGAAGACAATCAATTTTCCTGTTAGAATTACTGCTAATCTGAATTGTGTTCTTTATTATTCAGAGGACAACACACCAGCACCAAACACTTATATTCTGCCAGCATATGCTTCTGGGAAGCCAAAATATTCGTTGACATATCGACCATTTGAAAGGGCAGGTTTGAATCCTCTTCCTTACTATTTTGATAATCTACCTTGCTTTAAATTTGCTTGCTTTTCTGGATTTGAAATTCGGTAAACTACGTTAGATTAGATTAGGTTAAATTAGATTAGGTTAGATCAGATTGGATTAGAGCAATGGAGTAATAATAATAATATTTCTCTTTCCAAACAGTAACACCATCTCCTGCCCCAGGACAGTATGAAGTAAGCAGAGATAACATTCGCAAAGAAGGCCCTGCATTTACTTGCAGACAGAAACTTCGTTATCCTAGCATCTTACATCTCTTCAAGCGTACGACTGACAGTAAGTTAGTTACGATTTTTCCATTCTTCGGCTTTCAGCTACACCATGACTAAACAGTGCTACAGGGAATTCGTGTGTATGATAAGAGCCTAATTTTTGAGGGCCAGGCTGGATACACCTTTCTACCACGTAGAAAGCAAGATTCGAATGATCAATTCTTGCTGAAAATGATCGAATGTCAGATTTGATTTCAATAGTTTGGACATCGAGCAATGGAGATTAATTAGATAAAACTCCATATTCAAAACCTCGAATCCGTTAAAGTGAGCAGGCTGAGGCTCTTAGTTTTAAGTTATAAGGGTATAAAAGCTTTTCAAGGTTCTCGCTCAAAGGGAATCTTTACAAATTGGCTGCATAGCTTTCTTGTAAAATCTCTGCAACAATTATTTTAAGTTCAGTAGTTTTTATTATCAATTTGATGCATCTTCGATATCATTCTTACTCGATTCTTTTTGTTTCATAGTTCCCACTCAAAAATTTGAAGTCAGCCCCAACTCACACAATCCTCACAGGGATTTTTCAAAGAATGACAAACCAAAATATACCATTGCGAAAAAGATTGAAGAGAAAATCGGTAAGATTTTATTGATCTATAGCAATATAACTTTTTCATAAAATGATAGGGATTTTCTGCATCATGAATGGACTGATTTCGCGAGTCTCGGTTTGACGAACTGATCTGAATGATGGCTATGGCCTTAAACACATAACAACCAGAAAATGAATGACAACATAGCTCCAATACAGCCTCAAACTAGAGACTACATAGGCCATCTGCGCTGGATTTCGAGCACATCCAGTCAGTCCGCGCTACTTTCTGAACAAGTTTGACCACTTTGCCTATTCATAGCTCGAAAGTAAATTCTAGTGATAACATTTTGTACGGTCTCATTTACAAAGATAACCATGGGCAATTCGGACACTATTGTTGTGCTGTCTGAACTAGCCATGAAACAACAATTGTATTCCGTTGCAACATCGTACTTTGGTTAGGCCTTGGCTTCAAATTCTGAATCCCAACTGCAAGAACATTCCTCCTCTCAAACTTGCCCTAAGGAGATGCTCTCGCAGCGACAAGCCCATTACGTTGGGGCAAATTTGGGAAGCGGAATGTCGTTGCATTTCAGTTTGGATTCAGAATTTGAAGCTTTCCGGAACTGGGGGCAGCAAACAAAGAAGTTCCCTTTTTATTCTTATAAAATGCCCCTTTTATCTTGATGAAAAGGTGCCCTCGAAGCGTGGTGCCCCCACCCCAAGTTTGAGATGCTTCTTACGTCCCTGGTTTCAATACTAGCTCAAATGTTTAGTTTCTTACTTTCTAGTTTCTTACTTTCTAGTTTCTTACAATGTTATTCATTTATCTATTATTTATCATTTATCTATCAACAGATGACAGACCAGGGCCAGCAACATACCATATCAAAGACAATCGATTTGAGGCACGAGCATTTTCAATTAGGAAGGCGGTTGAAAGGAATCCAGGTAAGAGAAGTTAAATCCACTTTTTCATTAGAATCCATGGGCTGCGAGGCTCGTATCACTTCCAAAAATCCCGTAAAACCTTCGGCAAAGGTTCTTTTATCAAGAAAAATCCGTGAAAATCCCTGAAAACCCTATTGTTTCAACAAATTCTGTATGTTTCTTTGGGAATGTGATACACCCCTTGCCATGGGCAACGCAGACACCACTTTTATGATTTTGCTATGAAACTGTAATGTTACTCATCAAAAAATTTACCCTGGATCAGAGTATTTTCTAGAATTAAAAAAACTTTTTAGAATTTCGACAAAAATCTAGAATTGGAAGAAATGATAAAAGAATAAGGAAAAAAGGAGGAAGGAAAATGTTTTCTTCCTCCTTTCTGTTCTCTTTTTTATTTTATTTCTTTTCCTTTCACATTTTTTAAAAATCCTAAAAAATTGCAAAACAACTACAAAAGACTCAGAATCCAGATCAGAATCAGATCTCTGGATCAGAATCCAGGGTACCAAATGTTTCTCTCATTAATTTTATCAGGCTCTAAACTTTCGAATTGTGAAAATTACTAAAATGCAATACTCCACCTACTTACCAACTTAAAAAAGATTTTGAGGAATTGCGGGTAAATCAAAAAATGTTTCAGCTGAGGAACAAATGTAAAACGCAGCTGGGCTGGAAAAAAAAGTTCACAACCGATGTTCAAAATATCAAGCTGTCACTCGAAGGCTAACTTTAATGTGGAAAATTTTGTTTCGCCAAAAGCATTCAGCAGACCCAGAAATTAAGAAAATGCCAGTAAGGGGTTCATATTGGAACACGTTTGATTCTAGTCCACTTTTTTCTAACCATTGAAATATAAACTTGTTTGGAACTGTGTGTTTTAGACAAAGAATTTTAGTGCCAATAGGGCTTTTAGCTATTCTACAAAGAGCCTGGATCGAGCGTTATTCTCTTCCATCTTTTTCGTGACGCTCGATGGCGTGGCGTTTTCGCGTAGAGCTTCTATAACTATTGTGCACATTCGAAAATTCTACAGAATATGTCAAAATATCATTGGATGCAGAATCTTTTCAGAATAGCAAAAAGGCCTATGGCGATAAAAAAGATCGGAACAGAAATAATGTTATGCTGCTGCTACTAAATGCTACCGCTAAAAAACTTTTTACGCTATTTTTGCATTTGATTACAGCGAAAATTGGTCCTGGACCAGCTGCATACAACCCAAAACCGCCTTCTGGGCCTAGTTATAGCATAAGTGGATGGAACAGGAAAGAGCAAGGTATGTTATAAGCAGCACATATTCTCACATTAAGCAGGCATTGTTACCCAAGCTCCTTTGCGGGCACGCTAAAATTTCAGACTATCGGAAAATCAAATTCGGCCTACACGGAAATTGCATAGCATTGTGGTTTCATGATTTCTGCTTAGGCCACATTGATTTTCTGACGGTCTTGAAATTTCACCGTGCCCGCAAAGAACCCTGGGTAACAATGGCTCTTTAAGATTCCGATTCTGTTCCATGAGACTGACTACGTGAGACCCTTGATTCTCTGTGGTCTTTCACTTCATGATGTCGCTCAACAGAGAATTACTCAACTGGGTCAACAGAGATTCATAAAATTACTCTGAAAACATGACCCTATGTAGGCCCTGTAACACATCGAAAAAAGGCCTAGACTGTGCATATGAAATGGGCATTAGCAGGAACAATGTAAACACGAACAATATAGATCCGTTACATTTTTTGTTACTCGCTTCCATTTTTTTAAGGTAAAGAGCAAAGCTCCGCCCCAGCAGCTAATACATATATACTACGCAGTAATCAAACACGCACTGGACTTAGGCCTGGACCTGCAGCCTCGCTCAAAGGAAGACCGAGTCCCTACATTTATTCTGGATTTAAAAGACCAGTTCAAGCTTGAACTTCTAATCTTTTCATCAATTTGCAAGGAGAGTGAAAGTGTGAATTAAGGTTATTGCATTTGTAAATGAAGATGATTTAGAGCTTTGAGAATACGAGATGCAAAATAAACGTGTTTTTTCTTCAATCATCTGCGATAGACCGATCAAGCGACACTTCTATACAGTTTTCGTTGTAAGATTCAATTGAATGGTGCCTTTGCTTCTATCACTTCTACGCGTTCAAAAATTCATCCGATTCTGCAAAATGGAAAACAACGCCGCTAACAAGCAGAAACTCGTTCAACCTTGCAAACATGAAGTGTTTTTTAAGAGAGCACACTGCTCAAATCCTTATTGGTTGCTGAAGCACGCGGAAATCATCCAATTTCACATTATTGAGCAAATCAAATAGCCCCTTTCCAACCACGTGATACCAAATTGGCCGCTCGAAGTGAATTCTTGAGTACCCTCACGAAAGTTGAAATGGCTACTAAGTTACAATAATTACATTGAATTTTCTTTAATAAATCAGTGGGAGGGATGCCCCTCTACAGTTTGTAGCGTGCTTGGAAAATATCTCAATTGGAGCCGAAAGTACATTCATTTTCCGGTCGAAGAATATTGACATTCATTCAAACATCGATAAAAGTCGCTGCAAATAGGATATGAGGATAAAAATCTAGCGATTATGGATATTGCCCTAATCAATAATCCAAGCACTCTCCCTCCAATTACATCTTACAATCGCATGTGATTTTCAGCGATTTCTGCCAGAAATGTGATCTGGGCCTAAACGTCTTACCGATTAAAACTCATTCGTTGCCCCCAAAAGGGCTTAGTTTGTATTCTTGAGCCAGACGATTCACTTACCAACGAGTTAAGGATCAATTTGACTTCATTTTCCATTTAAATGTCTCCAAATTTCGTTTGAAATATCCAGTCTTGAGCAGCTTCTTGCATATTTGTCTCGTTCCATATTTTCTCAGCAAGCGCCAGTAATCTACTCAAAAACGTCGCCTCGATAAGCTTTGTGCTACAGATAATGCGATTCGATACAGTTCATACACTTGTGAATAGATATGGCATCCCGTATGGCATGCCTGATTTTGCTCAATTAATTCAAATGGAAACAGAAAGGATAAAACATTTTTTGGCTGTTTGGTTCACGAAAGAATAGATCTTACACAAAACAACAAAGTAAATATTTGTTGCGCTGAAAGTTTACCGCTTTACTTATTTTGTTTGATTGCATTGACACATGACTAGATTTGACACATATCTTGTGCAAATTTTTCGTTGCTTTGTTGTTTTGTGTAAGATCTATTCATTGGAGAACAAAACAGCCAAAAAATGTTTTATCCCTTGGTTTCCATTTGAATGAATTTAGCAAATCAGGCATGCCATATCTATTCACTAGTGTATAAACTGTATCGAATCGCATTATCTGTAGCACAAAGCCTGTCGATGCGAGGTTTTTGAGCAGATTACTGGCGCTTGCAGAGAAAATATGGAAGGAGACAAATGTGCAAGAAGTTGCTCAAGACGGGATGTTTTTAACGAAATTTGCAGACATTTGAATGGAAAAGTCAAATTGACCCTTAAGTCGTTGGAAGTCGTTGGTAAGTGAATCATTTAGCTCAATAATACAAACTAAGCCCTTTTGTTAGGTGCAACGAAGGAGTATTAATTGGTAAGGCGTTTAGGCCCAGATCACATTTCTGGCAGAAATCGCTGAAAATCACCAGCGATTTTGAGATGTAATTGAAGGGGCCAAGGACCGAGATACAGGGGGGTCTAGGGGGCCGTGGCCCCCTCAAAATTTTTCATTATTTGCTGCAGTAAAAATCTTTATCTCTTTATCATTTTAGTATTTCAGTATATCTTTCGCAAGTCCAGGAAGCCCTTTGGTGGTATTTACGAGCTAACGCGCAACTTCGCAACGGAGATTTACCTATAATATCAACCTATATCGAGGAACAAAAATTAGCGCTATTTTAAAGGCAGTCTGAAGAGCATGGAAGGCCTCAAATTTTTCCAGGGGGGTACCCCAGACCTACAATCAGTTACAAAATTGTTGAGCCACCCCAAGATTTTCAGTTCATTTGCCCCTGTTTTCCCCCCTCCCCCTAGTCAATGTTGCAGTACCACAAAAAGTTGCCGAATAACGCGTGTCATCTCGATCAGGTACTTTTTTCAAAACAACATTGACATGGGGGAAGGGGGGACGAAAATTTCATTTTTTTCTAGGGTGGCTCAACAATTTTGTAACTGATTGTAGTTTCAAAGTTTTGGTGCGCCTTGCTCGTCGCCCGGTTTGCCCATGGCCCCCTCAAGTAAATAATTGTATCTCGGTCCTTGGAAGGGGCAGTACTTGGGTTATTGCATAAGGCAATATCCATAGGCGCTGTGATTTTTATCCTTATATCTCATTTGCAGCGACTTTTATCGATGTTTGAATGAATGTCAATATTCTTCGACCGGAAAATGAATGTAATTTTGGCTCCTAATGAGATATTTTTCCAAGCATGCTACGAACTGTAGCGGGGCATCCCTTCTACTGATTTATTTAAAACTTTAGGGATACCTTGAACCCTATGTGCCCAATTAATGATGGCATTGAGGATACGGAACACTTTTTGCTGCTCTGCCATGCCTATGCTTTGATCAGGTGTGATCTTCTCGACAGCGTAAATGCGATTCTGCAGATAAATGGTTTATCTGACCTTTCTCTCCAAGAAATGACAAAAGTTCTCTTGTATGGTCATGAAAGGCTACCGGCTGATGCAAATAAGAAAATCTTATTGGCGACATTAGAATACATCCATGCTTCAGAACGCTTTCAATAGACGAATCAAAAACTAAAAATCCTAGTTACAATAGTTTCGTCTAATTTTTATTTCAGGTATCTGTATTTATTGTGACATTAATTTTATGTATGTGTAGCGTTTTGTAGTTGTTAGTCTTGTTGCATGTCTTTATGTTAAAGGCCATGGGGTTGTCATTGTCCCTTGCTCCTCTTGGCATCGTCCCTGTAGTGTTGCATAGTTAATCTAATAGTATTGTAGAACGTAGCCTTGTAATTGTAACATTCTATATGGATAAAAAAAATTTATTTAAAAAAAATTCCATGTAATTATTATCCTCTGAGTGCACTCAATGAAAATAAACAGAAGTATGCAAAACTTTTTGCTTGGATGCGCTAAAGGTGTGAAACCCACTCTTCGGAACAAAAATCGTTTTGTCTTGTCGGAAATCTGATTCCTTTGACGATGAGTCTCTTGTTTCCCTGTGCTCTTTGACTTGATGATGGTGCTTCGGTCAATAGAGACTCATAGTATTACTATGAAAAACCTGGCCCTATTTAGGCCCAAACTGAGCAATTCTTCAGTACCAATCAGATTGCGAGATTTGTGAATTACTATTGTTAACGTGTAAATGTGATAGAATTTTCGATTTGATTGAAGAATTGAAAACACTCCCACAGGATTGAGATTCGAAGCCGTGATTCTTTTCTAATTTCATTGATGATTGAAGAAAATAGGGCCAAATATTTTACTGTTTCATGATGAGTCCCTCTTGAGCAAGGTTTACCGCAGGGATACAAGGGACTCATCGTCATCAGTCTACAAGCTGGTATGACGTGAAGATTTCGTTTCGTTATGTCTTGTGGATGGGTCTTGGTGCAATCTTAACAAAACAAGGTCTTGATCTGAACCACATCTCTGATTTTGATGATAAAGTAAACCATAATTAATCAATCAGCTAATGAACTAATCAATCAAACATCATATAATTGTTCATATTAACAGTTATATTATCTATTTCTCTTTCATTCATGTACATATCTCTCCTACAACATATGCGCGAGGTTCATATCTTATTAAGCACTACTACATTTACATATCTACAATAAATTGCTTGTTCAAGCTGTCTTTCTGTATCTATTTATTCCTTTGCGATCGACAACAACAACATACAACTTCTTCCTTAATCATAGGACATTGTAGGAATGACAAAAACATATGATTGTACTCCTTTTGGCTATTCTACAAAAGGACCTGAATCGAATGATCCTTCGATATACCGTTCCAAAATGATGTATTATTGATTAATTGTTTTCGAGGATATTGGTTGTCGTTTTACGACGACTTTCTCGTGTCGAAGGAAGATCGATAAACCAGCTCAAATTCAAGCCTTAGATGGCATGAGAAAGAAACGCGCGGTTATGAAATATTCAATAGGAACCAATAACTGCTAAGACATGGTGGAATTCACGTATAACTAGCAATTTGCAGAATACTCAAGAGAGATGAGTTATGGGGTTCAAAGAATTCGTATTCTCTGAAGGACATACAAGTTCGGCCTTTTGAATCACGTTTTAAATGTTGACAGGAAAACTAGGCCGTTTTTTGTCATGACATCTAAGGCTTGGATTTGACCAGCTTTATCGATTTTCATTTCTACATGAAAATATCGTCGCAAAACCTCAACCAGGATCCTCAAATACAATTTAGCCTTTCGGCAATTGGATAAAACACAGTTTTTGAAAATCGGTCCATTGGTGATGGACATATAAACAATCAAACAAGAATACACCATTTTGGGATACTTGATATTTTGAAGAATTTTGAAATGTGCAAAATAGTGTTGGAAGTTCCAACGCCACTTAATCCAACCTCTCATACGAAAATGAATAAAATTTCGCTCGATCCAGGCTCTTTTATACAATAACTAAAAGATCTACTCTATTCCTGTCTGTGATGGAAAGTCTATCATGCTTCGTCCTGCTCGGTATAAGTTTCTTGTATGTTGTTTCTTGGGCGTGGAACACTGCTGTACTCCCCAGTTTCAATATCAAGGCCTTTATATAAGTGAGGGAGGGTCATCATTCAGTTTACAACGGGCTGGGTCTAAAGGGTACATTTGACAGTTGTAGAGAACTCTCTTCGTAAGATCTCGCTGGACTGGCTAATAGCTCTACGATGACTTTGTCACATTTAGTTCTTTGTTAAGTATATTCATATTGGATGGCGGTCTCCAATCACCGAGACATGTGTTTGAGGCGGTTTGCAGAAACCTCAGCCAACGCTTCGAATACTACTATACTACAGTCAGTGATGGAAATCCTGTTTCGTCTATTGTTTTCACTCATGGCATTTCAAATATGAGTTAATAAAATCTCATCAGTCCCTGTGGACTATTTCATGTAAATAACACTTCCCCCTTCATACCTAAACAGCCCCTCATTTAATCTAACGACGAGTCTAAACTGTCCCTATTCGACCTGACTTATTACCCTCATTCTTCAACGTTGTGTCCCATCTACAATATTTACAATACAGCAAACATCTGCGAATAAGAGAACTACGTTTCATAAATTTTCCGGTTGAAAATTGAAATATTTTCTGATTAAGCGACAGCTTGTTCAGGCTAACATTTAATGTATGTTCTTATTCTTAAAACAGAGTTCCAATCTTTAGGCCGGAAACTGAAGGAATTCCTGCAAAATACTTCGGGAGACTAGTAAATTTACAACATTTTATTTACATCTAAATAGATATTTATTTGTATAGTGATAATTTTTCATTTTTCTTCTTTTTTAGTTGATGGGGGTTTTGCGTTAAAATATGATAAATGAAATGAAATGAAGGCAGATTTAAACTGCATGGGATGAACAGTATATTCTGTTTAGCGAAAGAGTACAAGACTAAAGCCAAAAAGCTGAATTGATTTAGACTTGCACTGGACGTAAGGTACATACAATTCAATTGGAGTTTCAAACAATGTATTTTGGTCCTAAAGCTTCGGGACCTTTAGATAACAACCTAAAACCCAGATTCTCATTTTGTATCAACTTAATACGAAGCTGAATCTGTCAGATGGCAAAATTAAAAGTTCCTATTCGCAGATTTTCACTGTACAACATTCAAGTATTTAAACACTAGGCTACATAGAAAGACAATGCTATAATATAGTGCATGTTGAGCTTTTTGGAGGCGATTGAATATCAACTGACGGCGTTACTTTACCGTTCGCGGCGGTAGCTGCTGCCGCACGGGGTGTTGACGTTGGCGCTCTTGACGATGCTAATGCTACTACTTCATCCACCGCCTGTGCCGTCGCTATCACTGCTTTCGCGGCGGCGTCAGAGTCTCCTTTTGCAACGGCGGCACCAACTTTAGACGCCATAGCGGCTGCTTTTGCACCCATGGTCGGATTAGCTTGTTTCGCAACGTGTTCTGCGGTTGCAGCGGCAACGGCGGCTGCTACTGCGGATGCGGCAACGCGGCGTATTTCTTCCTCCTCGTCTAATGGTCCGTTCATGCTTCCAATTTCAGAGAAATGGACGGATCGCTTCTTTTGAGCCTCAGTTAGATTATTTGAGGCGTATGCAGACCCCCGTCGGCCTTGGTTCATCTGAAACTTCTTGTCTGGAAAGAGAAATAATAGTTTATCTACGGCTCAAGTTCTTGCGGCGAGGGCCTAAATAAGGTCACGTTTTTCAGGGTGATACTATGACTCTCTGTTCACCGAAATTCAAGTCAACAGGGAAACAAGGAACTAGGGTAATAAGGTTAGTGATATCTGGTAAGTCGACCATAGGCAACAGATCATGGATGGTTAGACACTGCAGTTGTGCTTGTTTACCGTAGCTTTATGCTTTTGTGGATGAGAAAGTTCTATACTGATACAGAGGAGCTGGTAAAGGAGATAAGGCCTCCTCCGCAGAATGATGCAAATTTTCCTCCGCAAAAGCATTTTTTAACATTATTTGTACACGAACAAAAACCCTTCAACATTAGATATAAAAAACTTACATAAAATTTTAAATCTAAAAATCAGATCCCTAACAAGCCTAAAATCCTAAATTCCTAATCTGCTGTTCTTCCAAGGAGTCGTGTTTTAAAATAAGTCTAGCCTTTCAAAGGGGTTTTTAGTCCTTGCTTTAAACGATTTGAAGTCGGTAGCTCACGAATCGTTGAAGGTGTATCATTCCAGACTTTCAAAGATGTAAGGTGAAGCATAACTGCAGCTTCAACCAACATATGATACAATAGTAAAATCTGCTCTTTGGTCACTCCCCATGACCTCAAAGACGAAAATGCCTATTTCCATAGGGCTAAGCGTTGCTGATTCATCAAAAGAATCGATCATTCGCTGTTTCATCCTTTCCCATCACAAAACTTTATCATTGAAGAAACGCTTTCTTCTGCATAAACATTTGACTGTAACATATAGATCAGTGGAAGTTGACTATGCTAATAAAAGGATGTGCTAAATCTGTATGATTCGATGACAAAGCTTGTGTTCTTACAAATCCTGTCACGATTTCCCATCGTCAAAGAAAGATTTCTTTCCCAGCGAAAATTCATTTTTCTCAGTATTATGACTTAAAACAGTACAAGTTTCACTTTTAGAGGATGATTGAATGAATAATTGATTTCATTGGCAAAATTTACTGAATAAAACTGATTCACTCGCTGTTAAAACTTTGCTATCGCCCGCTCTTACGACGGTTCGACTGTGAAGCTATATGAAGTGCTGTTTTGTAAAACGTTAGTTTTAAATCTGCCGCTTTTCGTAGTTGATGGACCCATTTCGTAGCTACGCTTCCTGAGGAAATCTTCACAACTAAAGAGAGGTTTTGTATTTCTATAATTGTAGTTGGCCTAAATCAGCACCTTTGTGCTATTCTATATTGTAAATAGCCAACTTTAACTAAACTGAAAAAAGAGGTGTAAGGTTGTGTTTGATTGGTGCCAATTCTGAAAACGGTGGACTTCGAAGACTCGGGATTTGTGTTAGATTGACTACCAAAGTCCGAAACGGCAGGTTTGGCAGGTTTGGAAGGCCTGCCGAATCTTCTGCTCCAACAGGCAGGAGGTTTGGCAGACTTTGGAGAGATTCTCGTTTTAATTTGCGAAACTCTGAAAACGAGGCGAATTTGCTCATGTTGCTATGGTAATTGTAACTGAGTCAGTTCAATCACAATGACTTCAATCTTCGTTGCCAAGCACCGGACTCGTCTTCGTGTTTTTTAACTGGAGGCCTCGTTTTCACCAGGATGAATCTGAAAACTGCTGTTTTGAAGAATTTTGGGTTTGATTGGGCACTGTGTTTCCGTCTCTGCGAAGTCTACCGTTTTCAGAATTTGGTAGGTTTGGAATTACCAATCAAACACACCCTAAAAGGGAGATGTTTTAGTTAACGACGGACCCAAGCAAAGCAAAAGAACTTTTAGCGTTTCTAAAGAAGAATCTGAATCCAAAGATATTTTGTTCAATTTGTAGAAATTTTCAAATGTGTCTAATAATGATGGAAGCTCAAATGCCGCTCAATGAAACCTCTCTTATAATATATAATGTATGAAAACATGAGGGCATAATGGCATGGAAATTTCCATGCTTCTGATGTTAACTTCAAGGTTGATTTAAAAATCGAAACAACCATAAGTAAACTGAAGCTGCTTGGTCTGGCGTTAATCAGTACATGTAACGTCAAACGATGAATGTATTAGCAATGACAATATTCGATTAAAGAATTTCAAAAAATTATGTATACCAAAAATGAACTGTAATTCATTCTAACGATTTTTTTCTCTTCAAGACTACATCACCAAGGCACATTCACAAAACGATAAAAATCCTAAACAAAAAACCTTATCATGAAGGTCTTACGAAATACATGAAAACATCTCATAAATAATAGATTTATGATGCCGAAAGAGCGAAATTTTGAGTCTATTCTGCCTATCTTTTTTGATCAAGTCTGTTCTAATCTAGGCCTGCAAGATCATGGTTTTGATAAAGCAAGGATGGGAAATCGTGACCTGACAAATTCAGGATCAAAAATCACTTCGAAATGTAAAAATTTCTATTTATGTCATTCTGAATTTGCATAAATTTTTGATAGTAAACGGTTTTTGTCTTTTTCTTCCCATCCCGTTGATCAATTGTTTTCTAATACAAAACAGTAAGATGCCACTTCCGATAAAACAAGGCTGGAATGAGGAGCGCTGAAAAGTTTAAGATCAAATCATTTTGTAAGCAAAGAATTCTACAGGGTGTCCTAAAAAATTATGACCCGTTTGTGTGGATGCTGTGGAGGAGATATAGATTCAATTATCTCGCTTTTGTCACAGTTGCATAGACCAGGCTTCAACTTAGAATTCGAGAGCTTGTTTGAGTCAATCTGAGAAGTGGTTGCTGAATCATGGCAGAGAAAAATCAAAATAAGTGGTTACTTCAAAAACAGCGCTTCTGTTGTTCTCCAGCAATGTCAAAACAAAGTAAATTTCAAAGAAAGGGTTTGGTTCCGTATTCAAATTTTCACTACATTGTTCAGAAGTGCTCCCTTATGAAGAGACAAAACTGTTAACCTCTTCTTTGCAAACATACTCTATTGTGAATTGCCGGAGAACTAAAGGATTGCTGTCTTTGAAGCAACCACTAATTTTGCCTTTTCTCTGCTATAAATCAGCAACCATTTGTCAGATTGACTCATTCAAGGTCTCAAACTCTTAGTTGAAGTCTTACCCATGCAACTGTGTAGAAACCGGGATAATTAAATTTATAGCTCCTCCACAGCAGCTATACAATCGTGGCACATATTATTTGGGACGCCCTGTATTTATCTGATTTTGAACTTGCATTAATTATTAACAGTGATAGACAGTCTTCCTTGGCTCTTTCTTCCTATTCCGTCAATCAAATTTCTTCTAATTAAAGCCAATGAGATGTCAGCTCTGATATAACAAGGCTGGAATGAGGAGATCTGAGAAGTTCTAGCTCTAATCCGTTTGTCAGCTAGAAGTCTATTTGCAAGATTTGAAAAGTTACTCTCAATAATAGTCTTTCCTGGTTTTTTCTCCTCGATTGAATATGCTCCTATCTTGTCGATCGAGTTCGTTCAAATTTGGGCCAAAATAATTCCATTCTGATAAAACAAGGCTGGAAAGTGCTCAGGCTTAAATACACGATTTTATTGGATTGATCTAAATTATTAACAGTAATTACCACTTAGTTTTATGCAAGAAGGCTACTTTAATTAATGTAACAAACTTAGTTGCCTGAAATATTGTGAAAATAATGTGAATGATTTATGTCATCACCGTTGAATTTAATGAAAGTTCATTAGATATGTTAATTTCATTAGAGGAAACATGAAGTTAAAATCATAAAAGGAATCACAAATCAAATTACATCTGATCCAGTGACACTGACAATTCTGCAGAAAGACGTTTGAAATTATAATTAGAAACAAGGCAAATTCCTGCACTTCTTACCACAAATTTCATCTGCTAAGAAACAGGTCACTTAAATAAATGATTTGCAAATGATCTTAAAAATATAATCTTATTCGGGGTAAAGTAATGATAAAACTTAAAAAGTATGACCATTGATAGTCTAGCCTACTTCGAAAAACGAAGTGAGTTTCAGAATTTTTACCACATAACTAAGACATCAACAGGTGAGCAGAAAATCCTATTTTGGGTACAGCAAGAATAAAGGTGCTGCAAACGGACTTTTCAAAGTTCACTTTCAAAACAAGGAAAGTTTCGGAATCTTTTACCGTGAACTTCATTGCTGGATAATTAAATGCAAAAATGAAATATAAACAAAGGCATTGATGGATTTAAAAAGATGTTATCCTATTTCAGGTAGCAACATTAAAATTTATCTCTACACTGCTTAATTCCTGGACAATGTACCACAAGTAATGTTTACAAAAGAGATTTCATATCAGTCGGGAATTCTTGTTTTTTATTCATGATTGTCAATCGTATCCCATCGGGGATACGAACTTGCGGTAAAAATCAATTTATTAAACATGGCCTAGGTTACTTTCTAAAATAATAAACATGTTCAGTATCCCAATAGGAACGGTTTGTCTACCAGGTGAATAAGAGAAAGCATTCTCGTTCGAAAGGCCACTGCCAGGACCGATATCAGCCATAACCGCATAGGGGGGCGAAGAACCAAAATTTTCTGACGATACAACCATCAACAACAACAGCAACAACAACAACAGTTGTTGGAAGACACGTTAAATCTATGCATTATATGACCGAGTCAACTCATCAGTAACTATTTAGCCATCAAATCTTGCAAACAACACAACCAGTGAACATTTATATCAAAAATATGCAGGAAATTCAATAATTCCTGTTCGAATTTATCTTTTAACGCAAATAAATTAAACGCTAATAAATTCATGCTTTTATGCATTATTTCTCCTCAAAATCCTCCAAAATTAGACATTCCAATCATAAAAACTCAGACAAGAGAGCAATATTTCTGACAAATGGTCTCATGAGGGGGCCAACCCCGCTGGCTGTGGCCCTGGCCACTACTCCCTGGACATCAAAGCAATAATATTGGTTGGTGTATTATCTAATAGTGGACAAGGCAAGCTCAAGTAGATTTTAAAATTTACCTGACAGAAATTGACTACTTCATTCTGAAATTGTGAGGAAAATTCTCTAGAAAGAACCTTCAAGAAACCTTCAAAACACGCTTGAAATCACGACCAATTTAACGCTGAAGAGATTGAAATCGCATCTTCATCATTCAATATTTATCGACTGACTCAAATATCAGGCAGACAAGACAGAGATAGCTGAAAACAAGCTCAATATATCGGTGTGTTTACTTTGAAAATCAGCTTCTATTTGGCCAGGATCTCATTTTTATTGAATCTCGTGTAAAAGCTCTTGTGCAACAATGATTCAAGAGTTACCTCTTATGAGGGCATGGAAATCTTGAATTGGCCTAGAAACAGAGACAAAAGCGAACACGACGATCTTTTACCTGCATTTCCGACTTACTTAAAGTTGCAGTTTTCATCTCAGAGAGAATAGTAATGGCAGCAGATTTAGTCTTGGTCCTTGTCTGACGCTAAATGCAGACTTAGAACAAGTCAACCTGCATTTAAGCTAGTAAACATGGAGAAAGAACCAGCAGAGCAGAGAAGGCCATAAAGAACAGATCCCCAATGAAATCTTTCAAATATTTATGCCATGCTGTAGAAAATAGACACGTGCTACTAGATGTAGACAGAACATAAATATGCACTATCGTTCGAAATTTGAAGCATGATAAAAAAGTTTTAAGAGAAATATAGCAATAAGTTCCTTCAACAAAGGATTATCTCGAACCATTTCTGCCATCTACTGCTATCTTTAAACATCGGTAGGCTTGAAGTGAGAAGATCAGATGATTCCCACATGGGAGAATGTCGTAATGTGTGACAAAGATTTTCGGTCATTAGATTTGAAGATTATTCTATGAGTAGTGAAATAACATCACAAATCTCTTCAAGATATTTCGGACGCTCAGTTAAATCAGTATTTTGTTACATCGATCTAAAATTCTATGAGAACAGAACATAGTTACAAGACGATACCACGGGGAGAATGAGAATGCAATGCAACCCTGTGGCTTTAAACAACTAAATAAAACATTTAAATGAAAATAATCAACTAACCAGAATATTACAGCATAACCTACAAGCTACGAAAAGGCAAAGAAGGACACAAAGGTGGGAAGAGGAGAGGAAAGTTTACTGAAATGATTGAAGAAAATCTCTTTGATGATTCGATGAACTCTAGAGTTACCTTTAATGAATGAAAAACACGAGAAATCAGTTTTTCACTAAAATATACTGAGTGAATTAAACAGTTGAAAAAATGAATGCAATAGAAACCTTAAAAATAACCGATATACGCGGAAAAGAAAGATGCTAAATTCAGATCATGAAACGAAGGTTTTAAACAGCAGAATTACCGGAAACAGAGAAGAATCAGGAAAAAGATAAAAAAGTTTTTGTTGACCAAAGATAAAGGTTAAAATGGGATGGCATAGCCTTATGATGAATGAACGCAACTAATTTTGAAAAGCAACGAGCAAAGAAACAGTTCATCTATAGAAAAATAATTTTGAAACGTGAATAACGGAATCTATAAAACGGCATTGTTGATCAAAAGCCAAAGGATTCCGTCGTTATTTGAATAAGTGGAAAAGCAATGGATGAATCGAATTATCGAGTCATCGAACCAACAACCAAATAAATTAATCAAAGATTGAAGGAATGAATGAATGAATGAATGAATAAATAAAAAGATACACTCACAACTTTGTGATATCTTTCGCACAGTCATTCGTAACGATTGCGAATTTTCTTGAAAGGTCGTAGAAGTGCATTGAAAACTCTAAATATTCTATAACAACCAAGTCTCTTTTCTTTGACATGAGTCGTACGTAGTCTAGGCAATAACCATTATTTTCCTTTTAACTTTTTGAAACTGTTCTACAAGTCAACTGTTTCTCAAACCATATCATTTCATAACTAAACGTGGCTCTGAAGTACCGAGACTGATTTGAGGTGACTAGGCCTTGCAGTACTTTGGTAAGCTAGCAGGTTGAAGTATGAGCAGTTCTATTTATCAATGAACACTTGATTCTACCGTTGCTATGCAACATATAAACAAATGGAGTACACACAAGGGAGAGAATCCTCCGAAATCTGATCTTTCACACGACAAGCATATGTTCAGGTGCAAACCAGGAAATCGATTGTAACTTCAAAAGAATAGACAACCTGTCAGAAATAGATTGATGCTGCAAGGGACAACGTTGCTACGTAAATAAAACAGCGAAAGGTAACAATAAAATGTCGCTGGCCGCTAATCTAAGTAAATAAAAGAATTGACGATAGAAGCTTAGCGCGAAGAACATCAAATAGTTCTCCTGGTAAAAGTTCATGAAACCTTTGTGATACGACCCAGAAAATATACGAAGAAAGGAAACTTCGTAGGAGTGGCAAAGAGAGTTTCTGAAAATTTAGCCAAATTTGATCAATGAGGTCACTGAAGATTGTGTGGCCGAGTGAACAAGGCCTAAATTTGCTTTCAGAGACAGAAATCCTGACAAACCCACTCAAAACAAATTGAAAACAAACAAACAAACCAACAAGTAGAAAATGAAAGTTAACAGGAATGAAACGGCGGCAGAAGCCGTATACAATTTGAGTAATTTCTGCAGCAAGCAAAATTGCAACGCAAAAATGAAAATGAAAATAGAAAAAATTGGTTGCTGATAGAAACAAACGGCAAGGACCGTAAATTCACAATTCCAGTAATGTTTGTAGTTAGCGATATTAGCGTGAAAATAAAAGCATATAAAAGAAATAAGTTGCTCACAGCAACCAACGGCAGCAGCCGTTGCTTCACACTGTTGAGTAATATCTGTAGTCAGCAACATTAACGCGACAAAGGAAGTCGATTATTTAGAAGGAGGCAAGTAATAGTGACAGGTGGGAATACTGTAAGCGAATAAGTTAACTTTATTTACATAGATTTACGATTGATTCAAAATTCGAGATTATTCGTTACCATATCAATCAAATGTTTGCACTGTTTATAGGTGCACATGGACAGGTCACGTGATTAGGATATGACGTATATTTTCCCCTCTTTTTCGCTCCCGTTCGTAATAGGCCTAGCCATGTAGCCAAACTGAAAAGCAGCACAGAAAACTGTTGAAGACTGCCTCATTTGCCTACAATTAACACGTGACTCAGTTGCATGACAAAATAAATATTCCTGCTTCAAATAAGCCTATATTTCACATCTAATTCTAGCAAAGAGAAAATTTACAAATTTTGCGTTTCATAGAGCCGACGCATTGAAAAACTTCTGTTCCGAAATGAAATTAGCAGCAACGATCCAGCTATTCCAAACAAAACTGAAAGCTTGCCAATGAAGAATATTCACGGGAAGCTGATGTGCATCACAACTATGACACTGGCAGGATTAATCAGGCAGTGGGATATATCAAACAGCCTTAGCTTTCAATATCCAGTCACATCCATCCTACATTTCAAAACAAACGCAAGGTTAAGTGAAGCTTTTGTGTGAATTTCTTTTCCATTCTACCTACACCATCAGTATCATTTTGATCGCTTTTTGCTTCTTTAAAATATGCTTTGATAAAGACAAGATGGATGCAAATGGACTTTGGCCTAAACCAAACCTACTTCATTGAGCATATTTTAAAGAAGCATTAAGCAATCGAAATGATTATGGCACTGAATGGAAGAGCAATGTTTTTGCTTGCTTCATCGAAGTTTGAGTTAAGGGCCACCCACTCTCTGTACCCTGTACCATAAAACATGTACCAAAAGTATGTACCCTGTCACATAAAAATTTTTCGAAAAATGTGCATACTGTAACCCGTTGTTTCAACAGAGATCTTAAAAAATTTCCTTCAACATGATACTCTGTCACATAATCTTCTTGTCAGTTTTAATACCCTGCCGCGTAATTCAACTAGAAAAGGACACCCTGTCGCATAATTTTTACCAATAAAAGGAAACCCTGTTGAGCGGCACATCCCGTCAAGTCAAGTATAGGAGAAACCTCCCCCCCGGGCGTCCACTAAACTGCACTTGCCTTTATTTTTACCTGTAAAAGGGATATTACTGGGTGTTGAAAGCTAAAACTGTCTGATATACTCTGTTGCCTGATAAATTCCACATGTACCCCTTAGAAATTGCATATAAAGTCATGAAAATAAGAGGCAATAGCATGGAATGAAACAAGAAGACTTACCCTCCTCATATGGGTAGTAGCTTTCTGTAAATTCTTCTATCAAATCTCCAGTTTCAAACAAGCTCACGTGACACGCCTCAACAAGAGATTTTGCTTGTTGTTTATTCACTTGATAATTGGCACCAAAACCAGTTCCTTCTGTGATGTCAATACGAGGTAACTTATCAATCAAAGGAAACAACTCATGTTTCTCCAAGTCAGGAACAAGCTCTAACGTTGCAACAACAACTTTCTTGCTACGTTCCAAAGCTAATCTGACCGTATCGAAATTTCCCTCTTCTAAATATCTGCAAAATAATAAACAAGTCGTCAGTTCACATTTCCATCAAAAGGCCTTATGACTCTTCCAGATCTAAGGTTTGGAACGGGCACAGACCAGACCTTCTAGCTGCTCTAAAAAGAATTTGAATCGAACCTTATCTTGATACATTTTGTAGAATTTTCGAATGTGCACAGAAGAGATAGAAGCTCAAACGCCACTCAATCGATCGTTGTGTGTGAATATGTATACAACTAACGCTCGATCAAGGCTCTTCTGCAAAATAGCTGGCTAAAAGATCTCTTTCCATCTGTTAAATCTTTATTGCTCGAATTCAAAACATGAAATCGAATTTGATCTCCTGCAAATAAAGAATCGATCATTCGAATCTCGTTTTCCATTTGGCAAAAACGTCTGTTATTGATTTTTGCGATGGCCTTTGCCGAATAGATGCGGTGGAGGTGATGTGTCCGCTGAACAGGGCTGCCACTCTTCATATGCTGTTTCTCCCTACAGCGCATGCTCAAACCCCCTACTTTCCCCTACATTTTGGAAGCCATTTCCCCTACATTCCCCTACAAATATCGGATTTCACCTACATTTTCATCTACGTGATTACCGTCTTTGTTCAAAATTTCAATGATTTATGAAGGTTTGACCTATTCTACGACGCAATTTCAAATATTCTTGACCCAGGGGCAAAATGAGTAGTGCTCTTGCCCTCAAATATCCTTTGCAGTGGCGTAGCCAAAGGTAAAGTATCTGGAAGGGCATCAACGTGAGGGGTTTGGAGCGAAGCCCCAGGAAAAATTTTTGAGGGTAAGCCCTTTACTTTGGCTCAGGACACCTCTCCTGATCCAATTTTAGCACTACTTTGTTCTTTAAAGGTGCTGTTTTGATAATTTTTGTGAAAATTTTGTGAAATACCCACGCTCCCCTACGCATTACCTATTTTCCCCGTAGGTTTCCCCTACCACCTACATTTTGCTGAATTCCCCTACCGTAGGGGAATTCCCCTACGAGTGGCAGCCTTGCCGCTGAACATGGCTCATAATCAGAATTCTCTCTTTCTCTCGTCTAATTGAACAACAGTAAAAAGAGATAATACCCCTTTGTTCAGCCAACTATATTAGCCAAAGAAAACATCAAACATCACTTCCTCTGAAGAAAATAAACTATGGCAACTATTTTCAAAATCCTTCTGTAAAGCGACAGTTCTGTTCACGATAGGAAATGTTACTCGATCTCGAATAGTCAAACGGCACTCTTTAAAATAATTGATAAAACCATCCAAAGTCTTGAAATGAGAACCAATAACGGCTATTCTGGTGCAGTGATGCTTTTTCTCTCAACAGCAAGTTATGTGGTTGATCTTCAAGGTTCGAAGAAACGTCGGCTGGGCATCAGTTGATGGCACAGTCTGTGTGAGATGTGGAAAACAGACCACACACACCACAAAAGTTGCATTCAATAATCATAATATCTGATCAAGAAACAAAACAAGGCCACAGAAATCTATGAAAAGGCGTTTTGATAAAACCTAGACACAAACAGAACTGATCAAAGAATTTTGTAAACAACGATCTACCAACTGTTTTCTGTGATGTAGGAAACAGTGGTTGTGACGACATAATCCACAGAACATACTCACATAAATTATTAGAAACCAAGCTACCTCAAGGTCAGAGGGCATCTTAGGATTAAGAAAAGTAATTAAATTCATCTTGACGCAAGTTCAGTTTTGGCTGACCACTTATTAATCGAGGCCTCGCTATCGTACAAATTATTCAATCATATTCCTTTACAAAATATGATCACTGCTTCAAAAAGAAATTGCAAGTTTAGCCACATGATAAGAAGGCTGCAGCATCGCATCATATATTTTTTTACTGTCGTAATCCTATATCTATACATAGCCATTCGGTATCTTAACAAAATAGGGACACTGCTTCAAAGTATGGACAACGGGATTATCCTGCATTCTAAGTTTCTGTGTGTTTATATCCATGTTTTGATAAGGATTTGTGTGAAAATACTGGGGTGTAAACAGGAAAAATGAAATACTAACAATAAGACAATTGAAAGATACTTTAGGATTTTTCATTAGTAACAGCAGAAGATTTCCTCTTCCTCTGACACTTACAGTTTCCCAAAGACCAAGGGCAGTCTTGCAATTTGGCTCGATTTTGCCGAAGTTGCTCGATTTTGCCGAAGGAAGATTTTGCCGATTTTGCCGAAGGAAGATTTTGCCGATTTTGCCGAAGGAAGATTTTGCCGATTTTGCCGAAGGAAGATTTTGCCGATTTTGCCGAAGGAAGATTTTGCCGATTTTGCCGAAGGAAGATTTTGCCGATTTTGCCGAAGGAAGATTTTGCCGATTTTGCCGAAGGAAGATTTTGCCGATTTTGCCGAAGGAAGATTTTGCCGATTTTGCCGAAGGAAGATTTTGCCGATTTTGCCGAAGGAAGATTTTGCCGATTTTGCCGAAGGAAGATTTTGCCGATTTTGCCGAAGGAAGATTTTGCCGATTTTGCCGAAGGAAGATTTTGCCGATTTTGCCGAAGGAAGATTTTGCCGATTTTGCCGAAGGAAGATTTTGCCGATTTTGCCGAAGGAAGATTTTGCCGATTTTGCCGAAGGAAGATTTTGCCGATTTTGCCGAAGGAAGATTTTGCCGATTTTGCCGAAGGAAGATTTTGCCGATTTTGCCGAAGGAAGATTTTGCCGATTTTGCCGAAGGAAGATTTTGCCGATTTTGCCGAAGGAAGATTTTGCCGATTTTGCCGAAGCAAACAATACTAAACATTCTCACAAAATGTATTTTTTGTGACGACGCTTGAGCTAGACGCACATTGCTTCGAGAAAAGCAAATGCGTGGATTTCTCGGATCACTTAAATTTTCAACCATATTCATTCAACATTACTGTAGGATAAGGGGGGGCTCTCTCCTCAATTTGTTTATCTTTTGAGAGAAGTCCTCCTTTACGCAATTGCCTCCCTACTATTTCTCTGTATGTATTTCTATATTGTATTAACTTTCCGGCTCAATGCATCAGTTTTTCTGCAACACTGCCTTATCTATTTGCATATGGAATTGTATTTAGTGGGATAAAACACATGAATGAAACTGCAAATGCAAGTGAATGTGAACCTTGTAACAAACAAACAAGGCTTTCCCGAACAGGACGGGCCATTTCTACCTTTTTCATAAAATTCAACACTCCAAATCAAGAGAGGCACGTGCGTGTTCTATTTTCTCCGGACAAAACCTTTCCACAAATACCTGTAACATCACTACTGGTGTACAATTACCCTAAAACAGCTTGGGCACTAAACTGGAAAACTCACATTTCATTTAGCAGCAAGAACTCTCATCCCGCCTGTAAGAAAGCCACCTAACGATTCATTTCATCAGGACCCTTCTCGGTTGCAAACAGATAATTTTAACTTCTGATAGTTGAACCGTAGCGTCGGCACTTGGCATGAAATTTATTGATTATAATTTTAGAGATTAGAAATTCCCTATGACGTCCTAAATTTCTTTATAGCAATGCCAAGTTAAGGTATTTACAATCGAATACTCTGATTTAAAGTTGCCATTACACCTGTACTTACCATTCCAACGAAAATGTTCATCAACAGACAACAAGAGACAGCTACGAACTTCAAAGCGAGCGAAATGAACAGTTGCAGTGGAGTCTAAAAATACTTGTTGATAATTGAAAGATTTCGGCCCAAAACCAGAAACATAATGGCTGCAACCAGCAACATTGACACACGACACAGCTTGCTTTTCGATAACTGAAGAATTTAAATTTAGGCCCAAGGCCAGAAATAAAATGTCGGCAACTAACAACAAGGACATAGGACACAGCTTGTTCCCTTATTACGGAATGTCTACGAGAAGATGAAATTTGGCAAAGCTTGCACAGACGATCATACAGTCTAGATTTGACATTCAAGACAATTTCATGTATCTACTACCATTTACATGGCAATAATTTCCTTTTAATTGGAAGATCCTGGGACAAACAACCTTTTAACCTATTCTGAAAAAGAATGTGAGCTGAACGATTCTTTGATACATTTTGTACAACTTTCGATAACAGCGATATAACGGGTAAGCTGTCGAGCAAAATAGATTATATTTTCGACCTGGTCGGGGGGCCAGCTTTTAACCATATCGGTTCCCTTTAATCTTTCCCAAAAGCCTGAATTAGATTCTACAACTTTCGAAATTTGCTAGTTTTTACTTTGAGAGTCATATGTGAATTTCTCAACATATGCGTTTCGAAAACAGTGAAAACAATAAAAAAACCTCGAGCAAATTTTCTAAAGATTCGATACAAATGGACGGAGAGAAAACTTTTTCGTGGGGATTTGGGATTTAGAAATCGATTGCTTGTATTCTGCTGTACAAGCAGTGGTTCTACCTTTAGAGCGTTTTCTAAAAATGAAATTTTAAGAAAGTCGCTTGCCGCTCTAAAAAACTGAGCAAAACATTGCAAAAAATCGTTGAATCTTATTCAGGATTTTTGCTAAGGATCAAGCCATAGATCTTCAAAATCGGTCCAGCATACGAATTCGTCGTGTACTGCCAAAAGTAGATAGTTTATTTTGGCACATTATTAAGAAAGATTGTGCGTGGACTTACTTGTTTGTGAGAAGTAGCAAAATTAGGCCAGCTCTTTCAAAGCATTCACTTCGTTTATCCTCAATAATTTCATGCTGACAAACACAAACATATCCAGCACTCTCGATATGATACAAGAGACATCGAACTTCGTTAAAGTGTTCTGAATCGTAGTTGATGTAAATCACACAGTGAGCTGCAAAAATAATTACATGGAATTAATAAACGAAAATGATTAAATATGATAATTAAATTTTGCGGTTTACTTTCAAGCTTCTGATAAAGCGATTAAGGCTAAAACGGGGTTATAACTTGACAACTGGTTGCCCTCAATAAAATTGCCACTCCCACTCAAATTACTTAAATAAAATTGCTATAAATTTTCCAATAACATCTATTAATAGTGGAATAGAAAAATTACGAAACATCCCTCTACCTTATAGGAAATATCATACCTCCTTAAGGGGTAAAAGTATCTAAAAGCTTCCATTAACGGAATCTTTTGTTTAACAAAATTTGCCCTTGGCAAGTGTAGGTATACACTACTTCAATGCAGTTTAAGCCCCATTCGCACTAATCCGTTTTCATTTTGATCCGATTTTACTCCAAAAAACGGAGCTATTTTTCCACCTCGTTCACACTGCTCCGTCTTAAGATAAAACGCACCTGATGGTCTCTTTTGGATTACAAGAATAGCAAGGTTTGTTGTTGTTAGCTTATTCAAATTCCTCCGTTTTTGGTGTTCACATTACAAATATGTGTTTTTGTTTAGCTCCGTTTTCATTCAACTCCGTTTTTCCCAGCGTATTCATTTAGTTACGTTTTAAGGGTTGATTACTTAGAATATAAAGCCAAAAACGGAGCTTAACATATCCGTTTTTGAGCAAAAACGGATTACGTGTGAACGGGGCTATAAACTTGAGATTGAATATGAAAATGGAAGATCTGAAATGGTCAGTTACCGGAGCAGTCCATCAACCAATCGCAGATGTCTGGAGGGATTTTTGATCTCTGTCCAACTTTATCTTCAGCTATATCAGGAAAAGTATAAAATTTGTGAGCGGAAGGACTACAAGCCAGTTAATACTTAGCCTGCGCGCAAACTGGTCTACGTGCAGGCTAGCTAACACTTGTTTTCGAACTTTCGATTAGAACAGACGATTACGCTAAAGAAGGCGGCGAGGAACTTTTTACCAAGATGCACTGCGTTCTTTAATAGAATTCCTAAAGAATCGTGAAGGATTCGCAATAAGAACGCAACACATCTTGGTGAAAAGTTCCTCGCCGCCACCTTTAGCGTAATCGTCTATAGTTACTTTGCATATCTTTAAAGTTTGTGATTGCAGGCGTTGTCAATTCCATAGGAAAGAAAAATTCTCCACAAAGGCATCTTTCAGGATGAAATCGTTGCTCAAAAGCAGCTTCTTTCATGGGCATATTTACACTGATTTTTTGAGATGATGATGCCTGCATACATATACACTCCTAGTCACATCAAGGTGTACTCCAATTTACTATAGTTACCTGCAATGTTCTTATGAAATATCCATTTCCAACGAAACAAGCACAAGGCGTGCTCTGAAATGGTGGGTCAAAATCACCATACTCAGTTTCTAAAGCTTCAAAATGACGATACAGACTCTTAAAATCGAGTGACAACGCTCACTTGATGCGATCACTTTTTTAAAACGAAGAATAAATGATAAAATTGTCAACTAATTTCTTTTGATTTAACTCTTAATAATCACGCTTAGCTCTTAATAATCTATTTCAAGAAATATAGCTAATTCTTCAACCTCGTCCCCAGGGCCTTTTGTCATATTGGGACGGAGACGAAAAGGCCCTGGCATCGGCTGGTCACATGACCATCAAAACACCCTCTCTCAGTGGGTGTCATAAATTATAGAAATTATAATGTATGCAACGTTTTAGGCCACAGCTACACTGCTGCTATACCCGCTATACCATGGCGGTGGGGGACAGGTAGCAGCAGACAGCCAAAGTTTCTGTCAGTTTTCCAAAGGTTGTCGATTGCACTATCGAATCATGATCGATGTTTTTGTCTAAAGCCACAACAGGTGCAGTGCTTTGAAAGTCTGATCGATGGCTTAGATGTAATCGCAGTTTTGCCAACTGGTTATGGGAAGTCCCTCCTCTTCCAGCTTCTGCCCGATATCCTTCCAACGAAGACGACAAGCAATATTGTGTTGGTCGTTACTCCCCTGAATTTGATCACTGATGGCTTGCAAGTTCTCCATATTTTCTCCATGACTTCAGGGAAACTTGCCATTTGACCAGATTTCAAATACATTTCGAGTTGAGAGTTACTTGAATTGTTTGTACAAAGGATTATTCTTCGGTCATGCACCTCCGAGTAACACGAAAATAATCAAAATGTTATTTTTAAAGTACTTTCATTCAGTCTCAGGGAAGTTTCCTTATCAAAACAAATGTACTAAAATGCCTCAGGAAGTTTGACAACGAATTTTGCCAGCCCAAGGAATTGCAAGGTTTTGTTCTCAACCTCGTCCCAAGGGCCTCTTGTCATATTGGGACGTCTCCATCAAAACATGACAAAAGGCCCTGGGGACGAAGTTGGATTATTCTTAATTTTGAAAGAAATGAATTTCAAAACTTCGATCACAAACGGAAGTGATTTTGACATTCACAACAACGAACCGGAAAGTCATTGATTTGAATTGTATATAATTTATGTGAAAAGCAACAGCCAATCAGATTGCTTAGGTGACCAGCCGATGCCAGGGCCTTTTCGTCTCCGTCCCAATATGACAAAAGGCCCTGGGGACGAGGTTGCTAATTCTTCTGATTAATCACTACAGAGGAGTAACAGTAGCACGAATTTTAAGTCATCCTTTATTCATTACTTCATTCAAAGTGGGCTGGAAATATTCCTAGCTATTTACAGCTAATTCAGGCCCACTATGCATGCCACATCAGTGTCTCTCTCGAGGAACGGCTCCGGAAGTAAGTCTCAATTCTGGAAGGAAGCCTTCCCTTCCGGCAGCCTTCCGGAGGGAAGTCTCAATCCTGTATCGATGTTCCGTCCAATTATCTTGTCTGATACTACAGTATATATGAGACAACAAATGAGATGCAATAAGAACACAATTCGGAAAAAACATACTTGGTACTGGAATCATCTGTAATGCAACATCCTTAGAAATATCTCCTCTTGTGTACGCTTCAACAACTTGAGGCATTGACTTCATTTGCTCTAACTTTGTATTGTAAACAAAAACTTCATAAAAGATTGCTGGATACGTGCACAAGATGGTTTGTATGACGTATAAATATCGGCTCAAAAAGCACCATCCCATATTATACGCTTGCCTGTTATGCCCTTTCACGTATTTAGGCCTTGCCATAACATCGACATCCAGCGTATTCTTCTGCTGCACCACAGAAATATCGACATCTCCAACACGCAAATACGCCCCAGATTGCCAATAACTCAATGTTTCGCTTGATCGCAACGCCATTGTGCTTGCTGAGATCAATGAGATGAAGAATGAATGTGATATTGGTTTGAAGAAACGAAACCGCCAACCAATTTCGAGATGTGTTTCGGGGCATGTTGGCAGCCATGCATTCACCTGAAAGAATATTTCAAATTGTCGTCAAATCGAAAGCAATCAGTAACCCAAAAGCAAGTCCAATTCATTTTGGCCACACAAATTCAATCTTCATTTTCAATTTTTCCAATTTCAATTTTCAATTTCAAGATAAAACCAAACTGACAACCTATCAAACTCCCGGGGGGGGGGTAACTTTACGTGTCCATGGTACGGGGTTGTGCCATTTTTTAGGGTACCTTTTTCATGATAGGCTACGGATTTATGGGTATGGTTTTCAACAATTTTCAGTATTTTCCGAATTTATGGGTATGGCTTTTTGTACCAATTCATTAATTGGTGATCATTTTCAGAATTTCCGGATTTATGTGTATGATTTTCAGAAAATTTTCCGGATTTTTGGGTATACTTTTCAGAAATTTGTCCGGATTTATGGGTGGCATGTTTACGATTTGAATGGCACAACCCAGTATCTTGGAAACTCAAGTGACCCCCCGGGATTAGAACAGTCTTATTTCTAATAACTGGATTCAACAAAAAAGGACTCATACTGCATACCTGTGGGATAACGGGAAGCTTCCCTTGGAACGGCATGAAGTATCTCTTGTACACAGAAAGGTTCTTGTAATTGGTTAGAATCAACTCTACGTCATAACTGGCATTTGGAGCACCGCTGACCAGTATCACCAGCCATTCCATAACTTTGATTAAAAGCTTGGCCTGGTCTTCATCTAGCTGTCCTTGCTAAAACAAAAATCATAGTGTTCAGGAAATGGACTGAAGATATTGTATGAAAAGGCATTGAGGACTAAAAGATTCAGTAGCAATATTTCAACAGAAGTTAAAACATTATTTCAAAATACTTTTCAAAGGACACTCGAAAAGCAAACTAGAAATTCTCCGCATAAATTTGAAACCCGCTATAAAGTGTAAAATCTAAAATCTTTCCGTAGCTAGTTGGTCAAAATCTGTAGCTAAACCGTCTCAGATTTTGATCATTGCGCGAGAAAATTACTTTCAGTTCGTATGATTACGGCTCTGCCTGCTTCTCAAAGCAATTTTGAGGTTTCGGAGGAACAGGAAATCATTCAACCGTCTGAATTTCAAGGCAATTTTAAATGGAAACACAGAGGTGAAAGATCTTGAGCAGCAAAAGTTTTAAATCTTTTATGAGCATTTCAAAGACGAAAATTTAAGGATTTTGACAGATTTTGCAGGAGATAACATGTCAGAATAGGCTTCTCAGTTATTCTACAAAAGAATCTGAATCGCATTAAATCTTAACACATTTTCGAGAATTTTCGAAAGTGCACAAAAGTAACAGAGCTTGTGATGTTACTCAATTGAATGTTTAGTATAAAAGTTTTTAAAAACATCGCTCGATCCAGATTCCTTTTTTAAAGCAAAAACAAGGTCCATTATTGTAACTCCATCTGTTTCTGAATTTGCGAAAGATTATCATTTGATGTCATACCAGCCAAAAGTTTATAAAAAAACTAAAGCAATAAGTTAGAACAACAACAACAACAACAACAACAACAACAACGACAACAACAACATTTTGGATGTACAAATAGAAATGATTCTTACATGAATGAGGCTGAGATGCAGCAACAATGGTATTATTGTTTCTCGAATCATTCCATTGTGTGTAATGTTTGTGAATGCACCTCGCAGTGTCCAGTCATTTGGTTTTGCAGCTGGCCAGAAGGTATCCACATGCCCACCACGTTGCAACAGATTGACTAGATCCTGGGGGTTGTCTTCGTTTCGATATATGCCAGCCATTGTGTTCGCAAGGGATGCTGGATCAATACAGATGATTTGTTCATTGTCTGGTGTAAGATGACGGGGGTAGTTGAAGCTCATGATGCAGCCCTTGAAAGAACAGACAAGATGAAATTCATGAAGAGTGACAAATTTAGCAAACAGAAGACCGTGAAGTACACGAGTTATTGATCAAAGTCTTATTGATGATAGCAATAATCCTAACAAAAACTATTTACAAACCGGGTAGTACCTAGCCAATATTCATTCAAAACTGTTATGTTAATCTATAAGTCAAAGGATAACTTCGATGTGAAAATTTCGTGAAACTTTCGACAAAGGTATTGAAATCAAATGTCGATTGAAAGTTGATGATAAACCAGAATCGTATGAGGAATTATCGTTCAAATAAAATCCATTACCAGAAATTGTCTAATTTCTGGGTCTAACAGATAGATGCTTTTACCAAGAAAAATCTTCACATAAATAAATGAATTAGGAGCCATAAAAAATCGAACTTACCACCATGTTCAAATCCTCCATGATCTTTTTCAAAATTGCCTCATTTTCAATCCCAACATATTTTGCACGTCTTTTAAAATCAGTCAACGTTTGCACGATCAAACTTTGTTGACGCAATCGAAGCAGTTCCACACATAGCTGTTCGGATCCCTTGTTCAAATTGTATGCAGGGAATAAGTCTGTGTTCAGGGCTTTTTCTACCAATAGCTTACGAAGATCAGCTATGCCCTTTTGAGAGAAATTACAACAGTTTAGAATTCATAGATATTGCAACTCCAGATGAAAACCACACTCTGATTAAGAATTTGACGAGTAGGATTGTGACAACAATCACTTAAAAAGATTGTTGAAGGTATGAAGGAGGTATGATATTGATGGCAATGCGGCATTTCCAGCATATAATGTTTAGAGGGTAATGATCGCAATCTTCACTCTGCCGAAAAATATAGATCAAAAAGCTTTTTCTAATCATGGAGCCAAATCGAATTGGCACCTTCCCTGGCTACCTTTAAAGAATCCATTCGATGCCTAAATTTTAATTTTCTTTTGCGTTCTGTCATACTAAATCGTGTAAGTTATAAATACTTACTGTGCCTGTAGGATCAGTTTTAACCTAGTTTTTTTGACAGGTCAATTTGTAAAAAAGTTAGTTCTAGTTGAAACTGTTACCTGCATAAATGTTTAAAAATGAAGTGAAATAATACCTTGGACAAAGCTGTAAACAAGTTTGATCTGTTTATTCATTTCCAATGCTTTCACAAGCATCTCACTGTAATTTTGAGGGCAAGAAATCCCATTTTTAAATAAGGAAACAACTTTAATGTGATTTTGTAATGCAAAAAATTCCGGACGGTAAAATTACGGAGCACAAAAAATTCTAGACGCTAAAATTTTCGGCTGCTCCAACTGTCCAAAAAATTAACGTCCGAAATTTTTGGGGTTTAACGTTAAAGTAAAGAATTACCTGTTCATTGATGGAACTGACCATAACAACATTTCTGTGAATGATTGGCCTTTGTTCTAACATCATCCTTAAAGTTTCTTTCCTCGCCTTGATAATTCCCTCTTCACTCAGATCTCTGTATGTGACGTAAGAACTGCAAATGACAGATTGATCAATAATTCGGACTCTCTTTCAAAATAGCTAAAAGTTCAATTAACAGGTTTGAAACATATACTTGAAGTTTATGTGATCTGAAAATTGTTTTTGGCCTAGTAACTCTTTGTCTTGCTTTTCATTCGATGCACAAAGGACCTTAGTTGAAACTACAATTGCGGACAAAACTCGATGGGACAGATGAGTGTTGCGTTGAAAGAGGCCATTCCTGTATGTAAACTGTTACCTTTCACTGCTAATGCCCCCCTCCCCCCCCTGCAATGTTGGTTGCTGGAAGAAGACACACTTGTCAACTCATCTATGACATTTTCATCAGCTTTCAACATTGCAATGGGGGGTGGGGGGGGGGATCACAACTCGAAATTTCCTCCAAAATACAACGTGTGTCATGAGTTTTGTCCGGGATTGTAGGCCTTTAACATACAAAAGTAATGTTTACGCTCTATTCACAAGGAATCGCTATCATACCATTCCACCGTTGTAGCGTTAAAAAAGTGGAATAGAAAATTATATGATATTTCAAGGTAAACGAAACCAGTCGAAAAATTGAACAATAGAATAGCATGCCATAACAAGCAGGCCTAAATTTAAACAAGACATGAAAACTGCAAGAACGTTGAATCTAAAAAATATCCGAGAAGCTCTTTATGTAGCAGGGCTTTTAGGCAGCCTTAGAATGGCAATAGCCACAATGGGAATTGGTTTTATTTTCAATACAGTATTCAGAGTGGGTTGGACAGATTTCTAGTTACAGCAAATTTAGGCCTATTATCCATGCGACATCTTGGCATGAGATGGGACCCGTAGTTTAACGTCTCTTTCGAAGGACGGAAGTGGGCTAGGCCGTAACTTGGAACGAGGCAACAAGCTTTGTCTTCAGATCCACCTCTTTCAGCGTAAAACTCAAATTTCAAAATGTAAAGTTTAATTTTTGAAGTTTACTCATCAAATGTGCTCGGTTTCTTTTGATCTTTCCAATTTATCTCGTTATTAAAACTAACCAATAAGCAAATCAATAAATAGATACTCAATATGAAAAATAGAAAGAAGAACAAACAAAAAACAAATCAATAAATCCACTGAACAGGTAAACTACGTAAGACGACAAATCAATAAATAGATAGACCAAAGAATAGGTGAACTCACCAATAGCCAAATCCGCAACATAAAGAAAGAAATAAAAAACGTACAGAAATGACAACTTCTTTGAAGATACTTACTGAGTTGATTCAAGGTTATGTCGTATTCTTCGAACATTTTCGATTTCCATTTCTGTCAAACGTGTCATAACTCCAGAGCAGATAGAGTTAAGAGCGGCTTCGTCTTTGGCTAAGTCTTTGTGTGATGCAACGATGATTATTGGCGCTCCAGGATTCTATGAATAAACATGGCAAAATTGAAAGAGGCTTTGAAATTACTCAGTTCTAATAACAAGGGGAGTAAAAACAAGACATTAGTGAATGGAACGTGGGACATGTCTTTGGCCAGGTCTTTGTGTGATGCAACGATAATTATCGGAGCTCTAGGATTCAAAACACAAGCATGGCAAAATTGAAAGAGGCTTTGAAATGGCTAAGTTCTGATAAAAAGTTGAGAAAAAGTAAAATAGTATTAAATGTGACTTAGGAAATGTCTCTGGCCTCGTTTTCATGTGATACAACAATGATTATCGGAGCTCTAGAGTTCTGAATTCAGATTCTGAAAACGAACCAGTTAGAAACATTCTAAGGACATTACCTTGGCTTGAATTGTATTGACCCATTGGTATACTTTCTCTATACTGCTATGCATGGCAACATTGAAGCATACGACATATAGTGATCTAGGTCCCATGAAAAGTGGATGAATTCCCTGTAGAGCCTAAAAAAGAAAAGATGCACATAAAAATAAACAGTGAAATTTTGAAAAAATATACTGGGTGAGTTAGAAACGAAATTTAAAAGAAACGAATTTGTGAATTAAATTGCTTCACTAAAAACTGGCAAAACAATCCACGTTTTTCTGATTGACCAAATAAAGGAAAGGAGAATTTTTGCAACCGTTAAGTAGATTCGTGAGTTGGAGAAATGACAAAGTAATTTCTGCTAGCAAGACTTAAAAATACTCAATAAAATCCTATAATCGGTGAAGTCGATCTTTCTTGTGGAAAGAAATTAAAATCAATGTGAAATAACAACTAACCTTTCTTCCTGAGCAATCCCAGATTTCCAAAGACAAACCAGTTTCTTCTATTGTCGGGTTTCTTTCGATAGCATTCTTCAGGGCTTTGGGCACTGCAAAAGAAACGGGATGAGAAATGAAAATAGCGAATACACAACAGTAGGCGAAATTTGACTCATATAAAAGTTTACGATATTTGAAGCAAAATTCTTCCCTGTTGACATGGTAAGTGTTGTGATCAAAATGTGTTACATAATTCAGTTCATATCGAAGTGTAAACATCTAACTTTGATCTAGTTGTTTATGTTTAGTTACAATCATTTCATTAGCTAAGACTGTGAAACGACAGAATTCTGAAGTTCTGCAGCCTAACTAGTTTTTCAAGCACACTACGAAATTTGGAAATTTGCCACAGCCTTCATGTTAGACTAATGACCTGGAATCTCTCGTTTCCCCAAGCTCTTTGCCTTGATCATGGCGCTTCTGTCAATAGAGACTAATAATATTACTTTGAAAAACCTGACCCTATTTAGGCCCAAACTATGAGCTTCATAGAATACCAATCAGATTGTTATTACTATGGTTGCGACAAATTCGATAGGATTCGATTCGATTGAAGAAATGATAACACTCAGACGAGGTTCGAGGCCGTGATTCGAGATTATGAACCGTGATTGAAGATTCGAGGCCGTGGCTCTATCATTATTCGATCAATAGATGCAGAAACAAGGGTGAGCTTTTTCACTGTTTCATTATGAGTCCCTGTTGAGCAAGGTTTACCGTAGGGATGCAAGGGAATCGTCGTCATAAGTCTATCTCCATCTGTCTGCTTGAATACTTCGCCACGTTTGTTACTGCCATTGGTTCTCTTTCGCTGTTCAGGATTGTTTCAAAACACAGTTACTTCACAAGAAAGATTATCATATTGAGAAATGGAAATGAAAAATAAATCTTACAAATATCAAATGAGATTTCTGACAACGTTAATTTTCAACGGACACATCAAAATACGGACAACATACCACCAGATTTGCGATCTTTAAAAGGCAGCCATGTTCGGACAGGTATCCCAAGGGTTTGACTGTCAGCAACATTTCCTGTCAATGATTGTAATGACATAATGATACTTGATTTTCCACTCTGCTGACTTCCTACGAACATGATTCGAACTCTTTTTGTTATATTACATTCTAAAAGATTCTCAATAATGGCATCTAGGCCTTCTTGGATGATATGGGGGCTCGGAAAATTTAACTCTTGACATCCACTAACATTCAATTCAACCAGCTTTGGCAATTTCGCGATTTCAAGTGGAATTACACGGATTCCCGTACCACGCATGCTTATACGAACCAAGTCTTTGCAATGTTGTGCGAGAATGCGCAGTGATGTCTCAGTCAGTTTAATCCCATAATCCAATTTAATCGACTTCAAAGTCGGGCAGTGATTGGCTACGGCATTGGTAGCTGCGTCGGTCAAATGCTCCGACCCAGCGACTTCTAAATCGTGCAACATAAGACCTTGTGATACCAACGCGATAACTCCATGATGGGAAATTTTCGGACAGTTGTTTACTTTGAATGACAAAAGAGCTCTGCATTGTCGGCCTATCTGCTCCAATGCGCTGTCATCGATTATAGATAAGTTACTAAAATCCAGTGATACGAGACTATTCTTTAAATGATCTAAAAATTTCCTCAGTGCGTCGAATGTTATCGAGGTGAAGCCACATAACGTGAAATGTTTGATCCTAGCTGAAGAATTATTTATCAGAGCTGGGAATATCTGGTTATCCAGAGTCCATTTATGTTTCTTTTCATTGATGGAGTCACCCCCCTGATCATCATCATCGTCAGTAAAAATGATTGACACTGATTCGATTTCCGAACAATTTCGACCAATCGATTCGATTCCTACTCTGGTGATCTTTGATAGTCGACCAATCATGTGGAACTTCTTTATCTTATGACAATAGGCTGTGAATAGTTCCATTGTTTCATCATTAATCCAGGGGGTCTTGACAATGATGAGTGTCTGTAGGTTTTTATTGACCATTGGGAAGACTTCATGGAATTCATCTTCTTGCAACTCGCTACATTTGACGAATTCGATTGTGTCGTAACGTGTGCCACATTGAAGAGCTTCCTGTTGAACGAAAATAAAGTCTGTCAGTGCTTATACCTCAATGTATTAAAAGGCTTTTAGGTATCCGGCATGCATTGTGCTCGACTATTTTGTTTCTCGTGGACTTCATTGAATTCAACTTTGAATTCTAACACACGTAAGGAGAAATAATTTTGTCCGAAATTTCTTCGTCTGAAATTGAATGAAGCATAGAGTCTAAATTCTTGAACTAGGGTAACAAGGTGAGAGTAAAATTCTATAACCTACTTCTTTAAAATGAAAGACTTAACGACAGCTAAACAAGTCTACTTTGATTTTGCCGTTGGAATTTGAAGAAATCTCGAATATTTTTCGAAATCACAGCCTAATCATAATTCAATTCAT